>OU744339.1:73675849-74925849 GCA_916610165.2 Gymnosoma rotundatum | reverse complement strand
TTGTAGATTGGTCTCACTCCAAATGCAGCAATTTTGCAATTGTTTGTAATATTTATTTATTTGTTCTGTGCTTGTGGTTAAGAGAAAAAGTAATTTAATTTTGAACAAAAATATTTTATTCCTAAAGTGGGGATTTTAAAACAAAATTGGGAAAGAAAATTCTGTTTGCGGTTTGGGTATTTTTCTGGGGAAATTTTAATTGCATTAGGGGTTTTTAAGGATTTAAATTATATTTAACATTATTGCAACTTTGTTATTACTCCAATGTTTAAATTATTTTATCTACAAATCTTTCAATTTAGCTAAAAAGATATTCAAACATTGCACTTGCAGTTGAATTCAATATATTAAGATTATCATTTTAAGAAGAAATTAATCTATAGTTTCGGATGTGTTATCAAACGTGAAGAAGATATGATTTTAAGTTCATTACAACAAATGTTAAAACATTTCTATCAAAATTTAATTTTATAAAGCATATAAACAATAAATTATCTGACCCAAACAACAAACATTTTGATCAAATTTTTGAACAAGTGTTTGTAAATTTTAAACAAGCGCTGGATTAAGATTATTTGAAGACCAGACAGAATTAGTGTTAACTTTACTTTGATTAGCTACAAAAAATTCTTGCGTAAAATGTCTTCTTCGACAATGAATGCAAATAATTAACAAACAATTTAAAAATAATTCCAAAAAATAATATTATTATCTTAAAATATATTTGGGGATTTTTAGGGATAAAAACTTTTAATTAGAAGATTCAACTTGAAATATATCTGGGATCAATGTGCTTAGGTGACTTACGGATAGTTTTAAAGAAGTGAATTCTGCAATTAATTTAAAAACACTTTAATTGAATCTCTTTTCAATTATCTTCGCAGCAAACATAAAATAAGTGCAAGAGTAAAAGAAAAAAATGTGTAACCAATGACTGCCAAGTGTTTGACTGGCTTAAGCGCCACTACAAGTATTTAAATACAATTGCTATAAAACTTAATGTTAAGTTGTTAAGTGGTTTTACTTAAAACCACAAAGAAAACTTATTTTAAAACAATTTACAAGTACAAACATATAATTACAAAAAAAAAACAATGAATATAGTTGCAGTGAATTTTTAATCAGGTATTTTTAAATGTTTTAGTTCAAAACTTCAAATGAAAAATAATTTTTTGATTTTCCTTTTTTGCAAAAAGGTGCGCTCAGGTTAGTCAAATGTTTTTTCAAAAAAGGGTAACCACCATTTTTACAAGTGATTCAATCTTTCTTGACGGTGGCATGTCATAGTATCCATTATGGACATTATGTCCTTTTTAGTATGGACATAGTATCACTTATACAAAGTGTTATAAAAGAGTCATAATGTCCGCACTTAAAACAAAACCGGCTTCACTTACCAAAGAGTTTCTGCAAGAAACGTTTTTAAACACTTAAAACAACAACGGCTTCGCTTGCAAAGATTTCCTGCGTAGTCGACCTTCGGTCGGGCACAAGCATTTTCTTCTCCATAGTATTACCAACACCAGCTTCGCTTACTAAAACCGTTTTTCATAACCGACCTTTCGCCGGACGCAACGATTTTCTGCTCTATAGTATAACCAACACCGGCTTTGCTTACCAACAATTTTATTAAAGCCAGTTTATAAAAACAATGCGTCTTTTTTTCTTGGACATTATGTCACTTTCTGGTGCGACATAATGTCCGTTATGGACATTATGGCCTTGGAGGTTGTGACATGCCACCTTTTATTATAATAGAAAAGTCAAATAAATGTTGCGTGAATGTTATGCGCTAAAAACAAAATGTTTGCTCATAAATAGTTTCACGTAGGAGAAGATAACAAACTCGGAGAAACGGCAAACTTTTTTTACAGAGTTGTAAAAAAAGGAGTATTATTGTTATTCATAACAAAAATGTAAACAAAATTTGACAAAAAATAAGACCTTTTAGAAACGGTCACAATTCGTCAATTTTTAATAGATTTTGAAATAAAATTTAGAAATAAAAAGCTCTAAGCTTGCAGAAAAATGAAGGAGCTACACCCAAAATATGTAGTCATTAATTGTGATGGTTTTTTAGTTATAAAAACAAAACTAAAAGCCGTGCATCATAGCGACTGACGCCAATCGATAGAGGCTTAAAATGCGAATCGATCGTGGTATATATCGTTTCTTGCAAGACTGTAAGAAAAAAGTTATAAGCCAGCAAACTTTTAAATTGTACAAAAAAATCGCTCAAAAATATATGTTAAGTTTCTCGCTTATATCTCGAAAACTATTTAGCGTGCACATATACCGCTATATGCGATCGAAAGAGGATAAAAATACGAATCGATCGTAGTATGGTTTGTTTTCTAAAAGACTGTACGAAAAAAGTTATTAAGCGGCAAACTTTTCAAATTTGAAAAAATCGCTGAAATTAATAAGTTTAGTTTTTTGCTTATATCTCGGAAACTATTCCGCGTGCACACATACTGCTATATACGATCGAAAGAGGACAAAAATACGAATCGATCGTGGTATAGTTTGTTTTCTGAAAGACTGTACGAAAAAAGTTATTAAGCGGCAAACTTTTAAAATTTGAAAAAATCGCTGAAATTAATAAGTTTAGTTTTTCGCTTATATCTCGGAAACCATTCCGCGTGCACATATACCGCTATATACGATCGATAGAGGATAAAAATACGAATCGATCGTGGTATAGTTTGTTTTCTGAAAGACTGTACGAAAAAAGTTATTAAGCGGCAAACTTTTCAAATTTGAAAAAATCGCTGAAATTAATAAGTTTAGTTTTTTGCTTATATTTCGGAAACTATTCCGCGTGCACATATACCGCTATATATGATCGATAGAGGATAAAACTACGAATCGATCGTGGTATAGTTTGTTTTCTGAAAGACTGTACGAAAAAAGTTATTAAGCGGCAAACTTTTCAAATTTGATAAAATCGCTGAAATTAATAAGTTTAGTTTTTTGCTTATATTTCGGAAACTATTCCGCGTGCACATATACCGCTATATATGATCGATAGAGGATAAAAGTACGAATCGATCGTGGTATAGTTTGTTTTCTGAAAGACTGTACGAAAAAAGTTATTAAGCGGCAAACTTTTAAAATTTGAAAAAATCGCTGAAATTAATAAGTTTAGTTTTTCGCTTATATCTCGGGAACCATTCCGCGTGCACATATACCGCTATATACGATCGATAGAGGATAAAAATACGAATCGATCATTGTATAGTTTGTTTTCCGAAAGACTGTACGAAAAAAGTTATTAAGCAGCAAACTTTCAAAAATCGAAAAAATCTCAAAAAATTGATGAAAAGTTTTGAAGTAATTAAAATTTACTTCTACTTAGTATTAAATAGTTGGTAATACTAGTCAATAGAGATCGAAAATACCTTCCAGAATATGTGTGATTAAGTTTCTAAAACACTTGCATTTATAATATATACTCGTACTAGTAGGTGTGTGAAATCACGAATAGCTTAGCTATAATATTTAACAAACTATTTGTATAATTTTAAGCCATTCGTCAAATTTTTCGAGTTATGTCTTCTGAACGTAAGTATTTCCGAAAATAATCTATATCAATATGGAATCGTATTTTTGTTCTATATCAATTGATGCAAGTTGCTGTGTGGTACAGCTTTTAATTAAGATTTTATAACTCAATAACTATCTCGATCAAGGACAAAGTATCTTACGTGCAGCATCTTCATTTCTATAATGGCACTAGTGACAACCAGAAAATCTGATATTACAGCCTTTCAGCTTCTAAAAACCATCTTTCGTTTTTAAATGTATGACAAATTGATGAATTCTTGCAACATTTAAAAACGAAATATTTTTTCAAAAGTTTGTTTACATTTTTCCATGTGTGTTTGTATAAACACTATTACCGACATCGCTGTTATTTTAAGGCTTTGTGTTTTTTTTAATTAGCTAAAGTTTGCTGCGGTATATATTATAAATGCAAGTGTTTTAGAAACTTAATCACACATATTCTGGAAGGTATTTTGGATCTCTATTGATTAGTATTACCAACTATTTAATACTAAGTAGAAGTAAATTTTAATTACTTCAAAACTTTTCACCAATTTTTTGAGATTTTTTCGATTTTTGAAAGTTTGCTGCTTAATAACTTTTTTCGTACAGTCTTTCGGAAAACAAACTATACAATGATCGATTCGTATTTTTATCCTCAATCGATTGTATATAGCGGTATATGTGCACGCGGAACAGTTTCCGAGATATAAGCAATAAACTAAACCTCTTAATTTCAGCGATTTTTTTAATTCTGAAAAGTTTGCTGCTTAATAACTTTTTTCGTACAGTCTTTCGGAAAACAAACTATAGCACGATCGATTCGTACCTTTATCCTCTATCGATTGTATGTAGCGGTATATGTGCACGCGGAATAGTTTTCGATATATAAGCGAAAAACTAAACTTATATTTTTGAGCGATTTTTTTAAATTTGAAAAGTTTGCCGCTTTATAACTTTTTTCGTACAGCCTTTCGGAAAACAAACTATACCATGATCGATTCGTATTTTTATCCTCAATCGATTGTATATAGCGGTATATGTGCACGCGGAACAGTTTCCGAGATATAAGCAATAAACTAAACCTCTTAATTTCAGCGACTTTTTTAATTCTGAAAAGTTTGCTGCTTAATAACTTTTTTCGTACAGTCTTTCGGAAAACAAACTATAGCACGATCGATTCGTACCTTTATCCTCTATCGATTGTATATAGCGGTATATGTGCACGCGGAATAGTTTTCGATATATAAGCGAAAAACTAAACTTATATTTTTGAGCGATTTTTTTAAATTTGAAAAGTTTGCCGCTTTATAACTTTTTTCGTACAGTCTTTGAGAAAACAACCTATACCTCGATCGATTCCTATTTCAATCCTCTATCGATTGTATATAGTGGTATATGTGCACGCGGAACAGTTTTCGAGTTATGAATGAAAAACTACTCTAAATAGCTGGATGTGCAGCAACTTTATTTCTTAATTATCAAAAGTGACAGTTGCAAAATTTGGTTCTATGATCTGTAGGCTTTTAGTTTTGTGTTTTTTGATTTAAAATTAATAATAAATTAACGAATTGCGATCGAGTTGAAAAATGCTATTTTTTGTCTTAGTTTGTTTACATTTTTTTTTATGTATAACATGAAAGCACGTGGCACTAATACACCTACAAAAAAAAACAACAACATGTTCACACGCATAGGAAAAAGTACCATCCATGCAACTCTGAAAAAAGTTTGCCAAAACAAAAAAAAAAGTTTGCCAAAAAGTTTGTTATCTTCTCCTCGACAATAGTTTCTTGCTTGCAAGGTTTCATTTAACAAAAATTTCTGAAGTCCTAAGTTTGTGAAATACTTTTAGAATTTCCTAAGGAATACATTTTTTTTTTAAATATGCAATAAATAACAAAGATAATAATTAATCACAAACAAACAGAAAAACAAAACAAAAATACTCTATAAATACGAGGGCTGCTACATATATTTCTGGCCTGGCAACACTGAGTGCTGCCAAGTGCAATCTGACATTTCCATTGGATAGTTTGCCATTTTTAAGCATAATCGTACTCAAAACGTTTTGACGTACGACCATTATTTGTGTTGTTTACAGTGACTTGAAAAAATTAATATAGAAAAAAATGGAATTAACTCGTGAACATTTTCGTGCCATCATTTTTCGCAACTTTCGAAGTGGATTATCACGACAAGAGTGCATTGATGAACTTAAATCTTTGTATGGCGATGAAGCACCATCCTATAGCACTGTGAAAAATTGGTATACAGGCATGTTCTGAAAATCACAAGATTTCAAATCACATGTGATTTTAAAATCACAATTGTGGTTTGATGGTGTTCTGAAAACCACAAAAGTTTTAACTGTTCGTTGTGATTTCACCTCTTCGAAAACACAAGAAAACAGCTGGTATTTTGTTTTAGTTTGACAAATTTTTTATGTATTGAAAATTATTAGTGTTTTTCTTAAAATATAAAGTGAAAATAAGTTAAAAGTATTGTTTTTATAAAAAACTAAAAAAAACTGATAACAAAAAAGTAAATGCAAAATCACAAAGCAAATAACAATATTTCTTGCAATAGAAAGTGTCTTTAATTTTTTCATAAATTTATAAATTCTTTGGTGCCAATTGCTAATTTTGCTATAAAAATCAATAAAAAACATTTTAAGGTATTCATATTATTAATTTACTGCGAAGTTCAAAATAAAGTGGTTGAAAAAATAACCAAGTGATATTAAATCGGCAGACATTTAGCTGACTGGTTTAAAATCACAAAAATTTTAAAAGTTTTGTATGCAGAACAGCTTTCTTGTGATTTTAAATCACTTTCACAAAAAGTGATTTTCAGAACATGCCTGATAATGAATTTAATCGTGGCCCAAGCTCGCTCAAAGACGAATTCCGTGAAGGTCGTCCAAAAACGGCTGTTGTGCCAGAGAACATTGATGCCGTGCGTGAACTCATAATGCAAGATCCTTGGACATTTCTTCCACCAGCATACATTCGATACTGCATGAACACCTGGCCGTAAAAAAGGTTTGTTCTCGTTGGATCCCGCACAATTTGAAAGTCGCTCAAAAAAAGTCTCGTGTCGAATGGTGCAAAGAAATGTTGCAAAAATACGATTGCGGTGCTTAAAAAGACGTTTATAAGATCGTCGCAGGTGACGAATCATGGATCTATGCGTATGAGGCCGAAACGAAACAACAATCGACCTTGTGGGTCTTCAAAGACGAGCAAAATCCAACGAAAATTGTTCGTGGAAAAAGCACTTCGAAGCAAATGGTCGCCTGTTTCTTCGGCAAAACTGGTCATGTGGCGACTGTTCCGCTTGAGCAACGTAGGACGGTCACTTCTGAGTGGTACACTACAATTTGTTTGCCTGAAGTCATCGGAGAAATTCGAAAAACCAACAAGAGAAGACAAATCATTGTTCACCATGACAATGCGAGGTCTCACACATCGGCTCAAACCAGAGCGTTTTTTGCCGGCCAAAACATCGAATTAATGGGTCATCCGCCGTACAGCCCTGACTTGGTACCTAATGACTTCTTTTTGTTTCCGCACATCAAGAAAAAAAATGCGTGGTCAACGATTTTCGTCGCCAGAAGAAGCTGTTGAAGTGTTCAAAAACCGTGCTTTAGAGGTGTCTCAATCGGAGTGGAAAAAGTGCTTCGACGACTGATTTGAGCGCATGCAAAAGTGTATAAATCATGCTGGAGAATACTTTGAAAAACAATAAAACCATTCCTGATTATAAATATTCGCATTTTCACTATTAGGCCAGAAATATATATAGTAGCCCTCGTATATATACTTATCTCACCCTTTATATGTAATGGAACATGCTAATAAATAGCAATGTCATATGTGTTTTTTTAATTCTCATCTAGTTAATGACAAAATTTAGTTTTTTTTTATTTGACCATAAAAAAGAGGTCAGTGGCTTACGATATATTATTACAACATCTTTGCCAATTTTTGTTCCTGGCATTTTAAAATCAGAAGTTGAAAAATTATTAAAAAAAAAAAAAGTTGCCGTGTATTTATCGTTTATTTTGCATCATGAACGTGAAATATAAAAATTATTAATAGTACGACGTATACGAATACTAAATATTAGTTGTCTGTTGTCAGATTAAAAAATTCATCCCAAAAATAGGGATCTTTTCTTTTTTTTCTTGGATTAAGTTTTTTTTGGACAACTTTAAATATTTTGGGGATTTTTCATAGATTGTAATTTACATTTTGTTAATAATTATTGAAATCATTCATTCATCATTCAAATGATTTAATTAATTTATCGGCAAGTCTTTCAGTATGATTAAATATCATTCCAACATTGGTTGGGATAAGAATATATTAATAATAAGCCTTGCAGACCAAAGTGAAGCAATAATAATTGACTTATCGCAGTAGAAGCTGTAGAGAAATTGAGTTTTGCGAAGCATTTGAAGAGGCGATAGAGAATATTTCGGAAGCCAATCATAAAATACTAATAGCAGGAGATTTTAACATTGACTGGAGTAAAGATGGTACATACAAAAGCAGAATAAATGCAGCTCTAAATGATAATTGTTACGAATTTCACGAGAGTTAATGAAAATAGCAAAACATTAATAGACTATGTAATAACAAATGACAGCTACATATCTGTGAAGAATAATAATGAAAACATAATATCTGATCACGAGGCAATCGATATAATTATTAAGCAAAAAGAGAATGAAGAAGTTAGAAAAAGGGAAGTAGAGTTTTTTAAATATAATAAGAATTTGTTTAAAAGAGAATTAAATCGACTTTTAGTATATAATTCGAATGAAAATGTAAATGAAATAGCTGATAATATTGACACATGCATTGAAAATACTGTGAGAAAATTTACTAATACAAAAGAAATTACTGAAAAAAGTAATGTTAACAATTGGTTTAACAGAGAATTAAAGCTACTAAAACGGGAAAAAATTACCAAATACTTATTAGCAAAATTAGAAAATACAACAGAAGCATGGAATAACTATAAAATTATAAGAAACTTTTATAAAATTCAAATTGAAAAAGAAAAAAGTGACTATATCAACAATAAAATAAATAAAGCAAGATCAGAGACAAATGTGTAAAGAAATTAAAGACTTAGTTCTCGATAAAAGCCATAATATTATACAATCTGTGATATTTAATCAAATAGAACAAACTGAAAAAAATAAAATTGCTAATCAATTTAACATATTTTTCGTTGAAAGTATAAAGGCAATTAATAAATCCATCGAATATGTGCAATATGTAAATCGAATACCGGTAATACACTGTAAATTAAATTTTCGTGCAATAAATCTACAAGAACTTAAAGTAATTTGTAAACATATGAAAAACAAACCTGATTTTAACAGGGTGTCTCCAAATATAATATTGGATAACTGGGACAATGTTGGAAACATAATATTAAATGTAATAAATATATCACTAGAGACAGGTATATTTCCTGAAAACTGGAAGATAGCATCAATTACACCAATAGAAAGAGTCGCAAAAACTAATAAATGTGAGGAGTTTCGACCGATCAATACACTAAAAACATGCGAAAAAATTTTAGAAAAAGTTGTTAAGCAACAATTACAGGAATATTTTGAACAACACTGTTTATTATCCAAATACCAATCCGGTTATAGAAAAAATTAATCGTGTGAAGCTACAGTGAATTATGTGATTAACAGATGGAAATATAAAGAAAAAGACAAAAAAATAATGGCTATATTTTTAGACTTTAAAAGAGCTTTTGAGACAATAGATAGAAATATTTTAGTGCAAAAGTTGTATATGTATGGAGTTCAAGGGAAAGAATTAAAATGGTTTGACTCTTATCTTACGAATAGAAAGCAGTTGGTGAAAATAGGTAACATAAAAACAGAATATATAAATAATGAATACGGAGTACCACAAGGATCAATTTTAGGAGCACTACTCTTTATAATATATATAAACGATATCACAAATGTTCTTAATAAAAGCGAAATTGTTTTATATGCTGATGACACACTAATACACTTTACAGAGGGAAATAGCGATAAGGAATGTCGGGAAAGTATGATTAATGAAATAAGCAATATAAATGTATGGTTGAAAATGAATAAGCTTAAATTAAACGAAAGCAAAACTAAACTTACAAATAAACATGAATGATGAGACACAATTTGTGATAAACAATCAGACTATAGAAAAGGTAAATCAAATAAAGTACCTAGGATTTATTATAGATAATAAATTGACATTTAAAGAACATATAGAATTTATTTGTAAAAAGATTGGCAAAAAATTGGATTCTTTAAACGTGTACGTAAAAAATTATCAATACCAACAGCTATTAATGTGTACAACACTATATTGAAACCGCATTTTGAGTTTGGTTCCACTGTTTTATACACTTGTTGCACAATAACCCAAATAGAACGACTGCAGAAACTTCAAAACAAAGCTCTACGAACAATTTTGAAATGTAATATCTACACACCAATTTACAATATGCTTGAAACACTGAAATGGTTAAATATAAATTAACGACTTGAAATAAATACACTATATTTTATCCAAAAAATGAAATTAGTAAATGCACCAGAATATCTTACCGATCACTTAAACTATGTTGGCGAAATACAACCGTATAATCTAAGAATTGCAAACAACTTTAGACTACCAAGGGCCACAACAACAATAATGCAAAGATCTCTGTTTTTCAAGGGACTAAACTTATACAACATGCTACCTGAAAACGCTAAAAGGGAAACAAATTTAAAACATTTCAGAAAATACATAGTTAATTTTGTAAAGAATAGAACTTATTAATGTAATATTTTGGTATTATATTGTTATTTCAATGTAATATTTGTAACAGTATTGTCATTTTTAAAGTATTTAATACTCCTTAAATAAATAAATAAATAAAAGAATAAATAAAGTAGTGTTTTAATCCAATACATTATTGTTATGATTTTGTCATTATGTTAAAAAAGTTTATAGAAACAATTTTAAATAATTTGAGCACATTTAAAACATTTCAAGACTTGGCAGAATTGATGTTTTTGTTGTGAAAAGTTTGTTACATCTCTAGAAATTTGTAACAAAGAATTGATTTAGCCAACAAAGAAGAAGATTTTGGAATGCAAGGCTTCTCGAAATTATCGAATTATATATATATATACATAATGTATTTTCGTAGGTTTAGCGCACGGTAGTTGAATATAAGGTCTGCCGAAAAAACCTAATTTATTTTAATTTTCTAATTTATTTAATTAATTTCAGGTGTCCACCAAATATCTTTTTTTACTACAGGAAAAACTTTAAATGGATAAAACTAAAATGCCGACATATAACATGGCACGCTGTTATTGAGCAAAAATAATATTTTGGCCTGTAAGGCATTTTACGAGTTCCTCCAAGGTTTTTAAGACAATTTCAAAAACAAAATATTTTAATTATTTTAAATTCTAGGATATCTCCTTCATACGAGTATATAAGTATCTACGATTGCTTTTTTTCTTTTATTTGTACGCACTTCCGTAGGAAATAAAAAATTCCTAAAGTAAAACATTCAAGACAGAAAATAAAACAATTTAAACAAAAAAATTTGAATATTTTTTAATGTTGCACGCCATTTACACATCTTAAAAGCTAAAACCACAAGAAAGTGCTTTAAAAACGAAAATAAATAACAAACATACTGTGTGCTTCCTAATAGTTTTTTTGTTTTATTATTATTTTGTTTTTTTTTTTTTTTTTTTGTTTTTGCTTTTAATCTTATCTAGAAAAACCACTTTCCTCTATAGGTTAGTCTGATGGCAGGCGTTTGTCTAAGTCTTGGTCTCAAATATTTTAATAATGTTGTTGTTATTATCTTTTATGGGTGCAGGCAGCTACTCAACTTCTATTAAACAACCGGAACACCAATGTATTCTGCTACTGCGGAAACCAGAATTGGAAGAAACTAGTAGTCACTGCAATTTAAAAGTCAGAAATTTAAAATTACACAAACATTGATTCCTGATGACTAACGAAAATAAATAAATCCAGACCATTAACCTCAGCATTAACAAATGCGTCGAAAACTAAGAAAATTGGACTGATTTATTTATTAGAAAACATATAGATAACCAAGTTTGAGAAACTTACTCCAACACCTTCGGTAATAGAAAAGTTTGACAAAATAAAATGTAAAATAACACAAAATTCATTTTGGAAAAAGTCAATAGCACGACCATAACAAACAATTACCTCACAGTGTAATTTAACAAAATCTTGCTGCATATCAAATGTCATCCATTAAAAAAAAAAACAGAATGTTATAGAGAATTGATTTATGAAATTTATTTAAAAAAACAACAACAAATCTTTAAAATGTCACAAAAGCAACAGTTAATCGCAGTAAAAAGCAATTAAAAATCAGTTTTATATTTATTTATTCATGCTCAAGAAATGCTCTCTGTCATACCTTTGCACAATGCATTATATTTTAACTGCACTCAAAATTGCAGTAAATTTTTACTGACACTGAAATTTTAACACCTTTAAAATCTTACTGATTACTGCAGCATTTTAGCAACTATCAAATATTTACTCATTGTTGCATTTTTGGCCAAAAAAATTTATTCCAAAATTAATAAGGCAATAAAAATTCTTACTTAATAATATGTGATGCAAAAGGGTCGCTATCCATAGTGAATTGGTTATTTTGCACCGAAAAAATGTCTTTCTTAGTGTAGGAACACAACACACGACGGTAACGATATTTTCATACAAATTTGACATAAGTTATCGTTCAACGACAATGGCGCGAGATAAAGTTTATTTTATTTTCAGTTATTGTCGGTTTTTATTATTCTCTCAAATTAAGTCTCTCACTCTCCTAACAATATTGCCACATATATCCAGAAATATATGTTTTTTATAAGCATTTGAATTCACAATAATAGCAAAGGCACATCATTTACATATATAAAACCAGAACAAAATTTCAGAAATAAAAGTATCTAAAAAAACTGATACACTCAAATTACAAACATAATTGAAAAGGTAAAAAATATGAAAATAAAATTGATTAAAAAAAAAACTGAAAAGGTGAAAAATATGAGCCCCTGTATCATCTTAAATCAGTTATTATTTATTCTTGGTCCCTCTCTTCAATCTGTTTGAAGGTTCTGAAAAGTCCCATTAAATCACTTGCAAAATTAACCAGTCCAATAAACTCTACTGCCATATATGTACATGTTAAATGTACTTAATATTCTTTACATTTCATCGATTTTCTTTATTGGAATTCATCTGATTCATTAAAATGTAATAAACTATTAAAAACAAAATATTTTTGAAAACAAACACAAAACTGAAATGAAAATAAGTATTATTAATGCCGTCAGAGAATCGTCGTTATTTTGTTCACTAACTCTCAGTAACGATAAATCGTTCCGTTACCATCGTGTGGTGTTTCTACACTTACAATTATAATAATTTATGATATAAAACATCAATATACAGTATTGGGCAAAACCTAAGAAACGTTGTCCAATATTAGCTTCTGAGTCAAATTATGTTTAAACGAACATATTTCAATTCAATGTTTTAACCCTTAACTACATTCGCTTTTTTAACTTACGTTACTACATTGGTGGGGTAATTTTCTACCCCAATCGAAAATTCTTCCTAGTTTGCAGGGCCTCGCATAAAAAAAGAAAATATTAATGAGAAATATTACAATTGTTTATTTTTTTTAAAATAACATTGTTATTATGTTAAAAAATTCTTAAATTAGAAAATAGAAATTTTTTTCAAGCTTCAGTACAAAGTAAGTTATAAATTATGGAGTGCGGCGTGGGGTAAAAATTTACCCCACGAATGTAGTTAAGGGTTAATGCAGTTTTATTAGTTTCTGTGTCATACAATATTACAAAAAAAAAATTTGTAATTATCTCTCACCTAACGGTTCTTTTAGTACTACAACAAAAATTACTCAAAAATTCATTGGGCAAAACCTAAGAAACTTTTTGCTTTTGTACAATAAATTTGTTTTTTTTAAGATAACGGTAACTTCTTATTTTTTTCGATGATTTCTAATGAAAAAGTGATCTAGTATGCATTTAAAAGCGTGTAACGAATAAATTTCGCATTTAAAATTAAAATAAAATGCAACGTAAAAAATATTGTGAAGCATTTAAATTGAATGCTATAACGCATTATAATGCAGGCAAATCACAGGCTGAAATTGCAAATTTGTTAAAAGTAAGCAAATCAATGGTTTCCAAATGGATAAACCTTTATAAAGATAAAGGAACTGTACTCAATATTAATCCTGGAGGAAGACCTCGTAAAACATCAGTTCGTGATGATAGAAATATCAAGAAAATAATAAAAAAAAACCCCTTCATCTCGTCAAAAAAATTGTGTCAGAATTAGGCTTAAGTGTTGATGCCAGCACACTCCGCAGACGGGCGAGAGAGGCTGGATTGAAAAGTTATAAAGCTTCCAAAAAACCTCTTCTTACAAAACGTCACGCAAAAAAACGGTAAGTATTTTTAAGCTTACAAGTCAACCATTAATGCCTGATTTTTTAGGCTCGAATTTGCAAAAAAATATCTTGATTGGCCAGTTAAAAAGTGGAAAAGTGTGCTCTTTAGCGACGAAAGCAAATTTAATTTGTTCAACTCGGATGGCATATGTCGTGTGGGACGCAATACTGGTGAAAGGCTTAAACCCCGATATTGTAAAAAAACTGTCAAGCATGGGGGTGGCAATGTGATGGTGTGGACGTGTTTTTCAGGTCATGGTCTAGGGCCGTTTCACAGAATTTCTACCAAAATGGACAGATTTGTGTATAGGGACATTTTAGAAAATAAGATGTTGCCATATGCCGAGTGGAATATGCCACTTCGATGGGTGGTTCAACATGATAACGAGCCGAAACACTCATCGAAGTTGGTAAAGGACTGGATACAATCGAAAGGGATTCAATTGCTTGATTGGCCGGCCCAATCGCCCGATTTGAACCCAATCGAAAATTTATTTTCCATATTGAAGAGGAATGTTGGATCGAAACGATTCTCCAACAGAGACGATTTATTTTCGTGTCTGGAAGATGAATGGATACGCATAGATCCAAAAATAATTGATAATTTAATCAAATCTATGCCGCGTCTGTGCGCCGCAGTAATAAAAAATAAGGGTTATTATACAAAATATTAAAAGTTTCTTAGGTTTTGCCCAATGAATTTTTGAGTAATTTTTGTTGTTGTACTAAAAGAACCGTTAGGTGAGAGATAATTACAAATTTTTTTTTTGTAATATTGTATGACACAGAAACTAATAAAACTGCATTAAAACATTGAATTGAAATATGTTCGTTTAAACATAATTTGACTCAGAAGCTAATATTGGACAACGTTTCTTAGGTTTTGCCCAATACTGTATTGTAAGAAAATTTATATTTAATTATTGTTTTAAAATATTCAGTGTAGTTCAAGGCGAATAATTATAAGGTGGTAGCGATGGCGAATTCGTTCATTTTCCCCGTAAGCACGAATGTCAAACTACATATAAAAAAATAGTATACAGATTTTTTTCTATATGGAGTTTGACAATTAGGCTACCGGCGAAAATCAATGTAGTTGTTTCTTTGAAAAAAACATTTTGTTACTTTATTTATTTATTTTTTGTGTGCTTTATATGTAAGCCCACGAGGGCTTGTTTGGCGATCATTGTTTATAAATGACATTTCATAAACGGAAGGTTTTTTACTGGTAATGCAAATAAATTTTCTCTCGATTTTATTAATTGCAGATTTTTTCAGATGGCGAAAATTAAATTGAGTATCAATACAACTTTTTTAACTGCAATATTACTGGTACTACACAGTGCCCAACTACGGTCCCTGCTAAGGGAAAAAATTCATTTAAATTATATTTAAATATGTGACTTGCAAAAAATTTAATACTCAGCTAAACAACCAAATTGAAAAAAAACAATGACAAAACAAAGCTGTAAACAAGAACAGCAACAGCAGAGGCAGAAGCAAAAAATCCGAAATAAAAGGGAACCCACAAAACCAAAAAAGAAGCATAATAATCGCATATAAAGATCAAAATCGCACACTTACTTTCACACAAACAAATTGGAGCAAATGTGGGCGAGGTAGTGTTTCCTTAAAGCACCATGTTATTATGTTGTCGTTTTGGTTCTTAACCAAAATTGATAACCCAGCAAACAAAAAATCTAGCATTTGTATTAAAGTTTTTTTTTTTTTGTGAAATTTTTGGCGTAACCCTCAATTAACATAGGCAGAGTTTTGAAATATATATCTGAAGAATTGTTTATTTCTTTTCAACTAACTAAAATACTAACATTTTTTAAGTATTTAAATAAATTGAAAAATTGGTGAACGAGGTATAAAAACAAATTTTCATAATTTTTACGTTTCGAGTTTTAAAAAACAAATTTCCAATTTCGAGCTTAAGTGTTTGCTTGAAAATCCAACAATTACCTAAACTACTACAACTACAAAGTGCCAACAATAATAAAAGCAAAAAACTGAGCCACAATAAAGAATGATAATTAAAAACGAAAACTAAAACCGTAAAAAATAAAACCAACAAAAATACCAAAAATAATAACATAAATGACAAAACCTGAACTAACTCAAATATTAATAATTTATTTTAAGGCACACATCAGAGAACTGCAAGAGTGTCTGTTTTTAATACTCTAAGTATACTCATCTTAAATGCGGTTGCGGTGTCATCGCCACCGCATTTCTTAAGTGCGAGTATTTACTATACCCATTCCATATAAGTGTCTACCATACTCAAGTAAAATGTTAAGGCTGGTTCACCGGCAAAAATTTTGTTCCGAAACATTTTTTTTTATATGTAGTTTGACATTTTATTTTTTGAGAGAGAGAGAAACTACATATAAAAAAAAAATGTTTCGGAACAAAATTTTTGTGGGTGAACCAGCCTTTTGCGATGCTGGCTTTACTTTATTCGTACTCATACTCAAAACAAACAGCAAAAGAGAGATTTTAACGTGTGTAGTGAGAGGAAAACAGAGTTATCAGATCAGAATTATTAAATCAAACACAATATCAAAAGTCGCCAATATCTAAATTAGCTAACATACATACTTCTTTGAAATTATGAAAGTTTATTTAATATACACTGCCGCTCATCTGATTAGGTTTGGCATTAAAATAATTGTGTTTACCATCCCTGTCTAAAACTAACGCATAAACTAGTAATACAATTGGTTTTATTTCAAAATTGCATGTATACCTAAAATCTTTGCTAAAAATCTAACGGGAATATTGTGCCGTTATCTTAATACATGCTGTAAAAGAAATATTGTATTGAAACGATGCATTTTTTTAAGCTCATCAGAATAGGTTTACGACTAATTGTATTAGTTTACACTGACGTTTGACCGCGAATGCGTTGTTTTGAATAACTTTTTTTAATTTCTAAACTGTTACAACAATTTTTAATTTAAATGGGTCGTGGAAAACCTTTATCTGAAGCCGAAAGGGTCAAAGTTAAAATCTACGCAGAAGGAGGTCTTTCTCACAATGAAATTGCAAAAAAAATTAACAAAAGCCAAAATTGTGTGAGTAATTTCTTACGAAATGAAAATACCTATGGAAAAAACATGAAAGGACGCACTTATAGAGCAACTTCAGCAACTGAAAGACGAGCGATCGTTAGATCTGCCTCCAATTCGAAGGAATCAACGGCAAAAATAAAGGAAAAAGTTGGTTGTAAAAGTAGTTTAGCGTCTGTAAAGCGAGTCATTCAAAATGCCAAACACTTAAAAAGATTGAAACTACAAAAAAAGCCACCACTTAATCCTTTACGTAAGGAACACCGCCTAAAGTTTGGTGAAAATTACATGACCTGGAAGAACGAATGGAAACATGTTGTTTTTTCAGACGAAAAAAAGTTCAATCTGGATGGTCCTGATGGTTTCAATTATATTTCCATGATCTCCGTAAGGAAGAACTTTATTTAAAGCGAAATCATAGCTGTGCAGGTGGTGTTATGGTGTGGGGTGCTATTTCATATTACGGCACAGTTGAACTGCAGTTTCTTTCAACAAAAATGAATGCAGTAAATTATAAAGGAGTCCTAGAAAAAGCTTTTCCACTATTCAATGACATCTTTGGACCAATTTCATGGACTTTTCAACATGATAACGCTCCAATTCATACTGCAAGGCTGGTGAAACAGTGGATTGATGGGCAGAATGTGGGCTTACTGCAATGGCCTCCTTATTCTCCCGACCTTAATATTATTGAAAATGCATGGGGATTTCTTTCACGTAAGGTTTACGAGTTGGGCCGTCAATTCGAAAACAAAAATGACTTGATTGCTGCCATTCAAGAAGCCTGGAGCGAAATCAACCTGAATTACCTGGCCAAACTCTATGATTCAATGCCAAAAAGAATAATCGAAGTCATTCTGAATAAAGGTGGAAGCACACACCATTAATTTGTAAAATATTAAACTAATTTATAAAATATTAATAAAACAATTCTTATTTTACCAAAAAAACTTACAAAAATTATATTTCTTTTGGTTTTTGTTGTTAAACCTATTCTGATGAGCTTAAAAAAATGCATCGTTTTAATACAATATTTCTTTTACAGCATGTATTAAGATAACGGCACAATATTCGCGTTAGATTTTTAGCAAAGATTTTAGGTATACATGCAATTTTGAAATAAAACCAATTCTATTACTAGTTTATGCGTTAGTTTTAGACAGGGATGGTAAACAAAATTATTTTAATGCCAAACCTAATCAGATGAGCGGCAGTGTATAACAGAAAATAAATTTAATAGAATCCGTAAAATTCGCCATATTTTCATTTATTAAAAACACAACAAAAGTTTACTAATAACTCAAGAATAGTTCATTGTTTATTATATTACGTTTTTGTTAGGGTTTTTTTTAAGTCACACAGGAGAGAAATTTAAAAATTCTATTCGTTAAGCAAATACATTTTTAAGATTAATAAATAGGTATAAAAGCAATAATTATATTTAACAAAATAAAATAAGTAAACTAAAAACTTTATTCTATTTATTATTATTTATGAGGACTATGTCTATTCAGTCAATGCAATATTACATCTGCGTATATACAGTTTTGTTAAAACTAAAAAAATTAAGTTATTTTCCTTTTATTTACGGATTCATTTTTTTTCTGCTTATAATGTTTAAGCAATATATTTGACCAAAGTTTTTTTTTTTTGCAGTATTTTATAAAACGGCAGTAAAAAACTTTAATACAAATAAAGGAATTAAAAAATTCTCGCGTACGAGTATAAAAAATACTTAAAATTCTGATTGCGATATTTTTGATACTCATTTTACAGGAATGGGTAAAATAAACACCGCAACTTTTTATTGCGGTGTTTAAAATACTCGAGTATGAAAAGTATAGAGTAAGTATGCGGTGTACTCATGGGTTGCGGAGTACTCGTGCAGTTCTCTGGCACATATGTTCATCTTTTAACTTTTATATGAAAAAGAAAGAAGCAAAATTAAAAACAAATTCAGATATACCCTTTTTCCACTTTTTGTGATCAACTAAAGTAATAAATACGTAATAAATACGCAGAGTTTTTTCACATTTGATATTAAATATTTGTCAACCATTGTCATATTAGAGCAGTTTCTACATACACAAAATTTTTTAAAATTCCTCTTCCTCCTCGCTAAATTTATTTTAAATTGTGAAAAACTAGTGAAATAAATAATCTTAACGTAGAAGACTTATTAATTTTTAACCATCTTCAAAGAAGGCTGCGTTTATCTCAGAAATGTATGTATTGTTTGCGTAGAGAAGTTATAATAAAGGTTGCCAGATCTTACAACCGTTACACAAAATTCAGTGAAAAAATCGCCAAACCTAACAGATAACCAGTTTATACAACTAATATTTAAAAAAAAGTATTATAAATGCTTTTAATTTTCTCAATTTCAATCAAATCCATCAAGCGTAAGCTGGAATCCGACCATGTATAGGCTTAATTTTAAATTTTATGTTGTTATTATCTGGTTATTATCGTACACAAGATCAGACATTATATGTTAAAATCAGTCCACAATAGGAATTTTCTTTCAATTTAAATTTTTAAACTTATTAACTTCTAAATAAATGTCAGCTTACTATCTTTGAAAAACTAAAGCCATACACTTTAAATGCTAGTTATTATAGGATCTCCCTTTATATTCTAGTTTAATTGTCCTTATAGCGGACATTAAAATACTTAAGTCTAAAGTGACTGCCTATTGCGCACATTGTTTTGATTCCATATAACGATGTGACAAAAATAGGAGTTGACTTAAAGTGTTGTAATTTGGTGTACAACTATAAAATACCTTTAAGAAAAATTCAATTAAATGAAAAAATTGGACAAAGGACACTCCTACCGCCCATATATGCCAAAATTTTCAATATTGGTTACATAACTGCAAAAAAATCGCCGAAATCTGTAATTGTTTTATACTCTATTCTAGTAACTTATTTGGTAGATTTTATTGTGATTGAAGCAAGGAATCTGGGTCATGCCATATATCCACATCAATATATAAAGTTAAGTCTTGCTCAACAACTTCTTAACTACTGTTGCATTCGTAATTTTTTCTGCAGCTTGAGATATAGCATTACCCGAAGTTGATGCAAGTTCATCAAATCTCCTCCTTTTAGCCCGTTGTGATGCTTTCTCATAACTTACATACGGTCGGCCTCTAAGACTGCTTGTAATTGGAACCTAAATATAACTTTTAAGGCAAGCTTCATGATTAAATTTTTCACTATGTAACCAGTTGCTCATCTCAGCATCAAATCTACTTCTCATACGCGAGTGTTTGGTCTATTTACGGATGAATTTTAAAACTGTTAAATTCAATTTCTGTACCTCAGTAATCAACAATACTCTTTGCAAATTTTCCACAAATTGTCTCACTTTAAGTACAGAGAGAAAAGAAATTCGTTATAAGAACCGAATTTGTTGCCAGTCCAATTTGGTCGGTTGCGTTTTTTTATCGCATTAAAAAAAAAAAACATTTGGCGGACCCTTTCAACAAGAAATTAAGTATTGTCAAGACTGTGTAATAAATGGTTTATTTAGCCGTTTCTATTTGAGAGTTATAATATTATTAATTAGTATAACGCTAACAATCAATAATAATAAACACACAGAGTTCTTAAAAATATTATGAATGTTGTCAACCCAAAGATAAAAACAGAAAGTGTGGAACAACTTAAAACAATTACAAAAAGTAAATTAAAAATGAGCTAAGCAAATTTTTTGACGACCTAAACAAAAGAAACAAAAAAGAAAAACTGAAAAAAAGTGTTGTAATAAATAACACAGATAATCTGTTTTTCGTGATTTTGTTCTTTATTAATTATTTTTTGTAATAATGTTAATAAATAAAATTTATTTATTCGAAATTGAATACATGGAAGAAGTAGAAATCATTAGCCACTTAATTTTTTTAACCCTTAACTACATTCGCTTTTTTAACTTACGTTACTACATTGGTGGGGTAATTTTCTACCCCAATCGAAAATTCTTCCTAGTTTGCAGGGCCTCGCATAAAAAAAGAAAATATTAATGAGAAATATTACAATTGTTTATTTTTTTTAAAATAACATTGTTATTATGTTAAAAAATTCTTAAATTAGAAAATAGAAATTTTTTTCAAGCTTCAGTACAAAGTAAGTTATAAATTATGGAGTGCGGCGTGGGGTAAAAATTTACCCCACGAATGTAGTTAAGGGTTAATTATGTAACGCTCTAAACTCGAAACTAGTAGGAAGTAACGTGGTTAAAAACTCTCAGAAAAACGGTATGTTCGAAGCAAAATAATTGATCGCAAGAGATTTAAGTTTACCATGTACATTTAAAAAATGCAGGGAGAGCAAACCAAGGCGTTTTTCCAAATACACAAGGGGATATCTTCAGGTCCTTACAAAGATATTTTTAGCTTTTAAAAATATTTCTCTTTAAGAGCGTTACAATCATCCAGGGATTTTGCAGCTTAAAGAATGTTTGCAGTACAAAAACCTGGAGTGGAATAGTTACATCCGCGATCCGTAAAACTAAGTTAACTGATGATAATTCAAAATATATATATATATATATATATATATATATCCATACGTTATCGTAAGACTGAACGTACGTTTTTTACGAATTGACAAACAAAAGGAGTTCATGATGGTCGAGTTCATGAATGAACATAAAAACTTGGGAAATAAAATTGCCTCCTATTTGCGCTCAAGGAAAAGCTACTACCAACATATTATGGAATGAGCTATCTAAACGTCTGAACGCAGTAGGACACCCAGTTGAGGATGTAAAAAAAATACAAATATTTATATTTTGTGCTTAAGGTCTACGCTGATTAAAAATATCAAGCAAAGAAAAAACTATTTTTCATTAAATTAAAAAAAGCGGACTGGTGGAGGCCCTTTCGAAGAAAACTGCTGACGCCCAGTGAAGAGCCTGCCTTGAACCCAGCGTTTAGGGCATTTAATCGGTTTTGAGTTTTGGAAACAAAGAGATTTTAAATACTGACCAGATATTAGTAGGCCCAGTTGCAATAAAACTGCTCCGGAGAAGCCAAAAACGTCTAGAAGAAAACGCAGTGCAGACTGATACTGCTGTAGAAAAATATCAAAACTGTAACAGATTTTAGGCAAATATCGATGCTAAATATATTAATTTTATGTTGACAGTTCCACATGTAAAGAGAATTAAATGTTCATTAACAACAGTTCTTAAATTAAAAAAAAAAATTACGATCCATACGATTACGTATGTTGTTGTTGTTGTAACAGCTCTGCTGCTGTCGAGAGTTTTTCCCTGTGAAAAAACTTTCGTTTTGTTCAGCTGTTGCTGGGTTGATAATCTTTGGCCGAGGTAGACTCGAGTCGTTCCGGACCGTAGATTCAATTGTCGTGGGAACGTATGATTCGTATGTCGTGATCAGTGCTGCCAGGAAAAGACAGGAAAAAGTTACGCTTTTCTTTCAAAAAAGTTACATTTTTTCATTAAGAATTACGTTTTGAAATTTTTCTTAAATAAATAGTAATTTAATGTAATTTATATAAAATATGGTAAAAAGTTTTATTCCATATTTCAGGAAACAAAAAAAACAAAGCAACAAATTTATTTACTGATCAAAAACAACACGAAAATTAAAAAAAATTAAAAACGTAGGATAAAACATTTCATCTCGATGTAATATTACTTTATTTGGTGTCTGTACCAAAAAATACGAAAATTTGGCCAAATGTTACGTCGAACCTTTAAAAATTACAAAAAATGTAACCAACACTGGTCGTGATGCCATTTAGTTCATATTAGAGATGAGCGTAAGCCATATAAAAGAGTACAATATTGTATCTTTTTCAAAAGTGAATACTGACCAGTGATGCGCAAAATATAAAATGTATTTGTATTGGTGAGAAATATAAAGTTACACTACGAGAAAAGTTGTTTAATAAAAAAACGGTGTTAGTTAGTAATATTATAAGAATTACACATAAGCAAATAATATAGATTTAAAGTATTTTAAATTAAAGTAAAAAATTTTAATTTAAACAAAATTTAGCAGAATTATGTTATAAAATAATTTTCATCTCTTAAACGTAAAAAAATTGATTAATGAAAAATTGCTGTTACTTGGTAACATTATAAAATAGTGCACATAAGCAATTAAATTAAAATTTAATTTAAGTTCAAGTAAAAATTTTATTTCTTAAATGTAAGAAAAGTTGCTTAGTGAAAAAAATATGTTACTTAGTAACAGTAAAAAACTAAAGTATTTTAAATACAAGTAAAAATTCTTATTAAAAAATATTATAATAAAAAAAATCTCATAAAAATTATATATGAAATTTTCTATTTTTATATTTTTTTTTTTGAAATTTCGAATGAGCATAATATTTTTTAAGTTAACCGAGTTAACTCTGTTTCTTCGTACTTTGAAGTTCTAAATTCAATTTATTTTAAATAGCGACTAAATCAGCTAAAATTGCAAGATCTAAGATAAATTATTTCTTTAATAAATATATTATTAATATTAAATGTATTATGAAAAGTTCCAAAATGCCTTTTTAAAGTATCTATCTCTTTTTTTTAATATTTTATAACATAAAAGGCATTGCATACCTTTAAAAGCATTTTCAATCTTAAAGTATTTTTGAAATGCCATACTTCGCTTTTTTACTGTAAAAAATTAAAAATTTTTTCTTTTAGTGTGTTAAAAGAAAAAATTCATACATCCGCGCGCATGTGCTTTCGTCGATGTTTAATCAACGACTAAACAAAAGAGAATAAGAATGTGTGTAAATTATTTTTCCACAATTGTGGTATGGCTTGCGCATCACTGATACTGACTGTAGCTGTAAGAGAAATTTAGTGCATAGTAAACATAGAGCAAAAATAAACAAGAACACACAAGTTTGTTTTGCAAAAGTTGAAAAGACAATAGTCTTACGAGAACAACGAAATTTTATACTATACTTGGTGTTACACTTGTCAATAGCGTTGGCATTTATTACAGAAGAAACTTTGATTTTGTAAAACGCAATTTTATTTTCATTTATTTTATTCGGCAACAAAGGTAAACAAATCAAAAAAAAAATTAGTCATACATTTCAGAATGAGAAAATGAGGGTAGTTTTAAACGTAAATTTCTGTATACTCTGCAATGTTGTCATACTATGACAATAGTGTACAACATAATAAATTGTTTTAACTGTTGAAATTTGCATCCACATAACAATAAACAGTTCCTATGCCCGACAAATGAATAAATGATGTCGCATGCATTTGTTCAATTAGTACAGAAATATTAGCGTACTCATATTTCAAAAACAATACACGAAGAGAACAATTCAATAGTAAACAGTATGAATAGAAGCAAACAAGACGTTTTGAGCTAATCTCTACTTCATACGATTAATGATTCACGTAATTTTGTTCGTACAATTGTCGATATGATTACGGATTCCACCCCAGAGATAAAAGAGGGAGTGCCAGATCAGGCGAAGAAGTTAACGGGTACTGTTAATGCTAAAAGAGCCTTATAGTGTTCGCATTAAACGTGATGTCGTTACTTTTTTCCTCAAGGACACATATAATTGTGCTTCCTTTTCGCGTAAGGAAAACGTCTAATATTTAAAAATGTACTACGATACTTGTTTCCGATAATAAAAAAAACCTAATTTTAGGCGTTTCTTAAGATTGATTGTTCCTCCAGAATTACAAAATAAACAATTATTCCCAATTCTTACACAGTTTTGTTTTTTTTTTTTGGTTATTATTGGTTCAAACTATCAGAACTATCAGAACTAAAGTCATTTGTATTGGCTCAGTGATTTTATAATATTCCGAGTCTCCAGATGCGAACCCTTCATAACTGAGGTAAACATGTAATAACCATAATAAGCAATTCGAATCTGGTCCAATCTTATAAGGAATAGTGTGGTTGGATTCCATTCATCTGAAAATATGGTGGAAAGCAGTCATACGTGGCCAGAATCGAATAGGGGCTCGAAGAGCCCTTCGTTTGTTGATTCTGCTTGATTTTTTTTTTAATACAAATATTTCATGATATTCTCATAAAATATTTATAATTAAAAATAAATAAATAAATTTGCACACAAAATGAAAATGTTTACTGTGTTTTTGTATAAAAGGTTTTTGAGTTTTTGTTGTCTTTTTGCTTTGTTGATTTAATGCAGTTTTCGTTTAATCAATTTGGCTTGAGATATAAAACTCTTAAATTTTGTATAAAAAATTTTGATACAATCCACTGATGAGCAATTTGAACAGTAGCGAAAGGGCAATCCACAATACATTTCAAGCACAATTAACTTGGATTAACATAAAAAAGATTTCAAATAATAAACTTTCATATTGACAATATTTTTAGTAATAACACGAAACTTTAATGTTTTCGGCACCAAATGCTTTTTTTTATCATTCTTAAATTTTTTTGTTTTTTTTTTAATAATTTAACTTATTCTACCAAATAAAGCATTTTTGTCGTCTTTTTGTACTATTTTCGAAGGTTCACTGACTTCAATAGTTTTTAATTACTGCTGTCATTGTAACATTTGTCATATCAGTATTTCTGTTGCCATTTGGTATCAAGCAGCGGGCTATAAGTTGGGCTTTGTTCTACTTTTTCAATACACAATGTTAAACATAATTAAAAGAGAAAAACAAAAAAAGTTATAAAAGTCACAAAGCAAATACTAGAAGTCGTAGGTGGTTCTGCATGAATTCAGTTTTTTTAATAATAAAAGAAATAGAAGAATAAAAAAATCCAATCCAAAAAACTAAATATGTAAAAAATTTGATTATGTAAAAAACTTTTAATATAAAATATTATGCTAAAAATGTTTAAAAAGCCAAAACAAATCTTTATCTTGGTTAATAAGAGATCTTAAGCCCAGCATAGTATATATTTTGATTATAAAGTTTTAATCAAAAATTACGCAAATATTATTTATAAAGAATTTAAACTTTTTTGTATGCTTTTTTCAGTGTTTGAATAGCTCATGAAAAGGCCAATTAATTTATTGTACCTACTAACCCCTTTCCTACGCCCTTTTTATTTATAAAGTAACAGAAACATTGTTTTTGTTAATTTTTAGATTAATTATTAAACGAACTATTTTTAGTATTTAATCAAATTAATAATTTTAATTCGGCTTATGTTCACGTATATTAAAATTTCTATGGAAAGGACGAGTGTATGTGACAATTAATAAAGAAAACAACGACTTCGTTTAACGAACTACATCATGATTGATTATGTTTACAACGTACAAGTTAAGGTAACTAAATTCAAGGAATGCTGATGACGGATTTCTATGATAAAAGTTCAGACTGATAACGACATCTTCAAATACATGCTAAGAGGTACAAATTAATTTCTAACACAAAGTTTTATTATCAGTATTTAGTTGAACACCAATTAATTTCATCAATTAATTTAAAATTTACATTTAAAAGTCCGTTTAGATCTAAATTCATAATATAAGCAGCCTTATTTAATAAGGTGCAATGAGAAAGACATTTTTTAAGTCGATAGTGATGAACAGAACGCTGAGATAAAAAATCACCGTATCTTCGTTGAAACTGAAAAGAATCTGTTTCATTTTGAAAGCCACTTTTATCTTTAATTTGAAAATCGTTTCTAACAACTATATATTTTTAACACTCTCTCTTCAGTACTAACAAACACGTGGCTTGAAAATGATGTTATCACATCGAAAGCGCTCGCCAAACGTAGCAAGTATACAGCCAGAGACGACGGTTTTAACTGAAAGTTATAACAACAGTTTCAAACAACAATTGGACCATACTTTCACAAAAAGAAAGATAAAAAGAAGCATAATCATTAAAATAGTATTAAAGATTCGCTGTGAAAGCAGGACAACGCCTTACACAATAAGGATCAATAAATTTTTTTTCAAAAAAATTCTATCTGTAAAAGGAACTATGTACGACGAAATTAGTTTTCTTTAAATTTTCAAAATTCATTCAAAATTTTAATTTACGGAGCACGCTCATGAATGGAAAAGCATATTCGGTTTGTGAAACTAACGGAACATAAGTACCCTTTCAAAAAATTTTCACGGTCCCGTCAAATCAAATTTTGTTCCGTAGATCTAATCTAATTTCTGTATAACAGGCAAATTTACCCAAGTGCTGAGCACCTTATTGTATTACTTGTTGCTTTAATTTTTAACAATTTTATGGAATGGCCCAAAATCGATGCAGAGGAAAGAAACATTCAAGGGTGTCCTACAAATTTTAAATACGTTTCACACAGTTCTTACTGCACTGTTAAAGTTACAAGGTACATTAAAAAAACCACATAGCTATAAATTACCACAATTATTAAATGAAAACAAAATATTTAACAATTCTATAAAGAACATTGGAGCCCATTAAAAAATGTAAAAAAATAATCACATAGCAAAACCCGTCAAGTGTTTTTAGAGTAATATAATATAAAAAACAGCATATTTTGAAGTGAACCCAGTTGATATTTAGAGAAGACATAAATCGGGTCACAGGTATAGTAAGAGTAGCCTAGGAATAGTAGATTCTAGCGGTGTACAATCTACGTCTTGATTCAGCCTGATATCGGAGATATGAATTTTTGAAAATTTTAGAGAACAAATAAATCGGGTCTGGAACGCATGGCTGTCCAATGTGCTACGCGTTTTTTTAACAACATTTACATAACACAACATAACCCTATTAAAATATCTCTTTACAAATAGGAATTTTTTGATAATTATTTGAGTTGTAAAAGTTGTTCAAAGCATTAAAAATGTGCAAGAAAAATGCTTAATGCGTTTGAATTGCAGAAAAACACAAAACGCCAATTTTGCAATTATTTTCAATAATGATTATTAAGGAATAATTCAAAAAGAGTTTTTCTAATGAGCTTTCGAGAGCTGTAGTCGTTTGCTAAGAAAAGAAGGATATACATAAAAAATGATTGAAATAGGAAAAAAACTAAAATAAAATAACAAAACAAAACTTTGGCTTGAAAAAAAAAGATGGGTTAATCGGATTTACTTGTTATTTCTTGCCTTGAAGTATTGCCGCTAATGTAGGCAAACATACTATAAATATTACGTGCATGAGTAAAAGTTAATAGTAGACGCCTAAGTATGTCTAACAAATATTTTAGAAAAACATACAGGCTGACGCAGCGATAGAAATAAATTGACTGACGAACAGACACCCAGATGTGTATGGTCATGTAAATTTATATATTTGAAGTTTAAAACAAACAAAACAAAAACACTCACATACAAAGTTTAAGCCTAAAAAAGCTGGTTGAAAAATGTTCTTAAAACAAAACAGTGTACAGCGATTACAGCCGTTTACATTTTGCATTTGGTTCTTTCAAAGTTGAGATTTCAATTTCATTAAAAACAAAAGTCTATTGCCGATAAGACGACAAAAATATTCAAATGTTTGTCTATTCAAAATGTTTGTTTTAATAATTTTTAAGCTGTTTATACAAGTTTCTTGTTAAAACTTTGTTGATGGAACAAAGCTTATGACAAAAAAAAAAAAAAAAACAGACACTACACATATGTTCACTCAGTCGCTGGTTGATTGGTGGCTTGAAAGTGTCATTTTCCAAAGGTGGAACGTCGTTTTTAATAAAAGAAATATGTTTTGAACTTGTCTAAGTAAGTAAAAATAGTCGTAGCATGTGTTTGAAAGCAAAGGTAGCAATAGTAATTATGTCGTACTTGAGAACATTCTTTGAGCATGTAGGTACGAGTACTTTAAAACTATTATTGAAAATAAGCTACAACAATTACAAAAAATATTAATTTCAAACTTTACGTCTAAAACAAAAATATATATTTTTTTTTCAAAAATGAATGACACTTTATCGTACAGTAGGGCAATATGGTTGCTTGCTAAAGAAATGACTTAAATAAACTGGTAAACAATACTATTTTTCCCAAGGCTAAATTTCTATTCTATTACAAATACCTGTTTAAAACTCAAAAATTACATAAAAATATAATCACAATAATGTTTGTGGTTTGTTTTGTGATTTCATATTTTGTTCATTAAAACAGCAAATATAACATTTAATCAATTATGTATGTTATGTATCTTTATCTTTATATATTTAAAGCAGAAAATGTATTTGTTTGTCGGAAAGCTTTAGCTGCCTGCATCAGTGAAACGATCTTTATAAAATTGGCAGAGATTTCCATAGAATATCAGAGTTTGATTGGTAAATCAGGGTATATGTTTTTTGAAATTGCAAATGGGCGTGGCACTTCACCTCCAAAGTAAACATTTATCATCGTGTTACTTAGGAACTGTCATAGCTATAATATTAAAATTATGCACAAGTAACCTCAAATCATCGCAAAAAATGCTGGATTGGTGCAAACAGAGGGGAAAAGTAGTATTATGTAACCAGAGCTCTGAAATTTTGTACAAGTTACTCCCCACATTAATTTATATAGCCAGCCAAGCAAAAAACTAGCAGATTGAAATAGTGGGCATGGTACCTCCTATACAAAGTGAAATATTATTATCTTTTACCACGACAACTATAACACAGAGCTTTGAGAGCGTAGTATAAAGAAACACTGGCTGAATTGTGACAGTGGGCGTGTTACCTGCCCTACAAAGTGAAAATTTAATATTTTATTGGGATAGCAAAACACAACAGTTTTATATAGTTTCTTATAAAGAAATGTGTAGTTTACTGGCAAACAAAAAAGGAAAAAAAATCTTAAATGACTAAATTCAAGAAGTTATGTTCTGGTGCTTATAAAAATGGAATAAATTATTGCCGAACCTAATTTGGCTTTTCAGTTTCCATACTAAAAGAAGTAGCTCAGGTCGGTCTAGTTGGTTGCTGCTGCTATTTTAAGAATCGCCCAAATGAAAAAACACTCATGCGAAACAGCTGTGAATTTGCTATAAAAAGTTGAAAATTTAGTAATAAAAACAAAATGTTTGCTATATTTCTTGATATTAAGAGAGCTTTTGAATAAATAGAAGCATCATGATGAAAAAGCTATATTTAACAAATCGAACACAAATAAAAAGAGTCCGTAACGGGCAGTTGAATTTGGCACAGAACGACTTTGGAATTCCACAAGGATTAATTTCAGGGGCACCGTTATTTATTATGTACATAATTGACATAGAGAAGGTATAAAAAATGTATAATTGTACTCTATGCTAATACCACTTTAATTTTTAAAGGAAGAAGAAGCAGAAGAAAAGTGCTACGAAAAACTTAAAACAGAAATGAATAATATAAATAAGTGGTTAAAAATAAACAAATTAAAATTAAATAAAATAAAAACGTAATTAATTAATGGAAATCCAAATAAACACTGTTTTTTTTTAACATTATTCAATTGTTTTAAATTATTATATTAAATAAATAATGTGATAATAGAAAAAAGTTAATAAATTTAAAAATCTGGCTTGTGTTATAGATAAAGGCTAACGGTCTAATTCATAAAAAGTTCCTATTTTAGGTTTAAAGTTTACAATAGTTATTGAACACTTTTCGCTTAATAAACCATTTATAAAAATTTGTATTAAAAAACACACAATAACAGTTAAATAACTATTCTACACTTTAAGCAATCTAACGTTTTTTCCTGGCAACTCCTATTAATATTTTATACTTAGTGCGTTTAAAAACCAATTCTCAATTAACCCGAAAACCGAATATGGTTTTCTCTTTAATTTTTTTTTCTTTTACATCAAAAAGGAAACTTTTTAGTATAAATATATGTTCTGCTTACTGCAAAATATACGAACAAGAAATGTAATAATTAAAGTTATAAATAAATATGTTTTTGTTTATTTTGGTCTCAGGTAAAATGAAAAGTACTCCATTAACGAGACCTATATCGAATTGTTTACATTTTATATTCTTTACTATTCAAATAAATTTGTTTTAATTTATTTTTATATTATGCAACAAATCTGTTTTAGCCCAGTAGCTGCAAATAAAGTAAAAAGTTGTCCGGGGTTTAGAAAAAGTAGTATTGAGAAGAAAAAGTAATGTAGAAACCTCATGCTTTCAGAGTTACGTTATATAAAATTTGCAATATTTCAAATATTCTTAGGCAGAATGGGCTATGTATGTAACGTATCAGGATCCTTAAGGCCGGGGCACATAGAATCCGTCATACGTTAAACTTCAATTTATTCAACTGACAACTCAGTTAAAATACATGTTTTCTTAAAGGGTGTGAAGATAAATACGTCAGATAAATACGTCCTACAAAAATGTCAAATACGTTCCACATACTGCAAACTGCGCTGTTAAAGTTACATGTACATTAAAAAAAGATCATATAGCTATAAATTACAACAATTTAATAAAAATATTTAAAAATTTTACAAAAACAGTCTTCGTCCCCATTAAAAATTTTAAAACATAATTACATAGAAAAATGTTATTAGAGTAAAATAATAGGAAAAATGAGTGGAAAAAGTCGATATATAGAGAAGACATGAATCGGGTCACCAGCATAGTGGGAGTAGCCTAGGACTAGTAGATTCCAGCGGTGTACAATCTACGTCTGGATTCAGCCCGATATCGGAGATATGAATTTTTGAAAATTTTGCTTTTAGGGAAAATCAATATGAAAAAAGGGCATATTTTGAAGTGGAAAAATTCGATATTTAGAGAAGACATGAATCGGGTCACCGGCATAGTGGGAGTAGCCTAGGACTAGTAGATTCCAGCGGTGTACAATCTACGTCTGGATTCAACCCGATATCGGAGATATGAATTTTTGAAAATTTTGCTTTTAGGGAAAATCAATATGAAAAAAGGGCATATTTTGAAGTGGAAAAATTCGATATTTAGAGAAGACATGAATCGGGTCACCGGCATAGTGGGAGTAGCCTAGGACTAGTAGATTCCAGCGGTGTACAATCTACGTCTGGATTCAGCCCGATATCGGAGATATAAATTTTTGAAAATTTTGCTTTTAGGGATAATCAATATGAAAAAAAGGCATATTTTGAAGTGGAAAAATTCGATATTTAGAGAAGACATGAATCGGGTCACCGGCATAGTGGGAGTAGCCTAGGACTAGTAGATTCCAGCGGTGTACAATCTACGTCTGGATTCAGCCCGATATCGGAGATATAAATTTTTGAAAATTTTGCTTTTAGGGAAAATCAATATGAAAAAAGGACATATTTTGAAGTGGAAAAATTCGATATTTAGAGAAGACATGAATCGGGTCACCGGCATAGTGGGAGTAGCCTAGGACTAGTAGATTCCAGCCGTGTACAATCTACGTCTGGATTCAGCCCGATATCGGAGATATGAATTTTTGAAAATTTTGCTTTTAGGGAAAATCAATATGAAAAAAGGGCATATTTTGAAGTGGAAAAATTCGATATTTAGAGAAGACATGAATCGGGTCACCGGCATAGTGGGAGTAGCCTAGGACTAGTAGATTCCAGCGGTGTACAATCTACGTCTGGATTCAGCCCGATATCGGAGATATAAATTTTTGAAAATTTTGCTTTTAGGGATAATCAATATGAAAAAAGGGCATATTTTGAAGTGGAAAAATTCGATATTTAGAGAAGACATGAATCGGGTCACCGGCATAGTGGGAGTAGCCTAGGACTAGTAGATTCCAGCCGTGTACAATCTACGTCTGGATTCAGCCCGATATCGGAGATATGAATTTTTGAAAATTTTGCTTTTAGGGAAAATCAATATGAAAAAAGGGCATATTTTGAAGTGGAAAAATTCGATATTTAGAGAAGAATGAATCGGGTCACCGGCATAGTGGGAGTAGCCTAGGACTAGTAGATTCCAGCGGTGTACAATCTACGTCTGGATTCAGCCCGATATCGGAGATATAAATTTTTGAAAATTTTGCTTTTAGGGAAAATCAATATGAAAAAAAGGGCATATTTTGAAGTGAAAAAATTCGATATTTAGAGAAGACATGAATCGGGTCACCGGCAAAGTGGGAGTAGCCTAGGACTAGTAGATTCCAGCGGTGTACAATCTACGTCTGGATTCAGCCCGATATCGGAGATATTAATTTTTGAAAATTTTGCTTTTAGGGAAAATCAATATGAAAAAAGGGCATATTTTGAAGTGGAAAAATTCGATATTTAGAGAAGACATGAATCGGGTCACCGATATCGGGCTGAATCCAGACGTAGATTGTACACGGCTGGAATCTACTAGTCCTAGGCTACTCCCACTATGCCGGTGACCCGATTCATGTCTTCTCTAAATATCGAATTTTTCCACTTCAAAATATGCCCTTTTTTCATATTGATTATCCCTAAAAGCAAAATTTTCAAAAATTTATATCTCCGATATCGGGCTGAATCCAGACGTAGATTGTACACGGCTGGAATCTACTAGTCCTAGGCTACTCCCACTATGCCGGTGACCCGATTTATGTCTTCTCTAAATATCGAATTTTTCCACTTCAAAATATGCCCTTTTTTCATATTGATTATCCCTAAAAGCAAAATTTTCAAAAATTTATATCTCCGATATCGGGCTGAATCCAGACGTAGATTGTACACCGCTGGAATCTACTAGTCCTAGGCTACTCCCACTATGCCGGTGACCCGATTCATGTCTTCTCTAAATATCGAATTTTTCCACTTCAAAATATGCCCTTTTTTCATATTGATTATCCCTAAAAGCAAAATTTTCAAAAATTTATATCTCCGATATCGGGCTGAATCCAGACGTAGATTGTACACCGCTGGAATCTACTAGTCCTAGGCTACTCCCACTATGCCGGTGACCCGATTCATGTCTTCTCTAAATATCGAATTTTTCCACTTCAAAATATGCCCTTTTTTCATATTGATTTTCCCTAAAAGCAAAATTTTCAAAAATTCATATATCCGATATCGGGCTGAATCCAGACGTAGATTGTACACGGCTGGAATCTACTAGTCCTAGGCTACTCCCACTATGCCGGTGACCCGATTCATGTCTTCTCTAAATATCGAATTTTTCCACTTCAAAATATGCCCTCTTTTCATATTGATTATCCCTAAAAGCAAAATTTTCAAAAATTTATATCTCCGATATCGGGCTGAATCCAGACGTAGATTGTACACCGCTGGAATCTACTAGTCCTAGGCTACTCCTACTATGCCGGTGACCCGATTCATGTCTTCTCTAAATATCGAATTTTTCCACTTCAAAATATGCCCTTTTTTCATATTGATTTTCCCTAAAAGCAAAATTTTCAAAAATTCATATCTCCAATATCGGGCTGAATCCAGACGTAGATTGTACACGGCTGGAATCTACTAGTCCTAGGCTACTCCCACTATGCCGGTGACCCGATTCATGTCTTCTCTAAATATCGAATTTTTCCACTTCAAAATATGTCCTTTTTTCATATTGATTTTCCCTAAAAGCAAAATTTTCAAAAATTTATATCTCCGATATCGGGCTGAATCCAGACGTAGATTGTACACCGCTGGAATCTACTAGTCCTAGGCTACTCCCACTATGCCGGTGACCCGATTCATGTCTTCTCTAAATATCGAATTTTTCCACTTCAAAATATGCCTTTTTTTCATATTGATTATCCCTAAAAGCAAAATTTTCAAAAATTTATATCTCCGATATCGGGCTGAATCCAGACGTAGATTGTACACCGCTGGAATCTACTAGTCCTAGGCTACTCCCACTATGCCGGTGACCCGATTCATGTCTTCTCTAAATATCGAATTTTTCCACTTCAAAATATGCCCTTTTTTCATATTGATTTTCCCTAAAAGCAAAATTTTCAAAAATTCATATCTCCGATATCGGGCTGAATCCAGACGTAGATTGTACACCGCTGGAATCTACTAGTCCTAGGCTACTCCCACTATGCCGGTGACCCGATTCATGTCTTCTCTAAATATCGACTTTTTCCACTCATTTTTCCTATTATTTTACTCTAATAACATTTTTCTATGTAATTATGTTTTAAAATTTTTAATGGGGACGAAGACGGTTTTTGTAAAATTTTTAAATATTTTTATTAAATTGTTGTAATTTATAGCTATATGATCTTTTTTTAATGTACATGTAACTTTAACAGCGCAGTTTGCAGTATGTGGAACGTATTTGACATTTTTGTAGGACGTATTTATCTGACGTATTTATCTTCACACCCTTGTTTTCTTATTAGTGTTGTCACAATCAGTACGTCTCCGTCAACCCAAAGTATGAAAGTTGAGCAACTTTTAACTTTTCACGTATATTGAATACTTTGACAGCTATCAATTGCTTCTTCTTCTTCTTCTTTGTTGTCTTGCTGTGCTCTTTACTCTCTCTTTGCACATATTTTTTTTTTTGCACATACATTAAACGCAGTATTGCCATTTGGTTACAATTTTAACATTCTTGTAACTTTTGAACATTGTAAAATTTTTTTATATTAAGTAAAATTTTTCTAACTTTTGATACAAACACGAAATAAAGTAATATCACTGAAAGATTACTTGTTTCATTATTTGATGTAAAAATACCTCTTAACGTATCTACCTTTCTTAACATTTCAATTCGGTTTTAATTACCAAGGTTACCTGCAAACAGCGTTGCCACACAAGAAATTGACTTCCTACCAATAATTTTCAAAAATCCTACCAAAATCGTTCACAGCCTACCAAAAATTTAAAAATGCGTTTCTTGCACATAAACTGTTATACTCACTTGGTTTTTTCTCCCGTAGTTGTTGAGATGGTAGTTTGTCTTTTGGTGATTTTTAAGATGGATGTTATGATTTAAAATAGTTTTAGAGCATATTATGCAGAATGAACACCCATCCCTTTCCTGGAGCCAATCAAATTCGCTCAACCATTCGGTTCTAAATTTTTTTTGACTGTTTCTTAACATGCAATATTAGTAAATATTTATGTAATTAATAGGTACATATATACAATTAAAAAAGTTTACTTACTTTTCCATTTTGTCTGTTCATTTTTTTAATACAAACACTTGTAATATTGTTAATTTCAATTTCATAATATTGTTCGCGTTTCTTAAACCAGAGATGGTTATAGCTTTAATCATCTTTATGCAAAAAAGCAGAGATGTTTTTTATTACACCTAAAACAGTTTTTGAAAACAGTGGTAAAACTATTCACGGTTATTGTTTATTTAATTCAAAGTTACATTTTTTTATTTTATGTTCTGAATTTTTAAGGTTAAAAATTTACTATTGCTAAAAATTTGCTACAGGAGGAAAACCTACCAAAAATTTAAAAAAATGGAACAAACCAACCAAACTACCAAACTGTTTTTTAAAAACGAAAAACTACCAAGTTTGGTCCGATTGGACCAAAGCGGCAACGCTGCCTGCAAATGCAATCAAAATCCCATATAAAACATTAGTTTCAAATAAACAAAAAATAACATTGCTTAAGTTTAACTCTCTTCTGTTAGTGAGAAATCACGAAATGTTTCCTGTTTCAAGTTTAGAAACCACAATTTTTTCCCAACTTGGAAATAATATGAGCTGCATTTCGTGCGTTCTGTTCAAACTTGCGAAAATTGGTAGCAACTTCAGTTATTCTGCTTGAAAGATTTGACAATCATAGCAATATCTCGATTTAGAAAAAAATTTGCCCTTTAGATTCCTTCAGGAAGTGGCGGATTATATTACAGAAAATTGTCAGTAATTTTGTGTTGAAATTTTAAGAAAATAAGTCTCAAATTTATTTTAATTAACGGCATTTTTAACATACTTAGTGTAGTAAATTTCATGGAAGCTCAATGTTTTAAAGAAAAATGTACTTTAAATAATTTTATTAAACGGTGAGAGCATGCACTTTTCACTACCGAAGTATTAGTATTGGGTCCTAATTTAAATTCTCATGAGTAGCATCGGTATGAAATTTTATTTCATACGTTATTCTTTTTTTGTTTTTGTTTAGTAAATCAATTTGTTTCCTTGTTATTCTCCCTGACATATGGTTATTCCATACTACTATATTTTCTACCAAGGCGCATTAATTTACAGGTGGTCTTAATAGCCCAAGTAATTTTTGTTTATGTCCGACGTTTTTAGGATTTAAAACTTTTCAAATAATTTTAAAAATTTTATAAAACTAAATTTCAACACCAAAAGTTAAATATAAAATGAAATATTGCTGCATATGCAGGAGAAAGAAAACAACTGGTACAACTTTATTTAAAGTATCAATTGATGATAAAAGGGTAAATTAAATTCGGCTTCCTTCTGTTCAGCCAGGTACTTCTGACATCAACATGGTGCTGTGCAACAACAAAATTACATTGGGTTTTTGTTTTTGTAGCCGTGCAGCCACCTCATATTTAATTCGCCTTGATTTTACGCAAATTACATTAAATTTTTTGAAGGAAAATTTCAAAATGTAACTTATTGTAGAAATTCATTTTTTTCCTGCCTTTCCCTGGCAACACTAATGAAAAGATTAACAGCTGATTTAAAATCCGTCGGCAAAGTACTCATTGTGCCAATCTCATCCGTCGTTACTTTGACTTCAGGCGAATATGTCAAAGTTCAACGTATGACGGATTCTATGTGCCCCGGCCTTTACAAAAATATGTTATCCCATTACAAACCAGTTAAATTTTGTTTAACTTTTTATTATCAATTTTGCGAATATTTTCACCTTGTTTAACTAAATTTGCGCTTTATGTAACAAAAATATTTTGCTATACCTATGTACATAACTATATGTATGTATATGTACGTACATATGCATGTATGTATATCTGTTGGGGCACTTACTAAAACTAGGTATAAGAGCTAGTTTTAATTTGAGAGTCTTATTGGGCTAAAAATTTGTTTGCGATATGTATGGTGCCTGAAAGGAATTTTAATAAGATCTTATATGATATCCATAGTGTCCCATTCCGCAACAAAGTGTTTAAGATATCACAAAATATTTATATACACTTAAGCGATGCATAACTTTAAAATTATATGTCACCGACGATTTTGTCATTTTACAATTTCTTCTTAAAATTACTTTTCCTACTCCAGGATAAAGTTTTAAACAACATAACTTCACAAAATTCATTTAATTTTTGGTTTAAAGTAGGGTAGAGGCTACAATAAAAAACTGATATTTATTAAAGGTTTATAAAAGGTTTAATAGGCTATTAAACGTTTATGAATACTCTCTTGTCAACTTTTGCTTATTAAAGGCTCATAAACTCTTAATGTACATTTATGAATTTGACTGTAAAAATTTAAAAAACATATTGAAAACATATGTAAAAAACCGGAATAAAATATTGGTTTTATTTAACAAATCAACGGTTATACAATAAGATAATAAAACCGCATTTCTAATATTGCCCCTTTATTACATATACATGCTGCACGAATCAACAATAAGACTGCAAAAATTCCAAATCAATTCTAGAAATGTAAAATGTAAAAGACGAAAAGTTAATAAAAATATATTTATCGCTTAAAATATTTAAAACTTTTATAATGTTCATAAAAAAATTAAACCCACAGCGAAATTAAAAAAGTTCTTAAAAAAAAACGTTGGATTTTTTAAATTAAATCAATACTTAAATTAAATGAAAAATATATAGTGGCAACAAAGCAAGGAAAGTGGAGGAAGAAACAAGGGACGAGAGAATAACAAAAATTCTCATTACAATTTTGAAGGCGTGGAATTTATTTGTCAAGCAGTTTAATTATTAATTTATTTATTGCTTTATTTAACTTAGTAGAACACAATATATACAACATTTTCAAATTTAACGAGGAATTTAGAGAAATGTAAAAAAATCGTATGTAATATTTTTGTATAGAAATATTTTGCATTCTGATATTTTAATTTATTGCAAAGTTAAACTATGAATAAATAAATTTAACAATAATTGTAAATATTTTTTTTTTTTTGTAATATAATTTAAAAAGAATAAAAATATCTGCCGTTTGTTAATAAAAAAGAGGTTATTAACCTCTGAAAAAATAAAAACCATAAACCTTCTCTGGAAGTTTAACAAACGACCAAATATTATTGAATGATAACGATTTATAATAATAACATTTCGTTTAAAGAAATTAATAAAACAAAGAACAATAAATTAGTGTGTGAAAAAATGTATGTTTGTGTAAATAGTTACAGAGATACAGATTTAAAAATTATTTCAGTTGCACGTACTGAAAGGTATGCTTTCGATTGAGATGTACAACTATATTATAATGATTTTTCTAACTTGGTGTTACTTCTTATAACTTCTACCAAACACTTCATAACGCTTTCCGTCCTTATTAAAATATCTTTTACGCTCTTAATTAGTGTAAAAGAATTATTTACTGCTTCCTAAATCCAAACAGCGTTTAAACACACTATACAAAATATACATATATATTTTTATATGCAAACAAATTTTATTGTATTTTAAAATTTTTTTAATTAAATTGAAAAGAAACTGTAGAACTTTTTACTTTGCAAATTTATAATACAACTACTTGTTCTGTACTTAAACCTAAACATAAAAATATTAAGAAATTTTGAATACTTGTGTTCATAGATAGAATTTTATTCAGTGAACATTCTTAACACCACAAAAAGTATAAAAGGGGTACCTATAACTAAGTTGTTCATTCTATTTGTAATTACTACAATATTCATTTCCGACCCCATAAAGTATATTTGTACATTCTGAGTTCTTATGCATAGCGAAGTCTATTGAACAATGTCCGTCTGAAATAAGAAAAAATAAGAAAAAAAATATCAAATAAAAAAATGGTGCTCGCCCATGTTTTCCGAATTACGGGGCTTTCAAATTATCAATTTTTTTAAAACATCAATATGGGTATCATTTAAAAGCTATTGAAGAGATTTTTTTAGAAAATGCTAAAAAATTTAAAATACGCCTAACCCATTGAGAGCCGATGGCATTTTTATGTAAAATTATATACATATATGCAGTACTTTTTTTTGTTAATTTTTTAACTCTGTCACCCCAATATTTGCTTTTTTGATTGGAGTTACTTCAATAAATTTCCAATATCATGGTACATGAATATTAGCTTTAGTTTAATTTTTATATTACAGACATAAATAAAGACTTTGAAACAGTTGCATGCTGTACAAGATGTAAACACTGCTGGTCATTTTGTAGTTTAAAATGTCAAACAAATTTCTTTAGTTGTTCTAGGTAAAACAAGTTATAGTCGATCTTTTGAGCAAATTAGATAACAAAGATTACAGAAGATTTAAGTAAAAATATTAAACTTGTAATAATACTGTTTGTTACTCAAGGATTGTAATAAATGAACAAAAATCTAGATTGTAGCGAATTAAAGCTAGTAGAGTTTTTCTTATGGTCAAAATTTGACTAATCTTTTTTATTAAATACTTTGATTATTTGAATATATTCGCATTTTTTAAGTGTGTAGTGGTAGCAATTTAAGGAGTCATTTATTTCTTAAAGCTCGACAATATCAACAAATATGTAAAAGAATAAACAAAATCGGTTGACAAACAGAGGAGAAAATGATTCCCGAAGTTTTGTATTTCCTATTTCAAAATAAACACAAACATGAACTAGTAAGAAAAATTAATTGTTCTATTCCTAGATTTAGTTTCCTTTCTACGCAGAATTTTTCTGTGTATAAAGAATGAATTTTTAAAACGTTTAACCTCTATAAAATTTAATCTAATAAATGAGGACTTGGGTTATAGGATAAAGTAGAAAAAAGAGAGCATCTCATATAATCGATATTATACTCCGACAGTTTTTAGCTTGTATGAGTGTGTTGTGCTGTTTAATTTCTTTTTAAATTATTAATTAAATATGTTTTCTTTTTAAAGAACGTAGACAGTAAACAAATGTATATTAATATTAGCACAATTGCAGGGAAATTTTCAACAGTTGTTTTAACAATAAAATAATTTAATATGAACTCATTTTAATAAAAAATATTAATATATTAATCAATTATATTACTAAGCCAAATTTTTTTGCAAGTTTAATTAACTCTACGAATTTACAGTAATAATATCAAAAACCATCAATTTTTAGCTTATTAATAGAAAAAAAAACGATTTTTTCATTTTAATTATGTAAAAATTGTTTATTGAATTTTATCCAACTACATAAATTTTTAAAAAATTAACTTTATTCTAATGTATGGAAAACATATCAAACTTAACTGTTAAAATTCCCATTGACCGCCTAAACTTGCTTAAATCTGTTTGTATTTAAATGTGAACGCCTTTTTAGCTCTCCTCTTTAGAAAAGGTCTCTATTAATACTCATCACAAAGGCAAAGCTCTACGTTTCAAGAAGTTAAAACACAGTAGCTATTAATAAGTGTATATAAGTACAAATATGAAGATGGTCTGTATCAAACGAGACACCAAAAGACAAATCAATTAATTGGTTCTTTGATCCGAAACGTCCCGAGTCAATCTCGGCCAAAGATTGTCAACTGAGCAACAGCTGTACCAAATATTTTTCTCATGGAAAAATTTCTACAACAGCAGAGGTGTTACAACAAACACAAAAAAACTACAGCCGTATGCATAACAAAAACTTAGAATGAGTAATAACCATTCTTATCAACTTTGTTTAACCATCTTTAGATACCGATCGGATTTTTTATTCCTAAAAATTGCTTAAACTCTAATTTTTTGTTAAGTGTTATAATATTGTGCACACCCAACTATTAAACTAGGCCAATGTTAATAAGAAAACAAATAAAATTTTAAGGAAATCAATTCCACTTTGAAATTAAAAATTGGTTTCATTTCGAAAAACTTTTTGTGTTTTTTGAAGAAGTATTCGCGAAATTTAAACAAATTTCGACCTGAATTGAGCTCTGTGACATGGCTGTTTATTCTTTCCAGGTTTACTAATTGTCTCTATAATTGTTGTTATTTATAAATACAAAAAAAAAAAAACATTTTCAACCCTCCCTAAATAAAAAGTCAATTCTAGACACCGTGTACTTGAACCATTTTTTCTATCATCGTGCATCGAAATCAGCTGAACCCAGTTTAATAACCACGAATGTGACTAGCAACTCCGAGAAATTTGGTTCATATCGAAGATTATTTACTATTTACAAAACTACCAGCGGCATGTATTCATTTATTGAGCCTAACAAAAAAAAGCAACGGTTACAGAAGTAACTTTAAGACCATAATATATTTTCGAACTTAGAACTGTAAGAGCTAATAATTTCCTAACATGTAAACTAAAGTTGAAATAGAAATAAGAAAATGACACGAAAATTACCAAAACACGGTCTTTCAGAAAAAATAAACTTTACCAAAAAAAACCAAAAATGCACATCCAACACCTACATTTAACAAAGAACAATATATTTATCCCTTAATCACTATGGTAAAGATTGTTGACTTCTGAATATAAAACTATTTACGATACCTATTTTATTTTCAGTAAAACTAAGAGAATGTTCTTTCTAACAACTAACTCGAAAGTAACTTGGTATCATTGCAATTTATTGACGAGGAGGAGTGGAAATAAAGAAAATCAATTTAATTATAAATTCATTGATTAGTCATTAGCAACACACACACACACACATACATACATACATACTAAAAAACAACAAAAAATAAAAATACCTACAAGACTTCTTTGTCAGAAATCTTTTGAGTATTAAAATGTGTTTTTGGTTTGACTCACAAGACTTTTTAATTGAAAAAAAAACTAGGAGACATAAAACACTAAAAAACCGGTATCTTCTAAGCAATTAAAAAGGTTTCTTTTAACTTTAGAAAAACATAAAAGCACTGCCCTATTTTGGTAAAGAAATTAATTATTATTAAACTTTTAAATTATAAGTTTACCTGATTTTCATGAGGAACCCAAACTAAACGTTTTTGTGTCCATTCAGCTTGAGTTGCCGGATCATTGAACTGATTACGTTCTACCGAAAGATACTTCAATTCGGGATCGTTGCGATCAACTTCTTCTCCCATTTTTACCTTAGTTCAAAGTTTTTATACTTAAGATGATAAATATAAGCTTTTAACACACAAATGTTAGTTGTAATTAAACACTTTTTTAATGAAAAAATATATATTCTTTTTTCTTAGTAGTTTCTCTATATTACAACACAACAATTACACGTTTTTTTATTTTACTTTTAATATCGTTATTTTTTATATTTAAATGTAAAAAAATATATTTAAAAATTTCGTTGTCTAATCTTAAATCTGTAACAAATAAAAAAACATCAACAAAGAACAAGAAAATCAAAAGAAAAATTTTATGCTGGCAATTCTTCTGTAAAAAAAATAGAGCCGAAAAAGAAAGAGTGCAAAAGGTAAATCTACTCAACCACTATTTGCTTTTAACAAATTTTTGACATTTCACTTTTTCTTCCATTTGTCGGCAAAACAGATAATGAAAACGCAAGCAAATTGTTTTGCTAATAATTTTATTAAAAAATAGGTTGATTGCACTATGTCAATTAAAAAGGACGAACTTTTTATTAAATATGACAAATATTTAAATCATAGATTTCTCTTTTTACTTTTTGGACATATTCTTATTGGATTTTAGCTACTTCCTTTTTACTTTAGAACACTGTTTTTTAAACTAATTTTTACAACTCAATTCTTACGCACTTTTATTAATAATTGCAAAAAGTTACAGACTCTTTTTTATTATTGCTTATAAAAAACAAAATTATAATTATTTAAAACAATATTCCGTTAACCCAAATCGAGCGACGACCAAACTGCCACTCTGTACTTTTAAGACTGAGTGAGTCCAGTTTAGAGTGCGAGTATTTTTGTAAAAAATTGAGCAAGGCCGAACAAACACAAAAACTGGTGCTAGTGCTGTAAATATGTTTTCTTTTTTTTTGCCTTTGTTAATGTCTGTTTTCTTTTTTATGTCGCGGCACGTAAAACTTCGTTAAGTACATACATACATACATATGTGTGCGAGGATGTAAGTTTGGAATAGCCGCTTTAATAAAATGTTTTTTCATTCACATTTTAAATAAATTCTGTTCTTTCAAATGTATATATATACATGAATTAATGAAAAATAATTAAGTTTTCTTTACAAATAAAAATCACTCCTTTTCTTATTGTATTTTATTAAACACTTGTCTTTTCATCTTCTGTGGCAATTTTTATCTTGCGTTGGCAGTTCTTCTTTTATGACTAAACATCCACATTCGTCAGTTTTCTTATTTTCAAATCTTTGCTTAGTGTTCTTTATATATAACTACATTTTATTCTTTTAATTAAATTTCCAAAATATGTTTAAAATTTTGCAAAAATTTATTCACCTTCAATCACTTCAAAAATGCACAAAAATTCTTTCACTCGTTACTCATAGGTTCTCCCGACCGACTACTTATATTGCTGGGCGGGTTTCGTTATTCTGTTTGATTTCTTTGCTGTTTCGTTAAACTCTCTCTGACGGAGAACGTAAAGCAAGTGTCAATACTGTCTGCCGGGCAGGGTTGTATTTTAAGCTAGTACAGTTTTAAAATGTTGATAACCAAAGTATTCACTATTTGTTCGCTGATTACACTAAAGTTTTCAATTTAAAAATGCTTAAAATAGATATAAGAAGAACTATTCGAACTTGTTAACATTTAAGCTGAAAAAAGTAAAACCATACAATTCAACACGAAAATGAAAAAAAAAAAATCAAAAATCGAGTAGAGAATGATTCAATCGCATCGTTGAACCTCAGTCCTTTGTATAGTTTTGTTTTTTTTTTTTGAAAGAGAAGTAGCACTTCAGGCATCAATACCTACTTAGTTCGCAACCGTGCTACATTCTTTAGGAAAGGGATAGATGAGAGAGAAGAAAGGTGGTGAAAGGAGATAGATATCGCCATTTTATTACTTATTTTACTTCGCCGGCGAATATGCTATAGAGAAGTACCGACGAAGGAGGCTGCATGTTTTTAATTTTAGATCTGAATATGTATATATACCATTAAACAGAAAAAAAAACATTTTTATTTTTTGACTACTGCAAGGATTGAACTCAGGGCAGCTGGTTTGTAGTCAACGTGTTTATCACTCGTATGTGTTTTGGTCTGCGCAGCATTTTGAAACCGCATTTTGAAACCATGAATCTAAAATTTGGTGTTCTGTTTTTACCATCGTTTGGTATTTTTACTAAAGGCTGCACAAGCATAAGAAAAATTTCTTATAAGAGGGAGTTTACATTATGGGCATTGTATCAGCTACAAAAGTCATGATGCAGAAGTTTGTTGGCAAAAGGTGTAGAGAAGCTTACGGGGTAGCAAAAGTAGCACGAAATGAATATTCATGACTCTTTTCAGTTTTTTCTCTCATTCCTGTTTCTCTCTTTCGTTTTTTGCAGTTCTATACTTGAGCGGTGTTACCAAAGGGCTGTTTTTTTTCTATATTGTTTAAAAATTGTTGAAAAATTTATACATTTAGTTTATGGCAACATTTGAAAAATTGATTGATAAAACATCATAAAATTCTCTCACTTGCTACAAAAAGTCATAATGTAAACGCTTGATGACTTACGGAGATGCTCCAAAATAGAAAACAATAAAAGAGTCAGCTACAATGCCCTTAATGTAAAACCACTCTAAGCAATCAGGTAAATTTCAAGTAGTGTGTGCAAGGCAGATTTATTATACTAGGTAATAGCGGCTCTACAACAAATACAACATTAACAAAAACAATATGTCTTTTTATTGTTGTTTTGTGCGTTGGAAACGTCAAAAACACAAAGAGAAATAAAAGATAATTGCTCTCAATACAAATGCTTGCTTTGTTACGCACACGTTTGTTTTAGTGTTTTTTGAAATTCGTAAACAAACAAAGGAAAATACAAACAACTTTTGACTTTTCCAACTACAAACCAGCTGGGCGGACGACACTACCTAGTAAAATAAATCTGTCTTGTAGTGTGTGTATAGAACACTCTCATTTCCAAACACATACTTCCAAACACAAATGTTTTGCTTTGCCACCAAAATAGAGATTAAAGAACAAAAGTGTTTTAGAACAACATTGAAGTAAAACATAACAGAACTAGAACAAAAATGATAAAGAATATCAAAACTGAAGTAGAACATTCAAAACATTCTTATTCTTGAAGTTTTTGATAGCAGAATTAGGCTAAAGAGAAACTACAATCATTTTCGTTTTTTCAATATGAGGTGTCGTCAACTTTAAGATTTGAAAACGCATAAAAATGGAGAAAAAAATATTATAATATCAGTTTTATTTAAAATATTAATTGAATTACTTTTTCAAAAAAAGTTAATATTTTTATATTAAAAATATAATAGTAAAATTGTATTTTACATTTCGGGGTTTTCAGAAAACCGAATAGTAATAAAACTTAACAAAAATAAAAAAAATTGCCTGTATTCGATCGTACTAAATAAAATATTTTTTTATAATTTCTATACAAAAAATTTTAAAAAGGGTTCAGCAATTGATAGTAAGGAATTAAAATTAATAACACGTGGTTCAGTATCTATCCTTTTATAAAAATATTTTTTAAAAATTAATTTTTTATCCGAAGTTTCATATTTTCATATTAAAAATATAACAATAAAACAGCCTGTAATAAAAAAACATATTTGTATGTTTGCATATCATTTCTATATTGTATAAAAGTATTTTCTTTCAACAGCCTTAAATCGCATTATTTAACAACACTATTTATCGGCTTGAATAAAGTTATAATGTGACAAATAACCTTCTAAAATCAAAAAATATACGTACTCGTATTAAGAAAGATTTTTATACCTAAAATTAAACGAAGTTATCAAAATCACAGTTTAAATATTTAAAAAAAAATTAAAAAAAAGTTCAAATATTTAAACATTTACTTTAAAACTTATTTGAGTTAATTTACTTTATTCGTGCTTGATTTCTTCAAATATAAATATTTCATGTTATTCTCATGAAATATTTAATATTTTAAACTAAACTAAAAATTAAATTTATTACTGCGGGGAAAGCATATCCATATGGCCATTTCACTACTGCTTAAATAGCTCATCAGTGGATTTTACCCAAATTTTGTATAGAAAAACTAGAAAGTCTTATATCAAAAGCCAAATTGATTAAATGAGAACTCCATTGAATCAATAACACAAAAGACAAAACAATTCAAAAATGTTTTATACAAAACACAGCAAACATTCAGTAACTATTTTTATTTTTTGCTTTCCCCGGACTAATTCATTTCATTTTTAGTTTAGTTTAAAATAATAAATATTTCATGAGAATATCATGAAATATTTATGTTTGAAGGAATCAAGCACGAATAAAGCAAATTAAATTTTAAAAGATTCCGAATAATAGATTTTCATATTGACTTATTTGAGTTATACATAATTTTTTAACATTTCTTATTCTGCAAAATGGAGGTCTCATTTAATTAATTTCGTTTTTAGTATAAGACTATAAGACTAACATGAAATATTTATTTATATAAATTAAACTTTAAATTTATTGTGCTATTTTCCCGGTATTGATTATTGAAGGTGAAAGTACGTCTCGATGGCCATTTCGCTACAGCTTACTTAGCTCGTCAGAAAACTTCTCACAAATATTTTAAATGAACTAAAGATTTTTGTCTAAAGCAACCAAGCACAATCAAAATAAGTTAATTTTATTATTATTAATAATTTAATTCATTTACTTTATTCGTGCTTGATTCCTTCAAATGTGTTTTTGTGTAGAACATTTTTGAATTGTTATTGTCTTCTGTCTGATTGATTCAATGGAGTTCTCAATTAATCAATTTGGCTTTTGATATAAGACTTTCTGTTTTTCTATACAAAATTTAGGTAAAATCCACTGATGAGCTATTTGAGCAGTAGTGAAATGGCCATATGGATATGCTTTCCCCGCAGTAATACGTTTTAGTTTAAATTAATAAATATTTCATGAGAATATCATGAAATATTTATATTTCAAAGAATCAAGCACGAATAAAGTAAATGAATTAAATTTTAAAAGATTCCGAATAATAAATTTTCATTTTGATATTATTAATAATATTTAATGGATAAAAATATAATAAGTGAAGGTCTTGTAATGCAAATCTATATATCGGTCCGAGAAAATCCTGCTTTTAAGCTATTATATCCGGCGGCTAATTTTTAGCCGGCTTAAGCTTTGAGTCGGCACAAATCGGTGGCGGCGCAATAATTTGAATTTTAACGGCGGCGGCTAGCCGCTGATTTTAAGCCGATCAGCTTGGTTCACTGGTGTACACTAGAACGTAGAACTTTTAAAACATTTTGTGCAGCTCTTTAGTTTTTACATAAGTAGCTTCATTTAGTTTTAATTTATTCATATTTAACCATTTGTTTATATTGCACATATTTATTGTTTAATTTTCGTAGCACATATCTTCTGTCTCTGCCTCCGTAAAAATTAGCGTGTCAGCATACATAACTATCTAACAATTTTCTATTATCGTTTCAATGTCATTCATATAAATAATAAATAGGAGAGCTCCCAGGATTGAGCCTTGTGGTACCCCATATTCATTTACTAATTCTGACGATTTCGCGTTATTAACTTTTGTTTTCTGCTTACGATTTCTTAAATATGATTTAAACTTTCTAAAATTTTTGTAAAAAAATTAATTTTCATATTTTGTAAAATTTGTTTACGCCGAATTTTAAACGCTTCAATCAGTATCAATAAGAAAATGAAAGTACATATCTCTCATTTACTAATACAACGTCATAGCTCAAAATATAAAATTTTAGAGTTAGTCATATAGAATTGTTCGTCATTTCACATTTCACTTTGATTTTTATAATGCCATATTACGATTTCTTTATTATTCCAAAAATTCATTATACATATGTTTCTTAAACTACATTTCTTATAAATATTTCTTAACGTATTACAACTTTTCTAAGACTAATTTGCACTTAATTAATTACATTACAGATATGCTGTATACAGTCATTTATTAATTATTACATTTGTTTACATTTCCAAAAAAAAAAGGATAAAAAGGAACACACTCGTTTGTTTTTAAAATTTTACTTAAAACTAATAACTTAAACTACCCTACAGACTAAATAACACTTAATATTAAAAACAAATAAAATAAGCGATATATAATCACCCCTATCGTGAATATATTTTCCCTCGAAATTTTTTCCCTTTTCCCCAAATTGCAATCGTGAATAGTTCACGTGAACAATTTTTCACGTAAACAAAAATTCCCCTTATCATGATTGATTTTTTCCCTCGAAATTTTTTCACTTTTCCCTTAGATTTGTTCACTTAAATTTTGCTGGGGAACTGCATACATTATGCCAGTTTTTACATGTTTTAATTAGAAAATTTACATCAATAACACATTTTTTTGATTCGATATCAGTTACTGCAGTGTAGACTGACATTATGCTCATCAAGATGCAAAACAAAGAGATCTATTGGTTATAAATTTATAAAGATTTTTTATTAAAACCATTTTTAAATGAAAAAAATGGAGATAGAAAAACTCAGATATAAAAATTTATTTTATTGAAATGGGTCAGTAGCAAGGTCTAGGGCAGGCAGCCGTATTGACACAGCCCACTTTGGTCCATTGTTTGGTCATTTTGCGTCTAGGGTAACTATAAGGACTTTTACGCGTGTTGCACGTCACGTTCTTGAAATAAAATTGTTCTCTGTTGTAGTATCTTCTCCTCTTGCAACAATACAATAGCACAAATCACTTAACTTTAAAAAATTTGGAATATTTTTTTCCCTATTTATATTTTCTTCTTTCTAATTTGCATTCAGTACGAATTGATAGCGGGAACAAACGTTCGCATGAAATTCACGATAGCAATTTTCCCTTCATGGGGAATGAAAATTTCATGGGAACAAAAATTTCACATTTTGTTCACGATAGGGGTGATTATCTATCACAAAGTCCTAAATCTACTGTGCGGTGTTGTACACCAAGTCAGTTCTGTCAAGGGTTTTCACCCTCCTGTGATAAAATAAGAGGCCTGCATCCCCAAAGAGAAGACCTCCAGTATTCAAAGCCAAAAGGCTAACTGGGGAATGGTACTTATCCCTAAGCAAATTCTCCAGATCAGGGGCCCGGTGAAAGCATTCCCCTACTAAGCTATTATTTAAAGAAGATGATTTGTCAAGAAACCTGAGTGCAGATCTCATGAGAAAAACATCAATCCTCTCAAAATTTATGCTACTATAGATTTTTCTACAGGACGGTTTTCGAAAAATGCCATCAGGGCCCACCCTGGGGTGTAGCCGTAGGCAGAAGCAGAGAACACGTCTCTCCCATATCCTTAGCCTTTCCATTTGGTGGGAAGATATTCCAAACCAGACTGGAAAGCGTAAGAAATAATAGGTCTTATAATCTGACGGTAAATAAGAAGCCTTACATTGGTACTTAGACCACCCCTGCGGCGTAAAATCCTATGGTATAAGAAATAAACCTTTTTAGCACGTTCTATTATGAAATCTAGATGTCTATAGAATTCAAAGTTCTCATGGAATACTACCCCTAAATACTTCATCCTATCAGAGATACTGATACGTTCGCCAGCAATACTTAGGCTTGGCACAAAACTTCTTGCATTTGGGTAGAGATTACCACGCCTACCCTTAATCATTACCCCATCGGTCTTTTGAATATTTAATTTCAGGCCCCATTTCATGAAGTATTCATGGAGAATGTTCAGGTAATTTGTTGACCCTGTTATTCAAATTTTTCGCCCTAGGACCATTAGCAGCAATCAATATATCATCAGCATACATGAGCAAAAAATCCCCCACAGGTGGCTGCGGAATATCAGAAACAAAAATATTGTACAAAATCGGCCCCAATAAGGAGCCTTGAGGAACACCTGCCACCACTGTCCTGATATCTGATAATTCAGTTCCTACTTTTACTATAAAAGAACGATCCTTAAGAAAATCAGCTACCATCCTACATGTAGAGCGTTCAAAGCCTAAGCCCATCATTTTGAAAACAATCCCCTGTTGCCAAGCGGTGTATAATGCCATATTATACATACATGCTTTAAGAGAACAAGTCGCTATTTTATTTCATTTTCGGAAACTTTGTCAGTAAGAACGAAACATTTGAGTTGTGGAGTAAACGCACTTTGTATAGCATACCTTGATTGGTAGCTTCTTTACGTTTTAAAATCAATTCCTTATGCTTCTCTTGCGAAATATTAGTGCCATGTAAATGATTTAAGTTTACCCAATTTCGTAAATTTTTTTCATTAATTCCTAACGTAGACACAAACATATGAAAACATATATCTACACGTTTAGATAATCCTTTTTCGTAATTAATCTTCTGCAGTTTCCTACTCAAACACGCTTTACGTTTGTGCGTCCAACTGGAGTAATAACATATATTTTTTCTGATGCCAAGACATTTTTCAGAAGCTATTAAATATTTTCTCGTGGTCGTCTTCGGAAAACATAGCACAATATCGTAATGGACTTTTTGCACACAATTTTGAAGTACACCCACCTTTAAATTGGTGTGGTGATTTTTCACAAATATTTCCTTTTGTATTGTTTTTCTTTCGTTTGTTTTATTTTCACGCTTTTTATAAGTTTTTTCAACTTTGTTAGTGGAACCATATTCACTATTAGTACTCATTTGTTTTTCTGGTAAGGTTCTTGTTACTATCTTTCAAAAATTTTTTATTTAAAAAACGGTAAGTGAATGTAAAAGAATGCCAACTTCTTTAAAATTTATTTTATTTTTTAAATTAAGGGTATAGTTACGGCTTTTGGGTTTATACATTTGTTAAAACTGTAGTTGCGGCCTTTTGATTTTCATGAATAAAATCCGTATTTTTAACCGACTTCAAAAAAGAAGGAGGTTATTAAATTCGGCTGAACGTTGCTTTTTTTATACTTGTGCCACCAGAACTCAGTCATTTCTGATCCGATTTGGAAAATTTTTTGCAATATGATAGATTATGCTTACAGATTGGTCCCGTTTTAAAAACAGTGTTTAATCTTAAAAATTAAAGGGTGTCCCCATACAACATACATATTTTTTAAGTGCATTATGAACTGTAAGGGCGATTTTGTAAAATTTAAATTGACTGCGTATTACTATGGCTCCCAAAAACAAAAAATTATACAAAAATAAATCTAAAAAGTAAAGGGTGCCCCATAATTGATGTAAATTTACTTATACGGGCCTATCTTTTGAACCGTTACAGACAAACACTTGCAAATTGGACAGAATGTCGATTGCTGTGGCCGTTATAGTCACAAGTATTAATATTACAATATAAAGGGTGCGCCAATAGTTCATTAAATTTGATGTATATGGCCATACTTTTGAACAGTTGTAGACAGACTCTTGAAATTTACAAAGAACCTGTATTGCTAAGTCCGCTATAACAACAAGTATAAAATTTGGATTTGGAAGTTAAAGGGTGTTTCAATAGTTAATGTAATTTTGTGTATGTGACTAAACTTTTGAACCGTTATAGACAGGACGCTGAAACTTAAAAGACACCTGTATTGTTAAATCCGCTATATCGACGAGTGTATAATTTGAATTTAGAAATTAAAGTGTATCCCGTAATTGATGAAGATTTACTAAAATGAGCCTATCTTTTGAACCGTTATAGACAAACGCTTGCAAATTGGACAGAATGTCGATTGCTGTGGCCGTTATAGTAACAAGTATTAATATTAAGAATTATAAATTAAAGGGTGCGTCAATAGTTCATTTAATTTTATGTATATTGTCATACTTTTTAACAGTTATAGACAAACACTTGGAATTTACAACGATCCTGTATTGGTAAGTCCGCTATAACAAGTATAAAATATGGATTTAGAAGCTAAAGGGTGTTCCAATAATTGATGTAATTTTAAGTGTGTGGCCGTACTTTTGAACCGTTATAGACAGAACGCTGAATTCTGTATTTCTTAGTCCGCTGTATCAACGAGCTTATAATTTGAAGCTGATAACATTTAAAATTATAAATTAAAGGGTGCGCCAATAGTTCATTTAATTTGGTATATGGCCATACTTTTAAACAGTTGTAGACAGACGATTGAAATTTACAAAGAACCTGTATTACTAACTCCTCTATAACAAGTATAAAACTTGGATTTGAAAATAAACGGGTGTCCTAATAGTTGATATATTATGGTGTATGTGGCCGGACTTTTGAACCGTTATAGACAGACAGCAGAAATTTACAAGGGACATGTTTTGCTAAGTCCGCTATAACAAGAAGCTTATAATTTGAACTTAGAAAGTAAAGGGTGTTCCCATAATTAATGTAATTTGTTCTACATGGACGTATTTTTTGAACCATTGTATACAAACACCTTAATTTTAGACAGGCTGTCCACTACTTCATTTGGTATAATAAAAAGTTTAAAAATGGTATATTATAAATTAAATAGTTGATATAATCTAATGTATATGGGCATTCAGTTGAACTGTTATAGACAGGCTGTTGAAATTTACAAAGAACCTGATTGCTAAATCTACTCCAACAGCAAGTATATAATTTGAAAATTAAAGGGTGCCCCTATAGTTGCTGTAATTTGATGTATATTGGCAAACTATCGAACAGTTGAACAAGTATAAAGTTTGAAGATATAAGGGTGTAGTTAATATAATCTAATTTATGTGCCATACAGACAGATGAAATCTGTTTTGATCTGTTTTTTTTTTTGCAAGAATTATTACAATAAAACATAAAAATTGTTTAAAATTAGTATTTATTATAATAATAATATTGTACATACTTTTATTTTGCTTGAAAATTTATGTTTTATTTTTTTAAATCCATTTTAAATTATGTTTGGTATTATTTTTGTTTTATTTGTTCATTATTTAAGCAAAATGTAGTGAAGGACAATATCTTTCCCTTATATTTAATATTACTAAAAATCTGTACTGAAATTTAAAATTTTATACTAAGTTCTAATATCAACAGAAAAACAAAACCTGTCAAAATTGTAATTTTTTTATCTTCGATTGTTTTGCTTTTCACGCTTTTGTTTATCAACAAGGATTCCAGTTAGGTGGCAGACCCTATAATTTGAATTAAAAACTTTATAAGTTACAACAAAACTATATACAAAACTTAATTAAAAATTCAAGAAATAGTTTCTGTTCTTAGTTAAAATGATTTATTTAATTGGAAAAAATTGTATTATAGACTTAATTCTTCGTAAAAGAGCGTTATTAAAATCAGTTTCCACATCTTGCGTAGCATCGTTTATTGAACATAACTTTTTTGAAAATGTTTCATTGAAAACCGATATAAGGGTCTTCTTTAAAACAACCAATTCATCGTTTGAAAAATTAAAGCTGTTTGTAGTTCCAGTTCCATTAATGTTGTCGGTGTACAAGAGAACAATGTCACGATTATTTGATGAAATACATCTCATATAATAATCTAAATGGCTCCATAGAAGATATAAACATTGCTCGATGATAAAAACGCAGAGGGACAATTGAATTTGTTTGTTATCGTGTTGTTTGGTTATTTGCAAATATTTCTCATTGGCTGAAGAATCGAAGCTTGTATGGATAAGTACGGATCTCTGTCTAAATAAGCCGTCCAAAATTGCTTTCTGGGAATGGAAATATTCAACCGATCCCTTTAGTTGATTTATAATAATCCCAAGATTGTATTGCTGGCCTTCATTGATAGTTGGAGAAAATAGAAGTCCATTCGTTCTATGGTCGACCGAGTTGTTCGTTACAATATTTCTACAAAATAAATTTAAATTGGCAGCGACTTCCAAAAAATATGTGATATAAATTGATGAATTTTCGTTACGCTCATCGTATAAATTGTGTCCAGATTTCGAAATTTCCTTGAAGGTTACATCGCTGACTATAAAACGTAAGTAAAGCGATAACATCAGCTTTTTTATTCTGTAAACATTAACTCCGATATCACCTAGCGTATCAGAGTTCCTCATTGCAAATGCTTCCTGGCTAAAAGTTCTGGCTATGATGCCAGTTATGGCAGAAACTTCTTTTAATAAACCAAGATCAGAAAATGGCGAACCTGATCTTAACACAACTTCAATCATATCGCAATGCGAAATCAAAAATTGCATTATTTGTGAAATAACAGAATAATTATCGGTCCCCAAAGTTGTTACAAGACAATCGCATAAATTGAGTGCAGGAAACAATATTTCCCTGTAACGTATGTCCACTCCTGGTACAAATTCTTGTAATTCGTTTTGGTGCCAGTCTTGTCTGCGCTTTAAGTCTGGGTGCATGTCAAATACTCTCATGCTAGACAACACATCCAAAACTTTATTCGAAAGTAAAAGTTCAGCTCCTACATGGGTATTAGCTAAGCGCAGTAACATTGACATTTTCGATTCGTATACGTAAATATATTTCATATTCTCGGGAATATTTGATAGAGTATTACAAAGTTCGTCGTCCGATTTCGCCAAGCTTTCCACTATGTGAGACAAGTATCCATGATTTGATAAGAAATTCATGATGCCGGACATTGTGCCAATTTCCAAAAGTACATCTAGGCATGCCAAGGCAGACATTTTGCAGATTTCGTGGCCGGCAATGCAGTCGTGGCATATTATTTCCGACAACTTTTCTCCAAACTGTAAAATCACTTCAATAGCCATGCGTATATATTCCGAGTCAGATGACAAGAAATCATTTCCATTTGACTTGTCTAAGCGAGTGGTGTAGTTTTGATTTACGATCTCGTTTGTCGTCTTCTTAAAACTTTGATCTCTTATAATTCTAAGACAGTTAAGTAACGACGCGTACAAATTTATCCTTAGCTTTTGGGAAGCTACGCCGCTAACAATTATCCATTCTAGAATATATTTTAATATGCATTTAAGATTTAGAGTGTTTGACTTAGATGATTGTGTTTGATTCATTTCCGAGTCAACCGTCTCTGCTGATTTAATATCGCCCTCTCTAGTATTATTAAAACAACATCGTAAGTTCACAAGAAGTAATAGTATTGTTCCTGAGATAATGACTGACATTTCCAGAATAATCTGATTGGGCGTCACTTTTGTTAGTATTCTTTGCAGTATTTCAATTATTAACTCTTGTTTTTTCTCTGCAGGAAAAGCACTACTTGTGACACAGCTAAACAGTATTTCAGTTACATAACCCCAGGATTCTACAAATCTAACAGTAGCAAAACGCTTATTTCTCTGTTCGTTAACTTTAAGTGCATGCAATAAAACTGTTTCTATTTCCTGTAATATAAGTCGCCGCTGTCCACTTGCAATGGTACTTTGAACCATTTTCAATTCGCTGTGTAATATTTGATGCATTTTTTTTAAATCAACTAGCAAATGTCCCTCTTCAGTTTTGTATTCACACTCCTTCAATATTTGTTCGACCAGTGTTTTATCGAAAAATTCCCATTGAGGAGATGATAGGAGTTGTAAGTCTAGGTTTATTCTATTGAAAAGTTCACACAAAATATTGTTTTTTAATCCCGAGGAAAGATGCCTGTTTGTTTCAAAATTTGTATTGGTAAGAAAATGTGTGAGTTCTACTGAGGATTCTTTTTTATTTTTTGAGTTTATACCCAAAAATATTTCACATATATTTTGAAATCTACTAAGTTGACAATTAGAAGCGGTTATTTTCAATTCAATTGCGATGCATTTTAATAAACTACTTATTTGATTAATGACATGCGAACTTTCTAGCTTTAGTAACGGCACAAACACCAAATATCGGCAAAGAAAGTCATTTCTGGTTCGCAGGTATCGCAGCACCTGTTCCGATGTTCTAGAATTTGCACATACCGAATGAAGCAGTTCAAATGCATGCTCTATTACGCTTTCCACATCAACATCAAAGCATAGATTGTTTGTTTTCATCTCCAAATGATTTTCTAGCAGTGAAACAATCGACTTAGTACAGTTAATGCGTTGCTTAAACATTCCAAGACGTTGTTGTCCTTTAATCTGTGTATCCTGTAAATTATCAAATCCCATAAGAATTTGACCCAGATTGGGTGTATGTTGGCAAAGACAGGTTTGTATTAATCGTATTATTGCTGCTTTGATTTGTAATTTTACTTTTGGAATTTCATTGGAGTCCTCAAAACCTATATCGTTGGTTTCACTTTTCAATGGTATATATTCGCTTTCTACACATTCGACAAAAGCCTGACATATTATATTCGTCGTGGGTTCGTTTTGAGTAAATATTCCTACGATTTGGGAGTTAGCAGAGGGCTGCTTAGATACCATATGTAGAATTTTAATAGCTTCCAATGTGTGATAGGGCAACCAATTAAAATATGTCAAAAAATATGTAGAATTTAATATGTGATCTGGTCGTTTACTGCGTGGGTTAACATCCAAAAGAATTTTATTGAGTCCTGAAAGAAGAATTGCGCTATTGGCATTCGAATAGGCATCAAAGTAAATATCTTGTTGTTTCAGGCCCAATTTTACAATTCTTAAACAATATAGGGCACATTCCTCCATATATTGTTTCCCTTTAAAGTTCTTACACTCATCTAACTGAATACGTGAATCATCAATTATTTGCAAGATCAAGCGCAACATATCGGACTTTGTATGTAACTGAAGCATTATATAGAAACCAGGTGGTGACACGCTGTCATACGATTCGTTAAAATCCTTTGGATTTATGATGTATATATCTAGTAGATAATTAATTATCTTTAAGCATTTCGCACCAATTTTCCACTTTTCTGATTGTTCTTTGTAAGTTCTACTATAGAACTTTAAAAATATACCATTAGTTAAAAATTTCAAATATGGTTCAAAACCTGGTTTCCTTGGTCCATTTCCCAGGTTTTTCGGAATTATAGTTGTAATCAGTGAATACAATAAATCTAAAATACCTTCGGTAAGAGGATACCTTTCAAGTCGGCACTCATTTTGTTCAATTTCGATTTCAATATTGCATGTGTCATATTGTATGCTTGAGGGCAACGTTGCAATAATTTGAGAGGCTTCCAAATTTTCCCATAATAGTGTTGCAGTTTCCTTTGATTGTGCTAACGCTGATAACGTTTGTAATATTTTAGCCTTCAGGTGCAAAGGAACGGAACAGCTCAATAAACCAATTAATGTGTATAATGGATTCCAAGTTGGGTGTTCACATATAGCAATACGCGCAACATCATCGTACTTTGCAACAGATTTTATTACTTCTAGGACTGCTTTCAAACCCTCAATTTCATCAGGGTTAATGTTACGGCCCGATATGCGATTTCTATATATTGTGTCACTAGTTAAATAGCATTCTTGCTTTAAATTCGTATAATATCTGGACAAACTTGAAAAGAAATGTTCCCAAGACAAGGCAGTACTTCCAGTCAATGCTGAGGCTTGTTTTAAAAGGTTAAAAGTGCAACGTGCAGATCTCTCACAGCTGGCTAAGCCAGCTATCATTTTCAAATAAGGAACAAAAAGAGTTGATGGCAGCAATTCTCCAGCCAACCGAATAAATTTAAATAGTGATACAGATCGTGTAGTTGTCACACAATTTGCAGAGATTTCAAGAGGTCCCCAATATTCAACACATAATGCAAGACCTGCTTTATTTCCTTTATAAAATTTTCCAATACATAACAGCAGCAATTCGAAGTTGCGATCCAAGTTACTCGGTGGTTCCAAACCTTCTTTGGCAAAATTTATAAGGGTTTTTGCAGTCTCATCTGCCCGACCCCGTAATTCAGTTACTTTTGAATGCATAAAATCAATGAAATCAGTGAAAATCATATGTATACGTCGATAAAAGAACTGATTCTTATAAATAATGTCCTTCTCAGTTATGGAGTTGTACATAAATTTGAAAACGTTACAACATATAGCATCGTCTACCAGCTGTTCGTCAAAATCAGTTATAATAGATGAAAAATTTTGAAGATACTGTGAGGCATGGCGTAAGCCGGAAATGGCTAGTCCAAACGAAAACTTAATGAAGTTTTTTATGCCATCGTTATTGTTTTCCAAACTTTTACCGGTCATCAATGCCATGTATAGCTGTTGAACAAAATCACTGTCTTTAATAATATTTAAATTATTAATTAGGCGGTTATCATCTTGCTTCTGTAAAATGTTAGTGTCATAAGAATAAACAACTGCCATTAGTATTGTGAGAGTTGTATCATCAATAATTCCAGTAGATTCACTTGATTTATACTTTGAGAGATTTTTCAACAGTTTAATAACTATAGATTTTGGTAAACTCCTTTGAGCAGACCAATTAAATAATGCCATGGCTAATGACATACGTGTTTCCTCAAAAAGTTCAGATACTTGATTTCTATGCTTATTTGAACCAAGAGCTCTATTTTTCGTAAGAATTGCCATCTCATATGTTATGTCCAATTCATCTAACAGGTCTACAAGTCTTTCCAATATATTTGAATCGTCAACCAGAGATTGCGAAAATGAAGACGCTATTGAAACTAACTCTTTTGGCACTTCCGAAATCCAAGATACTCCACTTACAATTTGAAATAAATCTCTTATAGAATTCGCTATGGCTTTACGTCCATCATAATACAACAGGATGGCAATTAAACCGCGAGGAAGTTCAGGGTACTGATTAACTTGATGCTGAGCAGTGCAAAGTAGCTCCAAAGCCAAATACTCATCTAAATCAAACATATCGGATATTATGAAACATTCATCCACAAGATCCTTTGATAATATAAGAGTTCTGCTATTAGCAGTAACTGGAATTCCCTGCGAAATATGTTTTTGTAGTTCTTTCCTATTTCTTTCACTTTTTGGCGGATTTTTTAAAAGGTTAGCAAAAACTTGCCTATTTCGCTTTAAACACATTTCCAAATTTGCCAATAAATCTTCTCTAGGACTTAAGATAGTTCTTTCGATGATTTTATACATCTGTTTAAAGGGAGACCACATGTCATCAGGAATAACCTCCATTTTGAATAATTGAACTGCTTCAAAAACAAACAAAAATCTTTTTTTTTTTATAAAATTCAGAGAAACTGGAATTAAGTTACACAAAATTACCCGAACAATTAATTTTAACAAGGTAGAATGAATAACAGCTCTATGGATATTTCTAACACCAAACACACACGTAAGTGTTGGCAACAAAGTATCACTAAATAAAAAACAAAACGCCGGTTGATTGCTTTTCTCTGTCTCTGTTAGAGTTTTATCATCTTATGCTTTATAAAACAGACACGCTAGTAAAATCCGCCAAATACCCAAGTAACCACAGCACAATAAGTTATCAGATGAGAGCAGTTCGACAGCTAATTGTTAATTTGTAAAATATACAATTAAAAATAAATTAGCCCGTAAGAGCCAGTTTATATTAAGGGCATTGTGGCTGACTTTTTTATTGTTTTCTCTTTTGGAGAATCTTCGTATGTCATCACGCGTTTCAATTATGACTGTCAAGGCAGATATATTTTACTAGGTAGTGTCGTCCGCCCAGCTGGTTTGTAGTTGGAAAAGTCAAAAGTTTGTATTTTCCTTTGTTTGTTTACGAATTTCAAAAAACACTAACAACAAGCGTGTGTATAACAAAGCAAGCATTTGTATTGAGAGCAATTATTTTTAATTTCTCTTTGTGTTTTGACGTTTTCAACGCACAAAACAACAATAAAAAGACATGTTGTTTTTGTCAATGTTGTATTTGTTGTAGAGCCGCTATTACGTTGTAAAATAAATCTGCTTTGATGACTGTTTTGTAGCAAGTGACACAATTTTATGATGTTTTAACTTTTCAACAATTTTTGAACAATATAGAACAAAAAAGCCATTTTGGTAACACCGCTCAAGCATAGAATTGCAAAAAAGGAAAGAGAAAAACAGGAATGGAAGAAAAATTAGAGCAAAAATTGAAAAGAGTCATGAACAAGGCGAATCAATTGATTAAATTGAAATTAAATATGCATAAAAAGATACTGGCATTATTGCAAAAAATGTCTTGCTTATTTTATTGTGGAAGATTATGTGTCTCTGCATGTACTGTTGGTGGCGGTGATGTGACAAAGTAAAGCTTTTCATTGGGAGATGAATGTGTGATAGCTTCAAGGTCGCTTTTTCACTGTTGAACGTAACGAAAAAAAAATCGTTTAGAGAGTTTACAATTTCACTATATTTAACAATTAGATCCAGAACATTGTTTTGATACTGAGTTTCGTCAGATTTCCTAATAGTAGTGGTAATCAAATTTAAGACTTTATGCTCGCTACTTGAGAAACTGCCGATGATGAACTTGTTGCGGTAAACGATAATAGATGTAGATTTTTCTGTTTATGTCAACGAACGAGAATTGAACGATGCATCTGATTTTGGCAAACTAGTGGTATAATATAATTTTAGTTACACTTTGGCTGGATTTTCATTTTTATATAACTTAATTTTTTATAATTTTTTTTATTCTGAAAATTACAACCACTTTTGTGTATCATATATATATATATATAAAGTGTAACTAAAATTATATTATACCACTAGTTTTCCAAAATCAGATGCATCGTTCAATTCTCGTTCGTTGACATTAACAGAAAAATCTACATCTATTATCGTTTACCACAACAAGTTCATCATCGGCAGTTTCTCAAGTAGCGAGCATAAAGTCTTAAATTTGATTACCACTACTATTAGGAAATCTGACGAAACTCAGTATCAAAACAATGTTTTTTTAACAATATTTTTTGACAACACACCTAAATTTTGTAGCAACAAATTGCCTGTTGTTGTTTGTGTTGTTGGATTGTTGTAGCCGTGCGGTCACCTCCATTAATTCGCCTTGATTTCGTGCTACTTTTGTTACCCCGTAAGCTTCTCTACATCTCTTGCCTAAAAACTTCTGCATCATGACTTTTGTAGCTGATACAATGCCCTGAATGTAAACTGCCTCTAAGGCGAAATGTTATCTGGCCCGTAGCTTTTACGCTGAAATGATATACCAAAATAATAGCTTAACCAAGGCAAATTGATACAGGTGACGGCCTTAGCTTTTACGTGTACTTTGTTTTTGTAAAATCTTGTTGAGCTGTCAAAAACGTCTGGCAATAAGTGTGTATGCATTTGTGAAAATTAAGCAAGCATTTAAACACATATATACAATACACAATGTACACATACAATGAGAAAAAATCAATAATTTTGACAACTCGCAAATGAAATAGCAAACATATTTTGACCGCATGAGCTAATGCAGACATCACTTCAATTTTCCAGCTACCAGGATTTTTAGTTTTTTTAAATGCGATGTTATCATAGAGAATTTCACAAAAAGGCCAAAAATTTCGTATATAAATACCGCCAAGAATCTCGCCTCTTGGCGTTTAAAAACTTTTATCACCAAGAAGGAAATTTTCTCTCCACTTTAGGTGAGAAATCGCCATACCATACAACACTCTTTATTAGGGGGTTCATGGACAGGCATATTTATAACTGCCATCCCTAAATTAGCGCGTAAAGCGCAAGATAACTGTCAAAATTTCTCATGTACATACAAAATGTATGAAGCATCCCTAAATAGCTTGGCGTCAACGCTTAGCAATTGGAAAATCCAATTTTGACAGTGCGTTAGGAAGTGAAGTTTGCTGTTTGTTGGTTTGTTTTGTTTTGTTATGGTTGAAAAGTAGTGACAATTTAGTAATTTTCAAGGCAATCTAGCGGTTTTATCTCTTCTTTATTCTTATACAGCGGGTTTTATGAAATAAAATGAGTTAACATTACTTTTAACGACACGAAGTTAACGCTGTTATTTAGGGATAACATTTCAGCGCAAAAGCTATGAATTACATTGCTTTGCGTCTTACGCGCTAATTTAGGGATGGCAGTAATTGTTATGCCTTGGTTCGTTTTTTTTGTGCGGGAAATTTACAAGCTGTGTTGTAAAATTTCGTGATATTTAATCTATTTAAAGGTTATCGAAAAATGTATGTATAACTGCGAATTAACTAATAGCATGTTTACACGGCAGAATGAAGCACTTGCTTCACTCTCTGAATCATGAGTGCGAAGCAAACCGTTTCCAAGTCACATACTACATGCTTCGCTTTGACTTCTGTTATAAAATTTTATTTTTTGTTTCAATTTTTGTGTTTGTAAAATATAATATTTTAAATTATGATTAAATTATTTGTTTTTATATTAAGACATATTCACACACCAATTTTAATATTGTTTTAGTTTTGTGTTTACATTTATATACAGCTAGTTCAGATAAACTAGCAATAAAAATAGGGAAGACGGAAATTTTTCATGCTTCGTAAGTAAATTCAACCTGAATCGTCTCAAAACAACGTGATTCGCTTTCAAGATTTTATATGGCGAAGCACGTTGATTCGCTCATGATTGGGCTGTGAATCTTGAACGAGAGAGCGAAGCAAGAATAATGGACTCCGGGGAAACATAGTATAAATTTGTTTACGTAGGAAACTTTGGTGTCAGACGATCAAGTTTTCGTTCAATTTTTAAAATTTCTCTCATTTTTTTTACCAATACACTCTCACTTTAAAAACTTGCTGAGTATTTGCTTTCAAATTTTCGTTCAATTGATTCTTTCAAATTACATTCAAGAGAACAGCTGATTGAAGTTTTTTCCTTCAAATTAATTTTTTTTTCTTTACGACATCTTGCTTAAAAACTTGCTTTGAAATTGCGTACAGCCTACGTCACAGCTTTCAATTTTTGTGAATTTTGACAAGCAGTATGTGTAAATTTCTTGAAAGAGAATTGAACAAAAACTTGACCGTGTGACTGCACTGTAAGACAACTCAAACTTTTTTATCAGAGTTGTAAAAGAAAGGAGTATTTTTGTTGTTCATAATAAAAATGTAAACAAAATTTGACAAAAAATAAGAATTTTTAGAAGCGGTAACAATTCATCAATTTTCAATGGATTGTAAAATAAAAATTTGAAATCAAAAGCTCTAAGATTGCAGAATCAGATTTTCAGGTATCACTTTCGCCATTTTAAAAATAAAGGAACTACAACTTATAAGCCATCAAACTTTTTAATTGTACAAAAAGTAGCTCAAAAATATAAGTTTAGTTTTTCGCTTATATTTGGCACCTATTTCGCATGCACATATACCACTATATGCGAACGAAAGAGGATAAAAATACGAATCGATAGTGATATAGATCGTTTCTTGAAAGACTGTACGAAAAAAGTTATTAAAGGAAAACTTTTCATATGCTAAGACAATCGCTAATATTTTTAATTTTAGTTTTTTGTTTATATCCCGAAAACGATTCCGCGTGCGCTTATAGCGCTATACAAGATCGATAGAGGACTAAAATACGAATCAAACATGGTATAGCCAGTTTCTTGAAAGACTGTACGAAAGAAGTTATTGAGCAGCAAACTTTCAAAAATTCCAAAAAAATCTCAAAAAATTGGTGAAAAGTTTTGAGCTACTTAGTCAGTCGTTAGCACTAATCAATATAGATCGTTGAAAAAAACTTTTGAAAAAATATTGCGTTTTTAAATGTTGCAAGAATTCGTAAAGTTATCATTCATTTAAAAAGAAAAGATGTATTTTAGAAGCTGAAAGGCTGTAAAATCAGAATTTCTGGTTGTCACGTTCGAAATTATTAAAATAAAGGTGCAGCACGAAAGATAATTTGTCATTGACCGAGATAGTTATTGAGTTATAAAATCTTAATTAAAAGCTGTACCACACAGCAATTTGTAACAATGGATTTAAAACAAAAATACGATTCCGTATTAGTTTAGATAGTTATTAAGTTATAAAATCTTAATTAAAAGCTGTACCACACATCAATTTGTAACAATGGATTTAAAACAAAAATACGATTCCGTATTAGTTTATTATTATTGGATTATTTTCGGAAATACTTACGTTCAGAAGTCATAACTCGGAAAATTTAACGAATGGTTTAAAATTATACAAATAGTTTGTTAAATATTACATCTAAACTATTCGTAATATCATACATCGACTAGCACCAATAAAAAAGGGCAATATTACCTTGTAAAATTGGTATATATTTGGTTTCAATTCCGCTTATGGGAATGGTTTATTTGGATTTTGTATGCGTTGTCCTTCCAGTTGTCATACTACTGTGGTTGCACAATATTCTCAAAGATTTGCTTAATTTTTTTATGAACTTTTTTACCACAACCATTGTTTTTGCTTACAACCATTGTATTTATTATACCCTTCACAACAAAAAGTGGAAAAAGATTATATGTAAGTTTGTCATTCCGAGTGTAATTTCTAGAGTATCCATTTCCGACCCCATAAAGTATTATATTCTGACTTTTTATGCATAGCGAAGTCGAATTAGCGATGTCCGTCTGGCCGTCCGTGTTAGTGTTGAAATCAAGTTTGCCTTGACTATGCCGAATTTTATATACCCTTCACCATCTATGTAAATCTTATATATGTATATATCTTATATACCCTTCACCATCTATAGAAATCTAGTTTAGTGAAGTAACTCCAATCAAAAAAGCAAATATTGGGGTGACAGAGACTTACAAAATAAAAAAAAATTTGTACTGCATATATTAATATACATTAAAATGATATCAGATGGGGTCAGAAATGGATATTGTAGAAATGACACACGGAATGACAAACTTAGATATAATCTTTTTCCACTTTTTGCGGTGAAGGGTATAAAAAGAAGCGGTGAATAAATAAAAAATAAAAAAAAAACATTTTCAAAATTCGTTTTTGAATATAGACAGCATTGATTTTGGCACAAAATTTTAAACTGAATTAAACAAAACTCTTTTAAAGGTAACTGATATATTAATTTTACAAAAAAAAAATTTGTTTTCTATATTTAAAAAAGTTGCTGAAAGAAATGCTTAATAGGCTCTTAGATAACAATTCTATTTTCGAAGTTCATTGTCAATTTTGAAATGCTGTAACAGTTGTCAGTTACGAAACAAAGTGGGGAAAACTTCCTTTTATAAATTGAACTCAATACGGTATGTCACAGAACTCAATTCCGATCGAAAGAGGTTTCAGTTCCGCAAATTGATTCTTCAGAAAACGAAAAATTTCTTTAGAATGAAACCACTTTCAAATTTCAAAGTGGAATTTAGTTTCTTTAAAAATTTGTTTATTGTGGTTTTACAATTTACTTTTATTATATGTCCTTATTTAGGTTAGTCTTGTTATTTACTTTGGCGTGCGCAATATTGCCATAAGCAAAATTGATCGGAATATGAAGAAGATAAAACAAAATCGATCGCAATTGTTAATACGGAATTAAAACCATTCCGATCGAAATTTGTTACATGCCTGAATATTTCTATCAAAAAGTACCAAAAAACTCTATATGAATTCTGGCCTAAAGTTTACGATTACTAGGATGCTGCTGGTACTTACCACTTTAAGGAGTTGTCGATGGCCGACATATATTAATATGTTGATTGTTCCCACAAGAAATGCTTGTGCCGAAAGAACTTTTTCTATAATGAATTCTTTAAAACTAAATTGAGAAATAACATGCATTATTAACTTATAAATTCTTTACTTGTTACAAAGATGCTTTATTAAAAACTTTAAAAAGATGTATAAATAATTGAGGCCAAGAAAGTGAAACGAAATAGTCTATTGTGTTGTTTTCAAAGCTGGAAGTTTCTACAAAACATCTTCATTACAAAACAAGAACAACTAACCCAAAGCGATAAATAAACAAGCACAATACACAACCATACACGCACCTGCATTGTATAACAACTAAATAAAAATACCCAACATGTATTTTGAAATAATAATTGAAGGTTCTAGAAGTAAATAACAATGCTCACATAGTGTGTCTGCGATAAAAATGGCAACGCAGCATTTTTTACTACGCAACAGATGGAGGTAGTAATTCTCTAATATTCAAGAACGCCTAAAAATAGGGTATATAAAAGAAACGCCAATATGCGCTGATTCATTCTGATCTGTGTTGCCAAAACGGCGGTTTTCCCGCTAGATCTGGTGGTTTTTTGCTATTAAAAGCGGGAAGTTTGAAAAAAACCGCTAAGTGGTTTTTTTAACCGGGAAAATTTCAAATGGCGGGTTTTTACCGTTTTTTAAGCTACAACAAGTTTTGTTTGTTACAAAGTAAGCTCAACTATGATATAAATACATAGATTTTCCATCTCTTCCTTGTTTTTTTAAACTGTTAAAACAATTAATCCAAAAGTAAATAACGAAATATATATTAATTAGACCAATAAAAACTTTATCTAACTAATGGAAACTGTCATTTTAGATTACCAGAAAATCGGGACATTTTATAAAAAACTGATAAATTATCGGCAAATAACTCAATATTTGGAACAACTGGATTATAGCTCGAAACAATTTTAAATCAGCTTAATAATATACATAAATGCTATAAAATGGAATAATCTAATGGATACTACATATTTTTGTTACGAAGTTTTCGAATTTAAAAATTCGGCTGGAAATAAAATTTTCAAAGAGCTAGCTGAGTTAGCCTTGCGATTATTTTGCATGCCGTGGTCTAATGCAGAAGTGCAACGAGTTTTTAGTCAACTTAATATAGCTAAATTAAAGCTCAGAAATCGATTGCAAACCAATATAGTTAATGCTATTTTAACCGTTAAGTATGTTATTTACTTAATTTTTTTATTTATCTCTTTATAATTACTTTGTTGCTTTAGAAATGGTCTCTGTCGGCATAAAAAACACTTCTACGAGTACAAGGTTCTAAACTTAATCGGAACCTCTAATATTTATTTGAGTTCTCAAAACGAAACTTATATGTATAGATAATAAAAATCTTAACTAGAGATGAACAATTATTGCCATATTCATAAAAAATAATATAAGTTAATTTTATGAATACGGCAGTTAGTATTTAAAAACAGTATTAAACAATTAAGATATTAAGAGTTATATTTTCGGCTATGCCGAGTCTTATATACCCTTCACAATGTAAATTTAGATTAGTGAAGTAACTCCAATAAAAAAAACAAATATTGGGGTTACAGGGAATTAAAAAATACTCGTATATAAAAAATATATATTTTTTTATAAAAATATTGTTACAAAGATGCTTTATTTAAATCATAAAAAAAATTGTTAAACATAATTGAGGCCAAGAAAGTAAAACGAAATGGCCTATTGTGTTTTCAAAGCTAGAAGTTTCTATAAAACAGCTTTATTGCAAAACAAAAACAACTAACACACAGCGATGACTAAACAAACACAATACACAAACATACACACACCTGCATTGTATAAAAACTAAATAAAAATACACATGTATTTTTAAATAATGATTGAAGGTTCTAGAATGCTCACTAATGTGTCTCAGATAAAAGTGGAAACGCAGCATTTTCAACTACGCAATAGATGGCGGTAGAAATTCTCGAACATTCAAGAACGCCTAAAAATAGAATATATAAAAGCAACGCCAATACGTGCTGATTCATTCGTATTGTGTGCGTCATCTTGTTAAGATCTTGTGGTACAACAATTAAAGTTGCCAGCGTGTATTATTAAACGCGAATAGTTAAATCGTCAAATAATTGATTAAATTAAGTGTAATTTAATTAAAACTAAAAGTTGTGTGTAATTATTTTGCAAATAAAGAACTCATTAATAAAACGTTTATAATTTAAATAAACGTCTTCGTGAGCAATTGATTTGTTCGCACATAAACAAAACGTCGGCAGAATAGGTAACAAATATTTGTTATGTTTGTCTGCGTGGGGTTAACGTTTGCTTCGTTTGCTCATATTATTTTTTATTATTTTTTTTTATTAATTCACATACAAGTACATATAATTAAAAAAATTTACAGGCTTTTTGGTTTAAATATCGCCTTAATTTAATCTTTTTAGAATTTTGAAAATAAAAGTGACGGTTAATGGCAGACATCGTTATATGAACAAATGTTCTGACTACGCTGTTTCAACAAGAATATGACATGGAATTGTTCAATGGTTGAAAAAAATTAATTGCTCGTCAAGATGGTGTGTTATGTATTCATATGGCAGTTTTGTTTGTCCGGGCAAATTTTGCGAAATGGGTGAATCGTGCTGCAGAAAACTCTTAGTAAAAAAATTTTTGTCTCAACAAAAATTTTGTCCGGAATAAATAGATGAATCCACCTTAAGTCGTTCGGTTAATGTATTTGTATTGTTTTTTGTTATACAGTGGCCTCAAGTATGTATAACACAAAATGTATTTTCTTACATATGTATATGGGTATTTCCACAGAAATGTCAAACGCTGCCGAAAAATTAAAAGTCCATAAAGGTATATTGTTTTAACATATTTTCATGGGAAATTTGGTTAATTTAACTAATGTAAAAAATTTATATATTAAGAGTTTTCACGATGGGTAGTGCAAACTGTGCAAACGATGCAAATATGCATCGTTTTATCATTACAACAATAAAATATACGTATTTAAAATTTACTTCAATTTACTTCGTTTGCAGTAAAAAAACCTATAGCAACAAAAGTTGTGCATATTTGCTCACTTTCAAAATAAAGTAAATAAAATTTTTTGACATATTTTTGAAAAGAAAAAATTATAAAAAAATGTTTGTGAGCACTATATGCAGAAAAAAAATATAATTAAAAATTTATATTAAAAATTAAACTGCTAAAAATGAGTTCTCCAAAATATATTAATAAACCTTAAAAAGGGCTTAAAAAAGACTAAGAGATAAACCAAATAAAAGATGGTCAAGAGAATTCAGCGCATTTTTTCTTTCTCCCTGCTTCTAAGCATTGTTAAACAGCAAATAAAAATTTTTAATTTTATGTTTTGAATTCTTTGAATTCTTCACATTTTTTAAACAAATAAAATGTTTTTTACAAAAATGTACGTTTTACAAAAATGTATGCTCACGAACTACTTTATATGCACAGCAAATTTACAATATGCAAATTTGCACAATAACCATCGTGAATACCCTTATTTATTTATAACATATTTTAAAATATTCAAATGCAAAGGCGAACAAGCGTCAAAGTTCCGTTTTCAACATTTCTATCTCTCGTTTTATTTTGATTAATGTTCCTACTAAAGGACAGGATTCACTATCGTACCCAATCGTACGATTTAATCACACAAAAATTTGACAGAATTCTGACCTACTTTAAAAATCGTTTCAAAATAGTGTCGTAGGTGCCACACTATTATACAAAAAAGATACAAAAACATATGGTTTTAATATTTTGTTCTTTTTTCACCTCATCATCTTAAAAAATCAACCCTGATCGCATAGAAAAAAATGTTTTATGAATTATTTTAAAAGATTATAAGATCGTACAGATCAGTCAAAAAGTCTGTCACACATACGCTTTTAATCCACACTATCTACTTTTTGAGCACACATGCAATTTTTGACAGATCGAACGAATAAGTATGATAGTGAATCCTGGCCTTAAGTGACATTATACACTGACATTTGCTCATTTAAATTTTTTGTTTGTAAATGAAAAAGAAAAATGAAAAAAGCAACGATGTGATTGCCGATTACGGTAAATTTTTTCTTTGTTATCAGTTTGTTGGAGGTATTTGTCCAATAAGCTTCAAAAATTAGTAACAAACAGATTTTTTATAGCAAATTAAATTAAAAAAAGTTGGTTGAAAATAATCAGCGTTTTGCTCTTGGTACTTATTTAAAGTTTGTCACGTGCGACATCGTAATTATGAATTGTAAAAATTTAAAATAATTTTTTTTCTAAAATATCTTCATTTTTATATTTTATTTAATTTTTAAGCAATAGGTCTGTTTTATTTTTTATATATATTTTCGATATTTCGCTACTCCATTGTGTAGAAAAACAAATATTTATTTAATTAACAAAAAACAACAACAAAATGTAATAAAATTTTTTTCAAAATAACATATTTCAAAAACCAAAAATTATTTTGTCATATAAAAAATTTTTTATAACAAATACAAAGTACAAAAATTATTTCTTATTTACTAAATGTCTATAAATCTGAGCTTCATTATCTGTGTCTGCCTTAAAATTAATTCTATGTCCTGTTGGTGTATTAATAATTTCTAACATCTCTAAAATATAACGTCTTTTATAATTATTTTCTATGTTTATTACTGAAACATTTTCAAAATTGGGATAGTGATTTAATCTGGCACAATGACGATAAAGCAGTTTTTGTGAATTAATATTTCTATTTCTTTGATCAGATTTATGACCAGCAATTCTAGCTTTTAGCTTATTTTCGTTGTTCCTATATATACTTTATTACAAATCTCATTATCGTTTCCGCTACATGGAATCTTATGGACTAAATTTGATAATTCTTGAATTGGTATTTTACCTTTAGTTTTGCTAAATAACCTTTTTAATCTGTAGTGGGTTTTGTATGCCATTTTATATTACTTACAATCAAAAATTTTTGATCAGAGGCGGCAAAGTGGGTAACAATTTATAATTTTTGTAACTAATAAATTAATATTAATTTTACTTAATTATTATAAAAAAAGTAAGAGAATGACCTTTTAACGACTATATTAATGTAAATTTTAACAAGAATTCAATAAAAGGATATTCAATGCAACTTGAGTTGCAAAAGTGTTATAAGAATATTTCGTTTACCATCCCTGATAGAACATAATAAAAATGAAAAGATAAACGTAAAAAACAAGATAAATGTATAGTAAAATAAAAATTAAAATAAATGTAAACTAATTTTGACACAAAACATGATAAACACGCACACCAATAAAACTATCAGCTGAACTCCTGCATATACTTGTTATAGATATACTTTGGACAAAACTAAATGCCATTAAAATGAAAAATAAAATATTTTAAAATTAAATGAAATGAAAAATTTTTGAAAATTTAATGGAGATTCAAAGCTAGCGTGCAGTTAGAACTTGATCGTACTGACTGGAAGAGTTCCATATTTCAAATAAAAACAAGCAAACTTTCTTTTAAAGCCGAAATTCTCTTCATTCTTCTAAATTTACAAACACAAATTTCTAATGTAAAAATTAGGTCTGTTCAATAAATTTTCGGCAGAAACTAGCAACGATAGAGTAAAACAACAATTTACATTACTATTCCAAATAAAAAAAGGAATAACGCATTTTTGGAAAAAAAAAATAGCAAAGTAAAGCCGAACTGACCGTAATAACAAACAACCAAAAAAAAGGGGTGTTCAATGCGTAAATCATTTTGTATTGCAATAGTTAGCATTTGCAAGAGTTTTTATCATTGATTGTGAGCAGCTTTTTTCGAAAAAATGCCAAAATTTTTCCGTTTTTTTTTTTTTTTTTTTCGCCATTCAAATTGTGACAAAGAAACAATTTGAATGGCGAACAACGATGTGTTGTAAATATTTTCGTGGGAAGTGCTAAAAAGCACTTTTAATTCAAAGTATTTATTATTTATTAACTTTTTTTGTAAAACAGAACAAGAATCAGCTGTTCTGCTCTTGCCAGTAACAAATTTTTTAGTATTCACATCTTATACTTTTTTTAATCTTTCGCTGCTTCTTTTTAAGTACTGAAGTAAACACTTTCCAATAACACTTAGTAACAACTTTTCTTATTGAACAGAACTATATTCTACTGTCAAATTTTAATTGAATAAATTAAATTGGATATGTGTGAACACCAAAATTAAATACTCAATTTAACTTTTAATTGTCTAAATTAAAACGTATGTCTGAACAGGGTATAATAAATCATTGGCTCAATTTTGTCTTGTATTTGTATTATTCCTATTTTTGTACTGTCTTATTAATCTATTAGTAAGATGAATAGATAAATTATTATCATTTAATACATTTCTAATTTCCTTCTTTATTATGAAATTCAATATCACTTATCGTAAGTATTCTTTCTATCAAATTTTTAGCTGCATTTATTATAATTCATTTACTGTGTTTAGAATCAGTCTGTTAATAAATTATTTCCACTCCTAATGACTAAAGTATCTAAATATAGTTTCCATTGAATCACATTCTATTTCTATTGTAAACCTAATACAAGGATTAAATTCATTAAAAGTTTTAAGTAAATTATTGATGCCATTTTCTGATATTATACAAAATAAATTTGGTCACTACTATTGGTTTAATACTAAGCTTTCCAATGCATGTGTCTAGTAGTTTCTCCATAACAATATCAACCACAATTGGAGAGGCAGGAGATCCCACCTGGTAATTGATTCGCCTTCAGGGATACTTCATACATTTTGTATGTGCATGAGAAATTTTGATAGATATCTTGCTCTTTACGCGCTAATTTAGGAATTGCAGTTAGAATGACTAAAAACAAAATTTGCATTCGCGTTCAATCGATGATTGAAGCGAAAGCCAATGTACAAGACGAAATACAGAGAGAATGAAGGCGAATCATTTACCAGGTGGCAGCGTAGGCGAATTTATTAGTTTTCGCCATGAACACTACTGTCAAACTCCATATATAAAAAATCTGTATATATTTTTTATATAAAGTTTGACAGTAGTTTTTACCAAAAACTAATGAATTCGCCTACGCTGCCACCTGGTTATTGATTTGACTTGGAGAGAACAGTAAAGAAATTAGAGCTGCAAAGCTATCGACGGCAATATTTTTTTTCGATAGTGATTCTATTGACAAAAAAGGCTACTAAAAACAAAGTCAATAAAAACGGTATGACGGCGACTGTGAGATGCAAAATACACCACCCAAATTTCGCCGCCTGTAAACCTTTTATAATAATGGTTATCATTACATGTGTACTTATGTATATAAAGGTGAATATATATTAATTAGTTTTAATTTGTTCCAATATAAGATGTCAGTTTTTAACTACTAGAACCAAATTGTATAAAAAATACAATTATTAGGTACCAACGGCCTAATAATTGAAAAAATTTGGCAGCGGTTAAATTTGACGATTACTCTACTGACTCCGCTCTCTACTTTTAAATCAACGTGTTACATGTCCTAACGCACCTAAACGATTTATTTCGGTTAGCTGAGAATATTCGGAGATTTACGGGACGTGTGATCTCAACCCTCGTTCAGGCCTAGGACAAGCAGAAATTATTCCATACTAACAAAAAAAATCTTGATAACACTACTAAAACTGAACACTTCACCTAGGGAAGTTAGGTCTTTCTTCTAGCCGCCCAAATCCCAACCATGGCCATCTCCATTTCCGCAAAATTTTAATGACCCCACAAAACCGGATATGCACACACTTATCGTCTTAACACATCCCCCTCAAAATGATAAATCTAACGGTCCATATTTCTTTTCCTTTCAAAGTTTACAATCATTTCCTTTTATTAATATATAATACTTAAATTAACATTACAAATTTTGTTTTCTTTATACAATTTTTAACAAAACTTTATTTTAGCAGATAAAACAAAACACAAAAAGAAAAGGACAAACTCGGCTTTCACTTATTTTAAACCGAATACCAACAAATTTACAAAAAAAAAGACGTTATTTATTTATTTCCTCGAATTAAATTAAGGTATTAAATTCGTAAATATTATTTTATTTTATTTTGTAATTTTTTTTTATTTCTCAATACATATATTTTTTATAATTTCAAAAAATATTCAATTTCAATTTTTCTTTTTACAATATTTGAATAATAGTTTTTTATTAATGACAACAATTTCTAATAATAGAATAATAATAAAAATAATAGTATTTATTTATAAAAAGAAAATATTAATATTAAAGTTGTTTAACAGACGAAAAATAAGGGTTTTAAAGGATATATTTCAGAAATAAAAATGTGATCATTTAAATTTTCTTTCCCACTATGAATTGTAGCTAAATCAGAACTGGGATCTTGTTCTTCTCGTAAAATATTAACTTCTAAACGACTAAGGTAATCTGCTACTTTATTTGTTTTGCCTTTAATATATTCTATTTCGAAATCATATTCATTAAGCTGTATCTTCCATCTTTGTAGTTTTATATTCGGTTCTTTTAAGGAATTTAACCATACCAGTGGTCGATGATCCGTTTGAATTTTAAATTTTCTACCAAACAAATAGGGTCTAAAATATTTAACCGACCAAACAATTGCCAATAATTCCTTTTCGATTGCACTATAATTAAGCTCATGTTTATTTAATGTTCGAGATGTATAAGAAATTGGATGTCCATTTTGTGAAAGCACTGCCCCTAAAGCTCCATTACTAGCATCTGTGGTTAAAACAAATAATTTATTAAAATTAGGATATGCTAAAACTGGACTAGTGCATAAAATTGTCCTTAATTTATTAAAGAAATCAATATAATTTTGATTATTAGTATCAATAACAGATCCTTTTTTTAAATACGATATAATTGGAAGAGCTATTCGGCTATAATCCTTAATAAATTTTCGATAGAAACCAGACAAGCCTAAAAATGATCTGATTTCTTTAATAGTTTTTGGTAATGGAATTTTTTGAATTACTTTAATTTTATCAGGATTGGGTTTAATACCATCTGGAGTAATTATGTGACCTAAATATTCAGATTCTCTTCTAAAGAAATTGCATTGATCAACCTGTACTTTAAGGTTGTAGTCGGATAATCTTTTAAAAATTTTTTTTAAAGATACGATATGTTCTTGAAGTGACGTGGAGAATATTAAAATATCATCTAGGTATACAACGCAAATATTATTTATAAAATCATGAAGTACCTCGTTCATCATTCTTTGAAAGGATGCAGGTGCATTTTTTAATCCAAAAGGCATACGTGTGAATTCATAGTGTCCCGTTGGAGTGGAAAATGCTGTTTTATGCCTATCTTCAGCTAAAATTGGAATTTGATGAAATCCCTTTGCCAAATCAAGTGTACTAAAATATTGAGAACTTCCTAGCTTTGTAAATAGATCTTCTATATTAGGAATTTGTCTTCAATTGTTACATCATTTAATTTTCTGTAGTCTACTACTACTCTCCATTTTTGTTTTCCAGAGTTATCTATCTTTTTCGGTACAATCCAAATTGGAGCATTATATGGGCTTGATGACTTCGTTATAATACCTGAATTCAACATCTCACTTACTTGTTTTTCCACTTCAACCCTATGGATTTCGGGAAAACGATATGTTTTACGATACACTGGAATATCATTTATGGTAGGAATTTTATGTTTATATTTTCCAACAGAAGATAGATTTTCACCTTCAATATAAAATACAGATTTAAACTCTTTAATACGTTTAGTTAACTCCATTATTTCCTCATTATTTAAATTTTCCTTTTTTAATTTGTTAGTTAAATACTTGATTCGTGGCTCATTGAAATTTATATCTAGAGTTATATCATTAAAATAGGACATGTCATTTTCATCATTTCATTTTTTATAGTTCCGCAGCTTTTTCAAATATTAGGGGAATTTTCGCATTATCAGTTAATAATAAGTTTTCTTTAAAATCGATTTTTGCACTTAGAGGTCTTAAAATGTTACAACCTAATATACCATCAAAATCATTAAAAATTTCTGTTTCAAGCATTTCCATTTTGCAATTTGGTAAATTAAATTCTTTGAAAAACGGAATCGTAACCTTTGTGTTTGTAACTGTTTTAGAACAAATAGTATTTAAAATAACAGGTTTTTCTAAATTTGATCTAAATGTATTATGAAATAGGCCTTTTCTTATGAGAGTAGTTGCTGAACCTGTATCTATTAATAATTTAATAGGGACAGACTGTGACTTAACTACTATGCAGGGTAAATTTTTTCGGCTTGCAACTGAAAATTTGACATTTCAGTACAATCAACATCCATTGGGATTGTTTTATTTACACTATTCTGTGCACTGCTATTTGAAGTTATTTTACTATTTTGACTTCCGTTACCTCTATTATTATAATATTCTTTTTTATTAAAATTTCCATTTTGGTTAAAATATCCACCAATGTTATCAAAGTTTTGAATAAAATTTCTATTTCTATTATTATATGCTCTGTTAAAATTACCATTGTTGTTAAAACTTCTTCTATAACTTTGATTTACAAAGTTACCACTATTTTCAAGAGTACTATTACGAGCTGAATTCATACTATCACCGTTATTATTAAGAAAATTACTTCCAGCAGAACTTCCTGAATTGTATTGGTTATTATTTGCACGTGAATATTTTTGGCTAAGGTTATTATTAAAACATTTATTTTGATTACTATAAACATTAGAAAAAGAAGATTGTAAAAATTGCGAGCTTTGGAATTTACTTATATAAAAATAGTTAGTTTCAACAAGAATTTCTTTAGCTTTTAATAAAGAATGAGGATTTCTTGATTGTAATATTAATTTCGGCTCATTAGGCAATTTGCTAATGAAAATCTTTAAAACCATTTTCTCATTCTTAGTACAACTAAACCATTCATCATTACTTTGATCAATACTAGCTTTTAAATTTAATTTTGTTTTTAATGTCTCAACATAATCATAAAATTGGTTAACAGTGGTTTTTAATTCTGCTGTCTTAATTTTGTTAATAATACTCTCTATACTGTCTGATATACTAAAATTTATTCTTAATATTACCTTAATTTCTTCCCATTTAGTAGAATTGTTGTTATTTATCAGCGAGATATTTGCTTCTCCTATAATTTTGCTTCTTATCCTTAAATCAAACAATTCGTTAAATGCTGGCTCAACAAGACTTCGAACTGCTTCAACATTCTTTATAAACATTTCCAGTTCTTCTGGTTTTCCATCAAAATTCGGAACATCAGTTAGTAGCTGAAAGGGAATCATTGTTGTTGCTGCCATTTTCTTTTCTTGATGTCTTGACTTGATGTCTTGACTCTTGAGATATATTTTTTCTTCGCTTTTGCTTCTTCTCTCTGGTCTTGCTATTTTTTTTTTATTGTCCAATGAACTCGGGTTTAATTATTGTGGTGTTATTATTTCTCGGCTTGAATTTTTTTTGCTGTTGGATGATGTCTTATCACAATCACTTGATTTTTATTTTATGAAAAAAAAAAAACATTCAGGATGAACGGTATCCACTTCTTTTGGATCAGTTTTAATTTATAGTATTAGGTTTTAATATTGTTTATAGTTGTTCATATAAACTATGTGATATGTACATATATGTACAAAATATAATTTTTTTCCCGTTTTATTTCCCTCTATGTGGTTCGATATTCGACTGCGCCAATTAAATTAAGGTATTAAATTCGTAAATATTATTTTATTTTATTTTGTAATTTTTTTTTATTTCTCAATACATATATTTTTTATAATTTCAAAAAATATTCAATTTCAATTTTTCTTTTTACAATATTTGAATAATAGTTTTTTATTAATGACAACAATTTCTAATAATAGAATAATAATAAAAATAATAGTATTTATTTATAAAAAGAAAATATTAATATTAAAGTTGTTTAACAGACGAAAAATAAGGGTTTTAAAGGATATATAACTCTCGGGACGCAAAATTTTAGGGTAAGACTTCAATTATATTTTAACTTTCTTTCAGTACTACTTTTCCTGCCTGAAGGAGCTACCTAAGGTCGGTATGACGCTATTCATCACCTTTAAAAAAAACAACCCTAAAACTCCGTCTTTTAGAAACCTCGGTGAATTCTACACTTCATATTATTTTTTCTGATAATGAATCCCTTTAATTTAATGCTTTATTTTATCTCTTTAAGCAAATTTGTTCTTTGCCAAAAAAAAAACTAGATTTAATATAAACTTATCTTTAATAACTATAAAGACAAATAATTATGTATTAAAATTAACATTAAGACTACTAACAACACTAATAATAAATACAAATATTCAGTTTTAATAATATTAATAACTTAGCTTTTCTTTCAGCAAACTCCTCAAAAGCTCCGTTGGACACCATACGTTTTCCTCTGGGTTTTAATACGGATTCACCCCGAGATACTCTTCCGGACAGTTCTGCAACTCGATGATTTGATGACTACACACATAAGGCTTGGAAAATCGCTGGTATTTGTTGAAATTTTGTATTGGTATTTGTTGAATTTTTGTTTTCTCAATAAAAAAGTTCTGGTGATTTATTTCTCGATTATTTCTTTATATACAATGATCGAAACTTCTATGCCAAAGTATATTATTTTATTAACTGTCTATAAGTTCGCACAATTAATGCATTTTAATTTAAAAAAAAATTTTAACACTAATCTTGTGCACTCTTAAACTGTTCAATATCAGGTAGGTATGTGGTTGAAACTTTATAAATCCGTTTGTTTAAATTTTGGCACTTTAAATGCAGTTTTGTTTTAACAAAATACTTAGTTCTTTTAATTTTGGCACTTCAGATGCAGTTTTGTTATTTCACAAAAAAATTGGTTTTTTCCCAGTTCAAAATTTTTAAGTTTTTGCTTTTAATAACTTTATGAATTTTTCTTTTGGCCAAGACCACAACAAACAATAACAAAAAAAAACTCCTTTTTACTTTTTTTTTCTAGTCACCACAAACTTCATTAAACACTTATGACAGTTTTCTCTTCAAACGAAACACCACAAAAAGCCCTTTTTCCTACTCATCTTTTGCTTTTATACCCTTTTCAATTTTTGCTACAACCCGTTACTCTTCCATAATTCTAGAAATTTCTAAGAATATCGTTCGATCTCTTTCTGTCAGCTTTTTCCCGAATTTCTATGATATTCTCTGTACAATGGGCCCCTGAGCTTTATTCAAAAGTTCATAAACACTACATTAGGTGGGTAAAGTTCTATAGACGACCATTGATACTATGAGCTTTTGTTATTGAAAACGTCAATGTGTCCAAATCAAATTGAAACATAGACTGCCTTACCCAGTATTCTACAGCACAATGCTTCTCTCTATTTTCATTGACAAATCTGACACTCATACCAATTTTATTACCACAAGATTAACACACGAGGGAAGTAAAGCAGCAAAATTAAATTAAAATGATTTAAAGTTTATTTAAAAATAACATTTTCCCTTTATTTCTTTCTTTTCAGCCTTGCTATGTGGACAACTGGTGTATTGGTAGAAGGTGATGTATCGTTTCTCTCTGTTAATACCCAAATCTTTAAACTTTTTTTAATTTTTCTTTCAGGTTACTTGCAAATGAGCATTGTAATGTATATTTGCGGTTTTGCTCAGCCGCCAGCACAATTCAATGGCTAATGTTTCCATCGCGGTTGGCCATCCGCAAATACGCGAAGATGGAACATAATTATGCACATAAAAAAAACAAAAAAAAATTATACAAAACCGGGACTTGGGTCGGAGGTGGTTCCTCCAAATTACAAGTGGCCCCCCCTCTTTTAAGAGAATAAGGGACTCGAGGTTCTAGGCATATTTGGCCTCCTCCCGACGCTTCTCCTAGGATCTGCCACGAAAAATTTTTTTTCGCCATCGACTTTGCATAAATTTTATGGTCGAGGAACCAACTAAAAAAAAACAACAAATAATGTATAAAAATTTTATTATTATCAGGGATGTAGGCCACACGCAACAAAACACCAGGTATGAAGACGATTGGAGGCATGCATGGTGTGCGTGGGTTTTATTTCCGATTTCGGTGATCTGAGCGTAACTAGTATCCAACGTGGGGAACTCCCACACCCTGAGATATAAGCCGGGCATATTTTGAAAATGTTTGCCTTCACTTACACTCTCTTTACTTGGATTTATGAGGTACAGCACTGAACGACAGGTAACTATTCCATGCCAATGTCTAGCCTTTTGCATTTATAAATATATACACCTATTTTTATTTATTGCTATACAATCAGGTACTACGTGAAATATTCGGAGAACACATATAAAATAAAACATACTGTATGTAAAACTTGTATCCCTTATGTTCTATGTTCTATATTGCACTTCAATCTGATTGTATCACAGGTAAGAAAATTTTTCACCTTTGCACGCTTTACATTTTTATATCTTTGGCATGGTAAATTCCAATTGGTTTCCCTTGAAGGTCCTCTAGTTCGACCATATTATTTCCCACAGGCCGCAATACCCGACATTTTAAAAATTTTTTAAAAAACTTCGCATTCTTGTTTTTTTCAAAATCACTACGTACCACATTTCTTCGATACACTTCTTGACCCGGTATAAACTTGATTTTTCTAGCTCTCCTATTATAGCGTTGTGCTGAGCGATTATAAGCCTCATGCATGTTATTACGGATCTTCTCCCTTAACAACGCAAGTTTGTCACTATTTTGTAGACTATTCACTTCATGATCTGCTAATGAAAATAATTTCCTAGCTATCTTGTAATCATTTCCGCTGGTGTACATATGATACCCAAATAAAGCGAAAAATGGGGTGACTCCAGACTCCGAGTGTACCGAATTTCTTATAGCGCATTCTATCTCAGAAATATATAGGTCCCAATCTCTGTGATCCTCCTCAAGATATGTTCTAATTGCCGCCAGGACTGACTGATTGACCCTTTCGGCCGCGTTGGCTTGTGGAGAGTAAAAAGCAGTTTTAATATGTGTAATCTTGTATGTTTGAATCATTTTTGCGAAACTTTCTGAGACGAACTGTGCACCGTTGTCACTATGGATTCTTTCAGGGACTCCGAACTTGTGGAAAATTTCTTGTATCAGGAATTGTATCACGTTGTTTGTTGTTGCTTCGCGCATAGCCTTTAAAAAAGTAAATTTGGTGAAGTGATCCACCACTATAAAAATGTAACAGTTTCCGCCTTTCGACCTCGGATATTTTCCTAGAAAATCGATATAAAGCTTTTGAAATGGTCTTTCTGTAACTACCTCTTGACCGATTTCAGGCATAAGATTTTGGTTAGAGGATTTTGTTTCCTTACAGACTTTACATGATTTTACGAATTCTCTAATTTGGATTGTCATCCTTGGCCAGTAAACAAAACGCTTAACTTTCTCGATGGTCTTTGCCGTACCACAATGAGTATCGTGTGCTTTTTCAATTACTTTTGTTGTTAGTGTTGATGGGATCCACAACTTCCATTTTACTTGATCGTCAAAATCCGATTGAAAATTTAATCTTTTAAAAATCAGCCCATCTTTGATCTGTATATCAGGTATATGATTTGTTTTTTTAAGTCTGTGTACTCACTATTTTCAAATTCGTCGGTTTCAATATCGAGAAGTTGTTCTATGGTTATTTCGTTTATTGAGGCTTCTGTTGGAAATCGTGACAGCATGTCTGCGACGACATTTTGCGAACCTTTACGATGTTCAATGTTAAAATTATATGCCTGCAGTTGCAATGACCATCGTGCAAGTCTCCCGCTGAGATCTTTAAGATTCATCAGCCACTTAAGGCTGGCGTGATCTGTTATAACTGTAAATGGCATTAACTCGACATAAGGTCTAAACTTTTTTATGGCCATTACAGCAGCGAAGCATTTCTTCTCCGTAACGCTGTAATTCCTCTGATGAGCATTCAACTTTTGAGAATAATAAGCTATAGGGTTTTCTACTCGCTCATCATTATATTGAAACAAAACTGCACCTATACCATAATCAGAGGCGTCGCACTGAATAAAAAAATGTTTTGAAAAGTCTGCGTGTTTTAAAACAGGTGAAGACGTTAAGGCCTTTTTAAGGTTTTCGAAAGCTTGTATAGCTTCTGGGGTCATACTGAACTTTTGCGACTTTTTTAAGGTTTCGGTCAACGGAGCTGAAATTGTGGCAAAGTCCTTAACGAACCGCCTGTACCAGCCTGCAGTCCCTAAAAAACTTCGAATCTCCCTAGTATTTTTGGGCAATTTAATGCTTTGTATAGCTAGCACCTTTTCTGGGTCAGTTTTCAAAACGCCACCACCTATTATAAACCCTAAATATTTGAGTTCTTGAAAACAAAACTGTGATTTCTTTAGTCCTATCGTTAATCTAGCCTCACTTAGACATTTTGCAACTTCTCGCAGTATATTCAAATGCTCATCAAAATCTTTTGATATTACCAATAAATCATCTAAATAAACAAATACGTTGTTCTTCAGCCTACTTGGGATTACCTTATCTATGAGTCTACATAATCTTTGCGCCGCATTGCAAAGACCGAATGGCATAACTTTAAATTGATATAATGGGCGACCAGCGACGGTGAATGCTGTATAAGGCTTGCTCTCTTCGTCCAGCTCGATTTGCCAGAATGCATATTTTAAGTCTACACTACTGATAAAGTTGGTATCATCAATACGACTTAAAATACCATTTATATTTTGCAGCGGATAGGCGTCCTTGATTGTGAGTGCGTTTAATTTTCGAGCATCTAGACAGAACCGGTTTTTTCCTGGTTTACGTACAACAGTTGTACGATTGCTCCAAGGGCTTTCGCTTTCTTCGATTACTCCTAGTTTTATCATGTTATCTAACTCTTTATATGTTATTTCCTGTATAGCTGGAGATATAGGATAATACCTATCTTTCACTGGGACCGCATCTTTTACCAATTTTATTACATGCTTTTCTAAATGGGTCCTCCCTAAGCCTTTTTCTTCGAATGAATCAAAGCATTTTATTACGTCCTCCAGTTGCCTTTGTTGTGTTTCGCTGAGAATGTGAGGTTTCATAGCATATTCCTTATCCTTATGAACAAAATCCTGTTGCAAATTTTCTACATTTATTTCTGCCAGATCAAATAATTCCGGAGCTAAATTAAACTTTTGAAAAAAATCCATGCCCAGATATAGATCTTGCTCTAAATCCGGACATAAATACAAACATATTTGTTGTTTCTTCTTTTTAAATTCTACAGAGACATTTATTTTGCCCAAAATTCTGTGTTGTTGACCCCCGGCTGTATTTAAACTGGTCCACATTGGCGTCATTTCAAGACCTGTGTCCAAAAAAAATTCCCTACAATTTTTGGCTAATATGCTTACTGTCGCTCCAGTATCTAACAAGCCGGTAACTTCTTTATCATGAACTTTAATTTTTATAAAGATTCTAGGATCGTTCTTATTGTTCCTTGCTCTGTTGATAGATTCTAAAATGCATCTTTTCCTTTTTCGACGTTCGGCAAATTTCTTTCTCAGTTGCAAAATATGCTCAGGTATGTTTTTGACTCGATTATTTGAATTAAGAATGCTAGACCTAATTTTTTTTATAATTTTGCTCTCTAACATCTATTGGAATATAATGTCTTAATTTTGAAAAGTTGTTGTTTTAAAATTTTAGGGTGTTTATAACGTTTTGTTTATTAAACATTTTTATGTCCTGGGGTTTTGCGACTGACGTGAGCCCCCAGCAGTTCCCACGCCTATCTTGCGGTTTTCCTGTTTACAGTCAGGACACTTCGGAGCTACGACGTTGGCTCTTCCACAACGATAACAAAATATTTTCCGCTCCATTGATTCGCAATCTCTGAACCCGTGCCCCTCAGTTTGGCAGTTCCAACAAATTAGAGTTTTCTTCTGCATATTTTCTCTAATTGCTGCAATTTCTTCATATGATTGTTGATCATCTTTTACTTCGTTACTATCCGCCATTTCGAAACAGACTTCATTGACAGTTCTCACAGGGCGTTGAGTATAGGTGGGGTTTCTCATCTCCCCTTTTGGAAAATTGCGTTCAGCTTCATTGCATTCTATGCGTAATTGTTCCACTGAAGAAACTGCAATCGGGTAAACGATTCTGGCTATATTTTCTTTGACATTTTTTTTCATTATTTTTACCATGTCGAATTCCGGTATCGGTTGCATTAATCTGGAACGTAATTTGTTCATTTCATGAAAGAACTTATCGATGGATTCATTTACTTGCTGCTTCCTCTCTACAAGATCACGCATAATTTCAAAATTTGAAGTATGATTTTTATACTGGTTCAGGAGCTCGCATCGCAAGGTTGGCCACTTCATCATCCCATGTGTGCGGATACGAAGCCAATACCAATCTTTTACCGGACCTGTTACTAGTAGGTGGAAGTCCCTTAGAATTTCCTCCCACAGAATATCGTAATGGGCTTGTAACGTCTCTAATCGAAAGATAAAATCTTCTACGATCATGTGATTATTATTTCCGTCGTATGTTAAGCCCCATTTATCAATCCTTATCAGCATTTTGTCAGCAGTTCTAACACGGCTATTTGAGTGAGTCCCTCGTTGCTTTTCTGTCCCTGATGTATCGACTGTGTGAATCGCCGGACTTGGCGAAGCGAAGACAACATGCTCTGACGAGCGATCTGATATCACTCCAGGATTATTACTCCCTAAATTTTGAAAATGTTGATTTCCATTTATTTCTGGACCCGACAGGTGAACTGAAGGGTTGTGATTGATGTTCTCCACTGATCGATTACCCTCATGAGCAAACTCCATATTTTGAGCTCTCCCAACCGACAATTCTCGCACGACTCTAGACAGATCACTCACTGCTTTTCTTATTTCTGCCAATTCATCTTTCATCATTCTTTTCATATTATTTTCTAATGCCCTTTGGTCTATCACATTCCCGCCTAGAGCGACCTCTCTGACATTCTGGTCATTACTTGTGGTAGCAGCACTAGCTGTTCCCTGTGTAAAATTAGAAATAGCCGGTGTTCCTGACTCAGAAATACCTACTCTTTGCGTCCTAGCATTAATCGTGTCAGACATATCTATAATATTAGAATTTTCATTATTGTTAGCCATTTCTACCTCGCCTATTTTTCTTTGCTTTGGCAGTACCTGGTGTGAGCTATTCAAACTGGAGGGTACAGGTCTTTTTCTGTTAACACTTTGCGACCTAGTAGTTCTCTTCATACCTCACTAGCCCTACCTATGGTCGATTTATTCACGGTTAATTTTGCAACCGAAATTATTCCAACATAAGCATGAACCTACTGACTGATTAGTTAATAGATGAACAGTTTAAGAAACTAACAATAAAATATTTAATGCCAAACCAAAAAAAATTAAAATTTAAAAAGGTAAATGGCAAAGGAGCTAAGTTGAAAATAAATCAAAATAAATATATTAAATAAAAGATACCTATAAATTAATTATAAAAAAAATAATTATTAACAGATATATTAAATAGATGTATTTATACGGTAAATAACTAAACGATAAAAAAAAGTTTAAAGCCAAAAAAAAAAAAATTTTAACAATAATAATTTGCTAATCTGTAAATAAAAAAAAGAACCACTAAACTTAGGAATAGAAAAATGCAATTAAATATATTTTCTCGAACTAAATTTTAAATAATTCAACAGCGTACTTTGTTTATAAATTCATTAAAATTTAATTAATCTTTAAAGTTTATAACGTTTTTAGAAAATATAACAATTTTAACTTTTATTATAATTAGTTTCTCTATTCAATTCTTTTCAGTGCAATTTAAGGGGTTTTGTTACTACGGGTGTGTGTGCATATCAAAACTAATACTCAATCGACTCTCTATGCGGAGCTAAGTTGATGTGTTCAAAATCAAAATACAAAAAAAAACTATTGACGTTAATACATATATTTGTGCTCCATTTTCATCCAGCAGTCATCTACTGAATCACTAGAGGCAAAGTGAGATTTTTCGGCTTTCACTGACACAGGCTTTCACCCGTGAGGCAGCTGATACTACTCATTATTGCTCCACAAACATATTCAAACAACATTAATCTTCTATAATATTCTATTAGAGGGCTATGGCGTTCTATTAGGAAATCCACAGTACTCCTAAGGACAATCCCTTCACCTCATTATGAACCGGTAGCACTATCCTACTGTCCTCTAAAGAATTTGCGGTTTCCCTTGTACAACTGACTTTCATCCTAGGGAATGAAACGGCTACAAGTTATCCCGAAAAATTCTATCAGGTTACTGTTGGATATGCTTTGGTCTATGGGTTTACTTTAATTGGGCTATTGTACTGCGTTTTGATCTTCTACGCAACCATTTTATAATTCTCACTTTTTAATGCAAGAAAAATGTTCGATCATTTTTTTTCATATTGGGCGCCATATTGTTACATGTCCTAACGCACCTAAACGATTTATTTCGGTTCGCTCAGAATATTCGGAGATTTACGGGACGTGTGATCTCAACCCTCGTTCAGGCCTAGGACAAGCAGCAATTATTCCATACTAACAAAAAAAATCTTGACAACACTACTAAAACTGAACACTTCACCTAGGGAAGTTAGGTCTTTCTTCCAGCCGCCCAAATCCCAACCATGGCCATCTCCATTTCCGGCAAAATTTTAATGACCCCACAAAACCGGATATGCACACACTTATCGTCTTAACACATCCCCCTCAAAATGATAAATCTAACGGTCCATATTTCTTTTCCTTTCAAAGTTTACCTTCCTTTTATTAATATATAATACTTAAATTAACATTACAAATTTTGTTTTCTTTATACAATTTTTAACAAAACTTTATTTTAGCAGATAAAACAAAATACAAAAAGAAAGGGACAAACTCGGCTTTCACTTATTTTAAATTGAATACCAACAAATTTTCAAAAAAAAAAAGACGTTATTTATTTATTTCCTCGGGACGCAAAATTTTAGGGTAAGACTTCAATTATATTTTAACTTTCTTTCAGTACTACTTTTCCTGCCTGAAGGAGCTCCCTAAGGTCGGTATGACGCTATTCATCACCTTTAAAAAAAACAACCCTAAAACTCCGTCTCTTAGAAACCTCGGTAAATTCTACACTTCATATTATTTTTTTCTAATAATGAATCCCTTTAATTTAATGCTTTATTTTATCTCTTTAACCAAAATTTGTTCTTTGCCAAAAAAAAAACTAGATTTAATATAAAATAATTATGTATTAAAATTAACATTAAGACTACTAACAACACTAATAATAAATACAAATATTCAGTTTTAATAATATTAATAACTTAGCTTTTCTTTCAGCAAACTCCTCAAAAGCTCCGTTGGACACCATACGTTTTCCTCTGGGTTTTAATACGGATTCTCCCCGAGATACTCTTCCGGACAGTTCTGCAACTCGATGATTTGATGACTACACACATAAGGCTTGGAAAATCGCTGGTATTTGTTGAAATTTTGTATTGGTATTTGTTGAATTTTTGTTTTCTCAATAAAAAAGTTCTGGTGATTTATTTCTCGATTATTTCTTTATATACAATGATCGAAACTTCTATGCCAAAGTATATTATTTTATTAACTGTCTATAAGTTCGCACAATTAATGCATTTTAATTTAAAAAAAAATTTTAACACTAATCTTGTGCACTCTTAAACTGTTCAATATCAGGTAGGTATGTGGTTGAAACTTTATAAATCCGTTTGTTTAAATTTTGGCACTTTAAATGCAGTTTTGTTTTAACAAAATACTTAGTTCTTTTAATTTTGGCACTTCAGATGCAGTTTTGTTATTTCACAAAAAAATTGGTTTTTTCCCAGTTCAAAATTTTTAAGTTTTTGCTTTTAATAACTTTATGAATTTTTCTTTTGGCCAAGACCACAACAAACAATAACAAAAAAAAACTCCTTTTTACTTTTTTTTTCTAGTCACCACAAACTTCATTAAACACTTATGACAGTTTTCTCTTCAAACGAAACACCACAAAAAGCCCTTTTTCCTACTCATCTTTTGCTTTTATACCCTTTTCAATTTTTGCTACAACCCGTTACTCTTCCATAATTCTAGAAATTTCTAAGAATATCGTTCGATCTCTTTCTGTCAGCTTTTTCCCGAATTTCTATGATATTCTCTGTACAATGGACCCCTGAGCTTTATTCAAAAGTTCATAAACACTACATTAGGTGGGTAAAGTTCTATAGACGACCATTGATACTATGAGCTTTTGTTATTGAAAATGTTAATGTGTCCAAATCAAATTGAAACAGTATTCTACAGCACAATGCTTCTCTCTATTTTCATTGACAAATCTGACACTCATACTTTTACAAAACTCATACAATGTAAACAAACAATGACAGGAGATTTTATTACCACAAGATTAACACACGAGGGAAGTAAAGCAGCAAAATTAAATTAAAATGATTTAAAGTTTATTTAAAAATAACATTTTCCCTTTATTTCTTTCTTTTCAGCCTTGCTATGTGGACAACTGGTGTATTGGTAGAAGGTGATGTATCGTTTCTCTCTGTTAATACCCAAATCTTTAAACTTTTTTTAATTTTTCTTTCAGGTTACTTGCAAATGAGCATTGTAATGTATATTTGCGGTTTTGCTCAGCCGCCAGCACAATTCAATGGCTAATGTTTCCATCGCGGTTGGCCATCCGCAAATACGCGAAGATGGAACATAATTATGCACATAAAAAATAAACAAAAAAAAATTATACAAAACCGGGACTTGGGTCGGAGGTGGTTCCTCCAAATTACAAGTGGCCCCCCCTCTTTTAAGAGAATAAGGGACTCGAGGTTCTAGGCATATTTGGCCTCCTCCCGACGCTTCTCCTAGGATCCGCCACGAAAAATTTTTTTTCGCCATCGACTTTGCATAAATTTTATGGTCGAGGAACCAACTAAAAAAAACAACAAATAATGTATAAAAATTTTATTATTATCAGGGATGTAGGCCACACGCAACAAACGGTAGAGTTGCAAAAGTATCGATAGTGGCGCCATTCGATAGTTTCGATAGTATTTTTTGATGCCATCGATAGTTTTGATGTCAATTATGTATTTTTCCAATATAATATCTTAAAACATTCCTTAAAGTTAAAAGAAAGCTGTTATAAATGTTTTTAATATTGAAATTTAATGAAAAAACAAAAAAAAATATTATTCTGTAGAAAATAACATGGTAAATTAATAAAAAAAGCAAACAAAACATATAGGATAATTATTTTCTATTTTATTAAGCTTTGGGTCCTTATATTTTTTAATAATATTTTATTTCAATATTTCGGTACTTTCTGCGTACCTTCTTCAGGAAAAAAAAAAATTAATAATAAGCAAAATAACAAAATTAATTAATTAATTTTTTTCCTGAAGAAGGTACGCAGAAAGTACCGAAATATTGAAATAAAATATTATTAAAAAATATAAGGACCCAAAGCTTAAAATAGAAAATATTTTAATAAAAAAGGGTCAAATAATAATTATTAAACATATAGGATAATAAAAAATAAATTAAAAGGAAGAAAAATAAAACAAGTAAGAGTGCTATCATCTATATAAATCTAGTTTAAGTGAAGTAACTCTAATAAAAAAAGCAAATGTTAGGTTTGAGAGAGAATTAAAAAATAAAAAAAAAATTAGTACTGCATATATATAATTTCACATAAAAGTGACATAGGCTCTTAATGGGTAAAGCATTTTTAAAAAATTTTAGTATTTCCTTATAGATCTCTTCAAAAGCTTTAAAATGATACACATATAGATATTTAAAAAAATTTGAAAATTTCCGAGCCCCGTTACTCGGAAAATATGGGCGAGCGCCAATTTTTTCAGTTGTCTTATTTTTTAATTCTCTTTTGCCCTATATATGTATTTTTTTCGATTGAAGTTACTTTATTGTTTCAAATGATATTAAAAAATTAGAGATAGGAGTGGTATTTTGCCTGCTGCCTCGAAGGACATGGACCGATCATGTTGATTTCCAATAGCACCTCTTTCGACACTATATCTGACCGATTGACAGTGTTTTTTGTGAAATCAAAACACTCAAACGGCCGGACAGACAGACTGACGGACATCGCTCAATGGACTCTGCTATGCATAAGAAGTCAGAATATATATATATATATATATATATATAATTTATGGGACTTTCACTTTTTGTGGTAAAGGATATAAAAATTCTTTCAACTACTGCAGTTAACTAAAAAGAAAAAAACGGACTTCAAAACAGATTTCATCTGTCGGCTATAACGGTTCAAGAGAGTGGCCACAAAAATTAGATTACATTAACTATTGGAATACCCTTATATTCTCAAAATTTATACTTGTTCAAATGGCAGTATACATCAAATTACAGCAACTATACGGGCACCCTTTAATTTTAAATTATATACTTGCTGTTGTAGTAGATTTTGTAATCAGGTTCTGTGTAAATTTCAACCGATTTTCTATAACGGTTCTACAGTTTGACCATATACATCAGATTATATCAACTATTGTAAAACCCTTTAATTTATAATTTAAAATTTTTATACTTCTTATTATACCAAACGAAGTAGTTGACATTCTGTATATAATTCAGGTGTTTTTATATAACGGTTAAAAAGCACGGGCATATAGGTTAAATTACATTAATTTTGGGAACACTGTTTTATTTCTAAACTCAAATTATAAGCTTCTTGTTATAGCGGATTTAGCAATACAGGTCCCTTGTAAATTTCAGCTGTTTTTATATTACGGTTTAAAAGTTCGGCCAATTATACCAAATTACATCGACTATTAGGACACCCGTTAATGTCTAAATCTAAATTTGTTGTAATAGCGGAGTTAGTAATACAGGTTCTAAAGGTATTTATTAATTTATTTATTGGGGCACCCTTTAATTTATAATTTTAAATATTAATACTTATTACTATAACTGCCATAGCAAACGACATTCTGTCCAAGTTGCAAGCGTTTGTCTATATGTATTCAAAAGATAGGCCCATATAAGTAAATCTAAATCAATTATGGGACGCCCTTTAATTTCTAAATTCAAATTATAAACTTGTTGATATAGCTGGCTTAGCAATACAAGTCCCTTTAAGTTTCAGCGTTCTGTCTATAACGGTTCGAAATCTCGGCCACATATTTGAAATTACATCAACTATTGAGACACCCTTTAACTTCCAAATCCAAATTTAATACTTGGTCTTATATCAGACTTAGCAATACAGGCTCGTTGTAAGTTTCAAGCGTCTGTCTACAACTGCTCAAAAGTTAATTTAATTTGATATATATGGCCAATATATCAAATTAAATTAACTATTGGCGCACCCTTTAATTTAGCAATTGACAGTCTGTCCCATTTTCAATCGTTTGTCTATAACGGTTCAAAAGAGTGGCCCATATAAGTAAATTTACATCCATTATGGGGCACCCTTTAATTTTTAGACTTATTTTTGTATTATTTTTTGTTATTGGGAGCTATAGTAATACGCAGTCATTTTAAATTTTACTGAAGTTCCCTTTACAGTTCATAATACTAGTAAAAAGTATGTATGTTGTATGGGGATACCCTTTAATTTTTAAGACTATGAACTGTTTTTAAAAGGGAATCAATCTGTAAGCATATTCAATCATACTACCAAAAATTTTCAAAATCGTTTTAGAAATGACTGAGTTCTGCAGGCACAAACACCAAAAAAAAACCGCAGTCGAATTTGAATTTTATTTTGAAGTCATTTAAAAAGGAGATCACATTTGATTATTTACGTATGTACATATTTATATATTGTTCAATTTCTGAAAAGGCGTCAGAATCAAAAAAAAAAAATAATAATAATAATAAACTACGTTAGCTAGCTTATTGTGAGAATCTACAACAAATAATTAATAGATTTTCACTTTATATATATATATATATATATATATAAGTACATATGTAATGATAACCATTATTATAAAAGGTTTACAGGTGGCGAAATTTGGATGGTTAATTTTGCATTTCAATGTCTTCGTCATACCGTTTTTATTGACTTTGTTCTTAGTAGCCTTTTTTGTCGATAGTATCACTATCGAAAAAAAAATATTGATAGTCTGCTTAAAACAATGCTCAATAGTGTCATCGATAGTTTTGCACCTCTAATCAACGGTGTGTTACGGCTAAAAACAAACAGTTCTGCAATTAGGGAAAAATATCTGCAAGGAGGAAATGGTTAGTGTGTTCATAATATGAATTATATGAATTCTTTGCATAAACATACACTATGTGTATACAGATGATTGCAAAAAAAGTGCTGTAGTGGACAGTGGCGAAGAGTCTGATGCCGAAGTAGTTGGAAATAAAACGCGGAAGGGATCCCCGCGAGTGTTTTTTAAAAAAGAAAAAACATAAGGTTCAGACACAGATCGTAAAAATAATATTGATGCTGCTTTAATGACAATGATTGCCACCGATGTACAACCATTTAGTATAGTGAAGGACAAAGGTTTCCGACAGCTTGTCTATTGTCTAGATCCTCGTTATGTTTTACCGTCAAGAACAACACTTCAAAATGTTACGATCGCAAATTTGTACAGCAGTACTAAAACAAAATTGATAGCAATTCTTGATGAAATTGATTATTGTTCCATTACTACTTACTGCTGGACATAGCGGGAAAACGAGGGATATCTCACAGTTACGTACCATTTTATTACAAAGCATTTTGTTTTACTTTCTGCCGTTTTATCAACCAATAAACTTTTGACTACTACTAATCATAACGCAGAAAATATTGCACATTCGTTGCATGCAATATTGGATGACTGGAATGTTTTAGGAAAAGTTACTTCAATTGTAACTGATAATGATAGCTTTATGCTAAAGGCATGCGGGTTGCTACAGATAAGAAATCTTCCTTGTTTTGCGAGATTGTTTGGCACAGGGTAATATTAAGGGCATTTTGGTTAGGTGTAAGAAGATAGTGACATATTTTAAAAGCAGTATCATTGCCTATGAAAAATTCAAAGCAGATCAAGGCAGAGAGAAACCATATAGTCTACTACAAGAGGTACCAATCCGTTGGAATAGCGCTCTAAAAATGATTGATCGTATATTGCTTACAAATACTTCGATATCCAACGTACTTTTGTATACATCAAAAGCTCCACTACCTTTAACGGCAGATGATGTTGAAGTCCTTAAAGATCTTAAGAAGCTGCTTACGCCATTTGATGCTGCCATCGTTCAGACATCTTCCAGATCATCTATTACCATATCATTGATCATCCCTTTAACTTGTGGACTTTTCCAAACTCTAAATGAAACTAAAAGCATATTGAAGACGTCGGAAGGCCAACAGGCGTGTGTTTTCCTAACAGAGAGTATAAAAGGTGGTTACGAAGAACGAACAATAATCGGAACCCTTATATACCCCCGCTTTAAGAAAGAAGGGTTTTTGTTCCCATGTAATGCTGATAAAGCAACATATTCGCTGCAAAACGAATTGAGAAGCATAGAGAGGAAAAATGCGCCATACCATCCACACTGAAAAATATTGAATAGCAATCACCAGACCTTTTGAAATTTATTGGAACTAAAATTGCAAGCCAAGTTAGAACAAATCAGGTAGATGCCATTATTTCACTGAGACAATATTTAAAAACTGAGAACTGTCCAGCGATCCAGTTGGATTTTAAAAATTATATTTGCAGTGTTATATGAACGAAGTGTCAATTACCAAAACTTGTGCCTTACGTTATTTGTGTGTACCAGCTACATCAGCAGAAGCGGAAAGAATGTTTAGCAAAGCTGGCGTGATAATTTCTGATCGTAGAAGTTGCTTAAAACACAAAACTGTCGATATTTTATTATTTATTATCAAAAACTACTGGCTATCTGAGTGAATGTAAATAGCTAACGGCATTCTCGTTTCTACAAAAAAGTGGAACATTTTCCATTTCGCCACTTCATGCTTATTATGACTATTAATTTGGATATTACATCGTTTTCTGCAATATGTAGCGTTAAACGGAAAAAAGTGCAAAATACGTAAGAAATTTTTTGTAGAAACGAAAATACCAGAAGATTGGCATATTTCCAATTTGCTAAAACGACGTCATCATTTAATCGATGTTTTTTGTGATATTAATATCAACTCTTGGAACATAATTTGTTGTAGATTCTCCTAACGTAGTTTATTAATTTTTTTTCTTATGACGCCTTTCCAGCAATTTAGCAACATATAAATATGTACATATGTACATATGTAAATAATCAAATGTGATCTCCTTTTGTTAAATCAATTTTTTTAGTTAACTACAATAGTTGAAAGAATTTTTTAACTTGTATTCCTTTTTAAATTATTTTTCATTAATCTATATGTTTTGTTTGCTCTTATTTATTTACCATGTTATTTTCTATAGAACTATATTTGTTTTGTATTTGTTTTTTTTTTTGTTTTATATTAAAAACGTTTTGATATAAAAGTTAAGTTTAAAAAAAAATCAGCTTCTCTTTTTATTTAAGGAATGATTTAAGATTTTATATTCGAAAAATACACAATTGACACTTTTACAAGAATCAGGAGCTATCGAGCCAGTTTTTTTCGAGCTTTCTCGAAAAATCGCTTGCCGAATATAACCAATATAAAAAATACATATTATTAGTTACAACAAGCCTTCACTTACATGGTGAAATAACTCCAATCTAAAAAGCAAATATTGGGGTCAGAGAGAATCAAAAAATAATTAAGTACATATTGATATTTTAAAAAATTTTAAAAGTTCAGAGCATCGTAACTCGGAAAATATGGGCAAGCGCTATTTTTCTCATGTGATGTTTTTTCTTATTTTTTAATTCTCTATCGCACCATATATTTTTTATTCCCTTCACCACAAAAAGTGGAAAAAGGGTATGTCTAAGTTTATCGTTCCGTGTGTAACTTCTGCAATATACATTTCCGACCCCATAAACTACATATATTCTAACTTCTTATGTATAGCGAAGTCGACTGAGCCATGTCCATCCGTCCGTCCGTGTTAAAGTGGGAGATACCTCATTGTTCTAAATTATATGGAAAATTAGAGGTAGGCGTGGTGTTTTGTCCGCTGCCTCGTAGGACATGGACCGATCTTGCTGATTACCAATAGCACCTCTTTCGACGGTATGTCTGGTCGATTGGCGTATTTAAATTTTCTCTAGCTAATATAGTGCCTTGGCAAACTTGATTTCAGCACTAACACGGACGGACAGGCGGACATCGCTCAATCGACTTCGCTATGCATTAGAAGTCAGAATACATATACTTTATGGGGCCGGAAATGGATAAGGTAGAAATTACAAACGGAATGACAAACTTCGATATACTTTTTTACCACTTTTTGTGGTGAAGGATATAAAAAACCCCAAAGAAGTCAAAAATTTTGCTTAGTATTTTAAATACCGCCAACGCTCTCGCCTGTCGTAAAAAACGAGTTTTTATCACCACGTTTGGCGAGAAATCGCCATAACTGACAACACTGCTTTGCACAATCAAGCTGATTGGCCAGCAGCAGGTTAAGATGAACTACCAGTCCCACGATATTGCAAGTGTTCGTTCGTTCGCACAACTACATTCAAAACAAAAACAAATTCTAAAAAATTGTTTTTGTTTTACATGTAACTATGCGAACGAACGATCGATTGCGACATTGTGGGACTGGCAGGAAATTAATATATTGTTATTAAAAACATGCCTGATTATTTTTTGAAATATTGAGTAAAATTTTAGCTGTTGACAGTTGTTTGAATCATTAAAACAAGCTAATGTTCAAATACAATTCAGTTTATTAAAAAAAAAAACTTAAAATTATATAATAAAAAATGTTGTTTAAAATAAGCTTACTTATCCGTAGCAAGAATGATGAAAATACTTTTTACATACATTGTTGCAAATTTTAGTGTTCTCTCAAAAATCGTTATTTAAGTGTTGCCACTACAGGGCACCCCTCTTAAAGATTATGTTTAAAAATCTAGCTGGGAAGCGGGAGCTTCCTCAATCTCCTGCCTACGTTGACAGCTCGTTGGCCTATTTCGATTTTGAAAAATTTGTCCGACCTTTGTAAACTTTAAATAGACCTTCGTACGGAGATTCGTGGGGTGCTTTGACTTTATCTACTCGTACGAACACGAATTTATACTCTTAAAGAAATTTACTTACGAACGAATTATTGTTACCATATTTTAAAGTATCATTTTATATATTGTTAGTTTTGCTAATAAAAATATTTTTACTTACGAAGTTTATTTTGTATTTATAATAGTTTTTTGTTTTGATTAATTAAATAAACTTATTAAAATATTTTTCGGAAATATAAATGACTTCTCATTTATAATTTGTGACCCCTATCGGAACACTTAATTTTTCTGATAAGTCTAACAATCGGAATGTCTGTTTTTGCAAATGGATTAGCGGGAGAAACATCGCAAAATATATTACCTCGGCCGAACTAATAAATGTTCCTGAAATTTCGACAGCACAAACGCCGAAGCTGTCCGTTTTTTGAAAGATAAACCAGAAGTTTGGTTCCTTCAAGTTGAGGCAAGTTTCCGTATGTGCGGCATTATGCAAGATGTAACTAAAATTAAATACTTGGTTATGAATTTCGATCAATCCGTGTTGTATCTTTTAAAATACATACAGCTGCGTTCAAAATAATAGGAGTAATAGTTGCCCATATTTTAATAAGGTTATTTTGTTAGTCTGGCAACTTTAAAAACATGCAAAAAGCTAACGGTTGTTACAATGGAATGTAAAAAACCAAAACAAAAAGATTTGATCGCGATTGTTTTTATTTCGGTGATTTTTTCCATTGTTTTGTTTATTTGTCCAGGAATTTTGTGAATCAAAAAAATAGGAGTAAATGTGATTTACAATAAATTAATGTTATTAAATTAATAAATCGTGTGTAAAATTAAAAGAAAATATAAAAATCATATGCGAAATTGTTGTAACTTAATGTTTTTACATAAAATATTGTTTTATTTTCAAACAGTGGGACGCGGAAAGCACTGTAGCGAAGAAAAGCGTGAAATGATTAGAGTTCTTCGAAATCAAGAAATACTACAGTGCTCTGATCAAATGATTGCAAATGCCTTGTCATATGAAAAGAAACCCGAGACTCGCGGTCGGAAGCGTAAAACATCGAGTTTAGATGAACGTCGTATAGTACGCTTTTGTAAAAGCGGCCCTTCCGCGTCAGCAAATAAAATTCAAAAAGAACTTACACTTCCTGTAAGTGTTGTAACCATTCGTAGGCGATTGCTAGAAAACAAACTATTCGCCCGAAGACCGCGAAAAGTGCCCTTACTAACTAAGAAGCAAGCAGCGGCAAGATTAAAATACGCCCGAGAACACATCAGTTGGCCAAAGGAAAATGGAGAAATGTTTTGTGGACTGACGAAAGCAAAATTGTTTTGTTTGGCGGAACTGGATCCAGGCAGTATGTTCGACATCCCCCGAACACAGAAAATGAAATCCAGTACACAAGAAAGACAGTTAAACACGGTGGCGCGAAAGCAATGATATGGGGATGCTTTTCATACAACGGTGATGGTCCATTACACGAAATAAAAGGCATTATGGACAAAAAAGTGTACGTCGAAATATTGGATAGGGTTATGTTGCCATATGCAGAGTGGAATATGCCACTTAAGTGGGTCTTCCAACAAGACAACGACCCAAAACACACAAGCAAATTGGCAAAGGAGTGGTTTCGGGTCAACACCGTGGAAGTTATGTCATGGCCTGCTCAGTCCCCGGACTTGAACCCCATAGAACATCTATGGGGGGATGTTAAAAAATATGTTGCGGAACAAAAACCGTCAAATGCAGCTGAATTGTGGTCTGCAGTACAAGATGGGTGGAATCAAATTCCCTTAGAGCGATGTCAGGATTTAATCGACTCTATGCCTCGCAGATGTGCTGCTGTAATAAAAAATAAAGGCTATTCTACCAAATACTGATTATATTTCAAGTTTCTAATAATATTCATAAGGTTTTTTAACGATTTCAATAGTAAATATTAATCAAAACTGAAATACTCCTTTTATTTTGAACTGCTATTTTTAATTTATCTTTTATAAACTTCTTGTTACTTACTTGTTCAAAGCTTTATTTAATTAGTGAATTATTTAAATAATTTAGGATTAAATTAACATTACATTACAAAAAAAATTGGATCAAAACATGTTATTTTTATGTTAAAAATGAATCTCTTGTTTTTTAATGGGTTACTCCTATTTTTATGAACGCAACTGTAATTATTTCACCATCGTCATTAGGCAGATAAAGGACGCTTAAGGACCGCATCATTAAATCATTTGCAGAATCAGCAGAACAGCAATTAAAAAGCTTGCTTAGTGGAATGGACATCGGTGATCAGAAGCCATCCCATTACCTGCACTGCATGAAATCTTTTTCAAATGGTATGTTTAGTAAGGAAATTCTTAAAACCCTGTTTCTGGAACGTTTGCCTGATAAGGTGGAAAGCATTTTGACTGTTTGTGAAACAAGTGATGTTGATAAATTAGCATACCAAGCAAATAAAATTGTTGAGGCCTTTTCAAACTCAACCTCGATGTTTCAATTTCACAGGAAAATAATTTTTTAAAAAAACTCGATAATATTATTGCTAGAATCGATGCCCTCGAAATGCGATCCAGGTCAGTTCAGCGAGCAAACCTTTCAAATTTCAAAGCACAATTTGGAATAAAAGTTAATCCTGCAAAATGTATTTTTTTCCATGATGAATTTTTACCGAAAATTTCTTCCAAATGGTGCTACAGTACAAGCGGATCACAACGCATTTTTGAAAGGAAAAACCAATAAGAATGATAATCGTAAGATAGCTCTAGCTGAAAGCTCAACTTTATTATGTTACCCTGCTCCTAATGGGAGAATGTGTCTTAAAGTTGTCGCTTCAAATTTTGGTAACCACTTGGTTTCTACAGTAAAAAACTTTATTCCTCTCAATAGAAGTAAAGCACGTACGACCGTGAGCTGCTAGCTATATATGAAGCTATTCATCATTTTCGCTATTTATTAAAAGGCCGACAATTTACCATTTATACAGATCATCGTCCTTTAACATTTGCTTTTCAGCAAAATTTTATCCACAGATATAAGACACCAGATATAGTTCAGATAATTCGATAGCCGATGCTCTGTCACGTATTGAGACAAATCAAAAAAAGGACGTATTCAAATAAACGTCACTCAACTCAAAGAGCTGTTAAACTCAACAGGTAAAGAAAAATTTGTCCTTTTAACGCTTCCAAATACAGTCACTTGCAACCTTTCCAAAGTGAGCACCTGGTTAAAAAAGTGTAGCGTTTAGCAAGTCGTTTTTACAATTTTTTAGTGCGCAGGTTGTCTCTTCGTCCCATAATGATAAGCTCTTTGCAAGTCGATTACAGAAAAAACTTGCTTGCATGCAGCATATGTGTACAGTCGCGCAAAAAAGGATTTGGGTATCGGTCGGGCGCGGTATATGCATTAAGAGCGCTGAAGTCGCCGTAGGGTCTTTACCCCCGTTCGCTTTCTTCGCCATATGGAGTGGTCCCTTCCAATTGCTACTATAGGGCCTGCAAATGCCCTGCTCTATCATATATTGGAATTCATTTTTTGCTGCGGTCAATTTTTCACCTGTTAATAAACGCGGTCGTGAAAACACTGCTGGGCCTTTCGTGATAATGTGGTGCGTGACGCCAGCGTTACTCAATTGGGGGGTCCGATTAGTGTCTAGGGTAGTTATGTCCTTATAGCCGTGCAGCAATTTAGAAAAACAATTATTCATGCTAAAAGTCAAAATTATTGGTTGGTAAGAACGTAAAGTAAATTACGTTTTATGTCTACGAGTATATCAAAAAACCTAAAAAAGTCAGATCCTATTTGTAAAGTTTTTGATAAAAAATGTAATAATAATGAAAACCTATAAAAACACATAAATTTATTTCCTTATTTTATTTTTGTAATCTTCTTTTATGTTTACCAATAAAAATATAATTTTTATGTATAATGGCAACACTATATTTTTTATTGCTGCTCGTCAAAATAGAAAATAGCCTAAGTTGGCAGCAGGAGCAAATGCTGCCGTGTAGTCACTCGGTGGTGTAGTCGCGCTGCTGTGATGTCGTCAAAATAATTGTTTTCAGTTAAACACATGTATTTTATTTTTGACAGTTTGCTGTTTGCTGCCTGTTTTCGTCTAAATATTTAGAGCTTGACTTTTTTATTGTTTTGTCTTTTGGAGTATCTCCGTAAGTCATCACTCGTTTACATTATGACTCTTTTGTAGCAAGTGAGAGAATTTTATTATGTTTTATCAAACAATTTTTCAAGTGTTGCCATAAACTAAACGTATTAAGTTTTCAACAATTTTTGAACAATATAAAAAAAACAGCCATTTTAGTAACACCGTTCAAGCATAGAACTGAAAAAACGAAAGATAGAAACAGAAATGAGAGAAAAATGAGAAAAAAAACTGAAAAGAGTCATGAACATTCATTTCGTTATACTTTTGCTACTCCGTTAGCTTCCCTACACCTGTTGCCTAGAAACTTCTGCATCATGTCTTTTGTAGCTGATACGATGCCCTTAATGTAAACTGGTTCATACATTTGCACACACCCTGTGAAAATTTTAAAAATACGTAAGGCAAATTAAACAGGTGACTCCATTAGCCCATGCGGTCAACATATGTTCGCTGTTTTTCTTTGCGAGTTGTCAAAATGTTTGCTTTTTTTCTTATTGTGTACATATTGCCAGAAGTTTTTGACAGCTCAACAAGATTTTACAAAAACAAAATATACGTAACTGTTATGCGATGGTATAAAGTAATCTATGCCTACCCATGGCAAAAGTAATATTAATTCCGCAACAGATGTTTTTCACATTTATGCTATAAACACAATCATGTTTACCGACCATCGACTACAAGATGTCAAAAATAGAATACATGCGTGCTTATGAGAATAATTCTTTTAGCCGCTACACGAGTACCGACTACACGACTACTTTTGTAGCCCGTAGCCAACTTACTGCCATCCCTAAATTAGCGCGTAAGACGCAAAGCAATGTAATTCATAGCTCTTGCGCTGAAATGTCATCCCTAAATAACAGCGTTAACTTCGTGTCGTTAAAAGTAATGTTAACTCATTTTATTTCATAAAACCCGCTGTATAAGAATAAAGAAGAGATAAAACCGCTAGATTGCCTTGAAAATTACTAAATTGTCACTACTTTTCAACCATAACAAAACAAAACAAACCAACAAACAGCAAACTTCACTTCCTAACGCACTGTCAAAATTGGATTTTCCAATTGCTAAGCGTTGACGCCAAGCTATTTAGGGATGCTTCATACATTTTGTATGTACATGAGAAATTTTGACAGTTATCTTGCGCTTTACGCGCTAATTTAGGGATGGCAGTTAGGCTAATTTCAATTTTTCTTGGCTACAAAAAACAGATTAGTGCTGCCAATACAATAAATGCATGAAATGGTGGTTTTAAAAACGCAATACATTAAATATCGCTATTAAAAACGCGAAAAACTTTTATAGTTTCATCATTGAAAAAAAATAATTATCTGTTTATTTTTTTACATTTTTCATTTACTATTTATTTGGCGAATTTTTCATTTACTTTTGTTTCTGAAATTTTCCATTTAGTTCTTTTTTCATAAATTTCTAATTTGTTTCAATTATATTTATTTTTTGTTTTTTTTTTTTATTGAAATTGGTAAGTATATAATAGTCATTTGTACTGTTTATATGTATTTATTATATTGTTTAATGTAAATGTTTAGTTCAATTTACATGCAAATATGGCCGTGGACACTTCATACACTGAAGTCTTTGTTTCCACTACTTTAGCAATAGTACTAATAAAGTTAATTAATTTTCTTAACACATTTAAACTTTTTTTTTTACATAAATTCACTTAAAAAATCAAATTTGTTTTGTTTTAGTTAACTTTAATAATATGTCAAAACAGATGTTTATTTTTTTGTAGTTAGTGGTCGATAGTCGTTAAAAGAATTAAGTAGCTGGCGAATTGGCTACTTTTGTAGCCAGCTACTTTTGTAGTCGGTAGTCGATGGTCGGTAGCATTACTGTACACGTTTTACCATGGCGAAAATATACCAGGTGGCCGCAATGGCGAATTCATGAATTTCGCCGTAAACTCTAAATGTCAAACTCCATATATAAAAAATATGTATAACAGTTTATTGTATGGAGTTTGACATTACACGTTTGCGGCAAAAATTATGAATTCGCCATTGCGACCACATGGTATTATTTCGCCATGCGTTTTACTATATAATTTGACGTCCAAGCAGCGTTGCCAGAAGCTTTGAGAAGAAAATCATCATATGCAGAAAAAAATCATATTTTACAGAAAAAAACATCATTTTTTCAATACGAAATTTTATTGTTAAATTATAATTAAAATACATATATTAACATACATTGTATATATTTAAATTAATATTGTTTTGAATTTCAAAGTGGAATTTATGTGCTGTCTGTATTACAAGCGATCAACTTGTCTAAAAAATGTGTATGAAAACCAATCAGTTTTTTTGAGTTATTTCCATATAAATTTTCCAGACGAGTTGATCGCCTGTAATACAGAAACTACACTTTAGTTTCTTTGAAATTTTGTTATTTTCGGTTTTCAAATTTACTTTTATTAGTGTCCTTGTTGTTTAATTTGGTGTGTGCAATATTGCCATATTTAAATAAAAAATAAGCAAAATCGATCGGAATCTGAAGAAGGTAAAAGAAAATCGATCGAAATTGTTAATACGAAATTCAAAGCATTCCGATAGGAATTTTTGATATAATAATATTTTGGTTAATTTTTAAATTAAAGCAGAAACAGTTTCTTATTGCTAAGTAATCTTTTACGTAGAAGATACCTTCGAGAGTGCTGTTGTCTAATATTTTTCTATATTTATCTTTGTTTAAATTAACTGTTGAGAATAATCGTCCGACATTTGCTGAAGAAATGGGAAGACTTATTAAGTTTTGAAAAAATTTCGACAACACTGTAAAAGCTAGAATGTTGTCAGCACGAGTTATTTTTGAAACTTTTGACCAAAATTCCTCACAGCTAAGATTATCTAGAGTTGTAATATGATCACTGAATTTTATAAAACAGAGTTCTCTAAATTAGTTATCTAAATTTTTACTAATTAACTTTGAAAAATTGCTTATTAAGCCTGCCAAGACATGAGAGCTCTTTTAAAAACGTATCGTTTAAATCAAATCGTTTTAATATTTTTTTACAAAACTCAATGTAAAATTCCACACAATTTTCAGTAAATTCCTTTTTCTAATTTGCCGTGAGCTTTGAACTAGAAATCTTTTGTTTAACAAAAACACCCAGATAGACTTCTTCGTTGTCTAGAAACAGACTTTTGTTTTCAAAGTTCCTCATACATTCTATGTATTAGACGGGATGAGCTTGGAAAAACTTTGTTTTGTTCACAAAAAGCTGATACAAAACTTAACTTAACTAAAAAATCATAGTTTTAATAAATTGGAAATCATAATTAAAGAAAAAAATAATCAAATCATATTTGTGTTCAAAAATTATCAAAACTATGATAAAATCATCATTTTGGCAACGCTGCATCCAAGTTCATATATAAATTATAATATACAATAGAAATGCCAAATTTATTACCATTTGTAAACACGTTTAAAAAGGACAAAAATGGTTATGTTAGATAAGAACCACATTTAAAAACACTTTACGAAACGATAAACATTAAATAACAACTCTGTTTAAAATTATCTTTGACAGTCTGGAACGAACAAAAAGAATTTTAAAAACAAAATAGTAAAATAATTCATTAGAAGTAAAATATTAGTCAACAGAGTTGTGTGTTTGTATGGGGACAGTTTCTTAAATATTAAATACACACAATAACGACGAAAAGTTAAAATTTTTAATAAAACTGAAGAATTGGTGGTTTGACTTAAGAAATTGCAAGAAAAAATTTATGAGGCCTGAAAATCAAGTATCGAAAAAACCCTGCAGGGAACGCCCACTGAAAAATATAAAAGCGAAGGCGTAAGGCTGTTTTTGAAAGATATTTGTTGAGCTTAAATGAAGTAAGTTTATTTTTTGCTACATATGTAAAAATAAGTGTATGCAATTTTGTTGAGAAAAAAGTTTATTTGTTAAATTTTAGATATTGGAAATGACTTCCCTAGGTGACACACCCACACCAACAATGTTAACACCAGGGTTTGGTAGTGCCTCGATAAAAATAGAACAGGGTGTGTTATGTGAAAATAGTGATGATTATGAAGGCAGCAGTTATAACGCTGAGAAACGGGATATTAAGCCAATTACATTTAAGTCTAACCACCCAACTGTAACCGAAAATTATACAAATGGTATGGGTGGTGACAATTATAATATGTTTAATATATCTCATAGCATTTTTCAACCTGATTGCGAGATAAAATCTGAACCTGATGTCGATATCGATGATAGAAATCCTGATGAAGATGCTGAGGAAAATACGTTTCGCTCACTATCACCAAACGAAAGCGCAAATATAGCACCAAAAATAAGACTCACGCCGACTTGCAAGCTAATAGCAACACCAAATGGGTCTGCCGACAACAAAAGACGCTACGTTTGTCCCTATGAAAATTGCACGAAAAGTTATGGCAAAAGTTCGCATTTAAGATCTCATTTAACATGGCATACAGGAATTAAACCTTTCGTATGCAAAGAACCGGGTTGTGGTAAAGGTTTTACGCGATCAGATGAACTTAACCGTCATATAAGAACGCATACAGGTGAAAAGCCTTTCGAGTGCGTACAATGTACCAAAAAATTTTCCCGGAGTGATCATTTAACTAAGCATCTAGCTACGCATACTAAACAGCTGGCTGCCAGTAATAATACAATACCGAAAAAATCTAAAATTGACAAAAATTTACCTCAAGGTTCTATAAAAATGATTTCTTTGATAGGTTCAGAGACCGTGAAAGATGGCCAGAACTCGATAACGACGCTTTCTTTGATAGCACCAATAGACGTGAAAGATAATCCAGACGACAAAAAGTTGAATTTAGATAACACAAGTGTGCCTCAATTTAATTATAACAATTCTGAAATAATCGCTGATTATCAAGAAGCAACACAAATGGGTAGTTTGCAAATAAAACTGGAGAAACCAGAAAATAGTTATGACTACATAAAAACGCAGTCCAAACAAGTAATTAAAGTTAGTTCTTTCGAAATGCCATCAGTAGATCTACAAGACTCAAATATTAAGCAGGAACCTAATGTTGTGGTTAAACCTGAACCATCGGACGAATTGCAACGAAGTAATGAGGATGAACTAGCATATGCAAATGAGCCCGACGATGATGCAATTATGCCAGAAGCTAATTTGCCACCAATATTACATAATTCATCAATCAAATCTGCAACTGTCAAGCCTAAAGCTTCATCTCAATTACACCAAACATTCAATCATATAGCAGATAGTGTTTACGATCCGACGAGACCCTTTCCTTGCTACCATTGTACAAAAAATTTTAAACGACAAGATGATCTCAATCGCCATATGCGTACACATACTGGTGAAAAACCATTCGCTTGCAATGAATGTGATAAACGTTTCATGCGAAGTGATCACTTAAAAAAGCATATGAACACCCATACCAGAGTAAGATGAGTTTCTTCTAAGTATTGATGAAGCTAAAATAGAAACACTTGTAGCGTTGAAAGTAATAATATTTTGAATACTTTTCGATATGTACAAAATACTTTTTCGATCTGTACAAAATGTAATAAAACACACCTCTTATTAATGAATAAAAAAATGTTTTAGAAGGAAAAGTCTGACCAAAAAATGTATCAGCTTTGTTTTTTGTATCGGATATAAAAAAACTACAAGAAGTTTGATACTTACCTATACCCATGAACGAAAATGGTAATCTCAACTATATACACACAGACCTCACATATAAACAACGTATCCAGAAGTGCAAGACAACTAATCATTTCTCAAAGATAAAATATAATAAAAATGTCAGCTGGTGCATCTAAAAAATAAAAAAGTATTTAACGGTGTAAGGGAGAGCATGTGCAATTTGTCGATTAGAATGTTTTTGACTAATCGATATATCAAATAATTCATGAATTCAGTAATTAATAATAAAAAACAATGTAATGCAAAGTGTTAAACTTTGTTGAGGGTCATATTAATAGGAGATAAATAAACCATTATAAATAAATGCAGTGATAACAGCATGCAAATTGGATACATTTCTTATTTTTAAGAATCGAAGTATTTTGACAGGTTAAAGAACCATTTACTTTACTTAACGCAGTTTTTTTTTAAATCAAATGAAAGTGGAAATAACAAAATGTTTAACAGCTTTTTTTTTAAAGAAAAATAAAATTTTTGGTCTTTTTATGTAATTATTTACCTTATGTTTTTTATCTTATCTGATCGATATTTCCTTGTATAATTTGGCCTTTGTCATATGTTTTTTACGAAACACATAAAAAGATGAATATCAAATTATTTTATTTTATTCGAAACTGACCACAGTAGTTTCACAATGTATATGTATATGTTTTTAATTAAATATAAAATAATTTTTAGTTACTAAGGCTTTATGTATAATATTAATTTTAATAATTATATGTATGTAAATATATTCTTAATATTCAAACAAAATCAAAATAAAATGTTACAATTAAAGAAAAGTTGTATGGCTTTTTACAGAAGCTTCATCGTCCACATTTAGACAGCATCATGTTAAACAAAAAATAGAGGCAGTTTGATATTTAATAATACATATAGGTATAGAAAAAAACACGTATCATCAAACGCGTAATCAACCTAAGCAGGCATTGCTTGTCGGTGGGAGTGGCACAAGCAACAGAAAAGTAGTTAAGAAATGAATCCTATATTCTTTCATTACTACGTAAATAAAACATTTTATTAATAAACAATAATACTTTGTTATAATAAAAACATAAATAATTTACGAATCATGTTCTTAACCTAAATACATAAACAAATAAATATACATACATATCTATGTACATATCGTTAGTCTGATGTTAAAACACAAAACTCGAATTTTTACGAAATTGAGTTTTTATTCGAGATTCCAATAATAACGGTTTTACAAGTTTTTGCGTTTTAAATATTACTTTTTGATAATTACAATTTCTTTATGTTTTTACCTTCTGTAAAATTACAATTATGTGAGTTAGGCCATTTCTATCAAAGATATATACTTACACACATATTAAAACATACACTAAATTATTAGTCAATAAATATACTTTACTAAGAAAATCTAGTACAGCAATGTTTGCGCACGTTACGCCTACTTACGTATTGTGTCTAGTTACATGCGGTTATTTTTCATTTAGTGTTTCAATATTTATTAACATGCCAACAAATAATATATTCAACATTCATTCATACATACATAAGTATATGTATATTCCCGTTTTTAAAAATCCTGAACACAACTAAAATTCAAATAATAAACTAACTTTCGTTGTTCGCAGTCAACGTTCAAATTTTTTTAGGTGTAGCCTTTTCTGCTTACTGCGCTGCCTGCCACACCTTTCTCCTGTTTTTTTTTATTAATTTTGTACACAGCATTATTTTGTAGTTTTGTCATTACTTTGCTTCAGCATTGTTTGAGTACGTTGGGCGTTGTTAAAAAAAGAGGGTGTGGTTGCTTTAGTTTTCGATTTCTTAATATAATATGGTATTAGAGAACTTTACTGCATACATTTGTACGTAAGAATATACAAACATTTCTTTATATGATTGTGAGTGTATGTAGATCCATTTCTGGTAGACCAAAAAAACATTCTAGAGTGTCTGCTGCTTGTATTGAAATTTAGTGTAATTAAACAAGTTAAACTCGATATTTGTACATAAAAAAATGTGCAGGTTACCCCCTATTACGAAAGATATTTAAATGACGAAACACCTGTTAAAAATAATATGCTCTGCACTTTTTTTAAATGTTGTGCGAAGCATTCTGGATTCTATCTCTGATATCTTGGATCGTTCAAACCGCCAAAAGTTTTGCAACCAACCATAAAATAACCACAAAAGATTTAAACGCAAAAAAAAATCGTGAAAAGTACCTAATCAACGATTACAAAACACCTATTAAATCTTGTAAATCTGTTTTGACCCGAAAAACTTAATGGTAGAAAATAATTTCTTATGCCGAGTTTTATTAAAACTATATAAAAGGTCATCTGCACTATATATGATCGTATGTGTTCTGTAAACCTTGTTTTTAATGTTCTACCAGTTTGTCCCATGTATGTATGGTTGCAGGTGCAAGTAAGACTGTATATTCCACTGGTACCATATTTAAATGCTAGAGCACATAATATTTAAACAGATGTTTTTCTTATTTTATATGTAAAAAAAAAAATGTGTATAAACACAATTTGTTAGTTATTTATGTTTTTCAGTTTGATGCTGTGAAATTTCATTAAGATATCTTGAGTGGTTTATGAGATACCGAATTATTTTCAAAATATATCGTTTTCAAACCTCCGTGCAATGTGCACTACAAATTATTCCCTTATAGTACATCTTACTTTGAACTTTAATTTCAATTTTGCTATTCACGACGATTTACATATGTGACATTATAATAACATCTAATATATGAAAATAGACAAATATAAAATTTCGATATCCATTTTCTCCTCCGTTTGTCAACTGATTTAGTTTGTTCTTTGGCATTGAAATATTGTTTTTTCTGTTATCATATACAGACATGTCACATATTCCTATCGGAGTGGCTTATATTCCGTATTGGCAATTTTCCTTTTACCTTCTTTAGATTTCTATCGATTTTATTTATTTATAAAATGCAATATTGATCACACCAAAGTAACAAACAGAAGTAAATTTAAAAACCGAAAAATTAAAATTTGAAATTAAATTAATTCTACTTTGGAATTTAATTTTTGCGTTTTCTAAAGAACCAATTTGCGGAATTAAAACCACTTTCGATCGGAATTGTTTTTTTGTGACATTACTGATAGTTACAATAATTTATTTTGGTATGTTGTAAGTACTAATGAAACGGCCTTAACTTTATATTAAAAAAAATAATGATCAAAAATATAAAACGGATTTTATAGTTCGTTGTTTGCTGCTTTGTTACAATATTGACTTAAAGAGTAAGTAAATTTATTTTTAAGTATAATTTAAAGAGTAAGCAAGTGCAATTAAAGAAAGTCTCATTGCTGATTCTGTTGACTCTTTTGTACTTCAAGCACAACAAACATCATTCAAGCAAACTCTAATAAGTAATTATCTTAGACAAAAACCATCGATAACAGTATCAAAAACTGTTTTATCCTTTATATATAAAATTGATAGTTAACATCCCAACACAAAACGAACTTCAAGGGTTGCAAGCAGCGTTGCCAAAATGATGATTTTATCATATTGTAACAAAGATGCTTTATTAAAGTCATTAAAAGATGTTAAAATAATGGACGCCAAGAAAGTGAAACGAAATGACCTATTGTGTTAGTTTTTAAAGCTAGAAGTTTCTATAAAACATCTTTATTGCAAAACAAAAACAACTAACACAAAGCAATGACTAAACAAATACAATACACAAACATACACACACCTGCATTGTATAACAACTAAATAAAAATACACAACATGTATTTTTAAATAATGATTGAAGGTTCTAGAAGTAAATAATAATGCTCACTAATGTGTCTGAGGTAAAAGTGGCAATGCAGCATTTTCAACTACGCAATAGATGGCGGTAGAAATTCTCGAACATTCAAGAACGCCTAAAAATAGGGTATATAAAAGCAACGCCAATACGTGCTGATTCATTCGTATTGTGAGCGTCATCTAGTTAAGATCTTGTGGTACAACAATTAAAGTTGCCAGCGTGTGTTATTAATCGCGAATAGTTAAATCGTCAAATAATTAATTAAATAAAGTGTAATTTAATTAAAACTCTAAAAGTTGTGTGTTTATTTATTTTGCAAATAAAGAACTCATAAATTAAACGTTTATAACTTAAATAAACGTAACAACTGGTGTCAGAAGTGAAATTGCAAAATAATAAATAAATAGTTGAAATGAAATTTGACGAGCTAAAAGTTGAGCAGCTAAAAATGGAGCTGAGCAAGTTAGATCTGCCGACAGCGGGCAATAAAGCGGAATTGCAAAAGCGGTTAATAGATGAATTTAAGCAGCGTGGTATCGATATTGGCACATACGAATTTGGAGAAAAAGACAAAAAGGAAGAGATTGAAGTATGTGCCCCAGCAACAAATAGCGTTGTAGACTTAAATTCAATGTTTGCCGCTATAATGAAGAAAATTGAAGAAAACAACCAGAAGCAGGAAAACTACAACCAGAAGCAGGAAAACCACAACCAGAAGCAGGAAAACCAAATGAAGAAAATAGTTGAAAACAACCAGAAGCAGGAAAACCAGATGAAGATGTTAGAAGAAAAAAACCAGAAGCTTCAAGAAACATTTCAAGAAAGCTTTAGAGCAATGCAAGAAAGCTCTGACGTCAACGGAAAAAGGCTATTAGCGAAGGTAAATGAGAAATTTGAAGAAATATCAGAAGTCTTCGACAAACGAGTGAACATCGTAGAACAAAAATTGTGCGGCCTAGACAGAAAAGTAGACGAAGAGTTACATAAATTAAAAGTGCAAATGGGCGAACTTAAAATTCGAGAGGGACCGGTGAAAGTTATCTCTGAGCATGGCAGCAAGATTAACACCCCGAGCTTTGACGGCAGCGCACCTTTTAATGTTTTTAAGTTCCAGTTTGAAACAGTGGCCAGCAAAAATAGATGGGACAATGAAGAAAAAGCTATTGAGCTAATTCTGGCCTTAAAGGGAGCAGCAGCACAGATACTCGAAAGCTTACCAGCCGGTTGCAGAAATAATTATGAGGACATAATGGTAGCCTTACAACGTAAGTACGGTGGCGAGCATAAAAGAGAACTCTACAGAATGGAGTTACGAGGCAGGGTGCAGAAGGCAAATGAGACGCTGCAAGACTTCGCCATGGAAATTGAACGTTTGGTGCAGTTGACTTACCCAGGCGAAGATCACCCGTTTTTGGATCAGTTTAAGATTGAAGCATTTGTAAATGGCATACGGGATCCAGATGTTAAATATGCGGTTTATGCTATGCAAAAATCATCCTTTGCAGAAACCATCTCATATGCGCTAGCCCAGGAGACCGCAAAAGCCATCTCGAAGTCACATGTGTTCAGGGTGCGATGTCCTGATATTTGCACGTATAACCACAAAGACAATAGAAGCGAGATAAAAGAGTTAATCAAACAGATAATGAAGGAGGTAAAATGTAATTCTCGCGCTAAATGCTTTAAATGCGGTAAGGCCGGCCATTTTCAGCGCAACTGTAGATCCACAAGGAGAAGATCAAGATCGGCTTCGCCAGCTATAGAGAATAAACGGGCGAAAAAGACCAAAAACAATGACGTTGGCATTTTGCGTAGAAAAAGCGGAAAACACAATAACGCTGATGACGTTTCAAGACGACCATGCAATGTTGAGAGCAAGCACTGCATAAATATCAAGAAAAAGGAAAGTATCATTAATGTGCGGCTCACCCAAATTGGGTTAAGCGAGGACTGGTCGAAGGCCCAGAAAGATGACCCAATTCTGGCAAAAATTATATTAGCTAAGCAGAAAAACAGGAGACCGAATCATAATGAAATATCGGCAGAGAGCCAACTAGCCAAGTCGTACTGGGCTCAGTGGAATAGCCTGAAAGTGAAAGATGGCTGCTTATATCTATCAAGGGAAAGTACAGATGGCAAAACTACAACGGACTTAATTGTCGTGCCAATGTCTAAGAGAAATGAGATACTAAAGCAGTTCCATAACGGTCCCAGCGGCAGCCATATGGGTATAACAAAAACTCTGGAAAAGATAAAGCAGAGGTTTTACTGGGTGGGTTGCCAACAGTACGTAGCCGATTGGATAGCTAATTGCGAAGAGTGTATAAAAGCCAAGGGTCCTGTAAGAAAAAGTCGTGGCAAACTTCAACAGTACAACGCAGGTGCACCCTTTGAGCGGATAGCTATTGATATCACAGGTCCATTTCCTGTCAGTGATGCGGGAAACCGATATGTACTAGTGGTAATGGATTATTTTAGCAAATGGCCCGAAGTATATGCCATTCCAAACCAAGAATCTAAAACAGTGGTAGACGCCCTTGTGAACAATTGGGTGTGTCGATACGGTGTTCCACTAGAACTGCATTCAGACCAGGGACGAAACTTTGAATCAGCTATATTCAAAGAGATGTGTGACGTTTACGGTATTAAAAAGACGAGAACTACACCGCTGCATCCGCAGTCTGATGGAATGGTAGAAAGATTCAATCGCACCCTAGAAGAGTATCTCAGAAAAGTGGTTAGTTCACACCAAAAGGATTGGGATTAGCATATACCCAAATTTCTACTGGCGTACCGGTCAGCTGTGCACGATTCAACCTCACGTAGTCCAGCAAAAATCTTGTTTGGGACAGAACTAAAACTGCCAGCAGATTTAGAATTTGGTGTTAAGCCTGGACCAGCGCACGAAGACAATGGAAACGTTCTACAGGCACAAGAAGAACTGTATGAGCTTCATGAGTTTGTCCGTAACCGCATTAAAATGACCAGCGATAAAATGAAAGCCAGATATGATCGAGCAGCAAATACGGAGGGATTTACTGAAGGACAAATTAACTATTAACTATTTAACCCGCAACGCAAGAAAGGATTATCCCCTAAACTGCAAACCCACTGGGAGGGACCGTACAAGGTGATAAAGAAACTGAATGACGTGGTTTACCGGATACAGAGATATCATAATCCGAGGTCCAAAATGAAGGTGGTTCACCTGGAGCGGTTGGCTAAATATGGCAGAAGTAATGTTGAGCCTATTCGGGACGAAAAGGCTTAAGTGGGCGGCAGTGTTACAAAGATGCTTTATTAAAGTCATTAAAAGATGTTAAAATAATGGACGCCAAGAAAGTGAAACGAAATGACCTATTGTGTTAGTTTTTAAAGCTAGAAGTTTCTATAAAACATCTTTATTGCAAAACAAAAACAACTAACACAAAGCAATGACTAAACAAATACAATACACAAACATACACACAACTGCATTGTATAACTAAATAAAAATACACAACATGTATTTTTAAATAATGATTGAAGGTTCTAGAAGTAAATAATAATGCTCACTAATGTGTCTGAGGTAAAAGTGGCAATGCAGCATTTTCAACTACGCAATAGATGGCGGTAGAAATTCTCGAACATTCAAGAACGCCTAAAAATAGGGTATATAAAAGCAACGCCAATACGTGCTGATTCATTCGTATTGTGAGCGTCATCTAGTTAAGATCTTGTGGTACAACAATTAAAGTTGCCAGCGTGTGTTATTAATCGCGAATAGTTAAATCGTCAAATAATTAATTAAATAAAGTGTAATTTAATTAAAACTCTAAAAGTTGTGTGTTTATTTATTTTGCAAATAAAGAACTCATAAATTAAACGTTTATAACTTAAATAAACGTAACAATATTTTTGATGATTTTTGAACCAAAATATGATTTGATGATATTTTTTCTTAAATTATGATTTCTAGTTTATAAAAACTATGATTTTTGCATTTCAAGTGCATAGTACTTTTAATGTTTGTGAAGTTAAGCTTTGTATCAGCTTGTTGTTAACAAAACAACATTTTTCAAAGCTCGTCCTGTCAAATACATAGAATGTACGTGGAACTGCAACGCCTTTAGTTAAAAATTTAAAACAATTTTATTCAAACAGAGTCTCAATAATGACTTTGACTTTGAAAACAAAAGACTTTTTCTACACAACGAAGAAGTCTATCTGAGTGTTTTTCTTAAAAAAAAAAAAGACTTCTAGCTCAAAGCTCACAGCTAATTAAAAAAATTACGTTATTGAAAATTGTGTGGCATTTTACATTGAGTTACGAAAACAAATATTAAAACGATTTTAACGATACGTTTTTAAAAGAGCTCTCATATCTTGACTTTTTGAAAATTATAAATCTCTGACAGTTTTCCGAATTTAATTAGTGAAAAGGATATTCAAAATTTAGATATCGAATTTACAGAACTCCATTTTATAAAATTCAATGATCATTTTACAAATCTAGATAATCTAAGCTGTGAGGAATTTTGGGCAAAAGTTTCCAAAATTACTCGTGCTGGCAACATTCCGGCTTTTCCGGTGTTTTAAAAATTTGTTCAAAACTTAATAAGTCTTCCCGTTTCTTCAGCAAATGTCGAACGAATATACTCAAAAGTTAATTTAAACAAAAGTAAATATATAAATAGATTAGACAACAGCACTCTCAAAGGTATCTTATACGCAAAAGATTACTTTGCAATAAGAAAATGTTCGTGCTTTAATTTAAAACACTCTTAACAATAATAATTTAAATATATACAATGTATGTTAATACTCGTATGTGTTTTTTAATTATAATTTTTCAATAAAATTTTGTATTAAAAAAATGATGATATTTTTTCATAAAATATGATTTTTTTTCTGCGTATGATGATTTTCTTCTCCAGGCTTCTGGCAACGCTGGTTGCAAGCCGTAGTATGCTCAAATTATCGAGAAATTTCAAGCAAATACTTTATCTCTCAACCAGTGCTGCCAGAACTTTCATGTGTAAAATCTGCACTTTATTTTAACAATCTTCAATAAATCTTCAAAAGCCTTTTTCTTTATTTTAAACATGACAATTTATTTCTATACAATATATTCGAATATTTATGAAACTAATAAAAAAAAACAATAATAATACAATTCCATTTATTATTTAAAAGGAATTGTATTTGCTTATATAATAAATAAATTATGTTAAAGTTACTTACATATATAAAAGATCTATTAGATGTAAAAACATTATACAAAAATCGAATAAAATTTTTCTTAGTTTTGTTCATAAATATCAGATGACAGAATTTTTAGCAAATCTGTAGATATTAGCGTGACAAAAACTTGGAAGTGTTTAGGTTTTACAATATAATATTCCTACTAAAGATTCGTTTTCTAAGCGATTGCAAAGATTTTTTTTTTCAATCTAAATTTACCTGACATTTGCCAATGAATGTGGTTAAGTTGTTATGTTTTGGACGAACGCTGAATAAGTTTAAAAAGTTGGAATTTGGATTTTCTTTTTTCTAGAAATTAACTAGTCATTTCTTTTTCATTTAGACCTAATTCAATTATTTAATATAAAATTTAATACAATTATCATAGTCAAGACTTTGCCAGTGCCAGTTTACATTGGACAATTTTTGTCGCTGCAATTCTTAGTTCGTGGGCGAGAAGAGAAAGAAGAATTAAAGGTGGTACATATATGCGTGTACTCTTGCAATTCGTTTCGTCTTCTCATTCGTTTACAAACATGAAGTAAGCACATGTATACATACGTGTGTACATCTATAAAAATTTCTGCAATAAAAATTGTACAATGTAGAAGCAAATGCGATTTTAAAGAAGAAAAGAGAAAAATTGCAGCGACAAAAATTGTCCAATGTAAACTGGAACTAACTATTTCAGCTGCAGGGGTGCTTAGATGCCTAGGGCTCTTGTAATCTACAGAAAAAACATTAGTAGTTTTTATTAAATGCTGTTGCTTTGAAAAAAAATTTTAAATTATTAATAACACCATGAATATACTTTAGAAGTATTTTATATGAATTTAGCATTGTCGATTAACAGCAAATGAAAAATAAATTTTTAACCACTCACATAATTCTAATAAGCGACTTACGAACGACTCTACGTAAAGCCAACGCATCTTTTTGGGTTCAATATGTAATTATATTTGTGTTTTATTAAATTGGTTATGTTGTTTTGGACTGTTCGACAAATAATATAGAAATAGAATAATAGAAATTTGAGTTATGCATAACAACGAACGTAATACCTGTGAGTGGCATGTTTATGAATTTTATAATAAATATTTGACTTTTTAAAATTTGGGCGACAGAATGTTTTTTGCCTGTCATGACAGCAGCTTCATTTGCTGCAAATCTAACCATGTTCTCTTTATAGTCAACAAATTTGTCGATAAAATATTTAGCAATTAATTTGTACAAGCTAAAAGTGTCGCATTGGTATTCTTCTACCAAGCCAAAAAATTGATTTAAAAATCTATGTATGAAGACCCGAACTGTCATAAATAAGAATATCTTATTTGAAAGGTCGTTTTTCAATTTAATTTTTTATGATAATTAGGAGTTGAACTGTGGTATTATAAATAAATTAAAGTTTTTTTTAGAAAGAAAAATTGTTTTACAAATGTATGCGCACATTTTAAGAAATCTTCAATTTAAGATCAAAAATCTTCAAATCTGGTTTTGCTTATTTGAGAAGCTAAAATCTGCGAAACGCAGATAAATCTGCTTCTGGCAACAGTGCTCTCAGCTCTCAACGCATCAAAAATCACATAACCACTGACTACTCGTAATTTTAATTATTTTAAACTAACAAATTTTAAACAATTAGTTTATTCAAATAATCGAATACTTTTTAAGTTTTATCCGATTATTCCGTAAAATATAATATTCATAACTATCCAACCGACTTAAGGCAGCCATGAAATAGGCTTATGAAAATTTATGAAATGAGAATTATGTGAATTTTAACTTAAAATAATATAATATATATATATATATATATACATATATTTATATATATATATATATATATATATATATATATATATATATATATATATATATATATATATATATGTATAAGGTACAATAGTATGAGAATTTACTTAAAAGTATAAGAAACTTTTAAAGACACTGTTAAGTAAAAGTTTGTTTCCAAAAATCTTACACAAACTATAGTTGGGGGTAGTGCAATAATTTTGCAATCTTCACTAACACAGTGATAGTGAAATAATTTTGCAATCTTCACTAACACAGTGATAGTGCAAAATAATTGCACTAAATAAGTCAAAGTAGTAAAAGTCGTAAATTTTTTACTTTTCATTGCTTTCATAGTTTTTAACTTATGCTTACGAAAAAAGCGCAGTTGTATTTAAAACAGAAGCAGTCGATGTGAAAGTAAAACACACAAGAAATGTCTTAGGTTTTGCAAGTTGTCAGCAGTCACAGCCCAAAAGTAATAATTATTTTAATTTTACGAGAAACATTTTTCGTTTTCTATTTTATGTGTATATGCTTGTTTACACGTTTACAAACTCCATTTTTTAAAATATATATAATCAAGTAACTCTAAAAGCAAAAACAAAAAACATTTAAATACGGTTACATAAAACACAAAATTCACAGTAGCCTTTGCTTCTGCGACTATTCTATTTTCGACTTGCAAAAGCAAAGATACTGTTTCAAAATATCAAAAGCAAAAGAAATACAAACCGAAAGTGCTGCTTATTTGTTCATAAATTGTTTATGATTTTGCTTTCACTTAACTGCCATTTTTTCAGAAGCATAAGCAGAATCAAAACTAAATGAAATGAAACTTATTTTAATTTTTTAAACACTGAATTATTGCATTAATTTTGTTTATGTATGTCTAGTGATTGTTACGCGCCATTTGCGACACACTGAAACCCGTTACGAATTGTCACCGGAAGCAAAGCAAAATACGATCAAGCGGCATGTTTATAGATTTTCCCCGACTAGCTACGGTTACGGTACGGTTGATTCTTGACCCTTAAGTTACGTGGCGCGTAAACAAATAAATACACTACACATGCCATTTAAATTCTACCATTAGTGTGTACATATATTGCCTTGGCCAGTTGTTAAACCAGACTGGGTACCTTTTTGTTTCCTCCCATTGACTTAAAGTCAAGCGCCATTACAGGCAGAGTACCCTAATTTTTAACCTGTCCCTAAAATATATGTGTCCCCCTCTAACTCACCTCCATCCAGCAATCCTTCAAAAAAAAAAGAAGCTTATAGTTTCATTTTTATACAATTTAATTTAATCCATTTAAAATTATGTACATTTATAGGTATATAATAAAAATATATAATAAATTTATGAATATAGTGTACAATGTATGTTGAAAAAAATTTCTTAAGGCTACTGTAACATTAGGAGATTAAACATAGAATACAAAAAAATATAACATGATATAATATAATAATATTTAAATGAAGTAAGTTACTTATCTTAGATCCGCCGGTGATGATGTTGTCGTTGCTGGTGATGTAGATGTCGTTGCTGGTGATAAAGATGTCGTTGCTGGTGATAAAGATGTCGTTGCTGGTATTGGTATTTCTAAAACTTATCTTCTAATTTTATTATGGAGCTTAGGCAATTTAGCCCCCGCTAGACAATTCGAAAAAATAACATTAATAAATTCTTTTCTATGCTTGCAAATACATAGCTGTGCAACTGTTTAACATTTTGTAATTTTTCATTTTGTTTTAAAAGTGCTGATTTTTAGTAATTTTAAATAATATTATTATATAATATATTATTTTGTTTGCTGTTAAAACACAAATTTTTTTCGTTTCAGTGTTCCTTTTTCCCTCTTTTTGCAGGGCTTGCGTTAGCTGGAGTGGAATTAAATCGAACTCAATGACTTCTAATATTTTTCCTTTTTATTCTCGACTATTACGGCGCATATGTGCACGTATTAAATATGCATTTAGCAATTTATATAGTACCTTTAAGCAGTTATTATTATTGCAGTTAATCATAAATATATTGCATTAACAAAAAATTAACTTCAATATATTTTATTTATGTTATTATCTGTTGTATTTTTATGCACATTTATATTTCCACTCGCGTCACACTCTTATAATAGTTGGATCAACATTATGTTACGCCTCAAACGCCCTCCCAACCGTGTCACAAAAAAAATCTCAATCAAAATCTTTTCCTTTTTGTGATCCCTTGTCCTCTCTGACTCCGTTTTCCTTACCTCATCTTCATGCCTTTCCCCTCTTTAAATTAAGCCACAAACATAATTTTTTTCTTAAGTCACATAATTACATACAAATTTTATTATAAAAAAACTTAAAAATTATACAACTTTGACAAATATAAATTCCTATTAAAACACAAATTATCTTAACTTTAACAATGTTTCTTTTTAATTTACTTTTCCCTTACAGCAAAATATATTGATAGTTATTAATAATAAAAAAAATAATTATTGATAATTATTACAAAAAAAAACTTTCTAATATTAATTTGTTTTATTTGCTTTATTTGTTATTACTCAATTATATATTTCTAAAATTCTATTCCCTACCCTGAAGGAGCTCCCTAAGGACGAAGGACTTTCCTGCAAGATTTCTCAGAAATTTAAAAAAAAACTAATTGCAATGACTATATTAATTCTGCACCTTTTTCTTTTTTAAATAAAACAAACTAACATTTCCGGTTTCCCTTTTTTTTTGGATAAAAATTAAGACAAATGTAAGTATGCCCTCTAACGGGCTGTTTACATACTGTGGATGCAATACGGTACCAAAAACAATAAACAGGCGAAGACAAAAAGACAAGAAAAAACCCAAAAAGTGTTAAAATTAAAAAAAAACGCGCGGAGTTTTATCCCAAATTTACTAAATTAACAATATTATAAGTGTTTCAATTAAACCTTAAAACATTTAACAAATGTTTTACAAGTAAATTGAAATAAAAAAAATTCGTAAAAGCACGTTTTTCTGTCAGTGAAAGAAAAATTTGGCCAACCAAAATTTTGTTTTTGTACCTTATGGGAGCAATAATTTGTTCTACTATATTTTATTGTCGCAAATGTTAATATTGCTGTTTCTACTACTACGCTGACGTGAAATAAATAATTCATCAAATAATTATGGCTTCTGTTAAAGCAACGGAAGACTTTGATGTTGATTTGTTTGAGACCTGGTTGGAATCTCTTAAGGACACACAAGAGGGTATACAGCAAATGTCAACAAGGTGCTTGGCACAACGTGCTAATCATGAGAAAATAGTAGCTTCTTGGTTAAACGTATTTAAAATAGTACGCGTTGAACATCGTTATGTGCTGTGTTATTTAGCGAACGATGACGTACAATACAGTAAAAGAAAACGTTATGAATATGTTGAAAGTAGGGCCACGGCTTCACAAAAAGCTACAACAATGGTCAGAGATGAAAAAGTCAAAAATAAAATTTTGCGGATATTTAGCATTTGGGAACAGCGCGAAATTTATAATGAAGAGTTTCTAACAGATCTATGTGGCCTATTCAATATAGCGCCGCCCAAAAAAATCACATACACCAGCGATTGATTCGGCTGACTTTCAAAATGCGAACCTTATTAGTAGCATACGAGTATGTGTTGAATTGTCGGAAGCAACCGATAAAAGTTTAAACAAAAATTTTGCCACAGGAAAACACATAAGTATCAGCCGCAACAATTATTAAAGTTTTTAGCTCTAATCTTTGATAGGTATTGTTATTTATATACATATCTGCATGTAAAGCATTATTTATTTATTTATTTTTAACAAGTTTTAATCACCATACCATAAATTAAATGTCGCTTCAAATCAATATACATATGTATATAAAAATGGTGTAAAAAATGTATAGTAATTCATAAAATGAGAATGGCTAGGCCGATTTCTGTAAATTTTTTTGACAGTTTTTTATATTTTCGAGGAGAAGGAAGAAAATTTTGGAAAATCCCTCCGGAAAAGTCGGAAAATTGGAAAAATCGAAAATTCAGTTTTTGTATGAAATTTTGCGTGAAATTATTCCTTAATAGCTTTCCAAATCAGAAAATAGAAAGTTCTTGGTGTAAATCATGGAAAATTGCGGAAAATTGGAAAAATCGAAAATTGATTTTTTGTATGAAATTTTGTGCATCATCGCTCTCTACTGATTCCATCAAACAAAAAACACTGAAAATTTAAAAATTTTTGCTGTATTATTCCTCTAAAGTTTGTGTAAAGGCTTAAAATTGGGGTGAGGCGAAGTTCGCAGGTCAGCTAGTTTAATATATTTATTTTTTTAGGCACAACACTTTCCGATTTCAATGCTCAACACCGACTCCCTAAAATCCTTCTTTTTTTATTCTTTTGTCAACTAACTTTTTTCTTGTGTGTTCTTCTTTATCTTCTTCTCCCTTTTTTACGTATTATCAGTTGCATGTGTCGTCTTATCATTGGTCAGTTTAAATAACGGTAAAGTCAGGTGATGGTACATATGCAGAAGAATACAAACAAAATAACTTAATCGTAAATTTCAATCGTCAGTGCCGTCACTGTCGATCGCAAAATTTTGAGGGGAGTTGTTGTCAACTACGCTGAGTTTACAACAAAAAAAAAATAAATAAAAAGAACAAGTGCATATAATATGAGTAGTTATGTGTGTAACAAAATGTATGACTTATGCATGTATGAAGTTTAAAGGCCCAACTATAATGTGCATAAGCTAGCTTTAGCTTATGTCAAAAATTCAACGAAAAGCCTGTCAAATGCTTAGGTAACTTATCAAAGAAATTTATGTGGCTACAATGTACATATATAAATTTAGTAACTTATTTACCACAGTTGCACATTTATGTTTATTTCGTACTTTTGCCAAAAATAATTTCTATATAAATCAACAAAATTTTAAAACTAAAGAAAATATTTTATATATTTAATAACATTCACAAACACATTTACATATTTTGGTTTATGTTCTAAGAAAATGTAAAACAAAAATTATTAAAAATTATTTTCTGTTTTGTGTTTGTGGCCAACCGTACTAAAAAATGCAACGATGTTAATCGTTTATATGGTATACATATGTGTGTATAAATACAAATTTAATTTAAATATATTATAATTGTAAAAAATTGGCCATAAAGAAATATGTTGTTTTCTTATACATTTTTTATTGAATTTAAAACTAAAAAATTTAACAATTTAGGTCTTAATTAGAAAATTTCTTTATTAATGTATAAACCAAAGCACAATCAGCTGTTTCCGTACGGAAAGTGCGATCAGTTTCGTACCTTGCATAAAGAAATGAAATTTAACGAAACTTGACGAAAAGTTATCTTAATCACATTATAGTTCACCACATACAATTTAATGTATTTGCACAGTTGTATAAGTTGGCATAAGCTAGTTTATGCACATTATAGTTGGGCCTTTAACGTGTATATAAAAAAATATTTACTGATGTAGGGTGAAATAGCGAAGGCAAAAGTAAAAAATAATTCGTAACATGATGATTTGAAAATCATTATTAGTGATAGTGATTTAAAGAAATTTTTCACTAAAATTTATTTGATTTCTAAAAAGTAATCAGCAATATATTGCAATTGTTTTTTTTTCACTATTTTTAGTGCAACGGAGAAATTTCACACTAAATTCGATGCTTACTTTGAGTTATTGTTACTTTTGTACAATGATTAAAAAGTAAAGACAAATAATTCGTTAGAAATTACAAAATTTAATTTAATCTTTAAGGCCAGGGTTCACTATCATACACAATCGTACGATTTAATCACACAAAAATCTGACAGAATTCTGTCCTACTTTAAAAATCGTTCCATAATGGCGTCGTAGGTGCCACACTATTATACAAAAAAGATGCAAAACCATATGATTTTAATATTTTGGTGTTTTTTCTCCTCATCATCTTAAAAAAAATCAACTCTGATCGCATAGAGAAAAATATTTTATGAATTATTTCAAAAGATTATAAAATCGTACAGATCTGTCACACACATACACTTTGAATCCACACTATCATAAATTTTGAGCACACATTCAATTTTTGACAGATCGTACGACTGAGTATGATAGTGAATCCTGGCCTTTAGGTTAACAAAATTTTTTTTATTTAATAAAAATATGGATACATTAAAATATAAAATTTAAGCATTTAAAGGCTACTATCACTGAGTTTGATTCCGCCAGGAGCGTCTACCATTCCAGTAAGTTTCTTTGCTCAATAATACATATATATATATATATATATATATATATATATATATATATATATATATATATATATATATATATATTGTTACGTTTATTTAAATTATAAACGTTTTATTAATGAGTTCTTTATTTGCAAAATAATTACACACACAACTTTTAGAGTTTTAATTAAATTACACTTTATTTTATCAATTATTTGCCGATTAATAATACACGCTGGCAAGATCTTAACTAGATGACGCTCACAATACGAATGAATCAGCACGTATTGCCGTTGCTTTTATATACCCTATTTTTAGGCGTTCTTGAATGTTGGAGAATTTCTACCGCCATCTATTGCGTAGTTGAAAATGCTGCGTTGCCACTTTTATCTCAGACACATTAGTGAGTATTATTATTTGCTTCTAGAACCTTCAATCATTATTTAAAAATACATGTTGTGTATTTTTATTTAGTTGTTATACAATGCAGGTGTGTGTATGTTTGTGTATTGTGTTCCCAGTAAAAAATAGGATCATCCAAAGAGTAATCTTGGAGCGCTCCTTTGCGAATAATGGATTACTCCATAAAACTCCGAAACGCATTGGATCTTTAACATAGCATGTCCGCAGACACGAGTACTCCTTTTAAGCTCCTTATGGAGTACTCTCTTTGATCTTGAAAATGACGACAGAGGGAGTAATCGTTTTTGTCTCCTAAAAGAGCATAAAGGGAGTAAACTTCCATATAAAATACAAATTTTTTTATTTTTACAAAAACAAGAAAATATTCATTTATTTAAAAATTTTTTTTTTAATGTTGCTATTTTTTTTGCATTCGACGAGGTCGTAGTTTTTGTCAAGTAGGTCTGTTGGTAAGCAGTTGCTTTACATTTACGAAATGCCACCTTGAAAGATTTTTCATATTCCGGGTATGTTGGATACGTGTCTTTAAGTGCTTCTGCAAGAAAATTGAAGAAAAAATAACACGTAATAATATATTTAAGACATAATATTAAAAATTCAGCTATTACCGAAATAAAAAAAGTTAAACAATTTGTATTTGTTTGTTTTTATCCATCCCAATTTAATTTGAGCAGCATATTTCGCCCATCATTTTGCGTATTGCTTTTTCAATTTTGACTTAATGTACGAAATCTGAAATAAATTAACATAAAAAACAAAGAATTTTGAATACTTGTTAAACTGATTGCATTAAAAACAAACTCAGTCTTACCATTTCTGAATCAGGCTCTGTTTTAATCAGCTGTTCTGCCGAATTTAATTTCTTCAAAGAATCAATTGGGAAAATTTTTATGCTTTAATTTGATGTCTTCTTCCACAAACCGTAATGACTTTGATAAGCTTTTATAAAGCGGCATTCCATCCACAATTATATCGATCAATAGTTCGGCATTTGCATCAGGTGATATGTATGTATGTATGTATGAACTGCATCATCAGTGCTTTTTCTAAACCACAAAGAAAGTATTCACCTGGTGCCATATCTATTATTTCTGGGCTCCCTGTGAAGCAGCGTGGGTTTTCTGCATGCATTGCTTTTAACAATGGTTCCCTACATAGTAGAGCGTCCAACCTTCACTTTTTAAAATGTAGAGTAGTGAATTGCAGCATTCGTTCGAAACACGACTTTCAATTACCCAAGAAGCGAGCTTCTTTTAAAATTTTCACTGATATCATAATGAACAACAAAGTTTTCCATTTGGCTATCTTCATTTGTTAATTCATTGATTTTGTGAGGTACTGAAGCCTCTTGTTCACTTTAAGTCTCCCGATTACAATTTGAGAATTTTTCAATTTCTATTTTAACTAGTCGTCTTAAATGACGCTTAGAAACAAAATTTTCACACATTTTTAACAAATTTGTTACTATACCCTTACCTTTTCGCTTTTTTTACAAACACGTCTTTCACTTTTTAAAACTAAACTGACTGAATATAAAAACAAAACAAAAACATCAACAATTAAAAGTTATGTCACAAACAAAAACGAACTGATACATCCCCCATTGATCCATTTGGAGTATTAAGCGAGGCATAAACAAAAACTAAAAATAGTTTCGATAGCTCGCTTATTACTCCAAACGAATGAACAAGTCATTACTCCTTTATTGCTCGATTATGGATTAATCCATATATTTTTTACTGGGTTTGTTTAGTCATCGCTTTGTGTTAGTTGTTTTTGTTTTGCAATAAAGATGTTTTATAGAAACTTCTAGCTTTGAAAACAAACACAATAGGTCATTTCGTTTTACTTTCTTGGCCTCAATTATTTTTAACATTTTTTTATGATTTAAATAAAGCATCTTTGTAACAATATATATATATATATATATATATAATTATTGAGTATTACATATTTTTTGTTTGACAGTTTGTATTCGTTTTTTATATATATATTCCCTGCTGGAGGATAAGCGTTAATTGCCTTTAAACTACTGGTGCCATTACTAGTATAGCAAGCACTAGTTCAAAAGTTGATAGAATATACATAAACATATAGAAAAGTACTAGTACTTCAAGTAGTTTATTTGTAGATTGATTTGACTTGCAGAATTTCATATTAGTTTTTGATCATATTTTAACGCGAATAGCTAATTCGCATTTTTATTTATTTTATTTTCAATTGTTATAAACATTTTTAAACAAATACAAATTTAAAACAAGTAAACCTCGATTTTCTTGTGTGTTAAAAAAGTGACATTTAAAAAAACAAAATTAAAGTAAAATTTTTCAACGTTGAGTGAAGTAACACAATTTTAAATAGCTGCATGTAGTTGAAATAAATGAAATCAATAATGTTGTGGCATTTTTCAAGGACTTTAAATTTTCTTCTTAAAATACAGAACATTAATTGTTTAGTATATGGCGAAGTAATAAACAATACACATTTCTTAAATTAAAGGAATTTGGTATATGGTTGATTTAACAAACGTAACTCAAGTTGTACAAAGGCGCTAATGGAATGAGTGTACTCATCCAGTACTAATTGTACTAGTATCCGCCTAGTATTCATCTAGTACCAATGGTACTAGTAATTTTCCTACACACTCAATGTTAATTTGAGCATTAAGATCGTATAGGAAAGTTTACAGTTGGGAACCAGTACTTGTGAATTTTGTACTAGTACATTACTAGTTTGATACTAGTTCGATCTCCTGCAGGGTTATTACATTTTTTTTTAAATTTATATTTTTTTTTTATATACATACATACATATATTTTTAAAAGTTTAGTGACAGTTTGATTAAATGCAGCTTTTTATTTAGTGCAAGTAAAAATTTTGCACTAATTGAGTGTGTGAAGAATTTTTGCACCAAATCTGCGTTTAGTGATAGTGAAAAAATTTGCAGTACCACTAAATTTTTTCAGTGTTAATAAAGATTTGCCGTTTATCGCTAAGCTGAAAAAAATATATTGCAAATAATTTTGTTGTTGCAATATTATTTAGTGGTAGTGTAATGCTTATTGCACTACCCCCAACTATGATACAAACTTAAAAGGTTAAAAAAATTGTTGAATCAATCACCAGCTTAGATTCTTTCTTTCAAAAAAATCTTAGTGATTGTTTAGTAAATTTCTTATGGTTTCAAAGTTAGACGATCTGCAATTTTTATTAAGATTTTTCTAGTACATGTTCATACACTTTTAAATAAATTCATTGGAACGCTAAATAGTTTCCCATTAGTTGAATCATGTTTCTGCTAGACTGGAGACAATCACCCCTATGATGAATATATATATATGTATATAGTTTTTTTTTATTAAAATTAAAATATTCAATTTAATAATATGATTGCCCCAGCGCCCATAAGGCATTAAAAGGGCCAGTTGGCAGTTGCGTACAAAGACTTATAACCATTTAACAAATGTTGAATGAAAGCAGCATATAAGGAAAGAGAAATATTAATATGAATAAACGTATAAATAATTATATATTTACATAATTTATGAGGATACATTTTAATGTTTCAATTACATAGAAGCATTTCAATATCTTGAAGTAAATAATGTTTCAAGGCAACTTTAAACAATGAGATTTATTGTATATTTTTCAAATTTGATGGGAAGTGATTAAACTCAGAACAACCAGCATATTCGATCTTTGGTTTAGTAGTTTCTAGTCGACATCTTTTCACTAGAAAATTGGAGCTGGATCGTGTATTAATTATTTCCAATGAATTTTAAGCCTACTAGGCCAATAATTCAGTATTACAAATGACAATAGCAATTGTATAAAAAATTAATTTTTATTAACTACATAATGTAAAGAATAAAATACATGTACAATGCTGAAGTTTGCTAAACGTGATGTTTGATGACATTAGACCAAATTGGTAACAGTAAATTAGCTAAGTATTTTTGCAAAAAAATTTAAGGTTACTTTAATTTGTTCTAAATTCTATAGCATGATGTCCCATGTTATGTACAGCTTTAAACATGTACATACATTCGTATTTGCAATTTGTACAGGCCATAAATTGGTAAGCAATTTCTTTATAGAGAGATAATGTTAAATATATAACCGGTAGGTTAAACACAGCCTTTAATGCTTTGAACTCTGATGTCTTTTTATATGCATAGATCACAGGCAAGAAAGTCAAATGGCTATGGATTAATGCGTTGTATAATAAGAGCTTAGTCTTTATACCAAAGAGGTCCTTGTTCTATGATAAATTATTTTGGAAGTTAATCCCCAAGTATTTTAAATAGTCACATTCTTAAATTTCTACATCACCAACAGAAATACTGAAGGCCGGAGTATTTATTGATGTGTAAGGTCTAAACCTTATTAATTTTATTTTATCTCTGTTCAGCGACAACCTGTTAAGACGCACATATTCCAGCAGCACAATAGCATCTTGTTCAATTTGCGATTTAAGTATCAGGTCATGATTGTATGGCTAAAAAAGACTTATGTCATCCGCGTACAATACTAGCTTCCAATACAGTTGGAGGTTTAATATGTCATTTAAAAATATTGTGAATAAAAAGGGACCTAGAACACTTCCCTGAGGCACGCCATACTTAACAGTCCTCACATTAACTTTCGCATTATTTATTTCTACATATTGTAATCTATTACACAGGTAACTTTTAATCAAATTTAATGCACTTTCTTGTAAACTATAATACACAAGTTTTTGAAGTAGGATATCGTGATCAATAAGATCAAAGCCCTTTGAAAAGTCATAAAAAATTGCACCCACACCACCATTAAAATTATCCAAACTTTCACATATATAATTTATAACGTTAACAACTGCCTCCTGTGTTCCGTTACCTTTTTTAAAACCAAATTGTAATTTGTATAAGAGACTATTTTTTTCAGATATTCTGACAGTTGTTTATACAATAGCTTTTTGAAAACTTTATATATTATAGGCATTAACGCCATGGGCCTAAATTTATCGACTGTATCAGCCTTAGTGTCTTTTAGAATGGGAATTATTTTTGCAATTTTCAAAGTGTCGGAATAAGCTGATGAAATCATAGTATCATTGAAAATACAAATCAGCTTTGGTGCTAGTAAGTCTTTGTTTTCCATAATTATTTTACTGAACTTTTATTTATTTGCAGACTTGATATTGTATATAAAATTTCACTGTTATTTGTTTAGTAAAATGAAAACTGGTTGATAGATTGACGTAAAGTATTAAAATAATTAAAGTTATCCCTTGGAAGTTCAATTATTCCTTCATTAAGAACTATCGGTATTTGGGTAAAATATTTATTAAACATACATTGCATTTTTGTTTATCGTCCAAAAGGATATCACCGTTTTTATTCCTTATTAGGGTTTCATTTAAGAATTTCCAGCACTAAACCTAAGGGTTATTCTGAAGATTGTTAAGTCTATTTTGGGAATAGCTATTCATACGGGATTTTGCTTGACCGTTTTAATTTGTATTCAACATCTGAATATTTACCCTTTTTTCCTTCTTTTTTCAAGTAGTTTTTCTTTTAGTTTTATTACAGATCGAAGTTTCTCATTTATCCAAGGCGTTACTCGATAATTTGTTTGGAGTTTTTCTACTTTTTCAACTGTAGATTCTCTGATGCAATCAGTTAATGTGTAGTGGCATTTGTGAAAAAAAAAAATTGAAACCAAAATTAAAGTGACCCGATAGTTGGCGGCGCTGGCATGCTGGCGGTTGCTCCGGCTATAGCTCGCCGTCTTGGGCTGGTCCTTGCCAACTGGTCTGCCTGGTTTACCACACAAAAAAAAATCATGCCAGACTTAAATCAAAATAAAAAATAAATATTATGGAGCCCGAAGCAAGTCTGAATCCTCCCTGTTCACACACCTGTATCAACTTCTGGCTGGTGTTGTAGCCAGGCAATAACCCTCCCCACTAGAGATACTGAAACCTCGCCGTGACATCTCTGAGTACATTCTGATGTCCCTGTAAAGCCCTCTTGCAACTCGTTACCCTACTTACCGCATGACAATCAACTTAGCACTTCATCTTAATAAAAGATTTTATTTTCATACTAAAAATGGGTACATTTTAAAGATTTATTAAATATGAAATTATAAATAGAATCATAAATAGAATAAATGGTTAACCATACCCCATGGAACAAATGGGGAATAAATTTCAATGAGTTTAAATATACCACAAAAGAGAAAAAGGTATAAATTTAATGCATTAAAATAATTGCAAAATTTCAAAAAAGCAAACTTTAAACGAATTCAAAATAAAAGCAAGATTATAAATAAAGATCAAAATTGAAATAAATATAAATTTTAAAATAAAGACAAGATTTGTTCTTCTTTTAAGGCAATGATATCAAAAACTACAGGGTTTTCATTTAAGATGGCGATTACAAAGTAGAATTAATAAATAGGTGATATTAAAAAGTAATATTTTTCAAGATGGCGGCCTCTTGCCATTAGATTTGTTTGCAGGTACCCGGATTTAATTCTGGCTGGAACAGCGGCTCTACGGGAATGCCTGTCCGTTCGTTGTTGGTCGTTCTTGGTCAATTGGTTATAGGTAAGTACACTTAAATGGTGTGAGTCTTAACTTTATATATATATATATATATATATATATATATATATATATATATATATTTCACTTTGGTTTTTTTTTCCTTTTCTAGATTAAGGAAGACATGTTTAATTATGGGCAACTTTTCCCTACCGCGATTTCGCAACAACAGGCCTGAGCTCAATCCTATATCCGCGCACTCTAAGCCGAATTACTCAGAGGACTGAATTTTCTTGATGGGCGAAGGTAAACAAATGTTTTCCCTAAGGACCAAAATTAATATATATACTAATGCAACGTTTGTTATAGGTCTAGCGGTCGTCTGTAGGATCTGTCAAAAGTCTGTGGCAAAATACCTGGCACTGCCGGGTGGCAATGCTTGATGATGCTGTTGAAGAAGACGGTACCTCGGTGGATGTGACGGGCGCTGTGTGGCGTTGCGATTATTTTTAAATTATATTCTTGCTTGTTTCGAGTTTACGTTTTCTTGTGTTTAGTGGAGAATTGTCTTTTATTTATATTCCAATAACTTTGTAATTTAGTGTAGCATTTATACTTTTATAGTCTTTTAGTTTTTTTTTTACTTTTATCTTTTATAAAGTTACAGTTTTAATTTTCACTTCAAACAATAAAGCGTACATTTATTAATCCACCCTTATTATTTTTGCATATTTGTTAGGCTGGTTTTTTTCCTGTTTATAGGTAAGTTTTCACTTATAAGTTCCTAGACGGCCACTTGTCACACCTTCACTCCAAACTAAAAAAGAACGACATTTTATTTTTAGCTACCCAAGAAACCTCTGGGACGCCATGACCATTCTCCATTTTAAAATTGTGTCAGCAATTCATAATAATGTATTTGCCTCAACTTGCCTGTGGCTCTTCTTCTTCCCCTTTTCTATCATGCATGCTGTAGACTCAGAGCTGACCGTACTGCGTTATCAAAATTATTTTACAGGGCGCACACGACAAATGTATTCGTTAATATTAACAAATCATTTTTCCCTTTTCCCCTATTTGCAATTATTTACGTGAACCATTTTTCACGTAAACAAAAATTCCCCTTATCGTAATTGATATTTTCCATTGAAATTTTTTCACTTTTCCCTTTGTGTATTAATGTATGCAGTTTGCTGGGAAACTGCATACATTATGCCAGTTTTTATATGTTTTAATAAGAATATTCACATCAATGGGGGCTTTCACACTGGACTAATTGTGCTGGCATAAAATCGCAGTTTGTAGACTTTTTCGGTGAAGAGAGCGGTTTTTGGTTGGCACAATTTTTCAACCAGCTTCAACCCTGCACAAGCAGAACAAAACTAACACATATACACTTATGAAAACACAGGTTCTGCGTTTTTTTTTTTTTTGCAGAACGATTTTTAGTGTTTAGTTGGCCTTCGACACTAAGCATACAGAGGTGAAACCCTTGGCATATGAAAATAATGTAATCAGGTTTTCTGCAGGTTCTCAAGAAAGAGACAAATATAGTGCTATATTGTTATGAACAAGGTATAATAAACAAAACAAAAATTAGATATTTTACAAGAAAACACACAGCACAAAAAAAAAATATTGTTTTTTTCGCGTAAATAAAGAAATCATGTACGAAGTATTTGTAATTTGTAAAAAATGTGATATGTTGTGGTCTTAAAAGAAGTGAAAAAGTCTTTAAATCTGCAGTGTTTTTTGAATGCAGAAATTGTGATCTGTGGCAGAAATGCAGTGTCATTTTTTGTGGACGTGTTAAAATTAAAAACTAGCTTTTTCGTCAAATGATTAATATAAATTTAACTTGATCAAATAAAAACATATGTATAAATATCACTTTTTTTTAATTTTATAAATTTTCATAAAACCCACCCTTATTTTTGCCTATAATAAAACATTTAATTTTTTCTTGCGCCAGAAACACAAATCAAAACAAAATTGAAGTCTATAGGATGTCAAGAAAGAGATGCATAGAAAAAAACGAGACTATCCTATCGACTTCAATTTTGTTTTGATTTGTGTTTCTGGCGCAAGAAAAAATTAAATGTTTTATTAAAGGCAAAAATAAGGGTGGGTTTTATGAAAATTTATAAAATTAATTCAAATTAATTTAAAAAACACTGCAGATTTAAAGATTTTTTCACTTCTTTTATCTTGTAAGACTACAACATATCACATTTTTTACAAATTAAAAATACTTCGTAAATGATTTCTTTATTTACGCAAATAAACAATATTTTTTTTGTGGCAAAAACTTTTTATGCTGTATGTTTTCTTGTAAAATATCTAGCTTTTGTTTTGTTTATTATGCTTTGTTCATAGCAATATAGCACTATATTTGTCTCTTTCTTGAGAACCTGCAGAAAACCTGATTAAATTATTTTCATATGCCAAGGTTTTCACCTCTGTATGCTTAGTGCCATCGACGCGTAAAGATGAATATGAAGTAGATGATATTATTTATGTAAGATGAATATTTAAAGATGAATTCGAAGAAAATAATATTAATTATGTACATGATTGAGATTTTATTATGATTGAATTCAATTTTCTTATAATATTTTATCAAGGCAAATTAAGTTTAAAGTTAATTTGAGTTGATTTTTATATGTATTTTACAGGGAAAAAATTTAAAACGAACTTTTTGTGTAATATGAATGAAATATTAATTGAAATTTTGTGAAAATGTGGCATAAGTTAAGAAATTCCTCCTAAAATAATGCCAATTCATCATCACTTATTTCAGCCATATTTCCGTCAAGTATGTTCCGCAATTTATGTAAGTGTTTAAGGAACAAAAATCAAACGTGAAATAAACAAAGAAAATACTAACACACACAAAGCAGTGTATACGTGCACAATTTTATGCCAGCATAATTAGTCTAGTGTAAATACGAAAGAACAAAAGTTGTGCGGATTAAAAATTAGTCTTGTGTGAAAACCGCCAATAACAATTTTTTTTAATTCGATATCAGTTACTGTAGTGCAGACTGACATTATGTGCAAGTTTTGATTAAAAAAGCATTGCACTACCACTACATAATAATGAAAAAAAAATATATTTACAGTATATTTTTTGCAGCTTAAAGGGCGGTTTACATGGTCACAGAAGTGTTACGACAATTCAAATTTTTGTGCAGAATAGTATTTGGCAGTCGTATGACGCAAAAAAATATACATCAATTATGAGACACCCTTTAATTTCTGTTGTATATGGTAATCTTATTTCTATTTGATATTGGCAACCCTCTTCTCTTATTTTTTTCTTTTTCTACTCTGATACATATTACTTCACTTGTCATTGAATTCTAAAAGAATAAAGATCTTTAAAGTTGAAAACTCGTTGAAGCGTTTTTCTTTATTGAGCACGTGTTCTGGTAGATTTTGTTACAACAGGTTATGGGCCCAGAGCTCGAAGATGGAGGAAATTAATGTCAAAGTTATCAGCATAAAAAGACACGGTTTTGAGGTTTGGGGTTTCCAAGTGAAGGCGTTATTGGAAAGTATAAATGCCTGGGGCATTGTTAAAGGTACTGAGTTAAGGCCGGCAAATGGTACTGATGCTGTGCAAAAGGATTTTGACTTTAGAAGTGGTAAAGCAAAGAGAATTTTAATTTCGTCATTAGAGCCTGCAGAGATGAAAAATATTTTAAACCGCGAGACTCCTAAAGAAATTTATGACAAGCTGTGTTCGCTGTACCATCAAAAAGACGAAACACAGTTGCAGTTCTTAATGCAAAAATTTTTTAAATTGGAATTTTCATGCAATGTGAAGGATTTTTTGGCAGACGTTGAATCTATTTTGGCGCAAATAAAGGCTCAGGGTGAAGATATAAGTGAAAAGATGACCATTAATAAAATTATTTCGAGCCTTCCGGAAGCCTATTCTAATTTTGGTACGGCATGGGAGAGTACTGCAGCAAATGATAAAAATTTAAATAATTTGACCAGTCGATTACTGAAAGAAGAAATAATTTTAAATGAGAAAAATGGTATAAACGTGCACAACAACAGTGCTTTTCGTTCAAGCGTACAATGCTACAAATGTAAAGGTGATCATGAGATCAAAGATTGCCGAGGTATGAGGAACATCAAATGCTTTGGATGCAACAAGTTTGGCCACACGCGCAAGTATTGCAAAAATAAAACCAGAGGCAATAAACAACAGCAATATAATTACGGTGGTGGTAGTAGAAATGGAGGAAATGGTAATGCAAACCATGCAGATTTTAGCCCAATTATTTTTATATTCAGTTTTTTCCTGACCTTTTTCGTTTTATTAAATTTCTGTTCTTTTAAGTTCTTTTTGAAGTTTCGGGCTTTCAAGGTCAATTTTAGAAAATGAAAATTTTTTATTATTTATTCCGACGTTTCGTTGGATAATCCCAACTTCATCAGGGAAATTTTTATTTTGTCTGGTAACAATAAAAGTATAAACAAAACAGATTAAATACATACATAATAAATTATAATTATTTTTAATTGCCTAGTTGTTGAAGGTGAGTGTAATGCTATAGATATTAAACAGTCGGACAGATTTATTTTAGATTCGGGAGCATCGAATCATATGGTCAATGAAAACTGGTTCAATTACATGAATAATATACGTCAATTGGAGCAGCATGCAAGGATTAGTGTTGCTAAAAAAGGTGAACATTTGATTTCAAAGATTCAAGGCAATTTTCTGCTGAACACCGAAAGTGGCCCAATCATGGCGAAATAATACAGGTGAACGCACGGGCGAAAAAGCCCATCTGCTGTATACATTACAGTTGTCAAAAAAATTTGTCAAAAATAAATAATTTGTTAAATTTTTTTAATTTAATTTTTTTTTTTGATTGCTAATAGAAAACAAACAATTGAAATTCCTAGAGAAAACTACCACAACATGGAACCGTATTTGCAGTTCCTGATGTGTATAGTCAAAATATGCGTAAAAAGATAGTGAAATTATTGTTAACACATTTATAATTCCTTGGTTTTTTTGTGGAAGATTATGTTAGTCCTCAAATGGTCAACGTGCAAGAATGAAACGATGCATGTCATTTGGGCAAACTAGTGATATAAAAGAATTTTGGTCACTTTTCCTGTATTTCTATTTTTATGTAACTTAATTTTTATAATTTACTTATTCTGATAATTACAACCACTTTTTTCATCAAATATATTTTTTTATTTTGTTTGTTTTTTTACAATATTTTTTTGACAACATACATAATTTTGTAGCAACAAACTGCCTGTTGTTTTTTGTGTTGTTGGATTGTTGTAGCCGTGCGGTCACCTGTATTAATTCGCCTTGGGCCCAATTTATCTAACCGATGTTCTAATGGTACTAGGCTTAGAAAAGAATTTAATTTCAATCAAAGAACTCACACGAAAAGATTATAGCGTAAATTTCTATGGTGATATGGTAGAAATAAGAAACAATAATGGCCAGATTTTTAGAATTAAAGTTTTGAATGTTTTTGAAATTAAGGCAAATCCCGGAAAAGGCGATCTTCATAAGAAATTTGGTCACAGTTGCCATTATAGGAATGAAGTTGCTTGTGAAATTTGTTTAATGGGCAAAATTGCCATTTAAAGGTACTAGGAAAAGAGCGACACGTTGTGGTCAAAAAGTACACAGTGACTTAGTTAGGCCCATTAATTATTTAAGTCATGATGGAAAAAAATATTTCGTCACGTTTATCAATGATTTTTCAAATTTTTGCGTCATATATACATTGTGTAGCAAGTCAAAGCTCTTTGAGGCTTTCAGAGATTATGCGGAAAAATTGTTTAACAAATTTGATCGGAGAATTGAAGTTTTGAGGGTGGATGGTGGTACTGAATATAAAAGTAATGAATTTTCCGACAATTTTTCGAAAAATGGCATAATGATAGAAACAACTATACGTTATTCATCACAGCTTAATGGTGTTGCAGAACGCTAGATGCGCGTTACTAGATTTAAATTTGCCAAAAAGTTTATGAAGTGAAGCCATACTACATGCAACGTACATTATAAATAGGTGCCCGACGTCAGCAATTGAAAAGAACACAACACCTGCTGAATTAGGTACAATGAAAAACCAGATTTGAATAAAATACACCCCTTCGGAACTGAAGCATATGTTAACATCCCGAGACAGATTCGAAAGGCTAAATTTGACGCAAGATCCAAAAAAATGATGTTGGTTGGATGTACAGTTAATGGGTTCAGATTTTATGATGAAAGAAATCAAAAGTTAATAAGTAGTAGAGATGTCATATTTATGAATTATGCTTCAATTAAAATTTCATGTATTGAAAGAGACTTGAATATAGAGCATGATTTGGTAGATGAAAAGATTAAGAATTATGTAAATGAAGAAGTAAAAGATGATGTAAGCCTTGATAATGAAATGATAGAAAAGGATGCAGATAATGGTATTAAAAATGATGGTCAGTCAGGTGAAAGAAGAAAGAGAATAGTTCCAAAACATCTTGATGATTATGAAGTATATAATACTGAAATGTTTGCTTATGCAACAGTCTTACATAATGTTCCAAGTACGTTTGAAGAGGCCTATCAAGATACAGAGTGGAAGAAATCCATTGAAGAAGAAATAGCTGTAATTAAAAAAAATCACACATGGACGGTTGTTGAAGACGAAGGCTAAGATAGAATAGATGGAATTGCGTTTTTAATGTAAAAAAGAACTGTGAAGGTACTACGCGCAGAAAAGCAAGATTAGTTGCACGAGGTTGCAAACAGCGATATGGTTCTTTCAGTGATGTATATGCACCGGTAGCTAACAGTGTAACAGTGCGATCATTTATATCAATGGCCTTGCAGAAGAATTTTAATATACACCAGATCGATGCGCATTTTTAAATGGTGAATTAAAAGAAAATATTTTCATGACAGTTCCTCCACCGTTTGAAGGGAAATTGTGTACATTAAAGAGATCTATTTACTATTTAATAGCAAGATGTTACGATTAGGTTTCATAAGATCTGAAAATGACTATTGCCTGTATAAAAGGAAGAGTTTATTCTTACTACTGTATGTTGATGATATTCTGCTGTGTGGGGATGATCAGAAGGAGATTGAAAGAGTTAAAAATTATCTAAGAGAATAATTCGAGATCAAAGATTTGGGTAGGCTAAAAGATTTCCTTGGGACACAGGTAATCAAGCTTAAAAATGGAGATTTAAGGCTAACGCAAACAAATAATATAGTAAATTTATTGAAACGTTTCGGTTTTGAAAATTCCAAACATAAAGAAACACCAATTGAAAAGAACCGGAGAAGAAATTTATAGTGATATTGAATGGGTCCAACAAACTTACCGTCAAGCTATTGGAGGTCTATTAGACATCAAGAAAAATTGGAAAATGTTCATATCAATGCTGTGAAGAGAATTTTTCGATATCTTAATGCAACTAAAAATGATGGGTTAATCTATAGTAAAATTAAACAAGGTTCATCATTGCGTGGTTACTCGGATGCTAGTTGGGGAGAAGCGGAAGACCGAAAAAGTACAACAGGCTATTGCTTTAAGTCCTTTGAGAATTTGTCGTCTTGGAAAGCCACAAAACAGAAAACCATAAGTTTGTCATCAACGAAGCTGAGTACATCGCATTGAGTACAGCAGCCCAGGAAGGTGTATGGCTGAAGAGATTGTTAGAGGAGTACGAAGTCAGTTCTGAAAACGAGTCTTTTGATATGATTGTCGATAATCAAGGAGCAAAATGTATTGCTGAGCAATTGGAAACAAAAAGATCTAAACATATTGAATTGAAATACCACGTTATAAGACATCAAGTTCAAGAGGGGAAGATAGAGCTGAAATATATACAAACCGACAGTCAAGTGGCGGACATTTTCACGAAGCCACTGGCTAAGAACTTACTTAATGTTAAAATGTAAAATCATAATACATAATAAGATTATGGAGGAGTGTTGTATATGGTAATCTTATTTCTATTTGATATTGGCAACCCTCTTCTCTTAGTTTTTCTTTTTCTACTCTGATACATATTACTTCACTTGTCATTGAGTTCTAAAGGCCGGGGCACATAGAATCCGTCATACGTTAAACTTCAACTTATTCAACTGACAACTCAGTTAAAATACATGTTTTCTTATTAGTGTTGTCACAATCAGTACGTCTCCGTCAACCCAAAGTATGAAAGTTGAGCAACTTTTAACTTTTCACGTATATTGAATACTTTGACAGCTATCAATTGCTTCTTCTTCTTTGTTGTCTTGCTGTGCTCTTTACTCTCTCTTTGCACATACTTTTTTTGCACATACATTAAACGCAGTATTGCCATTTGGTTACAATTTTAACATTCTTCTAACTTTAGAAAATTTATTTATTTATTTATTGTAAAATTTTGTTATATTAAGTTAAATTTTTCTAACTTTTGATACAAACACGAAATAAAGTAATATCACTGAAAGATTACTTGTTTCATTATTTGATGTAAAAGTCTCATTTAACATATCTATCTTTCTTAACATTTCAATTCGATTTTAATTACAAAGGTTACCTGCAAATGCAATCAAAATCCCATATAAAAAATTAGTTTAAAATAAACAAAAAATAACATTGCTTAAGTTTAACTCTCTTCTGTTAGTGGGAAATCACGAAATGTTTCAAGTTTAGAAACCACAATTTTTTCCCAACTTGGAAATAATATGAGCTGCATTTCGTGCGTTCTGTTCAAACTTGCGAAAATTGGTAGCAACTTCAGTTATTCTGCTTGAAAGATTTGACAATCATAGCAATATCTCGATTTAGAAAAAATTGCCCTTTAGATTCCTTCAGAAAGTGCCGGATTATATTACAGAAAAATTGTCAGTAATTTTGTGTTGAAATTTTAAGAAAATAAGTCTCAAATTTATTTTTAATAACGGCATTTTTAACATACTTAGTATAGTAAATTTCATGGAAGCTCAATGTTTTAAAGAAAAATGTACTTTAAATAATTTTATTAAACGCTGAGAGCATGCACTTTTCACTACCGAAGTATTAGTATTGGGTCCTAATTTAAATTCTCATGACTAGCATCGGTATGAAATTTTATTTCATACGTTATTCTTTTTTGTTTTCGTTTTGTTTTTGTTTAGTAAATGAATTTGTTTCTTGTTATTTTCCCTGACATATAGAATAAAACTTTTTACTATATTTTATACCAAGGCGCATTATTTACAGGTGGTCTTAATAGCCCAAGTAATTTTTGTTTATGTTCGACGTTTTTAGAATTTAAAATTTTTCAAATAATTTTAAAAATTTTATAAAACTAAATTTCAAAACCAAAAGTGAAATATAAAATGAAATATTGCTGCATATGCCGGAGAAAGAAAACAAATGGTACAACTTTATTTAAAGTATCAATTGATGGTAAAAGGATAAAATAAATTCGGCCTCCTTCTGTTTAGCCAGCTACTTTTGACATCATCATGGTGCTGTGCAACAACAAAATTACATTGGGTTTTTGTTTTTGTAGCCGTGCGGCCACCTCATATTTAATTCGCCTTGATTTTACACAAATAACATTAAATTACTATTTTTTAAAGGAAAATTTCAAAATGTAACTTTCATTAAAAAAATTCATCTTTTTTACTGTCTTTCCCTGGCAACACTAATAAAAAGATTAACAGGTGATTTAAAATCCGTCTGCAAAGTACTCATTGTGCCAACCTTATCCGTCGTTACTTTGACTTCAGGCGAATACGTCAAAGTACAACGTATGACGGATTCTATGTGCCCCGGCCTTATGAATTATTTCAAAAGATTATAAAATGGTACAGATCTGTCAAAAACTCTGTCACACACATACAATTTTAATCCACACTATCATACTTTTTCAGCACGCATAGAAATTTTTGACAGATCGTACGAGTGAGTATGATAGTGAATCCTGGCCTTAAGTAATATTTTATACAAACTGTAATCATAATGGAAAAGGTATATTGATCTCTACATAAAAAGCAGCTGTAATTAACTTTGGTCACTGTAGTGACCAGTGATTTTTTAATCACAGTGATTGAATCACAGGTACTAAAATATCGCTCATCTTTAATTCAAAGCGAGGTTTTATTGTGGTGTTGTATATATGTATTTATTGAATTGACACTTTATTCCTTACACGTTTAAAATATCCTATTTTCTTTCCGAGTTTTTTACATACATATTCTATATGATCTTTAAATTTTAAGTCTTTATCAATTATAAGCCCTAAATGTTTAATTTTATTAATTTTTTCCATTAAAATATTATTTATTTCATTATTATTTATTTCAAAATGTAACTTTTATTGAAAAAATTCATCTTTTTTCCTGTCTTTCCCTAGCAACACTAATGGAAAGATTAACAGCTGATTTAAAATCCGTCGGCAAAGTACTCATTGTGCCAACCTCATCCGTCGTTACTTTGACTTCAGGCGTTGAAGCGTTTTTCTTTATTGAGCACGAGTTCTGGTAGATTTTGTTACAACAATTTCTAAGGTCAAATTATTTCAAATAATTAACCCCCTGTTTACATTAGACAATGCTGTCATGACAATAAAAATACATGCACAGTTTTTCGCTTACACATGTACACATTTCAATTGTCTGAATTACTGTGTTGAATATTTTGAAGACAGTAAATAAGACAGTGATTTGACGTATGCCGACAAATTTTTTTAAAATTGCTTTAACTAAATGAAAATTAAATTACTATTTTAATTACTTAAATTTTCTTTGCATATAACAATAGAAATGGAAAAATAGCAACAAGAAACGATTAAGCTATTTTAAATTTTCAGAGAACGTGCTCATAATGAATTGTCATAATTATTGTCTGAACGCCTACACCATAGATTAGACGCCTACACTACAGAAGCCATTGTCAGCATTTTTGATAACTAATCCGTATTATTTTATTGTCATGGCAGCACTGTCTTATGTAAACGTGGCGATAAAAAACGTAAAAAATTTAAAATTCTATAAAAAAAAATGTAATATGATGTATTGCTGCACATGTAGGGAAAAGGAAAACAACTGTTACAACTTCATTTATAGCACTAAATGAAGATAAAAGGGTAAATGAAATTCGGCGTCCTCTGTTTAGTCAGCTATTTTTGACATCAACGTGGTGCTCTGCAACCACAAAATGACATTAGTTTTTTGTTTCTGTAGCCGTGCGGCCACCTATTATATAATTCGCCTTGCTATGTACTCAAGGCGAATTAATACAGGTGACCGCACGGCTACAACCAAGGCGAATCAATTACCAGGTGGCAGCGTAGGCGAATTCATTAATTTTCGCCGTGTACACTACTGTCAAAATCCATATATAAAAAATCTGTTTACAATTTTTTTATATGAAGTTTGACATTCGTTTCTACCAGCAAAAAATAATAAATTCTCTAACGCTGCTACCTGATAATTGATTCGACTTGGCTACAACCAAGGCGAATCAATTACCAGGTGGCAGCGTTGGAGAATTCATTATTTTTTGCTGGTAGAAACGAATGTCAAACTTCATACATAAAAAATAGTACACAGATTTTTTATGTATGGAGTCCATTAGCAATTAAAAAAAAATTAAATTTAAAAAAAATTTTAACAAATAATTTATTTTTGACAAATTTTGTATACAGCTGATGGGCTTTTTCGCCCGTGCGTTCACCTGTAATATTTCGCCATGCTATGTACTATAACTGCCATCCCTAAATTAGCGCGTAATAGCATGTTTACACGGCAATATGAAGCACTTGCTTCGCTCTCTGAATCATGATTACGAAGCATGCCGTTTCTACGACACATACTACATGCTTCACATTGACTGCTGTTCTAAAATTTTGTTTTTCGTTTCATTTTTAGTGTTTGTAATTAATAAAATTTTAAATTATAATATAATTATTTGTTTTTATATTAACACATATTCACACAGCACTTTTAATATTGGTTTACTTTTTTTGTTTACATTTATATACAGCTAGTTCAGATAAACTTGCGATAAAAATTAGGGAAGACAGAAATTTTTCATGCTTCGTAAGTAGATTCAAGCTGAATCGTCTCAAAACAAAATGCTTCGCTCTCAAAATTTTATATGGCGAAGCACGTTGATTCGGTCGTGATTGAGCTGTGAATCATGAAAAGAGAGCGAAGCAAGAATATTGGGCTCCGTGTAAACATAGTATTAACTTCGTGTCGTTAAAAGTAATCAAGGCGAATCAATTATCAGGTGGAAGCGTTAGAGAATTTATTATTTTTTGCTGGTAGAAACGAAAGTCAAACTTCATATAAAAAAAATTGTAAACAGATTTTTTATATATAGAGTTTGACAGTAGTGTACACGGCGAAAATTTATGAATTCGCCTATGCTGCCACCTGGTAATTAATTCGCCTTGAAAGTAATGTTAACTCATTTTATTTCATAAAACCCGCTGTATAAGAATAAAGAAGAGATAAAACCGGTAGATTGCCTTGAAAATTACTAAATTGTCACTACTTTTCAACCATAACAAAACAAACCAACAAATATCAAACTTCACTTCCTAACGCACTGTCAAAATTGGATTTTCCAATTGCTAAGCGTTGACGCCAAGCTATTTAGGGATGCTTTATACATTTTGTATGTACATGAGAAATTTTGACAGTTATCTTGCGCTTTACGCGCTAATTTAGGGATGGCAGTAAGAATTATAAGTGAAAAAAAAAATAAAAAAGAAACGAATACATACTGTCAAACAAAAAATATGTAATACTTAATAATCAAGGCATATTCATTTTACTATGTAGTAGCGGTAATACAACAAATACAACATTGACAAAAACAACATGCCTTTTTATTGTTGTTTTGTGCGTTGGAAACGTCAAAAACACAAAGAGAAATAAAAGATAATTGCTCTCAATACACATGCTTGCTTTGTCTCGCAAACGCTTGTTGTTATTGTTTTTTTGAAATCCGTAAACAAACAAAGGAAAATACAAAAACTTTTGACATTTCCAACTACAAACCAGCTGGGCGGACGACACTATCTAGTAAAATAAATCTGCCTTGTTAATAATTATATGTACATACCATGGCGAATTAATTATAATGTGATAGCGATGGCGAATTCAGTAATTTTAGCCCAAGGCGAATTAATACAGGTGACCGCACGGCTACAACAATCCAACAACACAAAAAACAACAGGCAATTTGCTGCTACAAAATTATGTATGTTGTCAAAAAAATATTGTAAAAAACAAACAAAAAAAATATACATACATACATATTTGTGAAAAAAAGTGGTTGTAAGTAATTATCAGAATAAGAAAATTATAAAAATTAAGTTACATAAAAATAAAAAAACAGGAAAAGAGACCAAAATTCTTTTGTACCACTAGTTTGCCCAAATCACATGCATCGTTCCACTCTTGCACGTTGACCATTTGAAGACTAACATAATCTTCCACAAAAAAACAAGATATAAATTTGTTAACAATAATTTCACTATCTTTTTACGCATATTTTGATTATACACATCAGGAACTGCAAATACGGTTCCATGTTGTGGTAGTTTTCTCTAGGAATTTCAATTGTTTGTTTTCTATTAGCAATCAAAAAAAAAATTAAATTAAAAAAATTTAACAAATTATTTATTTTTGACAAATTTTTTTGACAACTGTAATCTATACAGCTGATGGTCTTTTTCGTCCGTGCGTTCACCTGTATTATTTCGCCATGTTTTAGCCGGTATCCTAACTGTCAAACTCCATTTATAAAAAATCTGTATAAGTTAGATAAATTTTTTATACATGGAATTTGACAGTTAGAATACCGGCCACCGCTATGACCAAGGCGAATTAATTACCAGGTGGCAGCATAGGCGAATTCATAAATTTTCGCCGTGTACACTACTGTCAAACTCTATATATAAAAAATCTGTTTACAATTTTTTTTATATGAAGTTTGACTTTCGTTTCTACCAGCAAAAAATAATAAATTCTCTAACGCTTCCACCTGATAATTGATTCGCCTTGGCTATGACCTTATAATTAATTCGCCTTGGTACATACCATGGTGAAATAATACAGGTCAACGCACGGGCGAAAATGCTCATCAGCTGTATAACAACTATAATTTTATTCATTGTGCGATATTAAAGCCAAGGCGAATCATTAATGAAGGCGAAAATTAATGAATTCGCCTACGCTGCCACCTGGTAATTGATTCGCCTTGATTAAAGCGTTGTTGTCCACTGAACGCCTACTGGGATCCATCCTGATGGCCTTCCGTACATTCCTAAATAAGAAAAGCTTGAAAACACGATGTTGGTATTCTTCCTCCGGGGCACCCGTTTCCTCCTCGGATTCAATTAGTGTTTAACGCACATTTGATAAAAAGTATAATATATTGTATAAAAATGTAATATTTAATGTAGGTTTTTTATACTCTCGGTTAAAATTTTTCAACTAACAAATAATAGACGTAGCTTTTTCTTAAAAAAACAAGAAGCCAATATTTTAGTTTTTTAAATTTATTTCATATAACTTTTGACTTCTTAGAAAAGATTTAAAAAAAGTAAATTTGAGGAAAATCTGAATATCTCCTAAACTGTACAAGAAAATCCACATGTTCAGCAATTTTTTTTTTAAGTTTGGCAAGAGCTTTCGCAGGAATGAAAAACGGGATTCTGTACTGTAGCTGTTTCAGTGCAATACAGCTTGCCATTTAAAACTTACAGTATTAGTTTCACTTATCAAATCCTACACTGTGAAACGTCGGCAGCCCCCTCTAGTTATATGAAATATATGTATTGTTTACTTCTCTTTATTAATTATGTTAACTTATTTATTGTTGTTATTGTTAACTTTACTTATTTGTTCACTTGTAATTTATACACTTTATTTAATTTTGATATATTTAAGAATTTTCAAAATACTTTGGTCCATTATTTTTCAAAAACGCCTAAAATGAAATTTTTATATTGCTCAAAATTTATAAAAGATATTTTTGATAACGAAAAACTTCTAGAAATAATAGATAAATATCACACTGATAAAAATCATAGAGGAATTGAAGAAACATTTTTGGAATTAAAGAATATAATTTTTTACCCAAATTTAAGAAATGAAATTCACAAATTTATTAATAATTGCATAATATGTAATATGTGTAAATACGACAGAAAACCTATAAAAGCTAAATTATGTATAACTGAAACTCCTTTAAAATCAAATGAAATACTTCATATTGATATTTGGTTTCTAAATAAAACTACAACATTTTTAACATGCATTGATAAACTCACAAAACACGTTTCAATACATACTTTAAATGATAAAAATTCTTTAACTATAGTGGAAATGCTAAGGGAAAGATTTGCTGTTTTAGGCAAACCAAACAAAATTATAGCTGATAATGAATTTAAAACAGCATACATTAAAAATTTCTTAAATTCAGAAAATATAGATTATCATTTCACTTCTCCTAACACCCACACTGGTAATGCAGATATAGAACGTTTTCACCTAACACTGAATGAACACATCAGACTTTTTAAATTAGATAAAGATAATAAAGATATTGATGATAAAACTTTAGTTTATAAATCTGTACAAATTTATAATGATACTATACATAGCACAACAGGATATAAACCAATAGATCTATTACATAATAAAGTTGATAAATCTGTTTGGGAAACATTACATAATATTGTTCATAATAAAAAGATCGAAAGAATAAATAAAATGAATGAAAAAAGAGAAGAATGTCATGCATATAAGGAGAGAGAGTTAGTAAAAAACCTTGGTTTTCAAAACCTTAAACAAAAGCCAAAGTACATTTTAAAAGATGTTAAAGAAAGAAATAAAACTAATTTTTTAGATGAAAATGGTTGTAAACGTGATAGACAAATAGTCAAAAGAATATTTAAATATCAAAAAGAATTGCCTAATATAAAATTTGAGAGAAAGATTACAGGAAGAAATTACACTAAAAGAAAAGATATTTAATAATAATTGTAATATTGTATTAATGTAATAAAATTGTAACATTCCAGGAGTAATGTATTTACAAAGGCTAGGGGAGTTATATGAAATATATGTATTGTTTACTTCTCTTTATTAATTATGTTAACTTATTTATTGTTGTTATTGTTAACTTTACTTATTTGTTCACTTGTAATTTATACACTTTATTATATTCAAATATTTCCGATCACAATTCATGTTTTAAATAATAATGTTTCTTTGTCAAATGAAAAATAAATAATGTTAGTTCTAATTTTGATTTTGTAAAATACACACGAAAAAAAAGAAAATAAATATTAAAAAATATAAAAATAAGAATAAATAATAATATCCTCTTTAACTCTCTGGGGTACTCTTGCCGCCCCACAGAGGAGTATTTGACCCAAAAAGCTGGCCAAAATTATTAGGCGTGGTTTTTGTTTTAAAATTTTAACTTTTTTGATAGTTTTAGCTTTAGTTTGATAAAAAAAAGGTAGTGGCAGATTATTATTGGGTTAGTGTTATTTTTGACAACCCCCCACCCACCAACCACCCACCCAACCTCCATTTAGAACTTTGTATATTTTTTTTCATTTTGAACAGAATTTATTTTTATATATTTGTTGTGTATTTTTAGAAAAATTATTTATTATTACGTATGCCGTTCTCCCCCTCGCATTCCGCCAAAATTTGATTTGCTACTGTACTTTATTCTAAGAGCAAGTCAAATGAAAATTAGATAGTCTAACTATTGTAGTTGTGTAAATACAGGGAAATAAAACATAGCTTTTTATGCATGTTACAATGTCTCCCTTCTCAAAATTATAATATATCCAACATTAAATATTTATAAAAATTGGTCTCGTAGCTTGGCTTCGTATAAGGAATAGAGAACCAAATAAGCAAAAACATGTTCACTTCTAATATTTATTTTATATTATTAAATACAATGGATATACATTTTTGTTGGCATTGTATAAAATTTCATATTGGTTTTTCGTGAGCTCAGCATTTATAAACAATGCTAAAGCACCCTCCGCTGAAAACTTATTAACTGTGTTGACTTCGGAAGTTGTTAACGATCGCTTGTAAATTTTTGCTTTTCTTGGAGATCGTGTTATATCCATTATTAATTTAGCCGCATCTGGCTGATTGATTCAGTAAATGTAATCTCCTCTGTTGTTAATTGCTGATGAATTTCTTCGTTTTGTTCTTTCACTTGCTTCATTAAATCCTTTTTTTGGTCGCCCTGAAGATGAACTGCCAAATACTGGTATTGTCACAGTTCCTTCCAGCCATTTAGCATACGTGCTTAAAAATCGGCCCTCTTTTCGTTGTGCTAAACCCCAATATCTTTTGAAACAATTTTTTAAATTTATAACACACTGCTTTACTGCTTGTATATCCCCATCTTCTTGGCATTCTGAAATCACACACAATTTACTAGCTAAAAACTGCAACTTCTTGTCACTGGTTCTAGCATTAGATTCCTGTGCTATTTGGAATAACACAAATCTTGTGTAAATTTTTTCCATGTTATCTCTTATAATAAGAATTTTGCGCAATAAGCCATATACGTATATTTTTCGAAGTGCATTTTTCCGTTACTTAGTTAATAACCTGATACTTGGGTGCATTTTTTATATACCTGCACCGTTTTTAAATGTAATTTTGATTTGTAACCCTTTTAAATTAGCTATGTTTATAGCTAACTATATTTTCAGAAGAAATAAAGTGTCCTGAAGACGATGAAGTGTTACATAGACCGCTGGTAAACAAAAACAGTTTAAAAGGTGTGTATGCGTAGGTTAACTTACAGTTAGTAAATTTTAATTTATAAAGTAAAAACTGAATTCAAAGAAATTCCTTTCTTAAGCGCAGGTAATCCATCATGTTGGTAGTTGCTAAAAGTAATTAAATAATATTTTACAGCAATAATTTGAAAAACACCAAAGTTTATGACGACAATAAAGTATAAGAAAAAGTGCCTTATGAGCAAAAATAGAAAAAAGGTAAAATTTTCAAAAAATCACCAAAAATAATGGCGCAAACTTGCACAAACTTTTTTTCTTTTTTCTTAAATTAGAGATTTCATATTTTATTTTGGTATATAACATTATTTGTACAACAGCTACCTTCACTTTCAAAAAGCTTTTCCTTTTTCGTTTTTGGTAAGAATTTAAATACATAGTTTTTTTATAATTAAAATTTTAAAAATAAATATTTGTGATAATTTTTTCTTTTTAAATATTGAAAATAGCTGCTGATGAAATCTTTCAGGCAAAAAAAAAATCAATGTAATACCTCCATTCGTTTAGCCACAAAAAATATCATATAAATATCTTGAAATCGAAAAAATTCAATAAAAACGCATGTAATTTTCATCACTTTCCTGATTTTAACAGTATCCCACAACTACAAATCTTAACTTACACCCTTTAAAATGCACGATATGATGTAGAATTTTGTTCTCTATCGATCTGCTTAATTTGTTCTTAGGATTTAATCAAATTAATTTTTGCCTTTTTGGCCAGCTTTTTGGGTCAAATACTCCTCTGTGCGCCCTTGAGTTGCATTGATCATGCCGTAAGTTCATTTACTGCTTTATGTTTCTATAACGCTAAGGCTTAGACAGATCAAAACAAGAAAAATTCGTAAAACCTAAAAATTGCCAACACAATAAATAAAGCAACAAGAGTTAATCGTGTTTCTTTTTTGACTATCTTAGCCATTGTGCTGAATCGAATCTATATGACGCATTCGTATCCTTTTAAATTGTATTTTAATGTCTTAGAAGGTCGCAAATGAATATTACGTAAATTATAAAGTGATTGACAACTTAGATATCCTTCTAGGTATAGTGAAACGAACGTCAGTTTAGAATCCAATTTAAAATTTAATATAAAACATTATATTATCTAGGAAGTGTTTAATTCTTAAATATAAATAAATAATAAGTAAAGTTAATAGGACGTTTTAAACTAAACTGTATAGTATGAAGGTCTCAGGATCGACTTGTTTCTCATTATCTCATTTACTATCGGTCTCAAATTTTTCCTAAAACATATTCACTGATTGCTGTAGCGTTTAGATTTTTTATGTTTTTTCTTCAAATTACTATCCAATGGTTGCCCAGCACCATGTAAATCAAATGACTTTCTAAATAATTTTAAACTTTGTTCGTGTGCTTCGGCAACGTCAGCTAAATTTTTGGCAGCACATTTTTTCTGATGAAATATATTGGTAGATTCAAATGAATTGCATGTTTCCGGATCCACATATGTTTGAGACTGATAGTAATCATAGTTAAAAGTTGAAGCAATTGTTCCAGGATTAGGAAATTTGGAAATATTAGAATAGTTATCATCCTCTATGGGTTCATAAATACTCTGATTGAGAAACTGAGTAACCGACGATGTGTAAACTTTTTTTTTGCTATTTATTGAGTTGTGGTTATCTCCGGAATTGAGTGCATATGCCGCAAAAGACTTAATTGCTGATGATGGATTTATTGTTGTAGGAGAAGTGAGACGCTGTAACACAAAATTATTTACGAACGCTGAATTCGAGCTTTGCCCCGGTCAGAACTTTAAGTCCTTTATGGCTTGTGGCAAATCGGGTAGTTTAATATCTTTTATCTGCTGTGGAATGTTCATGCTTTTTACCGCACTCACAGCTCTTGCTGGAGCAGCCGATATGCCGGCTTCTTGTTTAACAAGTTTATTTTGCTCTTCGATTCTTGCCATAATATCAGACATATTTGTCTGTAATACCATTCCGCCCATCACCAGTTCGGACAGTATATGGTGCACTGCATCAGCATGAAAGATTAAATCTAATTCACATACATTTTCAAAGCACTTGTCAAGTGTCTCTACAAAAACTTGAATCAAATCTAAAATACCCAATTCACTCTCAGATGAGTCCACGCAAAAAACGAAATATAATGTTGCATAATGACGATAAATAAGTTTGTAATCCGATCCTCCAATCAAACTGAAAAATCATCATTTATAACGTTAATCCTGCAAAAATTTTTTAAAGTAACTTACCTGCCGCCTTCTAAAAAATTACAAACATTATCATCCCGCTTGGAAACTAACTGGAATGTCTCTTTAATTATCTGTTGTTGCATATCTTCATTCTGCACAAAAAATAAGAATTGTTAATGGAAACAAATCATGATCATATAAAATCAATAAAATATGTGCCTTTTGTAAAAACTAAACTTACAAAATATTGATAAAACTTAGAGAGGCGTGGTTTGCCATGATTATTAAACACTAAAATAGCTTTTATCATTATGATTTTTGAAATTAAAATCTTTTACACTTATTTGTTTTGCTGGCTTAATATTTAAGATTCATTTAAATTCTTCTTGGTATTTTCTTCAACCTAAAACAAATAACAAGACTTATTCTTTTATCTGTTAATCATAGTTGCCAGATAACGTTAATTGTAATATCTTTGACCTTGATAACTTTATAAAAAAAAATTCACATAAAAACTTTTGGTCAAAAAAGAGAAAAATTCTTGTTTTTAAGTTAGATTAACAGATATACATATATTATTAGCCACTACATTTTTTATACTTTAATATAAATAAAAATATATCTTATTTTTAGAAAAATACTTTGAAGTACTTTAATATGGCAACTATGGTTAAGTGGTATAAATCAAGGCGAATTAATACAGGTGAATGCACGGCTACCACAATCCAACCACAGATAATAATTATTAATCTGTGAATCCAACAACACAAAAAACAACAGGCAATTTGTTGCTACAAAATCTAGTATGTTGTCAAAAATTATTGTTTAAAAAAACAAAATAAAAAAAGTATATTTGATGAACAAAAGTGGTAATTTTCAGAATAAAAAAATTTTAAAAATGAAGTTATATAAAAATTAAAATCCAGGCAGTGTGACCAAAATTATATTGTACCTCTAGTTTTCCCAAATCACATGCATCGTTCAATTCTCGTTCGTTTACCATTTGAACACTAACAGAAAAATCTCCATCTTTAATCGTTCACCACAAGTTTATCACCGGCAGTTGCTCAAGTAGCGAGAATAAATCTGCCGAAACTCAGTATCAAAACAATGTTCTGTATCTGATTGTTAATTATAGCGAAATTTTAAACTCTCTAAACCACGTATTTTTTTGTTACATTCAACAGTTCAGTGTGAAATAGCGACCTTGACCACACATTTATCTCCCAATAAAAAGCTTTACTTTGTCACATCACCGCCTCCAACAGTACATGCAGAGACACATAATCTTCCACAAGCAAGATATTATAAACGTGTTAACAGTAATGCCACTATCTTTTTACGCATATTTTGATTATACGCATCAGGAACTGCAAATACGGTTCCATATTGCACTAGATTTTTCTAGGAATTTCAATAATTATTTTGTTTACTCATAGCAATGAAAAAAAATTAAATAAAAAAAATTAACAAATAATTTATTTTTGAAAATTTTTTTGACAACTGCAAGGTATACAGCTGATGAGCTTTTTCGCCCATGCGTCCACCTGTATTATTTCGCCATGGTATAAATATTTATATTCGAACCAAGGCGAATTAATACAGGTGATCGCACAGGCGATGGCAAATTGAATACTAGGTAAAACTAGTAGCGCAGGTGATCGAATTCGCTTTACACATTTCTCCGAGCTAACGTCAAAATTTATTTACATTTTCGTGACGCGCCATTTAAAAAAACTAAAAAATAATGAACTTGAAAATAAAATTTAATTATTAATTTGAAAAAAAGTGAATGTGCAAAAAAACGTTGTTTAAAAAGTGAAAAGTGTGTGTGCCAAAAAGTGCTGTAAGAATACGAGTATAAAAAAAAAGAACAAAAAAACTTACTTAAAAAGAAAACGTTTGTAAATTAAAAACATTTTAAACAAAATATACATTTTTTAAAGTGTGTTATTGTGCGGTTTGCAAGAAAAACTACGAACGCGGGTGTGGAACTTTGTTCGATATGCCAAAGGACACTAAAAGAAAAGTGAAATGGAGCAGCATTTGTGGAATCAATTTTTCTGCAGCGGCGTGTATATGTCTAACATGCCAGTGATAATAAACAACTCACCTCCATATTTTTCATTTCATTGGACACCACAGTGTACAAATATATACGCCTTAAATCTAGTTTACGGACGCAGGTTAAAAATTAAAAAAAAAAAAAAATGTCTACGGGGTGTAAAATTTAATTTTAAGCAAAAAATGTTAAGCGACAAATTTGGGGTTGACCCTTAGTTTCCGAGTTACGGGCCTCCAAAGTTTGTATGTACAATATGGAATATATCGAGTATTTTTTGGTAAAATAAGACAATATGGGTATCATTGGAAAGGTAATTTCAATATCTTTTCAATTGAAAAGGAAAATAGTAAAAAAAAAATACAATAACAACAGATAACGACCAAAAAATATACATATTAAATAAATTAAGTTTAGTGACATACCATACGAAAAGAGATAAAAATATCTTTAGCAAGCGAAGCCGGTGTTGTTCGTACCATAGAGGAGAAAAGTTTTGCGCCCGGTCGAAGGCCGGCTACGCAGAAAATCTTTAGTAAGCGAAGCTAAAACTAAGAGTTGTCCAAAAAACTTTCATATACAAAATTTTTTTAACTTTTTTTACTATTTTCCTTTTAAATTGAAAGATATTGAAATTACCTTTCCAATGATACTCATATTGTCTTATTTCACAAAAAATACTCGATATATTCCATATTGTACATACAAACTTTGGAGGCCCGTAACTCGGAAACTAAGGGTTAACCCCGAATTTGTCGCTTTACATTTTTTGCTTAAAATTAAATTTTACACCCCGTAGAAATTTCTTTTTAATTTTTAAGCTGCGTCCGTAAACTAGATTTATTCCATATATACACTTTTTAATAAATTTGTTTTTATTTTCTGTTTTTTTTTTTATATTTTTCGTCAGTTGTTTACTGACAAGTACAAGTAAATTTACACAAACAAAATACATGCGTTTTTTGTTTTTGTACTCATGCGATTACCTAGTATTCAATTCGCCTTGGCACAGGCGAAAAAGCTCATCAGCAGTTGTCAAGGCGAAGTTAAATAATTTAGGAAAATTGTCAAAAATAAATTGTCTGCTAAAAAAAAATTTAAAAATTTAATGTTTTTTGATTACTTTTAAAAAATAAAATATTTTAATTCCTAAAAAAAATTAGTACAAAATAGAATCGTAATCGCATATTCCTGGTGTGCATGCCTGTTAAGAGACACGATGAAAATTTCGTGCTTGCTGTGCAAGATTTTGTGGCTGTCGCTTGTTCTGTCGATATCCGTGTTCGTTTTAGATATGGAGTTGGATATATTATGCAAATAACACTTTTTAATTGGGAGATGAATGTATGGCAAATCTAAGGTAATCTTTTACACTGAACTGCTGAATACATCAAAAAATGTCGCTAAGTGAGTTTGCAATTTCGCTATAATCAACAATAAGGTTCATAACATGCAGTTAATGCAGAGTTTCTAATGCTATTGGATAGGCTGCTGGCATTGAACTTGTTGTGGTAGAAGACGAAAGCTGGAGAATTCTACTATTTATATACAATTGGTCAAGTTGCAATAATAAATAAATAATAATTATAACAAAATAATTTAATAGGTTAAATAAAAACGTGATTTGAAAAAGTGTTAAAATAAATGTTGTTTTGGGGGTGGGAGGTGGTGGTTTTTTTTTAAGAAAATAAAAAAAGTGATACAATGTAGTTTATGAAATATAATTATTTATTTACTTTGTTAAATACTACATAAAGTCCGCGGCCATTTCATTTAATGGCCTAACTAATTTACTTTTGTTTATTTTTTTCAATTTTATGATTTGTTTATTTTTTTAACAATTGTTTTTCACAACAAACCTAAATTGTGTACCAACAAATTCCCTGTTGTTTTTTGTGTTGTTGCATTGTTGTAGCCGTGCAATCACCTGTATTAATTCGCCTTGTTCGAACACAAGGCACGTTGCCTTGTTCGAACGCAAGTAAGAGCCAGTGAAGGCAGATTAATATACTAGGTAGTGGCAGTAGATCATTTGATTTTCTTGTTTATGTTTTCAGATGTCAAATTTTGTTTACACTTATTATTTTTTTCCTACAAAAATTTTTTTCATACAGAGGTGTTGTGGAAATATATTTAGAATTTTCATTAAATAAAAAAGTTTCACACACTTTTTGAAACTGGATTTTATTTAAAAATTGTAGGCCAAGAAGTTTGGTACAAAATGTGTAGCATTGTAGCTGACTTTTTTATTGTTTTCTCTTTTGGAGAATCTCCGTAAGTCATCAAGCGTTTACATTATGACTCTTTTGTAGCAAGTAAGAGAATTCTATGATGTTTTATCAACCAATTTTAAAGTGTTGCCATGAACTAAACGTATTAAACTTTCAACAATATTTGAACAACATAGGAAAAAACAGCCATTTGGTAACACCGCTTAAGCAAGGCAGATTTATTTTACTAGGTAGTGTCGTCCGCCCAGCTGGTTTGTAGTTGGAAAAGTCAAAAGTTGTTTGTATTTTCCTTTGTTTGTTTACGAACTTCAAAAAAACACTAACAAGAAGCGTAAAGGCAAGGATTCACTATCATACACAATCGTACGACTTAATCACAGAAAAATCTGACAGAATTCTGTCCTACTTTAAAAATCGTTCCAAAATGGCGTCGTATGTGCCACACTATTATACAAAAAAGATGCAAAAACATATGGTTTTAATATTTTGTTGTTTTTTCTCCTCATCATCTTAAAAAAATCAACCCTGATCGCATAGAGAAAAATATTTTATGAATTATTTGAAAAGATTATAAAATCGTACAGATCTGTCAAAAACTCTGTCACACACATACATTTTTCATCCACACTATCATACTTTTTGAGCACACATGAAATTTTTGACAGATCGTACGACTGAGTATGATAGTGAATCCTGGCCTTAACAAAGCAAGCATTTGTATTAAGACATATTATTTTTATTTCTCTTTGTGTTTTTGACGTTTCCAACGCACAAAACAACAATAAAAAGACATGTTCTTTTTGTCAATGTTGTATTTGTTGTAGAGCCGCTATTACCTAGTAAAATAAATCTGCCTTGCGCTTAAGCATAGAACTGCAAAAAACGAAAGAGAGAAACAGGAATGAGAGAATAAACTAAAAAGAGTCATGAATATTCATATTGGGGGTTTTCACACTGGAACAATTGTGCTGGCATAAAATCGCAGTTTGTTGGCATTTTCGGTGAGGAGAGTGGTTTTTGGTTGGCACAATTTTTTCAACCAGCTTCAACCCCGCACAAGCAGAACAAAACTAAAGGCCCAACTATAATGTGCATAAACTAGCTTATGCCAACTTATACAACCGTGCAAATACATTAAATTATATGTGGTAAACTATAATGTGAATAAGATAACTTTTCGTCAAGTTTCGTTAAATTTCATTTCTTTATGCAAGGTACGAAACTGATCGCACTTTCCGTACGGAAACAGCTGATTGTGCTTTGGTTTATACATTAATAAAGAAATTTTCTAATTAAGACCTAAACTGTTAAATTTTTTAGTTTTAAATTCAATAAAAAATGTAGAAAAAAAACAACATATTTCTTTATGGCCAATTTTTTACAATTATAATATATTTAAATTAAATTTGTATTTATACACCCATATGTATACCATATAAACGATGAACATCGTTGCATTTTTTAGTACGGTTGGCCACAAAAACAAAACAGAAAATAATTTGTAATAATTTTTTTTTACGTTTTCTTAGAACATAAACCAAAATATGTAAATGTGTTTGTGAATGTTATTAAATATATAAAATATTTTCTTTAAAGCCTTTCAGTTTTAAAATTTTGTTGATTTATATAGAAATTATTTTTGGCAAAAGTACGAAATAAACATAAATGTGCAACTGTGGCAAATAAGTTACTAAATTTATATATGTACATTGTAGCCACATAAATTTCTTTGATAAGTTACCTAAGCATTTGACAGGCTTTTCGTTGAATTTTTGACATAAGCTAAAGCTAGCTTATGCACATTATAGTTGGGCCTTAACACATACACACTTATGAAAACACAGGTTCTGCGTGTTTTTTTTTGCAGAGCGATTTTTAGTGTTTAGTTGTCCATCGACGAGTAAAGATAAATATGAAGAAAATGATGTAATTGTGTACATGATTGAGATTTGTTATGATTGAATTCAATTTTCTTATATTTTATCAAGGGAAATTAACATGCTGTTTCTGGCTATTAATATAGAAATAAAAATAGAGGAACAAATCTAGTTTACGGACGCAGCTTAAAAATGAAAAAAAAGTTATCTACCGGGTGTAAAATTTAATTTTAAGCAAAAAATGTAAAATGAAAAATTTGGCGGCGACGCTTGGTTTCCGAGTTATGGGCCTCTCAAGTTTGTATGGACAATATGGAATATATCGAATATTTTGTGGTGCAATGTGGCAATATGGGTATCATTGGAAAGGTAATTTCAATATCTATTCAATTTAAAAGGAAAATATTAAAAATAATAATAAAAATTTTTTTTTTAATTTTCCGACCAACTCTTAGTTTTGGAGCTACGGACCTTTAAAGTTTTTACGTATAATATGGCATACCTACATTAAAGAATTTATGGCAAAATGAGATGTAAAAGGCATCATACATATTAAAAATTTATTTTCTTAAACAAAAATTAAAAAATTAACAAAAAATAGTTCAAGTCAAAAAATAAAAAAAAACATTTTCTTTACAACAACTTAAATTACTTTATCATTTTATCTATTTTATTAACAACTGTCACTCCTCTATGGTATGACCAACACCGGCTTCGCTTACTAAAGACCTTTTGCATAGCCGGCCTCCGGCCGGACGCAAGGATTTTCTCCTCTATGGTATGACCAACACCGGCTTCGCTTACTAAAGACCTTTTGCGTAGCCGGCCTTCGGCCGGGCGCAAGGATTTTCTCCTCTATGGTATGACCAACACCGGCTTCGCTTACTAAAGACATTTTGCATAGCCGGCCTCCGGCCGGACGCAAGGATTTTCTCCTCTATAGTATAACCTACACCGGCTTCGCTTACTAAAGACCTTTTGCATAGCCGGCCTTCGGCCGAGCGCAAGGATTTTCTCCTCTATGGTATGACCAACACCGGCTTCGCTTATTAAATCTTTTTTATTTTTTTTCCATGTAGTACTGTAACTAAGCTTAATTTATTTAATATATGTAGGTACTCCATGTTTATATGGAAAAAGCTAATTTTTTGATCGTTACCTGTTTTTATTGTATTTTTTAAATATTTTCCTTTTAAATTGAATAGATAATTAAATTACCTTTTCAATGATACCAATATTGCCCCATTTCACCACAAAATACTCCATATGTTCCATATTGTCCATACAAACTTGAGAGGCCTATAACTCGGAAACCAAGCGTCGCCGCCAAATTTTTCATTTTACATTTTTTGCTTAAAATTAAATTTTACTCCCGGTAGATAACTTTTTTTTCATTTTCAAGCTGCGTCCGTAAACTAGATTTAAGCCAAAATAGAATATAGAAATAAAAAAAACAGTGCTTTTTATATAATTTTTTCAGACGAGTTGTTCGCCTGTAATACAGAAACAGCACTTAAGTTTAAAGTTAATTAAGTTGATTTTTATATGTATTTTACAGGGAAAAACGTTGAAAACGAACTTTTTGTCAAATATGAATAAAATATTAATTGAAATCTTGTGAAAATGTGGCATAAGTTAAGAAATTCCTCCTAAAATTAACTGCCAATTCATCATAACTTATTTTATCCAAGTATGTTCCGCAATTTATGCATGTGTTTAACGAACGAAAGGCAAACATGAAATAAAGAAAATACTAACACACAAAGCTGTGTATACGTGCACAATTTTATGCCAGCATCAGCGTTGCCACACAAGAAATTTACTTCCTACCAATAATTTTAAAAAATCCTACCAAAATCGTTAACAGCCTACCAAAAATTTTAAAATGCAATTCTTCAATTAAATAAAAATTTTTATTTTGGCTTATATAGTAATATAATAAAAAATTCCACTTTTTATAAAAAATATACATAAAATAACAACATAAAAGCAATATTTCATTTAAAATAACGGATGTATATATGTGTATACAAAATGTATACAGATAAAAAAAACAAAAGGAATTTAAAATACAAAAAATATCACATATACTTCATTGGTTTCAAAATAGTTTTAGAGCATACTATGCAGAATTAACACCCATACCTTTCCTGGAGCCAATCAAATTCGCTCAACCATTCGGTTCTAAATTTTCTTTTGACTGTTTCTTTACAATGTTCACTAAAAGTATTATATTATTTAAAAATGTTTTAAAACAAAAATTTTAAGAGTGGTTCTACCTGGTTGATGGAATGTCGTTTCTGAAATTATATTATTATATTATTTTCATTTAATTTTGGAGTTTTTGATAACAATCTGAAAAAAATACATGCAATATTAGTAAATATTTATGTTATTAATAGATATATATTTAGAATTAATAAAGTTTAATTACTTTTCCATTTTGTCTATTAATTTTTTAATACATACACTTGAAAATAAACCTTCACTTAAAAATATTGTTAATTTCAATTTCATAAAATAGTTCGCGTTTGTTAAACCAGAGATGGTTATAGCTTTAATCATCTCTTTGCAAAAAAGCAGAGATGCTTTTTAGTACACCCAAAACAGTTTTTGAAAATAGTGGTAACATTATCAAAGTTATTGTTTATTTTTATAAAAGTTAAATTTTTTTATTTTATGTTCTGAATTTTTAAGATGAAAAATTTACTATGCTAAAAAATTGCTACAGGAGGAAAACCTACCAAAAATTTAAAAAAAATTCAACAAACCAACCAAACTACCAAACTGTTTTTTAAAAACGAAAAACTACCAAGTTTGGTCCGATTGGACCAAAGCGGCAACGCTGGCCAGCATAATTAGTCTAGTGCAAGGCGAATCAATTACCAGGTGGCAGCGTAGGCGAATTCATTAATTTTCGCCGTGTACACTACTGTCAAAGTCCATATATAAAAAATCTGTTTACCATTTTTTTTATATGAAGTTTGACATTCGTTTCACCAGCAAAAAATAATAAATTTTCTAACGCTGCCACCTGATAATTGATTCGCCTTGGTCTAGTGTGAATACGAAAGAACAAAAGTTGTGCGGATTAAAAATTAATCGTGTGTGAAAACCCCCATTGTTTTATTTGATTCATGATTTCGTGCCATGAATCAAATAATAAGATTACGCAAAGACTCTCTCTTTCTCTGTTCATGACGTAATAAAAATAAGTCTTGTCAACTTAGTGCAATCGGCACTGTTTTTAGTGCTTTTTGATGATAAAGAAAAAGCACTAAAGTGATGCTTTTACAAATTCTAATTCGTGCTTTTAGTAAAACAAAGAAAAATCTTTTTTTAATTTGTAAATTAGTAATTAAAAAAAGAATTCTTTGTATGAAAAGAACCCAATTTTTTGAGTGATTCCTATACAAATTTTCTAAACGAGTCGCTCGCTTGTAATACAGAAACGGCACATTAATATGCATATTTATACCATACAATTATTTTGGAATATTTACGTTTTCGCTTGGATTTGTCATCTGCTATTATTTGGTTAAGCTTTCTTATTTGGAAAAACATCGTATTTAAATGTCATTTATATTTAAGTTCTATTTAAGTACAAAATTTAGTTTTTCAATGCACACTTAAATGACCAATCTTGCGCATTTAAAGTCCGTTTAAATAATACAGTTTTACCATATGGTAATGACATTTTTTGTTGTTGTTTCGCAAAACTAAACAAAAGTAAACAAACATTTTAGCCATTGATAGAACAATATTTTATGTTTTGCACACATTTCTTAATGAAAATATTAATTATAAAGTTAAATTAATAAAAAATAAGTTATTATGGTGAATACATAGGTATCGCTGAAATTTTTTAATATATTTAAAACATTTTTCACAAAATTTGTAATTCATTACGTTTGTTAGCAGCTGTTTTTCATAAACAATGGAGATTTATGTTGATATTTCATCATAAATGACTGAAAAACTGAAACTGTAATTAAATACTACTTAAATTTAAATTCAAATTAACTACATGCGTATTTAAATATGAAGTCAAAAACTGGCCATAAATGTTTTTTATGTAATTATTAGAGATCAATAAATTTTCCCCATTAAAATGTTTTTCATCTAAACGACAAAATATTAACCATTCTTTTCCCATTTTATTTCCCAAAAGAAAAAAAAACTTAAGCTTGAGTTTTTATTTTTAGTATTTCCACAATTATACACTGCACATTTCATTTTTATACTTTTTTTTAACTTTACTACTTTCAAGAACAATTTACTATGATAAGAAAAATAACCGCATATTAATTTTAGTGATTCTTTGGAAAAATACGCGTTTTTTTCTTAGGTGTGGTGCTATTTAAAATATATTTTTATGACGTCACGAGAGATAATTTTACTCCCACCGTTAAAAAAAAATAACAGGACTGCTGTTTGCGTAATTTTATTATTTGATTCATTATTTCGTGCTACTTTTGCTACCCTGTAAGCTTCTCTACGCCTCTTGCCTAAAAACTTCTGCAGTAGCACGAAATGAATATTCATGACTCTTTTTATTTTTTTCTCTCATTCCTGTTTCTCTCTTTCGCTTTTTGCAGTTCTATGCATAAGCGGTGTTTCCAAATGGCTGTTTTTTTTTCCTATATTATACAAAAATTGTTGAGAAATTAGTACGTTTAGTTTATGGCCACACGTAAAATATTAGTTAATAAAACATCATAAAATTCTCTCACTTGCTACAAAAGAGTCATAATGTAAACGCGTGATGACTTACGGAGATTCTCCAAAAGAGAAAACAATAAAAAAGTCAGCTACAATGCCCTTCATGTGAACTGGCTCTAAACAATCGTAGAGAAATAAAAAAAAACTTTAAAAATGTTTTCATACCAACTGGTCGGATAACACGATCTAATATAATAAATGTACCTTGCAGGAAACGCACAACAGCCACAGAGCAGCTTTTACCCATGGCGAAATAATACAAGTGAACGCACGGGCGAAAAAGCCCATCAGCTGTATACATTACAGTTGTCAAAAAAATTTGTCAAAAATAAAAAATTTGTTAAATTTTTTTTAATTTAATTTTTTTTGATTGCTAATAGAAAACAAACAATTGAAATTCCTAGAGAAAACTATCACAACATGGAACCGTATTTGCAGCTCCTGATGTGTATAATCAAAATATACGTAAAAAGATAGTGAAATTATTGTTAACACATTTATAATTTCTTGGTTTTTTTGTGGAAGATTATGTTAGTCTTCAAATGGTCAACGTGCAAGAATGGAACGATGCATGTGATTTGGGCCAACTAGTGGTACAAAAGAATTTTGGTCACTTTTCCTGTATTTTTATTTTTATGTAACTTAATTTTTATAATTTTCTTATTCTGATAATTACAACCACTTTTTTTTCATCAAATGTATTATTTTGTTCTGTTTGTCATCAAATGTATTATTTTGCCTGTTGTTTTTTGTGTTGTTGGATTGTTGTAGCCGTGCGGTCACCCGTATTAATTCGCCTTGCTTTTTTGAAAACGTCAAAGTCAAGGCACATTAATATACTAGGTAGTGGCAGTAGATCAGCTTGCTTTCTTGTTTAAGTTTTCAGATGTCAAATTTTGTTTACACTTATATTTTTCCTACAAAAATTTTTTTCTTACAGTGTGTGTTGTGGAAATATATTTAGAATTTTCATAAAAACAAAAAAATTTAGCACGCTTTTTTAAAATTCGTTTTATTTAAAAATTGTGGCCTCGCATCCTCATGAACTTTTGATCATTTGATATGAAAAACCAAAAATGTGCATAAACACATTTTGTTAGCTGTTTGTGTTTTTCAGTTTGGTACAAAATTTTTTTACATATAAAATAAAAAAACAAAATCACGGGAGGCGAAGTTTAGGAAGCTCCTCTAGCTTAAATATGTGATCGATATACATGTAAGTAGCATCAAATAAAAGCTTATGACATCTAGAATAATAATATTATAGTTATTATTAAGCGCTACATTTTCAAAAACTGAAAAAATCATGTTAATATGGTTTTTAGAAATTAAATATGGCTAAAAGAGTGAACTAAAATTTAAATTTTTTTAATTTAACATATAAATTTCTGGAACGGGGAAAAATGTCCCAAGAATTGTTTTTCTTTTTCAAAAGAGGCTACCCTGCCTTAACAAATCACGTGATTGTAAAATCCTTTTTGGGGTATGTAGCCAAAATTCGGGGACTTCCGTTTACCTTTTTTTAATCGGTGCTTTGCACTCCGAGGAATTTTCCAATAGTTTTAAAATTTTGTTAGAAAATTGGCAATGTTGGAAAGGGCTGGAGGGGGAACCGAGGCTTGTAACTTTGTAATGTCTTTATTGAGAACATGGGAATCCTTTCGATATAAGACACTTCATTGTATCATCATCTTTAATACATTTTTCATACTTGTTCCTTCCTGTTTCTTAATTTTGTAAGCTCACATGTAAAACATTGCCATTCCTTTATTCTTTTTGTAAAATGAAATAATTAGTCGTGTTTTCATAATAAAATAAATATATTGAATTTAAATAGTGTTAGAAAACAATAGAGCAGCGTGTATTATTTCAACAACACAACAGAATTGGCGACGAAGGTAAATTAAGAACTTATTTAATCGTGCATAACCTTAAAATGGAGGCTCAAGTTCAACAATTGCTGCAAGCCATTACAGCCATGACTACGACAATACAACGCCAACAATCCTAGCAGAGTCAACAAACTTCCAATACCAGTGTTAATATAATAACAAGTTTTGATGCTTTTGATCCCAAAATTGAACAATTTAAGACATATGAGTACAAGGATCGTTTGGAAATTCATTTTCAGATCAAGAAGATTTTTGAAGATAAGGAGATGTGTGCAAAATTGTTACTACAATATATTGGTTCATCAACATATTCGCACCTAAGAACGTAAATCAATTGATGTATGATGATATTGTGGCGCTTTTGGAAGCACATTTCTGTCCCAAAAAGAACGTTTTAGTGGAACAACATTGTTTTTTAAGCGAAGTTCAGAACGAGAACCAAGCTATTTCAGAATTTGTTGCGGTTTTACAAAAAATAGGTATTGAATGTGAGTTTGTGCCTGAATGTAAAAAGTCGGTGGCAGACATTTTCTTGAGAGCTCAGTTCATCAGAGGGTTGCGTGATTCATACATTTGAGAACAGTTGTTACAAAACCCAAAAGCAACATTTAAAGAAATTGTCGAAAAAGCAACAGCTTTAGAAGCAGCAAAGGTAGACAACAGGGTGATTGGAAATAGTTCTACGTGTTCAACAAGTAATATGCATCAAACACAATTGTTACACACACACAACCGTAAAGGAAGGAATCGTAACCGCAGCACATATAAAAATCAAAATCTAAAACAAGAGTAAACTAAAGTAAGTTAGGTATAGAAGGTTTGTGTCTCCGATGTGGTCGTAACCACAGATTAATAATTAATTAATTATTTATCTGCGGTCGTAACAATCACTTATCAACAGAGTGCACAATAAACAAAAAAATCTAAAATGCAAATCATATGGCAAGACAGGTCATGTTAAACAAGTATGTATCAAAAGTAAAATAAAAGATAACAAATTAAACAAAAACAACAACTCATATAACAATACATCAAATTCAATTGAAACGTATACAAGCGATGAAGATTATTTTGGTGTTAAACAAGTCGTTGATATTTACAATAAGAACGTTATTTCATCAGTAGATGCACAAACATTTTTTAATAAAAGTGAAAATTGAAAACAAGGGTCAAAAATTCGAAGTTGATTCTGGTGCACGCTTCAGTTATTGCCGGAGACAGATTTTAAAAAATTGAATATAAAAGCAAAAATCAACAAAACATATATTGCCTTTCGAGCGTACACTGGCGAATTTTTTGTACTATTAGGAGTTGTTAAAGTCAATGTAAAATATAATAACAAGTCATCAAATGAGGAAATGTATATTGTTTCATCAGATCACACGGCATTGCTGAGCCGTGTCTGCATCCGACATTTGCAAATTAATTTTGCAGACATTGATCAAGGCGAGCGTGAACAAGAAAGTAACCATCAAGTAAATTCAATAACACAAATTGAGCAACAATTCTCTGAAATTTTTCAGGAGAAGGTAGGGTGCATTCATGAACTGGTCTGTAGTCTGAAGTTACATAAAGGCGCAAAACATGTGTTTATTAAGGAGAGACAGGTGCCTTTCGCATTGCGTAAATAAGTTGATAGCGAGTTAGATAGTTTGGAACGTGATGGCATAATAACAAAAGTCAATACTAGTAATTGGGGTTCACCATTGGTAGTGATACCGAAAGCTGATGGTAATATTCGTTTCTGCGTTGACTGTAAAGTCGCAGTTAATCCACCACTAGAAGCGGCACACTATCCTATAAAAAGAATCTACGAAATTTTCAACAATTTAAAAAACTCAAAGTACTTCTGTAGATTAGACGTATACGAGTATAAAGCATATTTACATGTAATGGTTGACGATGAAAGTAAACAAATTCAAACCATTTCAACCCACCGAGGTACTTACCTCATGAACCGTTTGTCTTTTGGAATAAAAACTGCTCTAAGTGAGTTTAACCGAATTTTAGACCAAATTTTGCAAGGGTTAGAAGGTACAATTTCATATTTTGATGACATCCATGAGGAAACCTTTAATCAGTGCGAAAAAAAACTTATCAAATGCCTGGAGAGGTTAAATAAGTATTAACTACACCTAAACAAAAAGAAGTGCGAATATTTTAAAAATCAAATCAAGTACCTTGGATACGTGGTAAGTCACAATAAAATTTTTAAATGCCAGGAAAAAGAACAAGCGATTATGGACCTACTAAACCCACAAAACGTAGATGACACAAGAGGGTTTCTTGGTATGGTTACCTATTATGCTAAGTTTATTCCACATGTATCAACTATTACATTTCCGTTACACCAGCTGTTAGAGAAAAACAAAAAATTTGTATGGACTGTCAAGTGTGATGAATCGTTAAATACGTTGAAAGAAATTCTAACAGACAGAGTATTAGTACCCTATGATGAAAAATTGCCTGTAACACTTGCTTGCGATGCCAGCCCAACCGGCATAGCAGCGGTATTGTCTCACGAAATAAATGGAGAAGAACGCCCAGTAGCATTTATTTCGCGTTCGTTAACGAAAGCGGAACAAAACTGCATTGTACGTTCTGAATTCCACACGAAATGTTCACTTCAATTTTTTCAAAGCATTGTTGCTACAAAATTATTTTTTACAAAAACAATGCCTTGAAAAATACAAAAATGGAAATTTCATGTGGAATTCAGAACATGCCTGATTATATTATAAATTCATTCTTTTCTAAATTTATACATAAATTAAAAAGTTATCTCTCATAAATTAAAGGGTAAGGTTTCAATTATTAAAATTGCAAAAACTAAGTAATTCCTTCATCTTTTATTTCAAACTCAAATTCCTTTATCACATCTTTATCTTTTCTTTTGTCTTTCTTCTTCCTTTTTTTTTGTTGTTCTTTCTTCCTTTCCTCCCGTTCACTTATATCTAAATTCAACACCTTTAGCTGTCTTAATAAAACGAGTCTTTGAAGCTATTGGTTGCTTAGATGTTTTGTCTCCTCTGTTTCATTATCAAATTTGTTACTTTTCTTAACACTTACACATTAGATCATGCGGTCAACATATGTTTGCTGTTTTTCTTTGCGAGTTGTCAAAATTGTTGCTCTTTTTCTTACTGTATGTGTATATTGTGTATTGTATGTGCATGTGTATTATATGTATGTGTTCAATTGCTTGCTTATTTTTCACAAATACATACACACATATTTCAAGACGTTTTTGACAGCTGAACAAAATTTTACAGAAACAAAATATACGCAAAGCTAATGCAGTCACCTGGGTTAGCTATATATAAGCTCCACACACTCCCCACACAATTTGTTACCCTCAATACCGAAGCTCAAATCCGTAGCAACTAGAAAAAATGATAGTTGTCACAATAAAATTTTTCCCTAAAACATGTAAACTTACCTGGAATTTTATTAAAGACTGGATTCGATTCTTCCTCCAGCCTTTTAAACTATTGTATCGTAAGAAAGAAGACAAGCACGCGTTTTATCTACATAAATATACTATTTTATTAAAGTATTATAAGATTCAATTAATTATTTAAGATGTAAAAGATGGTGAGCAAAACGTGTTGATAGCAAAAGCATAAAGTTTCTTGCCTGTAGCACGTAAGTCAGATTTCTTTTTTCATCATTCTTCATGTTCTGATTTTTTTTTTTCAATTGAGCATTTCTAATTTCATGGCCAAGCGTTTCCAAGTACTCTTCATGGAGTGAAGCCAAAGCATTATCTTTTGCCACTCTCACTGACGGCACTTGTGACTTTTTAAATATAATTTTATGCTTTTGAAGCATATCAAAAAATGTTCTACAATTTTCGTCACCCATCGTGATAAGTGATCAAAATAATAATTAAATAAAAAAGTAATCAAAATATCGTATCGGGAACGTCGACTACCATGCCTGAAATAAGATAACTCTTAGGGAGCATTTTCCTTTAACAGTGATAGAAGACTGCCTTAAGTACTTGGGAGGTAAAAGATATTTTACTACATTGGACCTGAAGGATGGGTTCCACCAGGTCCGAATGCATCCTGTTTCTATAAAGTACACTGCATTTGCTTCATGCCGTTTGGGCTTTAAAACGGTCCCGCTGTATTTTAGGGGTTTATCAGCTTAGTATTCAGGGATCTTATTGATCGCGGTAAGATGGTTGTATCGCGACAAGTAGTATTAACGAGCATATAGAAGTGTTATGACCTGTTTTATTTTTGTTGAATCAATATGGGTTGAGTTTGAATATGGGCAAGTGCAAGTTTGGATATAGTGAGATCGATTATCTAGGGTTTTGTGTGAATCAAATGGGCATCCGACCTAATGGGGACCATATAATAGCAATACGTAATTATCCAGTTCCCTCGAACGCTAGGGACGTTCAGAGGTGCGTGGGGCTGTTTTCGTACTTCCGGCGGTTTGTGCCGAATTTCTTACTCATCTGATCTCACCAAGAAGACAACAGGGATTGAGTGGACTACTCGCTGTATGGAAGCTTTCTGCAGTTTAAGGGACAAGTTAACTGAAGCGCCCATATTAGCGGTGTACAATCCAGTTCGGGAGATTGAATTAAATACTGACGCCAGCTCCCGGGGGTTTGGAGCAGTTCTCTTACAAAAACAGGATGACAGGGAGTTCCATCCGGTAGCATATTACTCTCGATCATATTCGAAAACGGAAGCATTATATACGCATTAAGAAGGTTTAAAGTGTTTCCAGAGGGCCTTAGGTTCACAATCCTTACCAACTGCAGCTCTCTAGCGCTCACACTGGGAAAGAAACTCATTAACCCTCGCATAGCACGCTGGGCCTTAGAAATTGAGAATTACGATTACGGAATTCGTCATCGAAAGGGGCGCGGATGGCGCATGTTGATGTCTTATGCCGGGTTTCTATCGTCAATATTGTGGACGGATCTAACATCGATTTGAATATCCAGTTCGTTCAGTGTAGGGACCCGACTGAGGGGAGAATTAAGGAGAAACTGGAAGAGAGGGAAGTCAAGGGTTTTTTTTTAGATGGTGGGTTGGTATTTCGGTGTAGGGCTCATGGACAGAATCAGCTGTATGTACCTAGAAGATGGAGGAGAATGTTATGAAGTTAACACATGAAAAGTACGGTCATGCCGGAATAGAAAAATGCACCAACCAAATTCAGAAACAATTTTGGTTTCCTGACATCGTTTTATTCCTAACTGCTTGAAATTTATTTATTGTTTTATGCCCGCTCGCAGTAATGACAGAAATCTATATAGCCTGGAAAATAAACCGTTGCCGTTTGATAATTTTCGTGTCGATCACTTTGGTCCATTACCAGCTATAAACTCTAAACGGCGTGTATTTTAGTATAGAATATTCCTTTACAAAATTTGTTAAATTATATGCGGTAAACTCGCCAGGGACTAAGGAAGTGTGTTGTTCCTTGCTGAAGTATTTCGAGTATTATTGTAGGCCACGACGTATTATTAATGACTGGGACACATGCTTTACTTCAACAGATTGTGCGGAATTTTTATTTAAGTGTAATATTTTACATGTAAAGGTATCGGTGGCTTCACCTCAATCCAATGGCCAGGTAGAGCAGGTAAATCGCGATTTAAGGGTAATGCTAGCTGAACTTACGGACCCACTTGAGCACGCGAACTGGAATAGAAAGCTGTCACTGGTGGAGTTCGCATTGAACAATACGGTACAGAGTACGATTAAGCAGACACCAAGTATAATATTATTCGGGGTCGAGCAGCGGGAGAGATACTGAATTAACTCACTGAGCACTTGCGCGACAGATTTGAGTTGTAGGGGGCCGACCTTCAAGGGGTAAGAGAATCGGCCTCTAAGGCCATTCGGCGCTCGCAGGAATATAATTTAGAATATATCAATAGACATCATGTTGCACCTAAGAAATTTGAGGTGGGCGAGATGGTAGTGGTGAAGAATGTTGACACCACAGTCAGGTCTAAAAGAAACTCATCAAAAAAAAGGGGTCCGTATATCATTCAGCTGTATGTTGGGAACGACCGATACGAGGCCAGTGATGTGGAAAACTATCAGGTGACGCAGATGTTATATCGAGGAATCATTGATTCCACTCGAATGAAAAGGGGGCGGGAACCCGAAACAGATATTGAAATTCCACCATTAGACGCAAGAAGCGGCACAAAGCCTAGCTTTAGTTATGATAAAACTGATGAAGAATTATGAATATTGTAATGACGAAGCTGGGTTATTCGACGAGAAAGTGGCGTGAAGGAGGTGTACGTGGACAATCGAGGTCGATTGCTAGGTCAGGTCAGCCTAGATTGTATTGATTTTGAATATGGCAACTCGTCGCCAGATAATAGTACTGAATAATACAACTGAGTGAAATGGAGATTGTCAACTACGGCATTCATTCACGCATTTCTTAAGGCCAGGATTCACTATCATACAATATCGTACGATTTAATCACACAAAAATCTGATAGAATTCAGTCCTACTTTAAAAATCGTTCCAAAATGGCGTCTTATGTGCCACACTATTATACAAAAGAGATGCAAAAACATATGGCTTTAATATTTTGTTGTTTTTTCTCCTCATCGTCTTAAAAAAATCAACCCTGATCGCATAAAGAAAAATATTTTATGAAGTATTTCAAAGGATTATGAAATCGTACAGATCTGTCAAAAACTCTGTCACACACATACAATTTTAATTCACACTATCATACTTTTTGAGCACACATGCAATTTTTGACAGATCGTACGACTGAGCATGATAGTGAATCCTGGCCTTTATTCAAGAAAAGGCCAGCAAATTAATAAGCACGTTTTGAGTATAAAATCACGTTAAATTAAATAAATCATCCTATTAAAAAGTACTACCCAATGGCTAAAATGTTTGTTTAAATTTGTTTAATTTTGCGAAACAACAACAAAAAAATGCGATAACCATATGGTAAAACTGTATTATTTAAACGAACTTTAACTTGAGTGTCCGACGATCAAAATTTTATCCGGGTTTTAAAATTTCTCTCACTTTTTTCCCAATACACTTACACTTTAAAAGTTTTGCCGAGAATTTGCTTTAAAGTTTTCGTTCAATAGACTGTTTCAAATTACATTCAAGAAAACAGATGATTGAATTTTTTTCCTCCAAATAAATTTTATTTGTTTTCTTAACAACATCTTGCTTAAAAACTTGCTTTAAAATTGCGTGCAGTCTTCGTCACAGCTTTAAATTTCTGTGAATTTTGACAAGAAGTATATGTTAATATCTTAAAACAGAATTGAACTAAAACTTGACCATGTGACTGCACTGTTAATGCACTGGAAAAACGACAATGAATACAACACTACGAAAGAAATATGTACATTTTGTTTTTGTACAAATTATCTTCGGCTGTCAAAAACAAAGGAGTACATAAGGAGATTATAACCAAAAAATAAATTAAAATAACGGCTATGGACCAAAGAATATATCATTGGTCTCATACAGAAAGGCCCTAACTCGTATATTTGCAAGAAGATAAAAACATAACAGAAACTGTATTTACCCCAATGTAAATGTAATATCAAGAAGTAAGAGTGCTATATTCGGCATTGCCAAATCTTATATACCCTTCACGTAATGTGTATATATGAGGAGGCGAGGCCTACAATTTTTAAAATCCAGTTTCAAAAAGTGTGTGAAACTTTTTTGTTTTATGAAAATTTTAAATATATTTCTACAACACCACTGTAAGAAAAAAATTTTTGTAGGAAAAAAATAATAAGTGTAAGCAAAATTTGACATCTGCCACTAAATGTGCCTTGCTTTAGAGATTGAATTATATTCAAATGTAAACTGAATGTTCTGGCAACTTGTAATTTAGGGAGACACGCTTATTTTGCTATTTCCTCAGAAATCTTGACAACACTGATTTTTTATGAAAACAGCTGAATGTAATTTAGGAAAACCAGATGTTTTGCTTTTGTCTTTTTTTATGTGGAAAATAAAAGATAATAGTGTTCACGTAAAAAATGTATATTCAAACAAAAAAGCAATAAAACTATTTTATTATCTTTTGCAAACTAAAACGTTTATTTTTAAATAAAAACTATGTTGAATATAAAACGCAAATATTTAATAGTATTAAGAAACAAGTAAGGGTGTGTATAAATTATTCAATACATACTTGTAATACTTATTTGTTCATCGTTTCTCATTAACTATATTTTAGATCTTTGGGATAACACAAATGGTAATTTGTAGGATTTAAATGTTTCCGCGATTATCAGAGCATATTGCCGCCAATAGTCTTTAAAAATAAATTTTTTACAAAAGCAAATGGGAAGCTCAACAGATGTGCAAGAGAGAGAAAATCTTCAGGTATTTGTTTAAGTCAGTTTTTGGATGAGAGTATATTTGCTCCATCGTTCGGTAGAAGAAAATATAAAATATTGAAACTTGTGATAACGATTCAAAAAAGTTCAAATTAAAAAAAAACTAACAGCTTCAAGATTCTACGTCCACTATTAAAAGTTCGTTTCCTCAGAATTATAGCTGTAATTTCTTTAACATCGTCCTTGTCGCCATCATCTTTTACCACCAAGCTGTTGTCATTGTTTTCCTCTTCTGGCTCAAGTTTAGGCCAAGCGCACACATTTGCATCCTTTGTAATGTTGCCTGATCTAGATGATAGCGATGAACTAGATACGATTGCTGATGTAATGGGTCTACGATCACAAAATAGACTGGACAACTTTAGAGAAATGTGGTATCACATATTCTTGTGGGCCCTATTCTCCTCAATATTCATACACACCTGTGCTGCACTAGTAGCATTTGTAACGCTACGTAAGCATAAATTTGGGCGTTTCTTCTCAATATTAATATTAGTGATGGGATTCTTGTCTCCTGCTTTGAGTGGAATTATTAGTAGTGCAGTTATTGCTTTTGTACATCGTGCCTCTAGTTTGCCCATGTCACCAATATACGCCATGATCTGGGGCGTTGGACAAACAATAGCATCCGCATGTTTGGGATTTACACGAATTTTGGCTACGTTGTAAAAAACTATGTTGACATCAAAAATTATAAATATGGTTTTTTATTTTTCTTTTGTAAAAGTGTAATTTGTTATATCGTGGTTAATTATTTTCTTATTTAAGTTGTATTTAGATAAGTTTTTATTATTAAAATAGCTTTTAAACTTTAGCTTAATATTGTGCATCATTAAATAATTACATAAATTTAACTAGTAACAACGTGAAGTATTTGAAAAACTTAAAGACTTATTACTATGAACCCATTCATACTGTAAGGCTCGATTTTAAAAATTTCTATTATAATTCATTCTATGCAACATAATAAAATTTATTATTTTTTGTTTGTGTCTCATTTTACTTCTATATTTTGTAATTTTTTAATGTCTATAACCTGAATTGGTAATAAAATTGTTTATTCTGATTTTTTTTTTTTTTTTTATTTATTCGTTTTATTTACAATCTATCCAAGGATAATAAGTAAATTTTATAAAATAAGAAAATAACATTCACTGTTGAACTCCATTAAGAACAACAATATACAAAAGCGAAAATTGTTAAAATTATTTAAAAAATTTTCTTAATGTATACATTATATACAAAAATCTTAATATTTAATTTATATAAATATTTACATATGTATATGTACAATATTTTATTTATGTATATGTAGGCTCGAAATGGCAAGTCTAATATGTAGTTCCTTTTCAGTCTTCTTACTTCGTTTGTGTCATCTAGTAGCATTATTGCCAATGGGTTACAATGGTTACTCAGCCTCTCCAAGTAATTTTCGCAATATTTCCTCACTTCTTCTTTAACCATCGGAATTGACAAGTTATCATGAATTGTTTTGTTTGATACAAACCATGGAGCGTTAACTAAGGACCTTAATGTTTTCGACTGAAACCTCTGTAGAATTTCAATGTTAGAATTGCTGGCCGTTCCCCACAACTGTATACCATATGTCCACACTGGTTTTAAAATTACTTTGTATAAAATTACCTTATTCTCAAGACTAAGTTTAGATTTGGGACCTAGTAACCAAAATAGGCGCCTGAATTTCAAGTTAAGATGTTGCTTCTTAGCCTTAATATGGCTTTTCCATGTAAGCCTGCGATCGATGTGGAGACCCAAATATTTGACTGTGTCAGATTGCGGAATATCACTGTTGTTAATTGATACATGCGAGCAGTTTCCACGACGCAAAGTAAACGTTACGTGCACAGATTTTTCGGTGTTGACTTTTATCTTCCATTTATTTAACCAAATTCCTATTTCATCAAGCTCTCTTTGAAGATATAGTGATGCAACGTCCGAGTCTGTGTCAGCAGCTAATACCGCTGTATCATCTGCGTAAGTTGCAACTAGTACATTATTAATTAAAGGCATATCCGATGTAAAAATTGTATATAAAATTGGGCCTACCACACTACCCTGAGGAACTCCAGCCTTGACACTGTAAATTCCAGAAAAATCTCTGTTGACCTTAACATAGTAATACCTTTCGCTTATATAAGATTTTAGCACTAGGTAAAAATGTGTTGGAAGTAGTTTTTTTAAGCTTATATAGTAGGCCTGTATGCCAGACCCTATCAAATGCTTGTTGTACATCCAAAAATACACCTGAGCAATATCTTTTGTTTTCCAAGAAATCCCGTATAAAATTTACTATACGATGGCATTGTTCAGGTGTGTCATGCCTATATCTAAACCCGAATTGGTACTCTGGTATTATATTTTCTTTTTCTAGTAAAGGTAACATTCTTCTTAGAAATATCCTTTCAAATATTTTGGAGAATGTGACTAGCAAACTTATTGGGCGATATGATGTTACAACATTTTCTGGCTTTCCAGGTTTAGGGACCATTACCACTTCCGCACATTTCCATTGCGAAGGTAAATGATTTAGCCTCAAAATTGAATTGAATATAAGCGTAAGAAAAATTACTGCTTTCTTAGGCAAGGCTTGGACTACTTTTCCATCAATGCAGTCGTATCCTGGTGATTTTTTACAATTAATCTTAGCGATCTCCTCCCGTACTTCATTTGGTGATATATGTTTTATTGGCCAATCTACTGGACATGGACTATCAAGAAATTCGTATATTTCTTTCGTAGAGGTACAATCATTTATTTCATGTGGTTGAAATGTTTTTGACAAGTGTAATGCATATGCTTCAGCTTTACTTCGATCTGTTCTGCACCATAAACCATTTACGTCTCGTATAGGTGCATTTTTCTTGATTGGGCGCTTTAAATATTTGGTGGCATTCCACAGATAATAAAATTGTTTATTCTGAAATGATTAACTAATTACTAACTTTGGGTTTTCCACAATTCCTTTCAATGTATTTAAAATTTGTGTTAAAATTTCGAATGTTTGAGTACGTTATATTTTTTTAATTTAAAACATGCTTGCTGAAACGAAGTATTATTCCAAATAAAAAATATATTGTTTTGTTTTACCACGGATTATTTTAAATAGAAACAAGCATGTTTCAAAATGTTATTCGAATTAATAAATTAAGCAGCAATCTATCAAATATTTGTAAGTAACCGATATATTATCTTGAATATATAAACTAATAAATGTACATACAATCCAATAAAAAAAAATAATATAATCATAATTTGTTATGAGTCCTTCTTAGTATATTTTAAAGAAATATTATTAAGTGTTAAAGAAGAGTGGTAAGTTATTCAAAATACAATGTAAACAAATTTCTCCAAATTAACTTTTAAATAACAGAAAAAAATTTTATGTTTTAAAGATTTGCTACCACTGACGCGTGTATATATATATATATATATATATATATGTTTATTTATTTAGATAGAGGGACGTCTTAAAAAATCATTCTATTTTTCTAAATAAGCTTTTAAATTAAATAAGTCACACTTAAAGCAGAACTAATAATAAAAAATATTGAGCTAGTCTTGTTATAAATAAATGTTTGTTCCTTTCAGGAAAGAAAATCAAAAAAGTGAGGTTATAATTGAAGACGCAACGCGCACGTTTTTTTTTCAACAGGTTTTTATAAAAATGCCATTGTTTTAACAAATTATAAAATAAAAATGTATATATAATCGTTAATAATTCAATATCCTGTTCAGGATTTACCACTTCCTATACGAAGGTATAGGTCGATGTGCAGTTCCTGGAAAGACTTTACTATATCAAAATACTTGTGGGATACCCTGGCGCTGTGGTTATGTACCCTTGCCATTACTAAATTAAGATTTTAAGAAAAAATGTACTTGATTCTTAATATATCGCTAATCTCATGTAAAAACGTCCCAACTCGAATTTTTACGAAATTGAGCCTTTTCGTGATTCAGATACCCTTCTATGTACATATGTATATGAGACCAGCGATATGCAATTAATAATGCTTTGTATTGACCGCAATGCTTTGCACATTTTAAAATAAAAAAATATACATACAGTGGCTCACAGCTTATTTTATGCACTGCATAATTTTATCCTTTAAGTCCTATAACAATAATACCAGTAAGAATTAAAAAAAGAAATTGGTATCAATAAATAGAGAAAAGGGTCTAGTTTAACAAGAAAACTTTATTTATTTAGAAAATTAATATTAACATAATTAAAAAACACGAAAAGTAAAATATACAGCTTTTTTCATCTCACAGCTTATTTTATGCATTTACTTCTTTTGGTAACGATACTTTCAGAATGCGTTGTTTAGCGGAAATTTATTTTTAATTCTACCCTATTGTATTTTCGATATGATTGGCACTTAATTAATGGTCTTATTTTGTCAATAATTTGGTTAATTTCGGGAAACTTAAAATGGGTCCACGCACAACATTAGTACAGAAAGAATTGGTAGTAAATCATTTTAAAAACGGTCACTCGCAGCGGAAAATAGTTGAAATGATGAATAAAAAAACTTAGACGTCGCAACAAATTATTGAGTGCATCGTTCGTGAAAACCGTTTAATTAACAAATGTAGATAAGCACCAAATAAAATTTTTAATAAACATGATGAGCGTTATATTGTCAAAAAATTTTAAGCAAATACAGGGCTCTCAGCTCCCAAACTGACTTTCGATATTCAATATGACATAGGCAAACATTGCTGCGTTGAAACTTTTCAGTGTGTTCTTCGTCACCATGATTTTAATGGTCGAGTTGCACGTAAGAAGCCGTCCATTAGCGCCAAATTCAAAATATGCAGTCTCAACTGTAGAACACGATTCCAAAGACGCATCGATTTGGAATGCAGTTATCTTAACCGATAAATCCAAATTTAATAAATTCCGCTCCGATGATAAGTCCTACGTATGGAAAAAACCTAACACCGAGCTTAATAAAGAATATTTAAAGGCAACAGGTAAGCATGGTGGTGGCAGCGTCATGATTTGGGCCTGTATGTCGACTGTTGGTACTGAGAGTTTAGAGTTTATTGAAACAACCATTGACAAAATAAGTATCTTCAAATTTTAAAGGATAATTTGTTGCAAAATGCGGAGAATCTGGGTATAAGATCAAATTTTCGATTTTATCAGGATAACGATCCGAAACATAAATCGGGAATTGTAAAGTTTTGGTCAATTTATAACTTCCTTTACTTTATGATTACGCCACCTCAGTCACCAAGCCTCAATGTCATTAAAAATCTATGGTCCATTTTGGAAGAAACATAAGGCAACACGAGTTTTTAAGCAAAAATAGCCTAAAAGAATTGGAGTGATAGAATATTTCGCCCAATTCATCGCGAAAACTAGTTGCATCTATACCAAACCGTCTTAAGCCTGTTATAGACAATAAAGTTTATCAGACAAAGTATTAAAAATATAAATTAGCAAACACAACTTGAAAGTTTTCAATACTTACTGCCATCCCTAAATTAGCGCGTAAAGCGCAAGATAACTGTCAAAATTTCTCATGTACATACAAAATGTATGAAGCATCCCTAAATAGCTTGGCGTCAACGCTTAGCAATTGGAAAATCCAATTTTGACAGTGCGTTAGAGGGAGTTTACATTAAGGGCATTGTAGCAGCTACAAAAGTCATGATGCAGAAGTTTGTTGGCAAGAGGTGTAGAGAAGCTTACGGGGTAGCAAAAGTAGCACGAAATGAATTTTCATGACTCTTCAGTTTTTGCTCTCATTTTTCTCTCATTCCTGTTTCTCTCTTTCGTTTTTTGCAGTTTTATGCTTGAGCGGTGTTACCAAAGAGCTGTTTTTTTTCTATATTGTTCAAAAATTGTTGAAAAATTTATGCATTTAGTTTATGGCAACACTTGAAAAATTGATTGATAAAACATCATAAAATTCTCTCACTTGCTACAAAAGAGTCATAATGTAAACGCTTGATGACTTACGGAGATGCTCCAAAATAGAAAACAATAAAAGAGTCAGCTACAATGCCCTTAATGTAAAACCACTCTTAGGAAGTGAAGTTTACTGTTTGTTGGTTTGTTTTGTTTTGTTATGGTTGAAAAGTAGTGACAATTTAGTAATTTTCAAGGCGATCTAGCGGTTTTATCTCTTCTTTATTCTTATACAGCGGGTTTTATGAAATAAAATGAGTTAACATTACTTTTAACGACACGAAGTTAACGCTGTTATTTAGGGATAACATTTCAGCGCAAAAGCTATGAATTACATTGCTTTGCGTCTTACGCGCTAATTTAGGGATGTCAGTTAAGGTTACCGCATAAAATAAGCTGTGATATGAAAAAAGCTGTATTTTTTATTTGTTTTACTTTTAGGATAATTAAATCTTAATTTTTTAAAAATTGAAGTTTTCTTGTTAAATTAAGCCCTTTTATCTATTAAATGATACCAATTTCTTTTTTTAATTCTTACTGGTTTTATTGTTACAGGACTTAAAAAATTAAAATATGCAGTGCATAAAATAAGCTGTGAGCCACTGTATATAAATGCGGCTTGGAAATTTTTCTGACATTAAACTCAATTATATCTAAAATTGACAGTACATCTTCACACAGGAAATTTTCAAATTCCCTTTTTAACAAACTTAATATAGGAGTTGCCCAGCGTAAATCCAGAGGTGTTTATTTTATGGATCCCATCACATCCTGGTATTAAAGGAAACGAGTATGCGGCAGGTTAGCCAAAAGTTCTAAAGTTTTTCTATATTGCGCCCTTGTGGTCTAGTTACCCGGCGCCTTTTGTACATTTTATAAATTGATTTATGAAATATATTTAAAATATATAAATATATTTAAATCCCTTTTTTAACAAACTAGTAATCGAACTTAATGTAGGAATGTGTTAGAAAAAAAATGTTTTCGTTAAATGATTTTAACGCCTGAACCTAATTTGGCTTTAAGCGGAAAATAATTGAAGATAATTCATAAGGATATGTAAGTTTTATTTTATTGGATAATTTACAATTTGAGATTAAACTGCTCAGATATTACATAAGCGCCATAGTATAGCGACGTATCAACTATTTAAATTAGTGTCGTTGGTTCTACTGAACTATAAAGTGAAAAGAGTTTATTAGCCAGCACATTTCCTATACGGCGATCGGTTTGGAGAGCAACTGGTCCGGAACGTTTAATTTTTAAATCAGAAATTTCCCTAACAGCGTTAGAATTACTTTTGAGCTCTTCTAAAAGTTTCTTGGGACATGAATATTTATCTATAATAGTTTCAGCTACTTCTAGCGTAACCGACGGTAGGCGATTTAAATGTTGCTGCCATAAACGTCTAAACCCATTAGTACCTTCCACACGAACACAATTTTTTTTGTCATTAGCAAGAAACTTCTTAAATGTGCATAGAATTTCAGATTTTTGTTTTTTATATGGAACCTCCGCTATAGCTTTCGTTAAACGTTTGATTTGATTAACCATCTCCTTGACAGAGGGCTCAACTTGCAGAACCTTTAGCTGATGCATGATCTGAAGTTCCATTAGTGCGGACGATATTGTAGTTGTATGTTTCTCATTGGAGCGTAAAAATAGTACTATATGCTGCATGTTCGCATAGTCTTTCTGAAAACTATCTGCTAGCCTGTGTAGCGTTTCTGACTTTATCATTTTAAGCAATTCTGCATGATTCAAGACTTTAACAACTTGATTTTCTCTTTGCCATATTTCACTCAAAGCGTTAACTTTATTCGGCTCCAAAGCTAACTGTCCTAAATTACGTTCCCAAACAATAGACTCCTTGATGGCTAAGGACTTAACATCATACTTAATTTCACCTGTGGCGCCGTTCAGTTCCGCTATAAACTCTTGGCCATAAGGTGCTTCCAATATGTGGCTATCTATAATCAAACGAATGTATTTTTGACATTCTCCTGGTTTTATACGCTTTTGTCGATCTCGTATTGCTTTTTTTCTTAATTTATCTGGATTGCTTTCCATATTAAATATACTGTATTACCACTAAGAACTCGGTGGTATTACTTTTAAAATTTGGCGCAATTAAAGTTAACACCAGCGTTGCCAGAATGATGATTTTATCATATTTTTGATGATTTTTGAACCAAAATATGATTTAATGATTTTTTTTCTTACATTATGATTTCTAATTTATGAAAACCATGATTTTTATTGTAGTACTTTCATTGTAATTGTACTACATAGTGGAGTTAAGTTTTGTATCAGCTTATTGTAAGCAAAACAAAATTTTTCAAAGCTCATCCTGTCAAATACAGAGAATGTATGAGAAACTGTAACGCCTTTACCTAAAAATTTTAGACAACTTTATACCAACAGAATATGTGAACATAAGTCTCAATAACGACCTTGACTTTGTAAAAAACGTCTATATCTACACAACGAAGAAGTTTATCTGGGTGTTTTTGTTAAACAGAAAATTTCTAGCTCAATGCTCGCTGCAAATGAAAAAAATAATTTATTGAAAATTGTGAGTCATTTTACATTGAGTTATGTAAACAAACATTAAAACGATTTGATTTTAACGATACGTTTTTAAAAGAGGTCTCATGTCTTGACGCTTTGAAAATTATAAATAGAAAAATTAATTCTCTGACAGGCTTAATACACAATTTATCAAATTTAATAAGTGAAAAGGATATTCAAAACTTAGATAACGAATTTAGATAACTCCGTTTTTAAAATTCTGTGATCATTTTACAACTCTAGATAATCTTAGCCGTGAAGAATTTTGGTGAAAAGTTTCAAAAATAACTCGTACTGACAACATTCCAGCTTTTTTGGTGTTGTCAATATTTGTTAAAAACTCAATAAGTCTTCCCATTTCTTTAGAAAATGTAGAACGAATATTCTCAACAGTCAAGTTAAACAAAAGTAAATATAGAAATAGATTAGACAACAGCACTCTCGAAGGTATCTTATACGCAAAAGATTACTTACCAATAAGAAACTTTTCCTGCTTCAATTAAAAAAATAACCAAGATATTATTAAAAATATGAAATCCTGTATATATTATAGTAATAGTTCTTCGTAAAACTTTGTACACTTTAAACAATAATAATTTAAATATAAACAATGTATATTAACATATGTATTTTAATTATAATTTTTAAATAAAATTTTGTATTGAAACAATTATGATTTTTTCCATAAAATATGATTTTTTTTTTTCTGGATATGATGATTTTCTTCTCAAAGCTTCTGGCAACGCTGGTTAACACTAGAATTTCTGTGGCGAAAATATCAACTATTAGCCAAGGCAGTGTTGTCAGATTAGGCGATTTATCCCCAAATTGGGGATTTTATTTTTAAAATGGTGATTTCAGTTTGGGGATTGAGAAATTTTGCGTTTTGTTATTAAGTGAGGTTTTTTGGAGATTTTTTAAATTATGTTTTGGTTATTGTAATTTTCCTATTATGAAAGTAAAATTTACTTTTTGGCTATGTACAAGCACCGAGTATATTTTTGTATTTTATGATTTCTTGTAAAATTTCTATATGAAAGAGCTTTGGAAGAACTGAAGAATACTACAAAAAGAACCGGAAGTAGGTTTGAATCTGGATTAATTTGGCGCAAAGATTTTAAGTTATTCCCTAATTCCTATAACATGGCTCTATAAAGATTAAATACGGTTGAAAGAAAAATGTTATTGGACCCAATATTTGCTAAGGAATATTGTGAAAAGTTTGAAGAGTACATAGAAAAAGATTTTGCGCGAATTCTTTCTGAAGAACAAGCATCAAGGCATTCTAACAAAACATTTTATTTACCACATTTTGGTGTTAAGAATCCCAATAAGAAAAATGTTCGTTTGGTTTTTGATGCTGTCGAAAATATGTACCTGAATAAGGCACTTCTTGCAGGTCCAGATCTTAATCAACCTCTTCAAATGGTACTTTTTAAATTTAGACAAGCACCTATAGCCGTATGTGGTGATCTTAAAGAGATGTTTCATCAAGTAGGTATTACATCCAAAGATCAAGATGCATTAAGATTTTTATGGAGAAAAGGGGATATTTGTAAAACACCTCATGTGTATGTCATGCAAAGAATGATTTTTGGAGCAGCCTGCTCTCCAACTACAGCTCAATATGTTAAAAATAGAAATGCAGAAGATTATATTGAAAAATATCCTCAAGCTGCTGTAAGTATTATAGAAAAACACTGCGTTGATGATTACGTTGATTATTTTGATTCTGAGCAGGAAGCCATTAATGTTGTAAAAGCTGTCAAGTTAATTCAAGGAGCTGGGGGTTTCCAAATGCATAATGTTATTACAAATTCAGAAGTAGTTGCTAAAGAGTAAGAAATTTTATATGATGAAGTCAAATTAAGTTCTGATAAAATAGAACGAATTTTAGGGATGCATTGGACATCCCATTCTGATTGTTTCATTTTTGTATTAAAATTTCCTAAGGTTCCTAAAAATATCCTTGAATTAAAAACAATACCATCAAAAAGACAGTTCTTAAGTATTGCAATGTCTATTTTCGAACCATTTGATTTTGTGATAGTCGTTAAAATTTTAATGCAAGAAGTTTAAAGTTCGAAGTTCGATTGATTGGAAATCAAAAGTGCCAAATGGTATTTACGAAAAATTTAAACTGTGGCTACAAGAAATACCAATAATTGGTCAATACAAAATTCCTAGATTTTATTTTCGGGAACTTGATGATTTTGGCAACTTGGAAATTATTGAACTTCATGTGTTTTGTGATGCCAGTGAGGAAGCATTAGCAGTTGTTGGATACTGGCGTGTTATTATGAATTCAAGTTCAAAACTCGTTTTTATAACAGGCAAAACAGCTTGTGCTCCGATACGCTTCCATTCAATTCCAAAACTAGAACTGCAAGCAGCTGTTATGGCAGTACGTCTGAAAGAAACTATAGTAAAATACCATGATCGGCTTAAACCGAAAAACATAGTTTTCTGGACTGACTCTCATACTCTTATACGTTGGATAGATCAGATCATATAAAATATAAGCTATATTTTCCGAATCGGGTATCAGAAATACTAGACAATTCGGAAATTTGTAATTGGCGTTGGTGTCCAACATCGGAAAATCCTGTTGTCGTAGAGCGAAATTTCCTATAAATTATAACCCTGCTGGTCGGGGAGGATAAATGGCCATACGAAAATGTTATGGGAAATAAGGAAGCTAAAAGTAATGTATTTTTGAAACAAAGGCACATCGTATTGTTAACACAAGATTTAAATATCATTGAAGCAACTATAAACATTTTTTTAAACTAAACTCTGGAAGAAAAATTGAAAGAGAAATGACTATAGATGAATTGTCTGAAGCTGAAAATAAAATTGTACGATGCATTCAGAAAAAACATTTTCCTAACAAGCTAACACCAAAACAGAATATTGATATATCAAGTGATCTAAGAAAATTAAATCCTTATGTTGATGAAATTGGATTACTACGAGTTGGTGGTCGCTTAGATAATGCTTCCATACTTTCATGCTATGCCAAACGACCTTTAATACTTCCGAAAAACGACAGGTTCTCCTGTCTATTAGTAGAATTTTATCACATAAAAAATTGTCATCAAAATATCGGAAATGTAATGGGAGACATACGTCAAAAATATTGGATTCCTTCTTTAAGAAGCCTAATTCGGACTATTGAAAACAAGTGTAATGTTTGTAAGATAAGAAAAGCTAAGCCAATTCAACCTCAGATGGGTATCCTGCCAGTTGATAGGGTAACTCCTTTTATTGAGCCTCTTTCCTATACTTGTGCTGATTTTTTGGACCCTTTGATATTAAGATACGTCATTGTCAAGAAAAGCGATGGGTTGCCTTATTTACATGTTAGACAATTAGAGCAATACATGTTGAAGTTGTAACTGATTTGTCAGCCGATTCGTTTTTATTATGTTTAAGAAATTTTGTTAACAGACGCTTTCCATACTATTAGAAAATATTATTCCTAAACTATTTTTTGCTAGGAGCACTAAGCATACAGAGATTAAACCCTTGGCACATGGAAAACAATATAATCAGGTTTTCTGCAGCTTCTCAAGAAAGAGACAAGTATAGTGCTATTTTGTTATGAACAAGGCATAATAAACAAATTTTTAATTTTCTGACAATTAAAAGTAAATAATACCGTTAAATTTTCTTTGTGTTTTTTTTTCCATTTAACTATTTATTATTGACGCCCATATTAAGAGAACTACAATTATTTAAAGTTATATTTTATAAAGAAGTTTTGTAAAAAAAATGTTTGTGTAAGTTGTCTTCTTTAATAAAATAGCGTTTTAAACAAAACCTTTACTTTATTAATTTCTAGGTTTAATTTTTTTTAAGTTTGTGAAACTAATTTGAAATAAGGTATTTTTCACAGGTAGACATTTTGGCATGCTTTGTGAAAGTGGTGGAGCGATGGCCCAAAAACGAAGAAAGCGAGGCAAACTTGCAAGATGTACCAAAATTGAAAATGCATCAGTTTTATTAAAGGAGGGAAAACTAACCGTTTCCGAATTTCTTTCCAGGATGGTTTTTGAACGAAACGAAATTTGTGTCGATATGATACCGCAAGAGAATATTTTTAAAGACGAATCTTCCGACGAACAATCTGAGGATGAAATTTTTGAACTTCCATTATCCAATAATGAAAACGTATGTGTTATATGCCAAGACAAATCACCGAATATTTTATTTATTCCCTGCAAGCATCTCAAAATCTGTAATGAATGCGATGCAAAATTAATGGCAGATGCTCTTTCAACTGGCCTACGAAGTTACAATTGTCCTTTTTGCCGTCAAATAGTTAACGAAGCAATGCAAGTTTTTGTATAAAATTTTTAACTACTGTAAATAAAAGATAATGCAGGATTATTTTATCTCTTGATAAATTATTGGGTTTTTTTTCATTTCAAGAATTGGGGACTTATTTCATATGAAATAACTCCCCAAAAAATTGGGGCGTTATATCATTTTAGTTTGAAGAGTTATTTCATTCCTTTGGGGACTTATTTCATTTCCAAATTGGGGGCTTGTTTCAAATCTTGTCTTGGGGAGTTATTTCATTTTATTTTTGGGGAGTTATTTCATGCCGCCATCTAACTCATTGTCGCGATCAAATTCTTCTCTATCTTTTTTTTTCGAAATGGCATGAAAATGACTTATGTGAATAGTCACTGTTGTTTAAATTTCCATAAATTATTCAGCTCAACCTTGTTTTTATAGCTATTAGTCCACTTGGAGATAGAAATTTCGGTGTTTCAGTCGGTACGTTAAAAAAGCATGGGACAGGCTTTATCTGAATCTGTAGGTTTTATCTGAATATAACAACAATGTAATATATCTGCTGATAAATTATATCTTTTAAAATCATAGCTTGATGTATTTAGACTTTATGAAGGAAGATCCAAATGAGTTGATACATAGACATTTTTCATATTTTATCTTAGATTTTTTTCTTCTATGCCACTTAAATTAACATCAATTATTTGCGTTTGCTTTCGAGAAATTTGATGATTTATCCACTGTATTTCTAAAGTGTCCCTTTGACCAGATATTCCCAATTTTTTAACAATTTCAGAATCTATAATAGATACGTTAGCTCCATCATCAACAGAGCCATTCGGTCCATATAAATTAACAGGAATAATTTGGAAAAGAACAAATGAAGAGTCAACATCAACGAGACAACTACGAGCTTGCCTATAAGTTATGTTCAAAATATATTTGGGTGAATTGAAATTTTCTTCAACAAAATATTTTTATGAAGAACGCTTGGATGAATTCTTTCACAACCTTTAACATCACATTACTTTCTTGAATAGCAACTTTTTGCGTGGTGACAAAATTTAAGACAACAAAAACATGCCTTTAATGATAAAACTGTTTGCCACTTTTTATCAATGGAAAAAATTAAAAATTTTTTTATTTATTTAATTTAGTAGTATTAAAATACTTTGCATAATAACTAATAATAATTGTATAATTTACATGAATTTATAATTTGAATATTTAATATGACTAACAACATTTTTTCTGAAGACGTGTACCTTTTGTTCATTTTTTATACTGTTGGGCATATTATTGTAAATAATTAATCCTTTATAAAACAATGATCTTTGCATAGCACTGCTGTTAGCTTGCTTAATTCTGAAATCCGTTGTGTTCCTCAGGTTGTAGGACTGCACCTCGCCTATGTATCTTAGTTGTTCTGATAGATATTCCGGTGTTTTCTCCATTTTCATCTTTTGTAATATAATAGTATTTATTTGCAATCTCTATTTTACATTAAGCCATTTCAATGTGTCAAACATTAGAGCTATTGAAATATATCTATTACATTTTAAAATAGCGCGCATAGCCTTATTTTGTATTTTCTGTAATCTTAATATCAGTTGATCTGTGTGTTAGAAATATATGTAGTTGAGTCGTATTCAAAGTAGGGAAGAGCGATCCCGTGATTTTTGAGGAACATCATTACCAGTGAACATGATTTTCAAATCACCGTTCTTTTAAATAATTACCGTATCACCGTCTGCACTTCTTTTTATATTTAATGCTAGACTGCATTCATACATGCAAATTTTACTTCGACAAAGTTTTGTTAATTTTCTTTTAAACTTTGTTTGGTGTTCAGACACACAAAGTTTTCTTTTACAAATTTTTGTTTTCTTCTCTTTGATCGTTCCTTATTTTTGGACTTATAAATATTTTGGTGCTTATAAATATAAGGTAAATGTATACAACTGCGTATAAGGAACGAAAGAAAACCAAAGCAACTTTGCGAGTACATCAAAGTCTGTACTGCTCATCATGCTTTCTCCTTCTCTCTCACATAAAATCAAAACTTTGCAAAGTAAAATTTGCCTGTGTGAATGGAGTAAAATAGAAATTAGCCTAAGTTGGCTACGGGCTACAAAAGTAGCCGTGTAGTCGTGTAGCGGCTAAAAGAATTATTCTCATAAGCACGCATGTATTCTATTTTTGACATCTTGTAGTCGATGGTCGGTGGACATGATTGTGCTTATAGCATAAATATACATGTTTACATAGGAAGAATATAATACTAAAGGGCAGAATCAGAGACCTGCGCCGAACGGCTAATAGCCGGCTTACAGCCGCCGCCGAAGATTTTCGATAGCCGCCGCCGCCGACATTTTTTCAGCTAAAATTTAGCCGCCGACGTTTAGTTACACTTTTTACCCAACATACAAAACTGAAGAAAGGTATCAATAAATATTTTATCATATACATATTTTACACGACAGCATTTTTCATGTAACTAGTTTCATGAAATTTATGTTTGTTGGCACGAAGTTTAGAGACACTTGAATTTTGAGGGGATTTTGTTACACTTGCTTTGCGTACCTTCGCTGCATATGGTTTGTTGTTTGTGTATTATTTGAAATAATACCTCATTCACACAGGCAAATTTTACTTTGCAAAGTTTTGATTTTATGTGAGAGAGAGGGAGAAAGCATGATGAGCAGTACAGACTTTGATGTACTCGCAAAGTCGCTTTGGTTTTCTTTCGTGGCTTATACACAGTTGTATATATTTACATATACATATAAACACCACATACAAAACGTCCAAAAATAAGGAACGATCAAAGAGAAGAAAACAAACATTTGTAAAAGAAAATTTTTTTGTCTAAACACCAAACAAAGTTTAAAAATTAACAAAACTTTGTCAAAGTAAAATTTGCTTGTATGAAAGCAGTCTTACTACAGTAGAGAACATAAAATTAAAAGCGGAATGTACAAATTCCGATGCGATGAAAAATTTTATTATAAGGAAGCGATGAAACTCGCTGCAAATTTTAAACAGAAGTTGAAAAAAATGGCATGAAATAATCCCATCTGTAAACTTGGACTAAGTGTTGTTTATGTCTGAGACAACATGACTGGTTCTATTAAAAAAGTAAAAAGTTTAAAAGCTAAAAACTGTCCCAATACAACACAAAGTGTTTTTATAGAAAAGGGAGAGCATTACGGCATCTACACATTTAATTTTTCATGAAACAAGCAAGAAATTTTTTATTGTGAAGGAAGACGGGTAAGCAATATAGCATGGCTTCAGTGTTGAGGGTATGTTTATGTTAGTTATGTTTTTTTTAAATTATGAATATCGGTGCAACTTAAAACGAGAATTGCAAAAAAATTGCATAAAAAATAGCAGTATAAATGTGGACCGTAATAAACTGTAACAAGGAAACTACAGAACTAATTTAATATTAACCCTTTGATGCGTGGCGTACATTATAATGCTCATCGATTTTATCAACCCGTCTCTTGTTCCAATTTTAGCATACATGCAATTAATTTGCAGTTATAGGTTCGTTGTGATGTTGTTTTTTAAATTCTAAAGAGGCTGTAAGATTTAAAGACAACTTGAGATCATTTTTATATATTTTGTCTACTCATCATCGACGCAGCCACTAATATGTCAAAGTTTATTTTCAAATTAAAAAAGAAAAAATGAATTTTCTCGCTTATTTTTTTGATGAATTTTTAAATGTTTCTTTAATTTATGTACATATGAGTTAAAGAAGTTTAAAACCAATAAAAAAATAAAATAAATTGAAAAAGTTTTTAGATTGAAGCATATTTTATATTAAATGTACAGCTTCAAAACCCGCCTTACAATAAAAATTTGCCCGCATAATTTTTTACACATACTCGTTGAAGCCTTTTTAAGCTATACAAACCATATATAGAACTTTTCAACGGTCGAAATTAATTCCCGTGTCAAAGGGTTAAAAATAATTTTTATAAAACTTACCGTTAACAATTTAAATTTTTGCATGTATGCTGTTTATGTTTGACAAATTTAAATATAGTGAAAGTAAATAACCGACTGATGCTACTTTGCGTGAAATTTTGTGAAAATAGTGCATACAACAATCAAATTCGTTTATTAGTGTACAAGATTTGCACAAAAAAATCTCTGCAATATTTTTTTCATAAACTGATTAATTTTATAAACAGGTTTATACTGATTTATAATTTATATGGGAAAACCATAAGCCAGATAAAAACGGAAGTGTATACTTTTATGCACGCTATAATTTAAAGTAAACACATACAATAAGAATCTTTAATATGCCCAATAATAATAATATTTCTTTTCTATTTATGTTGCATCTGATTTATTGAGTTGTATATTGTGACCGAGATTAGCTCCTTGGCTACGTTTTTATAATTGAACGAATACATGAAATGATTATAGTTAAAATTCAATATCCAAATCATTTCCGAGTCTTAACTTGTTACAAGTAGTTTATTTTGATAAACGAGATTTTTTGATATTTGAATAACCATTTTTAAAAAATTTTAGTCCCTTTAAAAGCGTTTAAATGATACTTAAATTGATATCTGAAAAAAATATGGTGTACATTCGTCCAATAACTCGGAAAATATGGACGATCTCAAATTATTTCACATGATGGGTTTTCTAATTTTTTAATTCTCTATTGCCCCATATATTTGTTTTTGTTTTTTTTTTTTTTTTTTGATTGGGGTTTCTTCATTGTTCCATATAATATAAAAAAAATAAAGGTAGGCGTCGTGTTTTGCTTACTGCATGGAATGAACTTGCTGATTTCCAATAGAAACTCTTTCAAAACTATGTCTGATCTAGTGTCTCGACAAATTCGATTTCAACACTATCACGGAAGGACAGACGGACATCGCTTAATCGACTCCGCTATGCATATATATACTTTATGGGGTCGGAAATGGATATAGTAGAAACTACAAACGGAATGAAAAACTTAGATATATGTACCATCTTTTCTACCTTTTGTGGTGAAGGGTATAAAAATTTATTTTTATTAAAACTAAAATTAAGTATATTTAGACACTACTACCTAGTTCACAAACACTAGCAAAATTTTTTTTTTAATTTGTATGAATATTGCAAAGTTTGCTCCCTACATATTAAGTACATCGTCCACGAGTGCAGCTGCTAAAGAGCTTTTCCCAGTGCAAAGAGGTTTAATTTAAATTCTCTAACTGGTAACAGAATTCTTTTTTCATGATAAATAAAACGTAATTTGTGATCGATATTTTTTGCCTTTTTTACTTATTTAAATTAAAATACGTACAACTGCGAATATGTTATATATGTCGTACACTTTCAACGGCAAACAATCACAATTAAAGAACTGAGGCAAAGTTACTCCGTTATTGAATATTTAAAGGTGAGGTGGGAATTCCAAAGACACAATAAGACACAAATTACTCAATGCATGTGTTTAATAATGCCAACTGGAAAAACTATGCTAGATATTTCAATAGACATCTTACCCTACCTGACATTAATAATATCACATGTACCACTCAGATTGATAATTTAGTAAAAAATTTTAAAAATATAACCAACAGTGCTATAGACTGCAATATCCCCAAGAAATACATTTCCAATGCAAACAGGCCATTACCAGAGTTCTTAAAAAACATGATCCAACAGAGAAATATATATAGACGTAATTGGCAGCGTAACAGGAACGTAAATGACGTGTACTTAATGAAAATATTAAATATAAAAATACGGGAAGAAATTGAAAAATTTAGAAATAGAGCATGGAATCATTTGCTATCTAGGTTAGATAAAGGCTCTCCTCCCTTGAGAAAGAAGTCAAACAAAATTCCTATATTGAAAATAAACGGTTGTCGTTACACAACTAACCAAGAGAAATGCGAAATCTTGGCTCAAACTTTTGCTTTAAACCATACGATTTCAGCAAATCTTGGGGACTCCGTTACTAAGTCATTAGTCGATAATACCGTTGACTCTTTCATATCACTAAATAACTACTCACGTGAAATAATTACTAGCCCATCTCAAATTTCTGACATCATTAATTCATTAAAAAATAAAAAAGCACCTGGAAGCGATGGAATCAATAATAGGTGCCTGAAAGCGCTTCCTCGCAAAGGCATAAAATTTCTAACAATACTTATAAATTCTTGTCTCAAACTTTCGTATTTTCCTTTGGAACTCAAAGAATCTAAAACCATCCCAATTAAAAAGCCTGGTAAGGATTCAGTAAGTCCGCTATCTTATCGTCCTATCAGTCTACTATCTTCGTTAAGTAAAATCATTGAAAAGGTTATAAAATGTAAAATACAAGACTTTATTGAAAACAACAGTATAATTCCTCCACAGCAATTCGGCTTCCGTAGAGAACATAACACTGTTCATCCACTGATTCGAATAAGAAACTTAGTTAACGAAAACTTCAAAACCCAAAAATCAACGGAAATGCTATTGCTGGACGTCAAAGCTGCCTTTGATTCAGTGTGGCATAAAGGACTAATCTTCAAATTGTTAAACTTTAATTTTCCTGTACATCTCATTAAAATGATCCACAGCTTTCTTTCCGTTGTGTACGTTGGCAGTAATTGCTCTGAACTATTTCCAATCACAGCAGGCTGCCCCCAAGGCTCTTGCTTGTCGCCTATTTTATATAATTTGTACACAGCTGATTTCCCACAACTGGACTACTGCACAATGTCTATTTTTGCTGATGACACGGCGATACTCAGCTCGGACATGCTGGCAGTTAACGTTATATCAAATCTTTATAGAGCATTAGATGACTTACAGAAATATTTTAGCAAATGGCAAATCATGTTAAATTGTGATAAAACTCAATCTATATATTTTTCAAGAAAACGTAAACCATGCTTTTTACCACAAAATAATATTAACTTTAATAACAATTCAATTGAATGGAAAAAGGAAGTTAAATACCTAGGAGTAGTCCTCGATCCTAAATTAAAATTTTCAAACCACATTTCATACACAACAAAGAAAATTAAAAAACTAATTGCAATATTATATCCATTTATAAATAGAAATTCTATGCTTAGCATTGAGAACAAGATATTAATATTAAAATCAATTTTTCATGCTGTCATATTTTATGCAGCTCCTGTATGGTCCACAAGTGCAAAATATCACATACAAAAATTACAAGTTTCTCATAATAAATTTTTAAAAATGATATACATTTTGCCATGGTTTTTCTCTACAAAGCGTCTCCATGCACTTGCGGGTGTAGAATTAGTAAACGTCAAAATAGAAAGACTAACTCTAAAATTCATCTCCAGATGTTTAACTTCTGAGTATACCCATATTAATGAGCTTGCATCATCATAGTAGTTAGTAAGTTATGTAGTTAAGTTATTTTTATTAAAAAAAAATAAAAATAAAAAAATCAAATAGGTTTTTGTAAGTTTTGCCTCCAAAATTTCTTTAATCATGTGTGTATATATGTAATTGAAAATTATAACAATTTATAACTTTTAAGCAGAAAAAGGAAAAACCTTGAACTCTTTACAATGTAAATTATACTTAAAATGAAATGTAAATAATATTGTAAATAAAGAAAATTAAATTAAATAAATTAAAAATTTTAAAGCCCCGTAACTCGGAGAATATGGGAGAGCGCCAAATTTGTCACTCGATGTTTTTTTCGAGTATTTATTTATTTTTTTGATTGGAGTTACTTGATATATCCAAATGACATGAAAAAATTAGAGTTAAGCATGTTCTTTTGCCTGCTATCTCGAAGGACATCGACCGATCATCGTGATTTTCAATAACACCTCTTAAGACACTATATCTGATGGATTGACACATTTGTTCTTTTTGCCTCAGAAAACTTGATTTCAACACTAATACGGACGGTCAGACGGGCAGAGGGACATCGCTCAATCGACTTCATTTTGCATAAGAAGTCAAAATATATGTACTTTATAGGGTCGGAAATGGTTTTTGAAGAAATTACACACGGAATGACAAACTTAGTTATACCCTTTTTCCACTTCTAGTGGTGAAGGGTATAAAAACGCGTTTAAATTTAAAAGAAAAAATACAAAAAGTAAATATTAGGATATACAAAAAGTAAATATTAGGATATACCAAAAAACAAACCAAAAAAAAAAAAAACAATCTTTAAAAACTGTCTCTGTAATACTTTAACAGTGAAAACACGATAACTACATAAAATATATTATTTGAAATGCGGAATATCAATTTTTCCTTTACATTTTATAAATGTAAATACATTTTGTTTTGCCAAATCTATATTATACACTAGCCTCTTCTTATATAACATTTTATAAATGAATTATTACATATATTATATGCATGCCGTAAATGAAAATGAACTAAGGGGAATGTTTAAATTTTTAATTTTTTATAAGAAAAAAAGAAATCATCATTAACCCTAAAGTTAAACAAAATGCAATGAGATGGTGTAAAATTTCTTAGAGTTTCTACATGAACTTAACACCATTTACAAGAAGCTCATAGAAGATTTTATTAACGATTATTAATAAAAGGAAGAAAAAGTATAAACTTAAACTAAAATGCATATACGTTAAATAAGTACTAAGATCAGCGTTGCCACACAAGAAATTGACTTCCTACCAATGCGTTTCTTGCACATACACTCTGTTATACTCACTTGGATTTTTTCCGTAATAGTTGAGGTGGAAATTTGTCTTTTGGTGATTTTTAAGATGGATGTTATGATTTAAAATATTAATATTGTTCGCGTTTCTTAAACCAGAGATGGTTATAGCTTTAATCATCTTTATGCAAAAAAGCAGAGATGTTTTTATTACACCTAAAACAGTGGTAAAAATATTCACGGTTATTGTGTATTTAATTCAAAGTTACATTTTTTTATTTTATGTTCTGTAGTGCGATTCACTATGCTTTTTTAACCACAATTGTTTCGTTTAAAAAATTTAACCACAAAATTAACCATTTTGCTATTCACTAACACTTTAAACGATATTTACTGGTGTTTAAAGCAAGCTGCTTCAGTCAGCTGTTATTTTTAGCAAAACAAATTGTGGTTTATTAACAGCAGTATTTTTTGTGTGGTTTAATCCGTTTAAAAAAGTGTTTGTTTACCGTGTACCTAATAATCGTTGAATAACATTGCTTTAAAGTATTTAGTGTACGATATATTTATTTTATTAAATAAAACCCTTTTAATGATTTTGTAAAATAAAACGACTTTATTAATTTATTTTTTTATTATTGAAAAAAATTAAATAAAAAGATAAACCATTCAATGAAATTAAATAATAATAATATTAATAAAAATAATAAGATACAAAGCAAAAAATTTATTAGACGAATAATTAAAATAAAAACAGCAATTAAAATTAAAAAAAATAAAACACAAAAGCCAAAAATTAAAAATACATACATATATGTATACATATTTATGAAAACTATATAAAATTTATTAATAACAAGGTTTTTATTTTGTTTTTTTTTGTATTCTTCTTTGTTATTTTCTCCTATTTTGACATTTCGCTCAGAGAGAGAGAGAGAAATATAAAACTGTTTACCATGGTTATAAATAAGTTAGTGAATCACATAGTGGTTAGTGCAAACAATGAAATGTGTGGTTAAAGTTAACCACCTTTTAAAGTGTTAAAAGTTAGTGAATCGCACTACTGAATTTTTAAGGTAAAAAATTTACTATTGCTAAAAATTTGCTACAAGAGGAAAACCTACCAAAAATTTAAAAAAACGCAACAAACCAACCAAACTACCAAACTGTTTTTTAAAAACGAAAAACTACCAAGTTTGGTCCGATTGGACCAAAGCGGCAACGCTGTTCACATACATTAAAAGCAGTATTGCCGTTTGGTTACAATTTTAACATTTTTGTAACTTTTGAAACTTTATTTATTTATTTATTGTAAAATTTTGTTATATTACGTCAAATTTTCTAACTTTTGATACAAACACGAAATAAAGTAATATCACTGTTTTATTATTTGATGTAAAAATCTCACTTAACATATCTACCTTTCTTAACATATCAATTCGGTTTAAATTACAAATGCAATCAAAAACCCATATAAAAAATTTGTTTGAAATAAACAAAAAATAACATTGCTTAAGTTTTACTCTCTTCTGTTAGTGAGAAATCACGAAATGTTTTTTCTTTCAAGTTAAGAAACAACAATTTTTTCCCAACTGGGAAATAATATGAGCTGCATTTCGTGCCTTCTGTTCAAACCTGCGAAAATTGGTATCAACTTCAGTTATTCCGCTTGAAAAATTTGATAATCGTAGTAATATCTCGATTAAGTAATAAACTGTCCTTTAATTTCCTTCAGGAAGTGCCGGAATATATTACAGAAAAATTGTCAGTAATTTTGTGTTGAAGTTTTAAGCAAATAAGTCCCAAATTTATTTTTAATAACGGCATTTTTAACATAATTAGTGTAGTAAATTTCATGGATGCTCAATCTTTTAAAGAAAAATATACTTTAAATAATTTTATTAAACGGTGAGAGCATGCACTTTTCCATACCGAAGTATTAGATTGGGTCATAATTTAAATCCTCGTGAGTATTATCGGTATGAAATTTTATTTCATACGTTATTCTTTTTTTGTTTTCGTTTTGTTTTTGTTCAGTAAATGAATTTGTTGCCTTGTTATTTTCCATGACATGTGGAATAAAACTGTTTACTATATTTTAAACGAAGACGCATTAATTTACAGGTGGTCTTAATAATTTTTGTTTATTTTCGACATTTTCAAAATTTTAAAATAATTTAGAAATTAAAAAATTTTTAAATAATGTTTAAAATTTTATAAAACTAAATTTCAAAACCAAAAAGTGAGTTATAAAATATTGCTGCATATGCAGGAGAAACAAAACCAACAACTGGTACAACTTTATTTAAAGTATTGAATTATTATAAAAGGATAAATTATATTCGGCTTCCTTCTGTTCAGCCAGCTACTTTTGAGATCAACATGGTGCTGTACAACAGCAAAATTACATTGGTTTTTTGTAGCCGTGCGGCCACCTTATATTTAATTCGCCTTGATTTTACACAAATTACATTAAATTGCTATTTTTTAAAGGAATATTTCAAAATGTAACTTTCATTAAAAAAATTCATCTTTTTTACTGTCTTTCCCTGGCAACACTAATAAAAAGATTAACAGGTGATTTAAAATCCGTCTGCAAAGTACTCATTGTGCCAACCTAATCCGTCGTTACTTTGACTTCAGGCGAATATGTCAAGGTACAACGTATGAGGAATTCTATGTGCACCGGCCTTATGAATTATTTCAAAAGATTATAAAATGGTACAGATCTGTCAAAAACTGTCACACACATACAATTTTAATCCACACTATCATACTTTTTGAGCACACATAGAAATTTTGACAGATCGTACGAGTGAGTATGATAGTGAATCCTGGCCTTAAGTAATATTTTATACAAACCAAGGCGAATCAATTACCAGGTGGCAGCGTAGGCGAATTCATTAATTTTCGTCGTGTACACTACTGTCAAACTCCATATATAAAAAATCTGTTTACCATTTTTTTTATATGAAGTTTGACATTCGTTTCACCAGCAAAAAATAATAAATTTTCTAACGCTTCCACCTGATAATTGATTCGCCTTGATACAAACTGTAATCATAATGGAAAAGGTATATTGATCTCTACATAAAAAGCAGCTGTAATTAATTTTTGTCACTGTAGTGACCAGTGATTTTTTAATCACAGTGATTGAATCACAGGTACTAAAATATCGCTCATGTTTAATTCAAAGTGAGGTTTTATTGCGGTGTTGTATATATGTATGTATTTATTGAAGTGACAATTGATACTTTATTCCTTACACGTTTAAAATATCCTATTTTCTTTCCGAGTTTGTTACATACATATTCTATATGATCTTTAAATTTTAAGTCTTTATCAATTATAAGCCCTAAATGTTTAATTTTATTAATTTTTTCTATTAAAATATTATTTATTGTAAAGTGTCTGTTGGAGTTCATATTTATCTCCACTATTTTTGTTTTGCTTTCGTTCAGTTTGAGTTTATTCATTTTCAGCCATTCGTTTATATTCCGCATATCGTTTGCTTAAATTACATAGCATTCTTCTTTTGTTGCTGATTCCGAATAAACAAGTGCATCATCAGCATATAACACAATCATTTATCATTTATATATATTAAGAATAGCAGTGCCCCTAGGACTGATCCTTGTGGGACTCCGAAATCATTTATTATCACACTAAATTCAACATTGTTCACTTTTGTCACCTGTCTACGAACTGATAGATATGTCCGAAACCAATTTAACTCTTTATTCTTTATTCCATATTTAAAAAGTTTCTTTACCAATACCTTCCTATCGACTATCTCGAAGACTCTTTTAAAATCCAAAAAAAAAAAAAAATTGGTAATATTTTAATCTCCTTTTTATGATATTGACATTTATTTATTACATAGTTAATAGTTCTTTCACAGGAGTGTTTTTTCTAAAGCCAGATTGGCACTTTAATAGTATATTATGTTGTTCTAGATACTCTACCAAGTTTTTTTAACAACCATTTCTAAAACTTTTTCACATATTATAAGACCATTTATTGGGCGAGAATCTTCACATTTGCTGGCGTTTCTTATTTTTCTATTGGTGTAATCATAGTCTCTTTCCAACTATCGGGGAAGTTCCAGTCTCCAATGATTTATTTATAATATTTACTGATATGTTGCTTAGTTTAAACCACTTATCAATTATTAATTTTATTGACATTTTTTTGTAATCTTTTTTACTATTCATCATTTTACATACTGTGAGCGTCAAAATAAAGTGTACACAAACATTTTCTTTAAATTAGTTTTTATTTCAGTCTTTAAAAATACCATTTTATTTAACATTTAATGTTTTTTTAATTGTTATGCAGTTCTCTACTTAAACTTAAAAAAAACAACAACAAAAATTTACAACAACAAAAGTTATAAAACAAAAACAAAATCTATTCCATATTTTACGCGTCAAAATAAAGTGTACATCTTATTTTGTAGCATTTTAGCGAAGTAAAACCGCATAAAATACCGTTATGTTTTATGTTTATTTACTTTCTTGCATTCTTTTAAATCACTATTACTGTTTTATAGTAGACAGACGCAATTATCGGACTATAACTTCTTTGCAGAAAGAAATTTGTTATGGGTAGACAAACGTCCACAGATGCCAGGGAACTTGTGATAAAACTTTGAAAAGACGGTAAAACTTTTCGTGAAATCGGGTCTATTATAAACAGAAGCCATAATACAGCAAAGAAAATAGTTGATAAGCACGAAAAATTCGGCAAAGTAGAAAATCGTCCAGGTGCAGGCCGACCAAAAGCTTTAAGTTAGTCTGAAATAAGGTCTATTTTGCGTGATGTGAAGAAGAATCCATTTAAAAGTGCTGTTAAAATATCGGAGGAAATTTCAGCAACAAAAAATACCAACGTAAGCGCCAACACAGTACGAAGAACTCTACACGCAAATGGTCTACATGGTCGGTTGCCGCGAAAAAAGCCACTTATATCGTTAGCAGATCAGAAAAAACGTATTGAGTATGCAAAAAAGTACGAAACTAAAGATGGTTCTTTCTGGAATAACTTTTTATTTAGTGATGAGAGTAAATTTGAGAGATTTGGCCAGAAAAAACCTGTAAAAGTGTGGCGTACAAAAAATGCACAGTATGCTGAACAAAATCTAATATCTACGGTTAAGCATGGAGGAAGTTCGGTGATGGTGTGGGGATGCATTGCGGCAAGTGGAGTGAAAAGCTTGGCTTTTATTGAAGATACCATGAATAAAACGGACTATTTAAACATTTTGAAAAACAATTTGCCATTTGTGGAGAAATTGGGCTTAAAGGGACCTTGGATCTTTCAACAAGACAATAATCCCGAACATACGGCGAAGATAGTAAAAGAATGGCTCCTTTATCATACTCCTAAAACATTAGATAATCCTCCCCAAACACCGGACCTTAACCCGATTGAGCATTTGTGGGAACATCTTGACCTGCAAATACAAAAGAGGACAATTAATAACAAGGATACGCTTAAATCCCTTATAATGGAGGAGTGGAAGAAAATTCATCTGACATAACCAAAGAACTAGTTGAATCGATGCCCCGAAGACTAAGTGCCGTTATTAAAGCTAAAGGAAAAGTAACCAAATACTAAATCATACTAATTTTTATAATGAATTATAAGTGTACACTTTATTTTGACGCGTAAAATAGGGAATAGATTTTGTTTTTGTTTTATAACTTTTGTTGTTGTAAATTTTTGTTGTTGTTTTTTAAGTTTAAGTAGAGAACTGAATGACAATTTAAAAAAACATAAAATGTTAAACAAAATAGTATTTTTAAAGACTAAAATAAAAACTAATCTAAAGAAAATGTTTGTGTACACTTTATTTTGACGCTCACAGTATATTTTTTAAATCTTCAAGAGATATTTCCCGAAACTTAAAAGTTTAATTTATCATCAGTATTTTATTTACATATTTCACATTTTCGATAGATTTTCTAATGTTATAAATTCTATATATGTATATAAAAAACTTATTAAAATTTTCAGCTACATATTTCTAAATTATTATTAAAGGTTATGTTATTTAATGTCACAATTTTTATCACAGTTCTAGGCTTTTATTACGAGATCTTTTATCTTGCTCCACATTTCTTTTTGATTTCTTGCACTTATTTCATTTTTATATGTACGTTTTTCTTATTTTCCAATTTGACTTTAAATTGATTTTTTATTATCTTATAATTTTCTCAAGCATTAGTGGAGTTTTCAAATAATGCCCTTTGATATTTTCTATTTTTTACGCATCTACGTTCATTATCAAACCATTTATTATTTTTAAGAAATTTTGTTTTAGTTTTATTTGTAAATTTTTTAATTGCATTTTTAATCTTTCTGTCAAAATTATTAACATAATAATTCAAATTGTATACTTCATTGATAAACAAATTCTCATTTATAAAATTTCTAAATCTGTTTCCTTTATATTTGAAAATATATGTCTCCTCACTTGGTAACTTTTCAAATCAGCTGTCCTGATTTATATCCTATGCTTTCGTGATCCGATATTTTATTCATAACATTAATCTTTGCGGAAACATTTTTACTATTTGTTATTATATAGTCGATAAGAGTTTTAGAGTTCTGTGTTATTCTTGTAAATTCATTCATAATTTGTTTTAGGCCACATTCGTTGAGAATACTTTCCCATATTTTACCTATTTTGATTCTATAAAAATCGTTATGCCAATCAATTTTAAAATCACCAGCTATTATTATATCAATATTTCTTTCACTTATTTCTTCTACTAATTTCTGAAATATATCACAAAACTAGGCCTTATTAATTTGTGGTGATCTATATACTATTATTATTATAAAGACCGCACTCTTATAATTTGCCTTGAATGCGCCAATCCAGAAATTTGAATATTTTATATATTCCTTAATTCTTTCAATGTGCCAACTCTTCATAAAATATAATATTTGTCTTCCAGTCTTTGACGAGTTTGAAAGTAATTTTCTCAGTGTGATGAGATTCAGAAAGAACAATAAGGTCTGGTTTTACTGCTTCAGCTATAATCTCGAATTGATTAATGTTATTTGTTAGTCCCTGTATATTAGTATATATTTCATGAATACTGTTTCGTTGCTAGACATTTAAAAATATTCTCCTCTTCTTTAAGTTTAGCTTGTTTTGATAAACTGGACACTCACGATTGTTCGATGTGTTTTACAAAGTACTAGTGACTTGCATTCGCCATCGCATAACTTATATTTTTTATTTATAACTATACAGGCATACTTTCTATTTTCTTTTAATATGTCCGTTAATGGAGAGGCATCGGTAAATATTCATATTCTTATGTATATATTCATACTCATATATTCTTATATTAGAAAGCCTAATCGAAAAATCTGATATTGTGGCAATTCGATCAAGACTTAAACATTTTTCTTCCCATTAAAGGCGTTTAGATATAGGAAGTTTGTTAAATAGCTCACTTAACGATATTGGATTAGGCAAATGGTAGCTTCCTCCAACGGATTCTAAGAAAGTAGTCATATTGCCGACTTTTTTTGCAAAGTGAAGAGGAGAATTCTGATTCTGATTTGATGGCAATGATCTTACTTTTTGAATTTGCGATTTAATCAATTGTTCTGGGCGGCCAAACATCTGTGACAAAGTTTTAATGATTGCATTAACATTTTTCGAGCAATGATTTAACTGATTCTCGCGCATCTCCCTCAAGACTTTCTCTAAGACGCATTATATTATGAAGTTCCGAATATTCGAATTCTTGAGTTGAAGTTGTAACCGATTCATAAAAAGTTTGCCAATCTTGTTACCCCGAAAATTTTGGAAGAGGGTAAATTTTTTTTGTCGATGATTGCTTAGAGGGAGTTTACATTAAGAGCATTGTATCAGCTACAAAAGTCATCATGCAGAAGTTTGTTTGCAAGAGGTGCAGAGAAGCTTGCGGGGTAGCAAAAGTAGCATGAAATGAATATTCATGACTCTTTTTAGTTTTTTCTCTCATTCCTGTTACTCTCTTTGAAATTAGCGATCTAATCATTGGCATTGCCGGGGAAAGTCTTTGAAGACTTCTACTTTTTCTCATATATTTTAATGGAAACACAGAACTTAAGAAAATTGCTTCAACTTGGTTCTCCAAATAATGAAAGACACCAAATTATTCCAAAGTAGTTAATCAAATATAATAAAAATTTGAAATACAATATCGAAAACAAGACGGTAATTAAATAAACTCTTTCCAATTGGTTAACAAATGTTTATTAACTGAAAATATTACAATGTCAACATATTATTATAAATTTAAAATTATATAATAACTTACAATTTTATGTGCCTTTATTATGAAGTTTTCGATTAATGAAAATTTTCAAACAATGTTTTCAAAAGCTCTCAATAAAATTTAAAACGATTTCAAGAATTAAAGTAAAATACAAAGTGAAATAATATACCAAAGAACATTTTAACAACATCATATAAAAAACAAATAACAAGCATTTTTATACATTTAATAACATTCACAGACATGTTTACATTTTCTGTTCATGTTCTAATATTAATTCAAAAATCTTTTTTAATTTGTGTCTAACCATACCAAAAATTGCAGCGATGTACATCAGTTAATTCACATATGTAAATTAAAATTTTAATGTACTGCGTTTGTTAAAAAATGATAAGAAACATAAATTTTTTTTTTTTTCTACATTTTCTATTAAATTAAAAACTAGAATTTGAACACTGTATGTCTTTATTGCAATTTATATTTATAAATGTTTAACACAAAGCACAATCAGCTGTTTCCGTATGGAAAGTGCGATCAGTTTCGTACCTTGCCTAAAGAAATTACATTTTACGAAACTTGAAAAGTTTACATTATAGTTTGCCACATATAATTTAATAAATTTGCACAGTTGTTTAAGTTTGCTTGAGTTACCTTATGTACATTATAGTTGGGCCTTTAAGCACAAATGTAAGTGTGAACGCTATATAACTCTGAAATTCAGCCGTTTCCCAACATATTATTTAAAACACCCAAATTCGCCAAAATTTCCCTGCTTTTAAATACCTAAAATCTAAACTTTTTCGTTGACGTAACTTTGGCAACGTTAAAAAGTTAATTCCACAAAAAAATGAGCAATCTTTTAAGATTATGTACAAATGCGTGTAAAATTGCTTCCGACAAAACACCAATACGTTTATTTGGTCAACCACTTGTAAAACCTTTGAAGCATGCATTTTCATCGAACACTAAAGTACACAGATTGTTCCAACGAGCGCCAATTAATTTTACTGAAAAACGGGGATCAAATTTTTGTACCAGAGCCTATGACATAAACACAAATGTATCCAAAGATGTTATATTGTTCAAATACGAAAATCCCAGATTTTTTAAAGTTTTAAATATATTTGGTATTTGTCAATTTATTTTTTGGACATATTTGTCACATTTTGCTTTTACCACATTAAGAGATGCTCCAGTGGAGCAGAAAGAAGAATTAAAGTGGTTTGAACGTATAAACCTAGGGGAAAATAAATATCGTAATGGGATCACGGCTATAACTTTTATAATTGGTAATGAAAAGTATATATAAATGGCCTTAGCAATAAATTCTATTGTTTATAGGGTATGGTATCTTGGTTGCTGTGTGGATGTTTACATTGCGCTCTGTGCGATTTTTAATACTGCGGAAAGGTGGTCAGGATGTATCAATTGTAACATATGGACCATTTGGACATAATCGTATAATTACGGTTCCTATTAAAAGTCTGTCTGCTCAACAACCTAGAGAGCTGGCCGAAGTACTACTACCATTGAAGGTCCGTAATCGTTCACTTTTTTATGTGCTTGAAATGAGAGGAGAATTTAAAAACACCCAACTTTACGATTATACAGCTGGTCTCCATAGGCGATTTTAAGTTTCTTTAAAATTTTATACAGCTCAATCTTTTTATTTTATTGTGAAAAGCAAAACATAAATAATATTTAAAATTTTCAAAGGTAAATCTATTTGGATAAAATCCACTCTCAAGGGTTTTAATAAACTGGTTCCGGTTTTTGTGTTAAAAGCAAGCCAAAACGTTTTTTAATAGTAAGACGTTGCCTGGAGTATTTATCCTCTGGCGAGAAGTGAGCAGGATGAGCTGAAATTGTTGGCCTGCCGTCCTCGGTGCGTTTCTATGGAAAAAGATTTAAGTTAGTATACATTTATGGATTTTTTAAAACTTACCTTTAATGTATACACACGTTCACCATTTTCATTTAATGTGTACATTAAATACATTTTTCCTTTTTTACAATTTTAATAGTGTTAAGCACGTGCACTTATATCAATAATAATAGATAGGGTGTACAATGAACAATTTAATATAAGAATAAATAGCATTGCCATATAATCAAATACATTTTGATACAGGATGTTTGGTTCATTTTATTTTTACGTAAGCAAAAGTTTCTGATTTGAAAATTCTTGTTTTTCTTTAGCGACTTTCATTATAAGCAGCATTAAAGAAGATGTGCGTTTTTATATTAAGGACCAAGCTAAATATCTGACACTATAAAAAATTTTCCTAATGGTTACTAAGAAATCTGTGGGGTTGGCATTCCTTATTTTAAAGGCAAAACAAATTAAGACAGAAGCTTCTGAAAATACTAATCTATAAAAAGACTTCAACGCAAAAAGTAGAGCATAATAAAATTTTTAGTAATGTTAATTTATTAAAGTAAAAGCACAAAATCTGTACAAATAACACGACTAAAGTTTTAACATTTTTATTATGACTTTTGGCAATAATTTATATATTAACCGACCCAAAGGGGGCTTATTTCGTCAACGTTAGTATAAGTTGGTATCAGGTTAAATTTTATATAACTCTTTATGGAAACTATTTTTAAATTTACACCAAAATTCTCAATTTTGTATTAATAAACCTTAAATGTAAAAATTGTACAGTCCATGTTTTAAGTTTTTATTAGAATTTACAAGGCTTCTCAGGGCAGAGAGAAGATTATTATACAGTTTAAATATTTTTACTTGAAACGATCTCTCAAAAGTAGAGTTATATATTTTTGGCGTGATTAACTAAGGCTCACTTGTTGAAGATGACATCTCTTGTGAAAAAGTTAAAAAGTTCTCATCATAAACATCATAACATTGAATAGCACAGTTAGGTTAGGTAGGTAGCCTACCTGCTGTTGGAAAAGAGGGAGAAGAAGAAACAGAAAGAGAAGATTAAGCAGGATATAGAAAAGAAATGTAGATAAGGAGAAGAGAAAGGCAAAGAACTGCGCGTGCAGAGAAGAACCCGCCAATTAAGGCCAGCTGGCCAAAGTGTGCGCTCATCCTCCCGAATGAGTCACGATGTCCGGTTTTGGGCCAGTAAACCGCTCACTGCACCCCAAGAAGGACCTAGTGATAATGTATCAGATAGGTCCCCGTAGTACCGCTGACCGAGGTATCTCAGCCATACACATCCCAGCACGGGACACAGAAAGAGGTGGTGTTCCACCGTCTCCTCTTTCTCCTTGTCCTGACAACTTTTGCAGAAGTCGTTAAATGGGAGACCCATTCTCTCAACACGGGTCCCAAGTAGTCAGTGCCCAGTGACCACAGCCATCAAGTCACGCAGTCGAACCCTTGGTATCTACAGTAGTGCACCCGCCCTGCCCCGAACCAAAGAGGACCAGATTGTTTTATCGTTCGAACATGTCGACTCGTTAGACCATCTGATCTGGGGTAGTCCGTAAGGGGCAGCGTCGATGCGCTGTCCGCAAGGAGAGAGGGGTCGATCTAATGGCCCCATACTGCGCAGCACCTTCTCCAAGATAGAAACATTCGACGCAGAGTCCAGTTATAAGTACTTGAAATTAAAAATTGGAATGTTTATTGAAAGTTCACTGCATTGCATGTATCTACATATGTAAAAAAACGCAGAACAGAATCGAAAAAGTCAGCGCACAACTGATTTTACAATCAAAACACTTTCAATTAATAATGTGCATTTGTTACCCTTCTATAAAATTATTAGTTATTTGAACATCTATTACGTTTGCACTTACATGTTGTATCTGTTAAACGTTATTGTGGACGATTAGTAAAGGCCCAACTATGGTGTGCATAAAACAACTTATGCAAGCTTATACAACTGTACAAATACATTAAATCATATGTGGTAAACTATAATGTACATAAGATAACTTTTCGTCAAGTTTCGTTAAATTTCATTTCTTTATGCAAGGTACCAAATTGATCGCACTTTCCGTACGGAAACAGCTGAATGTGCTTTGTGTTGTACATTGATAAAGAAAAATGTTAATTAAGACCTAAATTATTAAATGTTTGGTTTTTAATTCAATAGAAAATGTAGAAAAAACAAAATCTTTCTTTATGGCCAATTTTTTACAAAGATACTATATTTAACTTAAATTTGTATTTATACACACATATATATACGATATAAGCGATGAACATCGTTGCATTTTTTAGTACGGTTGGCAACAAACACAAAACAAATAACTTTTAATATTTTTTTACTTTTTCTTAGAACATGAACCAAAATAAGTAAATGTGTATATAAATGTTAATTAATATATAAAATATCATCTTTAAAGCCTTTTCGTTTTAAAATTTTGTTTATATATAGAAATTATTTTTGGCAAAAGTACGAAGAAACATAAATGTGCAACTGTGGCATATAAGTTACTAAATTTATGTAAGTACATTGTAGTCACATAAATTTCGTTAATAAGTTACCTAAGCATGTGACAGGCTTTTCGTTGGATTTTTGACATAAGCTAAAGGTAGCTTATGCACATTATTGTATATTATATGGCATCTTTTGTAAGTTATTTTTACAGTGTGGCACCATCTTTCAAATTGACATTAATTTCATACGGCAGCTTTAGTAAATAGATCTAATTTTATTGTTTTTGTGGAAGAACGGCTTTGTAAACGACGGATAGATTTTTCCACATTTCTTTTAACAGAGCTAATTTAAAAATATTGAAAAATACTAACATTTACTAAAAAGGTGTTGTAAATTTTAATTTCAGCATTGTTTAAAGTGATTTTTTTTATTAAATGTAGATTAGAGGTAAGTTTATTTGTGTTAACTTGTGTTTTTTATTTATTTGTGAATTCTTAACCTGAAATGTGCTAAAATTGTTTATGTTCGCAACTAGGGTTGCCAAAGTCTATCTTTTTAATAAATGGTAGGATATTTTTAAGTTGTCAGCAGAACTTTATGATAATGGTAAAGATGCGCATAGCTCACGTATTGTTATAAATCATGTACGTCTGAATATATTTCACTACCCCAACACGCGGCTATGACAGTGAATGTTTCGCTGTCAATGATATGTACATTATGGAAGTTACTTCTCTAATCTAAGTTTTAATTGAGTTAAAAAATAGGTATTTTTGTTGTTTTTAGAACTTTTCAATTTGTAACATAACGAAATAATACCAGGTGGCCGCAATGGCGAATTCATAATTTTCGCCGTAAACTCTAAATGTCAAACTCCATATATAAAAAATTTATCGGAACAAATCTAGTTTACGGGCACCGCACCAAAATTAAAAAAAAGTTGACTACGGGGTGCAAAATGCAATTTTAAGCAAAAAATATAAAGTGAAAAAATTGGCGGCAACCCTTAGTTTCGGAGTTACGGACCTCCGAAGTTTTTGTATCTAATAAGGCACATATCGAGTATTCGATGGTAGGATGGGACAATATGGGTATTATTGGAAAGGGAATTTAAGGGCCTATTCAATTAAATAGAAAAAAAGTTAAAATAAAATAAAAAAATCAGGTAAGGCTCCAAAAAAACTATTTTTTCCATATAAACATAACTTTACTCAAAAACGAAAGAATTTTCTCCTCTATGGTATAAGCAACAGCGGCTTTGCTTTCTAAAGGTTTCCTGCGTAGCTGGCCTTCGGCCGGACCACAGAATTTTCTCTTCTATGGAATAACCAACAGCGGCTTTGATTTCTAAAGGTTTCCTGCGTAGCCGGCCTTCGGCCTGACCACAGGATTTTCTCCTCTATGGTATAACCAACAGCGGCTTTGCTTTCTAAAGGTTTCCTGCTTAGCCGGCCTTCGGCCGGACCACAGGATTTTCTCCTCTATGGTATAACCAATAGCGGCTTCGCTTTCTAAAGGTTTCTTGCGTAGCCGGCCTTCGGCCGGACGCAAAGATTTTCTCCTCTATGGTATAACCAACAGCGGCTTCGCTTTCTAAAGGTTTCTTGCGTAGCCGGCCTTCGGCCGGGCGCAAAGATTTTCTCCTCTGTGGTATAACCAACACCGGCTTCGCTTTCTAAAGGTTTTCTGCGTAGCCGGCCTTCGGCCGGACGAAAGGATTTTCTCCTCTATGGTATAACCAATAGCGGCTTCGCTTTCTAAAGGTTTCCGAATAACTTAATTTATTTTGTAAAAAAATGTTTTTCCGCACTAGATTTTTTTAAATTATTTTTTCAATTTTTCCTGCTTCAATAAATAGCCTCTTATATTCCCTTTCCAATGATACTCATATTGTCCCATTCCGCCATCAACTACTCGATAAATAACATATTATATATAAAAACTTTGGAGGGCCGTAACTCCGAAACTAAGGGTTGCCGCCAAATTTTTCACTTTACATTTTTTGCTTAAAATTGCATTTTGCACCCCGTAGTCAACTTTTTTTTTATTTTGGAGCGGTGCCCGTAAACTAGATTTAAGCCAATTTATCTAACTGTTATACATATTTTTTATATATGGATTTTGACATTTAGAGTTTACGGCGAAATTAATGAATTCGCTATCGAGACCACCTGTATTATTTCGCCATGATTTGTAATATAGAAACAAGGCGAATAAATTATAAGGTGGTAGCGATGGCGAATTCGTTAGTTTTCGCCGTAAGCCCGAATGTCATATATACATATAAGAAAAAATTGCATACAGATTTTTTATATATGGAGTGTGACAGACTACCGGCGAATATCAATGAATTCGCCATCGCTACCATCTTATAATTGATTCTCCTTGTTTAGATTTATCTTAATGTATTTTAAAATCACCCACGTTTATTACGTTCCAAGGCGAATAAATTCTAAGGTGGTATCGATGACGAATTCGTCAATTTTCGCCGTAAGCACGAATGTCACAATTACCACCACTTTATAATTTATTCGCCTTGTGACGTTCTGATTAAAAACTGAAACATTCTGCAAGAAAAACTTCTTTAAAAAAAAAGTCCTACAACTTTTTTGGAATCACAATTATACAATCTGATATTTAAAATGCAAAATTTTTTTAAATTTGATATTAAAAAAAAACCTCTATTAATTTCAGTTATCTTTTTGTTACTTTTTTTTCGTAAGTATGGGCAAAAACGGATTGTAATTGTGACATGGAATATTTTGTAAAAGCGTTTTCTGATCGCGAGCATATATAGTCATGAGTTTTCAACATTCCCATTTTTTGAATGTATTTCAGCAAAGCATAATGACTATTAATTTTTTGATATTCACTTCTATCATGAATATATTTTCTCTCGAAATTTTTTCTTTTTTCCCCAAATTGCAATCGTGAATAATTCACGTGAACAATTTTTGACTTAAACAAAAATCCCCCTTATCGGGATTGATTTTTTTCCTCGAAATTTTTTCACTTTTCCCTTAGATTTGTTCACTTAAACTTTGCTGGGGAACTGCATACATTTTGCCAGTTTTTATATGTTTTAATTAGAATATTTACATCAATAACACATTTTTTTAATTCTACATCAGTTACTGCAGTGCAGACTGACATTATGCTCGTCAAGATGCAAAACAAAGAGATTTACCTATTGGTTATATATATATGAAGATTTTTTTTAAATATTTTTTAAATGATCAGATACAAAAATTTATTTTATTGAAATGGGTCAGTAGCAATGTTTAGGGTAGGTAGACAGAAAGCCGTGTTGGCACAGCCCACTTGGGTCCATTGATCGGACCTTTTGTGTCTAGGGAAACTTTAAGAGTTTTTAAGCGTCTTGCACGTCACGTTCTTGAAATAAAATTGTTCTCTGTTGTAGTATCTCCTCCTCTTGCAACAACACAATAGCACAAACCCTTACCATTTCTAAATTTTTTGTACCTTTAAAAAAATTTTGAATATTTTTTCCCCTATTTTTATTTTCTTCTTTTTAATTTGTATTCAGTACGAATTGATAGCGGAAACAAACGTTCCCATGAAACTCGCGATAGCAATTTTCCCTTCATGGGGAATGAAAATTTCATGAGAACAAAAATTTCACATTTTGTTCACGATAGGGGTGATTGAGTTTTATTTGTACGGCTGGGGCTCATTAAATTCGATAAATTAGAACTTTTGTGCATAGTTAACCATACTGCAATAAATGTAAAAATGGTCATGACGGCTTTCTTGTACTGATACCAAATTGAAATGAGTGAATGAACAATATATATACATCTATTTTATAAAGCATTATAAAAATATAATATTTATAACTACATAAGAATTTACCTTTGCTCTTTTGTAAGTAAATTCTGATTAGTTTATTACTCATATTTTATGGGTTTAAAACTGCGGACATAAGTTTTTAATAACACACATAAATAGGTTTATTTCACAAAGGAATATTTGAAGTTCAAGCATTATTCTACAACAAAACTGTTTGCTTCGTAATGTTATAAAATGCTAATTTTCGTTGTTAGAAATTTTACTTTGTATATTGGCGATTTTATCTTTCCCTTTTAAGGCTCCAAAATTTTGAGGTATGGATAACCTTAGAAAATGTAGTGCCTGATAAAAGATACCAAATACTGAATTACTTATTCAAAATTGTTATTTAAGAACAGAATCTGCTAAAATATATGTATGTAAGTACATATTTGATGTCTTTATTATTTATTCGTTCTGGTTTTTAAAATTGAAAAACATAACCTCAAAAGTTTTGTTTGTATTTTGAATTATGGTATACATACATATTTATTTAGATATGTATATAAAATATTTATGTAATTACAAAATGGCGATTTAGAAAATTATTTCTTAGACAAGGTACCTCAGATGTTTTAATGCTTTATTATTTTTATAAAAAAGAATATGGCCGGCGCTTAAACAAATATTTATAAGTCATATAAATATATATACATAAGTTCATCAATACACATGTATGTATGTATGTATGTAGTTAGTTGTCAGATACAGTTTTGTAATTCCACATAAAGTAAACTTTTTGTCATCTTTTTAATTTTTATTGTATGGTAAAGACCCCAACTTATTGATTTTTATATGAGCGATTTCTTCTCTTTTTCCCTCTTTTTTGCAAGTTTAATCTTTGTTCTCTCTCTTTCTCACAGTTTTTTATTATTTCTATTTTTGACTTGTAGTTTTTCTACAAATTGGCTTTATTCGGGTTTTTATTTTAAAGGTTTTTTGTGTTATTGATTTTCCATTTTATATACCAAAATAGGCATGTATTTAAAAATATCAATTCCCAAATTTTATTTTATAAAAAAGCAAAAAAAAGGTTGGTTTTTCTTTGTATAATTTCATATATTTGGTTCATGACTACTTGTCGATTACCCATATGCAACGTATAAATATCATATGTAAGTACTAATGTTTGTGCATATAATGGAGTGTTGTATAATCGGTTTGTAGTAAAATACGTAAGTATGTACATATGTACATTAATAACTTTTTATTAAATTTTTCGATCTAATACATATCAGGTACCTATATCTTTTAGTATTTTTAAATATATTTTGTAAATTCTCGTGACTTTCTCCTTATTGATAAGTAAATTATTTTATGTAGGTAGGTACCTTAAAATATACTTAATAGGTAGGTAGGTTTTTAATAATTTTGTATTAAAGAAAATGCATTTCGCTTCATTTTTGCACTCTTACCTTCATACATAAATAGAAATACATATGCATGTATAGGTACACTGATCAAAAACGTAGTATTTTTAATTGTGAATTTGTAGTTATTATTAATATTAATTTTAATAAATATCTATTTATTTTATAAACAGGTTGGTGCATAGATACCATGCTAAATTTTATAGATACATATTTTTTCACTCTTTTCTTGTAGGTATAAAACTTGTTTGATAAATGGGTTTCCAAAAACTTTCTTTAAGTGTATATATGGCTGTGTGAAAACAAAATGACAAAGCTAATTTTTTGTAGAACATTACCTATTATTTTAAAATTTCATCTTAAGGATTTTATGAATCTTGTACCTATTTATTGAAAACAAATAAATTAGGTAGGTACCTATAATATTTTAAAGATTGGTTTGTTATGAACATGTAATTATGCATATATGTTTGTGCTTTTAATAACATTTTTTAACCTAGGTATGAATAAATTTATTCAAATAAGTATGTTTGATAAATAATTGTAATTCCAGTTTTTGCAAATTTTCTACAAATCATGCGAAATAAAAAGACATTGCAAACAATGAGTGTAAAACACAAAAAGAGAGGAGAGTACATGCAAGTTTATAAATTGTGAACAAGATAAAATACAAAAAATAATAAGAACATTTTACGTATAATCAACGAATATTTTTGTCAATTTTTAAAGGTATCTAGGTATTCTAATTTTAATTATTATTTACTTGAATTAGGTTATTACATATGTACACACATAAATATATATAGAACGTATATTATATGTCTGTATGTAGATATAAAGTGAAAAAGGCCTCTGCTAGAGAGAAACAGAAAAGAGACCGTATAAAAGATTTTATAACTAAGTACAATAATTGTCATTGTAAGGTACACTTGATATAAATTGATTTTAATGAACTACGTAAATATTTATATAATATAAATGTATCTGAATCTGAACTATAATTATTATTTTTATATAGTTTAAATATAAAAAGGTGTAAACTTACATTCATACAAACTTACATAATTGTAATTCACACTCATTTCGTGTATCTTTTATTCACACATACATATATACATACATACATATATGTATTTAGGTACGTACAATATAATAAAATGTATACAGATATATATATATATATATATAGCTTCATATAAAAATACCAAAGCCATGTCATTACCATGGACAGACATTACTTAATATCTGTGTCTGCTAGTTGCATTTTAGTTATAACATATTCTTGGTTATATTTTTCCCCTAATCAAGATAAAGTTCCACCAAAATGTTACTTTATTTCGTTCTTAAAAATAAAGAAGTTAACGTGAGAGTATCGTTTTTCTTTTTTTTTAATTTTCGTACCTTGAACTATGTTTATTTTAAACATTTGGAAAAATTAAAATATATTTTTATTACCAATTTTTAATAATGAAATTAACTGTTAGAAAAAATTCTGTACTTTATATTTTATGAGTTTCGTTAAGTATATTTTAACTGGTTTTACATACGTATATATAGTAGGTATTTAGTTTAGTTTTTGTTTGCTTTTGTGGGAGCAAATTTTAAGTTTGATTTTGTGTATGTATCCATTAAAAACACAGATACGCCCATGACTTATTTTTTGTTTTGTTCCACAAATGTTTTTGTTGGTAAAACGACTTAATATCCACAATATTAATTAAAGTTATATATATATAAAAAAATAGAAATACTAAAAGTAAAAAAAAAAAAATAAAAAAAAAAATAATAAATAAATGTGTTTTTATAAGTCCACCCAAGTCTCCACATATTAAAACTAACTTTATTTAAATAAATTACTTTTCGGCTTAAAAATATAGGATTTTATCAATATCTATATTATTATTTCCCTTTGTTTTGTATAATTAAACCAAATTTTTACTTGTTCCACACATAGCCCACATTTTGTATTATGCGTTTTCTCATTTGATAATAGGTATGTGTGTATGTATGTACCTGTGTACATAATTTTAGTTATTATTAATCTAATATTTAAAAGAAATAGTTCAAGAGCCCTACAGCAAGCTGCAAACGCATTTAGCCCGTTTCATTTTCTTTGCTTCCCGCCCTTCGAATAAGCCACTCAACTAACCATTTTGTTTTGGTAGTCTTCGTTTGTAAGTGTGCCTTTTGTTCATGGCGGCATCATCTTGTTGTTGGTTATTGTGTTGTATCATAGCATATAGATTTTATATGCCTAGCATAAGTAAATTTGTGTTTTTTTCCTGTTTTTCTAGAATTAATATCTGCGTTAACTCATTTTAAATAATTAAAATTAGTTCATGCCTTTAAAGTTGTAGAAGATAGTATACTATATGGACCTTGGATAATGACAGCTCCGTTAGCTTTATTAAAATTTATGGTGTTACCTTATTTCCTGGACCTATTCTTATAATTAGCTAATTCCTTTTTTTTCCTAAATTTTTTATATATTAACCTCAACTGTACGGTCTGAAATAAATCCATAACCCGAGTAAAAATACGAACATACCAAGTCGTTTTATGCAAGTAAATATCTTTCATTTTTGCTTTGTATAGTTGTTGTTCAGTTCTCTGTTTCACGTGTAAACGAACGGTCGCGTTTTGTTATAATCACACTGTGTGCATTTCTTGTGTGCTTAGCCTTAGATTGGGAAAGTTGAATTTTAAAAAATATTCGCACAAAATAATGTAAGTTCAAATTTTTATAAATTTGTTTTTAATAAAATTGTACCTCTTATTTTTGTGTTTTGTTTTGCTCTCCCTCTTCTCTTACACACTCTCTCTCTCTCTTTCACACACATAATTCCCATATAAAACTAAAACATTAACGCCATCTTGTCATTTGAATTAAAAAATTTAGCAATTGATGATGTATCTAATTCTGTTTTGCTTTCTATATTATTTCTGAATTTAAAGATTTTCTTTTTGTTTCCCCTCCCGCCGAAACAAAAATGTTTTAAATTTACAATTAAGGGACGAAAATAAGATACAAAAACATTAAGAGGTAACACTTTTTGTGTTGTTTTAGTACCTAAGCATATCAAGTTATATGTTCATGTTTTTACATATTTCTAAATCCAAGCTTTAAAGCTAAATATGTTAGTTTTAGCTGAAATTGTTGCCGCTTGTATATTCAATGTTTATACCCTATAGAAGTATATAGGAATATATGTACATACATGTTTGTTCATACTTTATAAAAATCATAAATACCGATGGCATAACTTTATCATATGTATGTGTGTATGACTACGTCGATATCTGTTTAAAGAATATATACACATATAGTGTATTTATTTATATTTTTGATTACCAATTATTGAATAATCATCTATGGTTAATACCAATATCTTTTTTTAAGAAAATTGTGTTTTTCGTAAAGAAAGAATATAGGTACATACCTATAGGTATTAAAGTCTATTTTTTGATTGGAACAAACATTTTTGTCTATGCAATAGTGATTTACTATTATAAATAACCAAATAAAAAACAACTCGATTACTTTTGTATTAAAATATATCTATTTTATGTTTCTGTATTACGAACGATGAACTCGTCTAAAAATTTTGTATAAAAAGGGCACAGTACTTATTTTGACTTATTTCTATACACTTTTTGTAGACTTGTTGTTGTGTTCAAGTGATAATATTTACAGATTCACGAATGTTAAGAAATGTACATAGGTATTTGATCTTTAAAACAAAAGTGTTACCACTTATAAACTTTTTTATGTTAGCAATTGTTGAAACTTATAAAAAGAAATTCTGCTCTGAGAACAAAATATAAACGTAACACAATGAACTATTAAAATTATGATTAGACCAATGGGAGCCGATTAAGTATGTACAGCAAAATATTGTTGGACATTTGAACATTGTTTGAATACATATACGCCGCATCCTAATTTACAGTTATTCGGTTTTTACTTGCAACTTGTCGGCTTTGAAAAGTATTCGCTTAAATTTAAACGTATCTAGAAGCATGTGGTGGGACAGATGTCTCTGTTTGATTAAAGCAGTATGTTCAGTTGATGTATAAAAACACAAAAAAAATAAACTTGACACAAACTGTGCAACACAAGTTTATTGGTGCTGCTAAAAAGTAAAAAAAAGAAGTAATCGATTTGCATTTAATTTTTATATCATTTAATTATTTTTTTTTTTTTAACTTTTAGATAGTCTACCTAATGCAGGCAGAATAATTAAACTGAAACACAAAACCAGATAAAAATTCTAGCAGGATGATGGAGGTCAAGCAAAATACTGCTGTTGATATTAACGAACTGTTGACATCAGCGAAAAATAGTGGTAGCGATGAAGTTGACGATGCTGTAATGACAGATTTATCCGATGGAAATTCTCACGATTTAGTAAATTGTGATTTAATAAAAATAAGTGGTATGTTTAAAAACTTATTCGTTAACATTATTTGAGCTCTTTTAACACTAACAAAATTTGCAGATGAAACCACAAGTGTTACGGAAATAGAAAATGGGGATGTTGCCATGATATCGCTTGATAAGGATCTGGATGTTGGTGTAGATTTGGATACCACTGTTAATCCAGAATTGGAAGATGCACTTTTAGCGGAAGACGATGTTTTACCAGAAATCGTTACTTCTAAACAGAACGAGCCAACATCTTCGGGAAGTGATGACATTTTAGCCGAAAAAGTAGAGACATCGAATTCAACAAGCAGTTCAAACAATGTTCGTGATCCTGGTGATGATTTAGACACTTTGCTATCTAAAATCAATGATATTGTTGAAGATTGTATAGAGAATGAAATAGAAAATTCAATTGGTAATGCAATAAAACCAATTCAAGAAATAAACAAAAGCAAAGAATGCGAACAAGAAAACAAATTAAAAGAAAGTGTATCATGTGCGGCTGATAATTCAAATTTAATAGAAAAGGAAAATGAAAATTCAGAAGCGGTTATCAACAAAATAAGTGAAATTTTGGATCACACAGAGGCAATCGATAACCTAATTGATAAAGATACCGTCATTCCTTCAGATTTTTCAGAAGTTACGAAAGTGTTTCAAAATAATGATGAGAGAGAAGGAAGTAAAGAAATACATGAGACTGATAATGGAGAAAAAGATGCGTTAGTTGAAGTAAATTGCGCAAGCGATAAAATAAGCACTCAGTCAAATAGTGCTGACAATATTATTGAAAATAAATCAAATGAAGAAAAGACTGGAGAATCGAATGCAGAAGTACTCCAAGAACATAAAATAACATCAAATAATAATGAGGTAAATGAAGAGTCAAAATCAGCAAAGGATACAACTGCAGACAGCGATAAAATAATATTAAGTTCCAAGGCGGACGATAGTGCTGAAGTCAATAAAATAGTACAACTTAATAAAGAGCCGGCAGCAACATTAGAAAGCGAACTAAAACAAAAGAAAGAGAAAGTTTCCAATGAAGACTTATCAGCTTCCGGTAATGTGGAAAACGAAGACTCTGATGATGAAATTGTATTTTATGTCGATAAACCTCCAGAAATACTAAAATCCAAAGAAATTTTAACAAAATCTTCAGATATAGTTAAAGAAATATCTACTACAACCGAAGTTACGTTGTCAAAGAAAGAATCGATATCTACATCAAAGAAAACCACTCAGGATGATGATGTTGTGCTTTTGCTGGATGACGATGACGAAGAAATTCACCAAATTAATAAAGAAATTAAGGCACAAGAGGTTTCCGAAAAGAGCCAAGATAAGCAAAACAAATGTCAGGAAAGAATCCTCCCTGTCGATGCAAGTGCTGTAGAGGAAGAAAAGAACATTGTTATCGACAATTCGGATAATGCTCGTGATGACTTTGCAAATGAAATATCAAATGACAATGAAAAGCCAGTGGACAAATCTGCAGTTTCTGAAGCACCCGAAGAAACAAATAGTAACTGCAGTAGTAGCAGCAATCTCTTACAGGAAGCTAAGTCCGATAAAAATGCTGTAGATGAACCTGCTCCTGAAGAGGCTGAAAACGAGGAAGAAGAGGAAGATGGCGATGTTGAGCTGATAGAGGGTGAATTAAAAGACTCGGAGGCGTCAGAAAAATTAGAGGATTCTGAAATTGCACCCCCGGCTAAACGGATGCGCTTAAGTGAAGAAGGCGAAGGTGATGAAAAATTATCAAAGAAAGAGGAATCATGTGGTGCAACTGATGTAAATATATTGTTAAGTGTTTCTGAGAAGAAAGAAGAAGTCGAAGGAATTTTGGGAAAAGAAAATAATTTTATAACAACAAACTCTACTCTTAAACGTTCCCATGATGTTATTGATGTAGAAGCAGATGAAAAATCAAATGAATCAAAGGCTTCAAACGAAGGGGGCGATAAAAAAATGAAGACAGGTTGCTTAAAAAGTGATGTACTTTTCGAAAAAATAGATGAAATTCCGGATGAGAAAAATAATGAGGATACAAGAAATACTAAAGATAGTAAAAAAAGTATAAAGGCAGTTCCCTCTCATGAACCTATACGTTTGTATCCTGCTCCCAAATTTGGAGTCTTAAAGTCAGAGTTTCCAATGAGCTTGGATTTTTTAAAGAAGTTTCGTAAGTCTTTTGACAATATGACAAAACAAGATCTTGAAGAGTTAGTTTTACAAAAGGTAGTTGAGGCTATTATTCACAGAAGTGAATTTTCGGATATGCGAGAATTAATCGAAAAGCAAGAAAAATTAATTAATGCACACAGAACAAAGATTTCCGAACTATCAAAACAGTTCCGTGACCTGGAAATGGTTCACAATCGTGTGGTCAAAGATATAGAACAACGTAATTCACAATTCATTATGCCAGTGAAAATTACACGAGCAGTTGGACTTCAAGTTTACATTCCCAATAAGAAGTCTATTTCAGAAATTACTTCCAGCACTACTGGTGCTAACGTATCATTGTCACCACAACGCCCCATTTCAGCACAAGCTCCAGCTCCCTCTAGCACGTCATTGAGTCCACCACAAAGACAATTTTTGACATCTCAAACAGATGCAGCACAACAACGAACCACAAGCACATCATCCAGTACGGCCGTAAATTCAGGAAATGTTCGTAGAGGATGTGTACAAAAAATAACCCCGATTCGCCCAGTTCCTGGAGCCAACCAATCAGCATCAGCTGGACCTACAGCAGCTGCTTCTCCAGTGTATCGTAATACTCCGAACCACTCGGCTGCAACGCAACCACGAATACTAAACAAAAATGCTACAACTTCTGCAACTGCCACACCAATTCAAAGGTCGCGATATTTGGGTTCAAATCAAGATGGTCAACGTATGCCCGCACAACAGCAAATATCTAGAACACCCAGTGTGCCAGCAAATAGGTAAGTTATATTTTACAGATTTCCTATGTAGACTTCGTCACAAGAGTACAACTTACAACGTAGACGTCTACGAACTTTAACTTCAATGCATTGTTCGAAGCACAGTAGATTGCGATCTTTTATTATTTAGTTTTCGCTAAAATTAATTTTGAAAGAGTTTATTTGTGGCTAATTAAGCTTGCTATTGTACTCTTATAAATAGATTTTAATATTTTGCTTCAATCATTCTTTTTTAGTCAACGAGTGGTTGCTAACGCTGCAACACAATCAAAACCAACATCCAATGTTGCTACGACCATCCAACGTCGCTCCGAACCATTGCCATCACAGACATCTAACAGTTCAACAAGTTCAATAGTTGATAATTACATTAATACATTAACTCATCTTACTGGTGGCAATACAGCAGTTAGCATTACACCTGCCAAACCTAAAGAGAAGGCTGTTATCGATTTGACCGATGAGGACGAAGCACCAGGGCAGCCTTCTAGTGCTCCACCTGTCACACAGATTCCTAGTACTCAAGTACCACGAAGAAGTTTGCCTGTGCAAAATAGTTCGAACGCGCAACATCAATACGGAAGAGCAGCGCCATCTCTGACTCGCGCACCTGCCGCCAGTCAAATGGCCGCTAACAAAAGTCGACAAATGTCTTCATTGCAAGGTGCTTTAAGGAAACACACAAGGCAGATTTATTTTACTAGGTAATAGCGGCTCTACAACAAATACAACATTGACAAAAACAACATGTCTTTTTATTGTTGTTTTGTGGGATGGAAACGTCAAAAACACAAAGAGAAATTAAAAATAATTGCTCTCAATACAAATGCTTGCTTTGTTACACACACGCTTGTTGTTAGTGTTTTTTTAAATTCGTAAACAAACAAAGAAAAATACAAACAACTTTTGACTTTTCCAACTACAAACCAGCTGGGCGGACGACACTACCTAGTAAAATAAATCTGCCTTGGAAACACATTTGCTTTTACGAGGTGTTATAACGAAAATGTTTTTCTTTTTTGATTACAGCTCAAAAGAATAGTTCTTTCACATCCATAAGTACGCCTCCTGGAACCAGCATAACACGTATAAATGTAGCTCCAAATGCTACAAATATTCAAAGAGTAAAATACAGTCATCCAGCACCGTTACCCGCGACTCCTCCGCAGGCTTTCAATCCTGCATGGAAATTGCCACCTCCTCGTCCAACAATACGCATAAGTAATCTCGACAACGGTATTGTTATTTCTTGGACTATGGAGGAATCTATGGATCGCCATGCAGAATGTGTGAGTTATCAAATCTACGCTTACCAAGAGACTTCCGGTCCACCAATGGTTGATTCTTGGAGACATGTTGGGGATGTTAAGGCCATGCTTCTGCCTATGGCTGTCACTCTAACTCAGTTCCAAGAGGGCCAACGTTACTACTTTGCCGTGCGTGCTGTCGATTGTCACCAGCGCTACGGCCCTTTTAGTCTACCCAAAACATGGAGTTAAATTTATTAATTGCATCATACCACTTTAATTCCTCCCTTCCATCGCTTTCTTATTTTATCGTTTTTACTATGTTTTCAATTTAAATGTTTTTCGTTTCTTTAAATATTTGGATTTGACGACCATAGCTAAAAACCACAGAAAATTTTTTTGGTGTTTTCTTTTAAATTATTTCATTTATATTAAAATTACTCACACTCTTTTTTAAACGCACATACTTTTCAAAGAGCAATAAATAGGGCTTCTTAATTTGTACACAAAATATGCATTCATACACAACAATCACATAAATCCATTAAAAAATAAGAGATCGTCTAAAAACCTTTTTATTTTAAAGAGGATTCTTCGCTTGACAGATGGTTTAGTTTTTTTTGGAGTATTTTTACCGTGTAGTTTTAATTTATACTCGTATTAACTTTTAAAAGAATTGATACAAAATATATATTGTAAGAAATATAAAAAAGCAACCAGACACTTAGATTTAAAACTTTAATTTCTGCTTAAACTATTTAAATTATAATACTTAATGTAATGTTAAATATCAAATACATATTATTAAAATCTAATTAAAAATATATACTTTATTAAGTTTCGCATAATATATTGTACAAAAATAGCATAACATTTAACATATCCAATACATCAGAATTTGTAGCTACGGAGTTCTGTTACATGTTACAAGACTTTTAGCTCAATAGCATAAAAAGCTTTAATATGCCGCATAGGCTTTGGAAGATTATCAAGTTGACTTCTTGCATGGATTATCACTTAATTCAACGAATGAATTAAAATTTAAGAACACGGAGGGAAGTACTTTTTACGTAAAGAAGAAACCAAGTTTTTGTTTTTGTTTAGGAATAAATACCACACGTGCCTAATTCATAGCTCCAGCGTATCGCACCACGAAAGAAAGATGGGACGAATATATCTAAATTAGTCAGATATTTTTGGCCCAATATGATGAAGTTCAGCTGGTATAATGCCGTCGGGACCCAGAGACTTAAAAAGGTCAAAGCTCTTCACAGCCCGCAAGAGTTTCTCCATGTTTAAAGACGATTAGACGTCTGTGCGGCATTCTGAAGCATCGCACACACATATTCCCATTGAGAGAGTGAAGTACATCCCGGAAAGTGCGCGTCCATGAGTTCTTATAAAGGGGCTCAATCTGGATTTCTTCTGACCCCTACAGATATTCAGTCTACAAGACTCCAATGTCGCCAGTTGAATCTCGTGGGTTAGCCTGTCCACTGAGTCATTAATATTATCCCGATAATGTACAATCGGTGGATTCGAAAGGAAGTCTGATATAATAGCCAATTCCCGGGCATAGCCGCTTTTCCTGGATCACTTGTCCAAATTAATAAACCCATGATCAGAAAACGAACAGTTGTTTGAGATCGTCCATGCCCTGATCAAATTCCAGTATTAACTAGCGTTGTCAAGGATCTCCCTTCTATTGGCACAACGACTAAATTACTGCAAAAAATAACATCAAAAGTGATTCACCCCTTTTATTTTATCCGAGCTTCTAGGGTGGTGGGAGCTTCGTTTCCCAGCAGATGCTACTTATCGTCCTTATCACTGTAATCAGAAACCATTAGGACATGCAATTCTTTTATTTTGTATATTCGGTTGTTACATCAAACACACATACAATATGGTGCAGCATGATGTGTGTATCCGACAGGTTTCGCCTGTGTAAACTAAAGATATTTTTCTGACCGATCAGAAATTTTGGATTTAGAAGACCCTGCCAATAAAAACGTGTTACATCCAATATTAGAAAAGTTAACATAAAAATCGTGTGTACTTTGTGTTTTTCTTATAGTGACAAAACGAAAACGGCAGAGTTGAGACGAGTTATTCTATGTTAAAAGGTAAGTTCTTGTTATACCCTTCACCACAAAAAGTGGAAAATGAGTATATATAAGTTTGTCATTCCGTGTATAATTTCTACAATATCCATTTCCGACCCCATAAAGTTATATACATAAGTATGTTCTGACTACTTACGCATAGCGAAGTCGATTGCGCGATGTCCGTCTGTCCGTCCGTGTTAGTGTTGAAATCAAGTTTGTTTCGGCAAACTTCAATCGACCAGATAAAGTGCCGAAAGAGGTGTTGTTGGTATTAGAAATAAAAACTTCCAATTCAAAACAAACTAACTGTTTGAAGTTTATTTTAGCAATGAAAAGAATAGAATATTTTTTTATAAAATTGAAGTTTGAAAAATACTTATAGTTCAACGGTAACTATATTAAAAATTATATTAATGTTTACAAAATTTGTGATTGATAATTGTTTTCAACACTCCTCCTCAAATTAGCAAACATTAGATTTAAGTCTGAATACTTCCAATTTTGAAGTTGGTAAGGCCTTAGCATATCACAGCGTTATGTATAACTAAAAATTAGCATGAAGTTAGCATAGAGTTTAACTATAACTAGCAAACAATCTGCGAACAACTTACTGCTAAACACTTGTTAGTGAGTTGTCGAACACTTGCCATCTTCTGTGCAACAGCTGTTTAGTGTCAATTTGTGAATAAAGAATATGGTGAATAAAAAATATGGAGGGAAAATAAATGTATGTTCAAACGACAAAATCAGGGGTGATATAAGGAAAAAAAGTAATTTAGTAGGGACACAATCCATTTTCAGAGTTGATTTTCTTAAAGTTAGCAGTCAGTAACAAATCGTTTAAGAATAAACATTGTGCCAAGAAGCTGCTAAGGCAAATCGATTTGCTAGTTGGCAGCTATTTGACTACAGTTTATAAACAGTCGCTAACTTTTGGTTATACATAACGCTGTCAGCAATCATCTTATCAGAAGGGCAATATTCACAAGTAATTATCTTCTTGTCAACGTAATCTTTTACGAAATGATATTTTGTATCTATATGTTTGGATCGATTGCTTAATTTCTCATCTTTTATTAAATTTAAGCAGCTTCTATTGTCTTCGTACATTATTGTCGGACTCTTTTGCGGACATCCTAGATCAGACAAAATATTTCGGATCCAAATTGCTTCTTTTGCTGCTTCTGACAACGCAATAAATTCTGCTTCTGTTGTTGACAACGAAACGTTAGTTTGTTTTTTACAAGCCCAGCTAACTGCACTATCATTAAACATAAAAATGTATCCAGAGTTCGACTTCCTGTCAATTCTGCATTCCGCCCAGTTAGCATCTGCATAGCCAACTAATTGATTTTGATTCAAAGAGCTACCATTCAAATTTAAATACATTTCGGATGTTCCCTTTAAATATTTGGCTATACGTTTCAACTCATTCCAGTCCTCCAGGGTTGGAGTGTTCGTTTTCCTTGCTAGTATCGAAACACTCGCCGAGATATCCAGACGTGTATTTACTGATATGTATAGTAATGAACCGACTAAACTTTGATACTCGTCATTTGATATGAGTAGTTCAGCATCATTCTTTCCGTATGACGGATCAAGAGGATATCTTGAACATTTTGCATCCTGTAAACCAAATCGTAATAACATCTTATCAATATATTGCTTTTGACGTATCTTGTAGTTAAATTTGTCAGTTCTTATAATTTCCATTCCATGATATTGGGAAATAGCACCAAGATTGTTCACTTCAAACTTTTTATTCAGCATATTGTAGACATTCCTTATTTGTATAATATTTCGAGCTGCCACTACTAAGTCATCAACGTAGACTAACACATAAACATCTTCCCCATTTATGACTTTGTTATACAAGCATGGGTCAGCTTTACTTTGCACGAAACCTTCATCAATCAATTATTTATTAAGCGCCTTATTCCACACGTTCGCAGCTTGCTTAAGACCATTAATGCTTCGTTTTAGTTTGCAAACCAAATCAGCATTTTCATCAACAAATCCAGGAGGCTGCTTCATGTAAACCGTTTCTTTGAGACAACCATTTAAAAACGAACATTTAATATCCATATGTTCAACATGCATCCTCCTAGCAGCAGCAACAGACAATAGAATACGAAATGTTGGTTGACGTACAACAGGTGCAAACACCTCATCATAATCGCGGCCATACTTTTGGGCAACTAAACGAGCCTTAAACCTCTGAATCTTGCCATCAACACCACGTTTGATCTTATATGTCCATTTGCAACCAACAATATTTGCGTCAGGGGGAGCGCAAACCAAGTCCCAGGTGTGGTTTTCCTTAAGTGAATGATTTCATCTTGCATTGCTGTATTCCATTGCTGTTTTTGTTTTGACATAAAGGCTTGTTTATAGGTTCTAGGTTCAATAACATCATCTGACTCTACTAAATTAGAATATTTAGCTGGTGGAACACCTTTATTCTTTCTGACTGATCGTCTTAATATTGGTTCATCAACCAAAATATCTTCGTTTTGACCATCTTCACTAAAATATTCAAACTCATTTCCAAAACTACAGAAAGAATCGCCTTCTGACTCATTAGAAACGTCGTTGTTACAGTAGTCGTTGGCACGGTTAGAAAAAATATTAATTTCTAAGTGATCATTATTCGTCAAAGAATTACAATTGTCCTTCAACACCAACTCAGTATTCCCAGCTATGAATTTATAATCTCTACTAATACGGACTTTATTGTTTTTCCTATTAACAAAACGTAAACCTGTGGATTGCTCATCATAACGCATAAAAGTCAATAATTCAGATTTGTAATCAAATTTGTTCTCCATTTTTGGATTCAATACATAGGCTTTGGAACCAAAAATTTGAAAATGATCGATGTTAGGTTTTTGACCTTCCCATCTTTCATATGGAGTGCATGGTAAAGAACTTGTAACCAACCGACTTTGTAAATAATTAGAACACATAATGGCTTCACCCCAATATAAATTAGGTAAACCAGCTTCCACAAGAAGACAACGAGACATCTCTACAAGATATCTGTTTTTCCTTTCAGCCACACCGTTCTGTTGTGGGCTGTACGGAACAGTAAACTGGGACATAATTCCATATTTTTGAAGAAAATCGATCATTTTCTTTCATTTATACTCAGCTCCATTATCCGACCTTATGCTTTTAGGAACCTTTCCAAATTTATTCTTAACCATTTCAATGTATATTTTTATTTTGTCAAAAACCTCAGATTTCTGACTGAGTAGATATATCACAGTATAACGGCTGTAATCATCGATCATTGTTAAAAAATATCTTTTGCCACCAGGGGTAACGGTTTTCATTGGACCACAGATATCAGAATGTATTAATTCGAGAACTTCCCCAGTTTCTGTCTCAGACTTTTTAGGAAAAGGCTTCCGAATTAACTTACATTTTGTACAGACTTCACATATTGCACGACTTTTGCAATCTATAATTTTAAAATCATTCTTAAGCTTACCAGACTGCATAGCTTTTACTGCATTGATGTCCCTGTGGCCAAAAATTTTATGATAAAAATGTTGACATCGATTAAGGCTGCAAACAGTAACCATAGCTTTTTCGCAACTCCGTGTTTTTAGTTGGTATAAATTGTCAATACATTTTGCAACACCAACTTCATTATCATTTTTGTCAAGTATTTTGCAATTCTGACCATAAAAAAACACTTTAAAACCAACAGCCGACATTTTCTGCACAGATAACAGATTTCCTCTAAACGACGGAATATACAAAACATCTTGGATAGTAATTGAAATTTCAACACCTTTTTTATTAACCAAATTTATTATACAGGAACCTTTACCAGCGGAATACACGACGTTCCCATTTGCTACAGTAACCTTTTCACGCCAAGTTAAATCGATATTAATAAATTCTTCTTTAATGCTACAGATGTGGCAAGTAGCACCGGAATCAACCACCCAAATATCAGCTTTAACATTCAAACCGAAGCAAGAATTAGCACAATCTTAGCTATTTTCAACAATTTTGGCTTTTTGGTTATTAATAGACTTACTATTTTTTAACTTCCAACAGTCCTTACGAATGTGACCAACACCACGGCAATAATGGCATACTATCTTTTTGGAAGTATTACCATGAGATTTAAATTTTTTGACAGTCTTTAACACCGTATCATCACAAGAATGTCTTCTTTTTTGTTTTTCATCTTCTTCAAGTAATTTGTTTTCTACTAAAGTCATTGTAAGATCCTTTTCATCCCTTACCTCTAGAGCTGTAATTAATGTGTCGTATGTGTTTGGAAGACTGCTTAGCAACATTGAAACCATCCATGACTCGGACATTTTTTCTCCAAGCGATTGCGATTTTGAAAACAATAATTTCATTCCATTTATGTGTTTATCCATATCAGCTCCAGACTGCAGTTTCAATTCGCAAATTGTTCTCATCAGTTTCACTTTATTGCTTAGCGTTGATTTCTCATGGTATGCCTTCAAAATGTTCCAAGAATCTTTGGCATTTTTGCTATTTGCAATTCGAAAAACTTCCGATTCTTCCACAGCCAAACCAATCAAAATAGATGCCTCTATATCACGCTCTTTCCACCTCGCAACAGGATTTGCAGGTATTTCATTTTCAATAATATCCCAAACCTTTTCCTTTCTCAGCAGCAACTGCATCTTATATTTCCACAGCTCATAGTTGTCTCGGTTCAACTTCGTTATTAAAAGTCTTGCATCAGCCATATTCAACAGCGTAATAAAAAACACAACCGAATTATTTTACAAGTTTTAAAATGCAGTTTTAAGCACACAGCGGTGAGAGGCCCATAACCTATTAGAAATAAAAACTTCCAATTCAAAACAAACTAACTGTTTGAAGTTTATTTCAGTAATGAAAAGAATAGAATATTTTTTTATAAAATTGAAGTTTGAAAAATACTTATAGTTCAACGGTAACTATATTAAAAATTATATTAATGTTTACAAAATTTGTGACTGATAATTGTTTTCAACAGTTGGAAACTAGCATGAGCGGTCCATGTCCCTCGAGGCAGCAGGCAAAACACCACGCCTTCCTCTAATGTTTTCATGCCGTTTGGAACAATAAAGTAACTCCAATAAAAAAATAAATATATGGGGTGAGTTACGGGGCTTTGAAATAATAATTTTTTTTAAATATCAATATGGGTATCATTTTAAAGCTCTTAAAGAGATCTTTAAAGAAATAATAATTAAATAAATGCTTAACCCATTAAGAGCCGATGCCATTTTTATGTAAAATTATATGCATACAGTTAGTGTCATTAATATTCGGTTTTACATTCTAATGCTATGAGCGCCCAGATATTAGCGGGAAGAATGATGTTATCCAAAAGCTCATAAAAAAGGTGTTACATGTTTCAAAATATGTAAATTAATCGCTCGTTGTTAACCCTCTACCCACAATAAAATGACAAAAGTATGTTAACCCTGTTTCTTACGCGTCATTAATATTCGGTTTTTCCGTTATTAAAAAAAATAAGTGAAAAAACAGGCAATTAAAGTACTTCATCTTTAATTTAAGATTACAATCAAAAGCGAATCACAGTTTCTTTACTTTTTAACGAAAACTCAATTGGAACGCAAAGTACAAAATACATGTTTAGAAGAAAGAAAACTTGTGATTTTTCATAGTGAAGGGGGTAAAACTTACAAGGAAATTGCAGAAATTCTGAATATGAAATCAAATACTGTTGGAGACATAGTCAGAAGACACAAAAAAGAGGAAAGAATCCATTTCATAAAGCAAACAAGCAAGCCAAAAAACTGAACGTGCGTAAAGAAAATACGATACAATGCAAGTGACATGCGGCAACAGTATTACCTATTTGAAAAAAAAAATAGTTTGTTCATAAAAATATTCATACAAAAGTTTTAACACGTTGAATTTAATTTAACTTGGCAATGCTGTTAAAAGCGGCCGAGCGCAAATGTTAAATTTAGTTTAACTTTTTGTTTTGCCGCTTTAATTTGTCAAATCATCCATAGACTTTTTTCGTGTTTCTTTTCTTCACTAAATCGTTGTTACTTTTTATATGTTTCCTTTCAAAATTTTCAGCAATTAAATTTATGTATTTATTTCTGCGTCAAAAAAAAAAAAAACTAAGTATGCTTTATATATTTTACACAAGCTTCTACTTCAATAAGCCGCGTTTATTAGCCTATGTAAAAAAAAAAAAAATTCAAGCACCAAAAAAACAGCCGATTGCCGCCACCGTCCGCATGCCGCCTACATTGGCCTTTCACTATAAGAAAAATCCGCATTTAAGTGCCCCAAAATTAGTGACTGAGGTTTTAAATGAGTTCAATAAAGAAATATCAGCATCAACCATAAGAAGAACCATAAGGGCAAAAGGTCTTAATGGTCGAGTAGCACGTCGTAAGCCCTTTGTTAATTTACGCAACCGAAAGGCCCGCTTGAGTTTTAGCAGGGAGTACCTCCATAAGCCAGAAACTTGGTGGTGTGGCGTAAGCCAAGCGAGGAGCTGTAACCACAAAATTTTAGACCAACTAATAAACATGGGAGTAGGCACGTTATGGTGAGGGGTTGTATGGAAGCTAAAGGAGTTGGAAAACTAGTATTTATCGATGGAATTATAAATAAGGAGTCATATTTGAATATTCTTCGTCAAAATTTAAAGGAGAGTGCTTTGGAATCGTTTAAGTTCTATCAAGGTAACGACCCAAAACACAAATAGCGTTTAATTCAAAAAGGCTCCTTTATAACTGTCCTAAAGTTCTCCAATCACATGCCCAATCATCAGACATCAATCCCATTGAGAATCTATGAGATTAATTAGATCGCTGCATCCGCAAACACACAATAACTTCAATACCAGCTGAAATCGAGGCCTCAAGAAGAATGGGTAAAATTCCAACAGATTATACAGCTAGCATAGTAAAAAACATATCAATCCGTCTGAGCGAAGTTCTTAAACAAAAGAGCTATCCCACAAGATATTAAATTTAAATCTTAGTATTATAAAATAGATTATTTGTTGCTAGTAACTAAAAACCGAATATTATCGACGCGTGATATATGAAGTTGCCTGAATTATTTTATTTTTTTATAGAGATATTATTATTTTTATAATTAAAAATGTGAACTGTTAAAAACCTAAATATATTCTAAATAAAACTATAAATTTTTTTTTTATTAAGAAACTATTATGAGCTAAAATATGCACTCCAAAATATCTCGTGAATAAAACCGAATATTAATGACACTAACTGTACATATATATATATGCAGTACCAAAGTATATCTATATTAAGTACAAGTCTACAACAAAAACAACAGAACAACAACAGGCATTTTGTTTGTGTAAAATCATGCTTTATGTCAAAAACAGCTCAGAGATGGCAAAGTGGGTAACATTTTATGTTTTCTCTAACTAAAAAATTAATATGAATTTTACTTAATTATTACAAAAAAAACAAAAAAAAACAAAGACCTTTTATTGCCTATATCAATGTCAATTTAAACAAGAGTTCAATAAAAGGACGTTTACTGCAACTTGAGCTGGAAAAGTGTAATTTTTAGATTTTGTTTACCAACCCTGATAAAATATAATAAAAATGAAAAGACACACGTAAAAACCAAGAGAAATGTATAGCAAAATAAAAATTTATTAAAAATGTAGACACAAAACATTATAAACACGCACACAAATAAAACTATCAGCTGAACTCCTGCATGTACTTGTTATAGATATACTTTGTGCAGTACCAAATATTTTTTATTTTTTAATTCTCTTTCACCCCAATATTTGCTTTTTTGATTCGACAAAATACGTCTTTAGAACAAAGAAAACTTGTGATTTTTCATAGTGAAGGGGGTAAAACTTACAAGGAAATTGCAGAAATCCTGAATATGAAATCAAATACTGTTGGAGACATAGTCAGAAGACACAAAAAAAGAGGAAAGCATCCATTTCATAAAGCAAATTGTTAATGGTGAAAAGCCAATGCAAGTGGCATGCGCCAACAGTATTACCTATTTGAAACACAAAAATTAGTTAGTAAATAAAAATATTCATACAAAAGTTTTAACACGTTGAATTTCATTTAACTTGGCAATTAAAAGCGGCCGAGCGGCAATGTTGAATTTAGTTTAACTTTTTGTTTTGTCGCTTTAATTTGTCAAATCATCCATACACTTTTTTCGTGTTTCTTTTCATCACTAAATCGTTGTTTCTTTTATATTTTTCCTTTTAAAATTTTTAGCAATTAAATTTATTTATTTCTGCTTCTACAGTAAGCCGCGTTCATTTGCCTGTGTAAATTAACTTCAAGCGCCAAAAAGAACAGCTGATTTCCGCCCCCGTCCGCATGCCGCTTACATTGGTCTTTCACTATAAGGAAAATCCGCGTTTAACTGCCCCAAAACTAGTGACTCGGATTTTAAATGAGTTCAATAAAGAAGTATCAGCATCAACCATGAGGGCAAAAGGTCTTAATGGTCGAGTACCATGTCGGTAGCCCTTTGTTGATTTACGCAACCGAAGGGCCCGTTTAATTTTTCCAGGGAGTACCTCCATAAGCTGGAAACTTAGTGGTGTGGCGTAAGCCGAACGAAGAGCTGTAACCACAAAATTTGAGACCAACTATTAAACATGGGAATGGGCACGTTATGATGTGGGGTTGTATGGGTGCTAAAGGAGTTGGAAAACTAGTATTTATCGATAGAATTATAAATAAGGAGTCATATTTGAATATTCTTCGTCAAAATTTTAAGGAGAGTGCTAATAAGCTGGGTGTTTAGGTATCGTTTAAGTTCTATCAAGATAACGACCCAAAATACAAATCGCGTTTAATTCAAGAATGACTCCTTTATAACTGTCCTAAAGTTCTTACATATTTCTGTTTTAATAAATAAATAAGAGGAATTTATTATTTTTAATTTGAAAAGTATGTCTTAAGACCACACACATCCATTGAGTCTGATTATGAGACTCTAATGCAGAGTTTGCACTTAAGTGGCAGTAGTAATGGTAATAGTAGTCAGACAACTAGATCAGCATCACTCAATGACTCCAGGCAAAGAATTCAAAGGTAACAGGCCAACAACAGCAGCAAATAAATGAAGAGTTTAGAATGTACGAACATAACTATATAATAGCAGCTTCTAAATATGCCACACCTAAGCAAATTGAACAATTACATTTGCAACAGCATCAACATTTGTCCCGTTTAAATGCGGAAATACCACTGAACGGCGATTCACAACGGCGACATTCACCGGTTTATGAAAACTTAAATTCTTATCAAAGCTCTTCTCCCGGTGCATTAATTAGCTCTATAAGTTATCTGGACTATATGGATTCGCCATTGCTACCACCTTATAATTGATTCCCCTTGTAAAAAACCTTTATAATATTTTTTATATGTAGTTCGACATTCGCGCTAACGGCAAAAATTAACGAATTCGCCATCGCTACCACCTTATAATTGATTCGCCCTGGTTCCAAAATGCGATATATCAAGGCGAATCAATTACCAGGTGGCAGCCGTGAACACTACTGTCAAACTCCATATATAAAAAATTTGTGTTTGTTTACGAATTTCAAAAAAACACTAACAACAAGCGTTTGCCAGACAAAGCAAGCATGTGTATTGAGAGCGATTATCTTTTATTTTTCTTTGTGTTTTTGACGTTTCCAACCCACAAAACAACAATAAAAATGCATGTTGTTTTTGTCAATGTTGTATTTGTTGTAGAGCCGCTATTACCTAGTAAAATAAATCTGCCTTGCATACACGGATGAACAAAAGTCATCGTCATTTGATAACAGCTCCCATTCCCAGAAAATAATGGAAGCATAAAAAGTAGTTTATTTAACAAAAAGTATTATTTTTATAAATTATATTTTAGTTAAAATATCAGGCAATTTCAAACTTTATTTATAAAAAAAATGGCATATAATTGTTACAGTGTGGATTTTTGTTGGACAAAAGACACCGTCACACCGCCACAAGCGATCTATTTCTGCGGTGTGTCATGTTGAAAGTAATAGTCTGATTCAATGCCAAGCTTTTGAGCACTTTTCTGAAGATTTTTTTTTAAGGACATTCAGATAAAGGCTTTTTTCCATTATTTCATCTATGAAGGCGAGCTCACCAACACCAGCCGCCGACATACATCCCCATACCATGTCTCCAGCACCACCGTGTTTCACAGTTGCTTGTATATGTTTCTCTGCTAATGCTTCGGCCTGCTTCCTCCACGGTAAAACACGTCCGTCCGATTATATATAAAAAATTTGCTTTTATCTGAGAAGATAATTTTTTCCCAGAAATCTATTCCCTTGCTCTTTTGCGAAGGAGTGACGCTTCGTTTGGTTAACTGTGAAACACGGTGGTGCTGGAGACTTGGTAGGGGTAGATAACATAGAAAAATGAAAAATATAATTAGAGATGCACAATTTTGTTTACTATAACCTGAAATAGATTACTTTTTAAAAATATAAATTTTCAATTAAGAGCCTTTATTGGGAATTTCAACCTAACGTGCGGCGTTATGTGCATGTCTTGTTCAATTTGAAGGCTAGTGGAGACGCAGGTTTAAGCAACCTCTTTAGTATGTTTTAACACTCAAATTTTATACTAAAATTTAACTAAAAGTTCCAATCCAATAAAAAGTTAGGGATTTTTAACCAATTTCTCGTAAAATTTTCCATTGTGCGGTGTCAAGCGCAAAACTTTTAGTTCAAGAACAAACTTATTGAGCACTAAGCTCGGAATTTGATTTTTTATCTAGTTTTATTTTCTTTTTTATCTTTTCTTTTTGTTGATTAATAATTAAGAAAACTACAAAATTCAAAGAACAATTGCTACAAATTTTGATAATTTTAAATAATTATTTTTTTATTAAAAATATTTTTAATATCAATGTTGCAAACAAAGAATAAAAATAAGAAGTTTCCCTTACCACACATATATGTATGTAGATATTATCACATGTAGGTGCATATAAGTCTGCATAAGAAATTCTTTCCTACTAAATTTTTTTTTTTAAAAGCGTCGAATATTGTAAGTTTTACTTGGGCCCCTTTCAGGCAACTTTAATTGCGCAAGTATAATTTTCATTTATCTTCTTTTAAACTTGCTTTTATGTGTACATTCAGCAACTTGGTTGGGCAAGTTTAATTTTCTTATGTTCGAATATTCTTAATTTGTTGACGTTTTGTTTCATTTCTGTATTCATTGATATTGCGAAAGTGATTTGAAATTTGATGTACACAATGAAGATAAAGTAAAAAATAATTTAGTTAAAGATATACTTGAATTCCAAGACTAAAATGACAGCAGAAACCGAATCGCCAAGTACAAACAAGTCTGGACTCAAATCTCGGCAATTCTTTCCCTTTCAACCCGACCTTTCCTCTCACACCCATAAACACAGGACATGCGCAAGTAAAGTTGCTCCATCATGTTTAATTTGTATTTCTGCAGTACTTGGTAAAAAAGACAACCATCTTAGTACTAAGTAGTAAAAACAACTACCTGTATGAATACTGTTGTGTATTATTGAAATAAAACGCTCTTTAGTTACTATTTAAAATATAACTAATTATAAAAGATTTATTAATTAATGTGGCATATAAAATAAGTAGATGACTGAATGCACGCTAGTTAATGATTGATTAGCTGATACATAAAATTAAGAAGGATAAGTATATAAAGAATTGAGAAATGTCAGATTATAAGGAAGGGTTACGAACTATTCATTATGTATATTACAAATACAAACGATAATTTAAAAAAATGATATGGAACCATAATTCTTGCAAAAAACCGACTTTAAAACAAATTTTAGTTATCTGACAATAACTGTTCGAGAGCTTAACAACATGTGTAAATAAACCTATGTACATTAAATATTGGGACAATCTTTAATTTCCAAATTAAAATTTTATGCTTGTTTTAGCGCACCTGGCACCACAGCTCCTTGTAAATTTCAACCGTCTGTCTAAAACTGTTCAAAAGATTGGCCACTGTATTCAAATACATCAACTTTTTATTGTACCAGACAAAGTAGATAGTGAAATTCCAAAGTTTAAAATTTTAGTCAAATACACCAAATTACATTAACTATACCTTTTAATACATTTTTGCATATGCATGTACATTAGACCGCTCATAAATTCAAATATGTTAAAATTTTTTATCCCCGCGCATTTTCTCTTATATTGGGGATAAATAATATGTTGTAAGATATGATATGTTATTCACTGTTAATATACTTTTGTTATATAGATTGAAATGAAATTATATAAAGGGTATGTTCTTATTATAAAGTCAGAAGGAAAAAATATATTGAAACGGTTGAACGTTTGAATTGGGAAAGAAATAATATATATAAATATATTGCTTTTATAAAAACTGATTCTTTTCTGTTTTGATTTCTTAATATAAAACAAGATAATACGATGTTGCATAAAATTTTGTTTCTAAAGCGGCCCAATTTAAAGTTTATCTTAAAACTGAACTTCGAGTGTCCCAAATTTTCAAAAATTTTCTAATATTTTCTCCATTTTGTGACTAAATGACTAAAACCTGACTCAGGTCTATGCTACGGTTTTTTTTTTCAAATTTTTAATAATTAAATACAAGAAAGTGTGCAAAACGATTATTTACATTTTGTATGTGTTATGGAGTCAGTTAAATTTTACTAAAGATTATATTTTATCGAATAATTGAATAAAACTTTCTAAAGTATTCGATTAATCGGTTGGTTTTTATGTTTTTTATAACTAAATTTTGTTAATACATTTTTAAAAATTTACTTATTTGACGAATAAGTAACTGTTCAATTGAGGACAATATTAGTTATATTTATTTATAGAAATAAAACGCGCAGTTTATAAAAATCGATATAATTGTATTTTATGGTATATAGGTAATGAAAAAAAAATTGAAAGGTATTTTTCATTCAACAAACACATTACAAAAAGGTTTCTATGTTTAAAAAGTATAAAGTAAGTTAAGTTAAAGTACAATATTTTTGTTATCAATTGATCTTCAACACCCCTTCTCAATACAACAACAAATATTTGAAACTAGATTATCGTAAAAAATTATATTCAAAATTAAGCTAATCCAATTAATTCTCTAAATTTATGAATTTTGAATTTTGGTAAATAAATCTGCTAACATTTCCTCAGTCGGGCAATATTCATAAGCAATTATATTTTCTTTTAAAAGATTTCTTATAAAATAATATTTAACATCAATATGCTTGCTTCTTTGATTGATCTTTTCTTCTTGAATAATCTTAAGACAACTTTGATTATCCTCAAAAATAATTGGTTTTGATATTATTATTTTAAATTCTTCTAAGACTTGTACTATCCATAACATCTCTTGAGAGGCTTCTGCCAAAGCCACAAGTTCAGCTTCAGTTGAGGATAATGTAACATTTTGTTGCTTTCGGCTTGCATAGCTAATTGTTGCATCCCCAAGTTTAAATATAAAACCACTTGTCGATTTTCGACCATTTACATCACCAGCCCAGTCTGCATCTGCATATGCTTTAAGATCTAATAAAGCTTTAGTACCAACGCAAAGTTTTAGGTGTCTCGTACCCTTTAGATATTTAATAATTCTTTTTATTTCTGTCCTATCGTGTTGATTTGGATTGCTTGCTTTGCGAGACAATATAGATACTGCAACCGATATATCTGGACGTGTGTTATTAGACAGATATAGTAAAGATCCAATTGCTTTTCTATATAAATCATTGTTTTCGAATAAAGAGCTATCATTGCATTTCTTAAAATAACCAGGATCCATGGGAATTGACGAAATTTTGGCATCAAAAAGACTAAACTCATTTATAATTTTGCATATATAATCTTCTTGTGACAGAAAAAAGATTCCTTCTTGATTACGAAATATCTCAAGGCCCAAAAATATAACTTTAAATCACCTAGTTCGGTTATCTCAAAATTATTTTTGATTAAAGTTTCATCTTTACTTGCAATTATAATGTCATCTACATAAATTAACAAGTAGATCTTTAAACTCTCAACGGTTTTAACATAAAGACACGGTTCGGCTTTTCCCCTTCTGAATCCAGAATTAATTAACACTTCGCTTATTCGCGGATTCCAACAGCGAGCCGACTGTTTTAACCCATAGATGCTACGTTTTAGTTTACAAACAAAATTCTCTTTATCACGTTCAACAAACCCCTCTGGTTGACGTATGTAAATCTTAGTATCTAACTCACCGTTGAGAAATGCTGTCTTTACATCAACATGCTGTACTTTCATGTCTTCAAAACTCGCTATTGCTAATAATATCCTTAAATTTGTTTGCTTAATTACTAGTGCAAAAACTTGATCATAATCTTCTCCATATTTCTGAGAAAACCCTTTTGCAACCAATTTAGCTTTATATTTTGGACCCATTTACAACCCACTAACTTGTGACCTTCAGTGCTCTTCACAAGTTCCCACGTTTTGTTGTCATGCAAAGACTTGATTTCATCTTTCATAGCTGACAGCCAATTTTCACAATCTGGCCTTGAAATAGCTTCTTTATAGGTTAAAGGATCTTCATTTGACCTGACTTTAAAACCATACCGTTTTGGAGGAACTCCTTTATTATCTCTTGAAGAAATCCTTCTTTCAACTAATTGCGTATTTTGCTCGTTTTCTATTTCATTTGTAGACAGTGAAATTTGATTTGAAAAATTTTCTTCTGCCGATTCAAAACCATTGCAATCATCAGACATTAATAAATCTTCACTCTGTGGTATTTGTGGCGCTTCATCTGCAACACCTACATTTTGTATATAAAAATTCACCATATTCTCTGACAATTTCTTAGGTTTAGTATGATGAATATTTTTGCAAGTTTTATTTCACTCAAGAAATTCAACATCTGTACTAATAATAATATTGCTAGTGCTTAAGTCTATTAGCCTAAACGCCTTTGACTCTTCACAATAGCCAACCAAATTTGATTTGACAGCAACATCATTCAACTTTCTTCGTTTTTGTTTATTGATATGTACATATGCTGTCGAACCAAAAACACGAATATGTTTTAAATTAGGTACTTTCTTAAACATCAATTCATATGGAGTAACGTTAGTAGCAGAAGACAACATACGATTTTGAATATAATTAGCAGTGTTTACAGCTTCTGTCCAATATTTTATATCAATCGCAGCATCATTTAACATGCATCTTGCCATTTCCATCAGACTTCGGTTTTTCCTTTCTGCGACCCCATTCTGTTCAGGCGTGTAAGGAGCAGTAAGTTGATGACTTATTATTTATTCATACTTCTGTTGCAAAATTCACCACCACGATCAGTTCTTATAACTTTAACTCGCTTTTCAAATTTATTTTCTGTTAATTCAATAAAATCTTTAACTTTTTAAAAAGTTTCATCTTTAGTTTTAATGAAGTACACATGACAATAACGGCTGAAATCATCAATCAAGGTTAAAAAATATCGATTTCCACCAGGAGTTTTGTGCTGCATTGGTCCACATAAATCAGCATGCACCAAATCCAAAATACTATCAGCTCTTGATGTTACATTTCTGAATGTTTACACCCAATAATAAACCATTATCAACACTTGACTGGATAGCCTTAATATCTCTATGCCCCAAGCGACGATGCCATAAATGAATACATTCTGTTGTTGTACACACATAAACTTTATTCGCATTATTGGATTGACTAAGTACATACAAATTGTTCTTCAAAAATGCTGTAGCATAAACCTGTCCTTTCATAGAAATTGAACAACAATTTTCACCAAATGACACACGATATCCTTCGCTTGCCAATTTTCTCACAGATAATAAACTTCCCTCTAATTTCGGAACGTATAACACATTGCAGATACCCAAGTTATTATTTTCACAGACTAATTTACACTCACCAATCCCACTTGATTTCAATTCGGTACCGTCAGCTAAATATATGACATTGTGTTGTAGCTTGTCCAATTTCACAAAATATCTTTCTTCACAACACATGTGACATGTTGCTGCAGAATCAACATACCAATCTACATTAGATTTTGTTGACGTAACACCAAAACATACATTTCGATGTTCATCCTTAGTTATTAGTTTTGCTCGATTACCTTCATTTAATTTTAATTTGGGACAATTCCTTTTAATATGTCCTGGTTTACCACAAGAATAACACTTACGGACGAACTTCTTTTTATTAGTTTTGAACGCGACATCTGCTTCGATATCATTACCAACTTTCCGTTTGAATTCTGGAAGTAATTTTTCTTTAACTAAGTCAATTGTTAAATCTTCTTCAGGACGCATTTCCAAAGATGAAATTAAATTATTATATTGATCCGGTAAACTGCCAAGTAAAAACGCAATAACTTTATGTTCTCCCATTTCCTCACCCAAGTCACTTAATTGATCAACAATACTTAAAAATTCAGATTGTGTTCTTCCATTGAATGACCATCACTCATTCTCTTCGTTGATAGTTGACGAAGGAGACTGACTTTATTTGTGAGATTTGATTTTTCATGATATTATTTCAAGGCTCTCCAATAATCATTGGCAGTTTTCAATTTTTTAATATGTATCTTTTGAGATTCTTCAATAGCTAGACCAATGGTAGCTCTTGCCTTTCCATCACGTAAAATAAATTTTTCATCTGGAGAATCTGGAATGGCTCCAGTAATTATATCCCATAGTTCCTTTTCCAGCAATAACAACTCCATATTAAATTTCCAAGTATGGTAGTTAGCATTTGAAAGCTTAGGAAATTGAATATTGGTACCACTCATAGTTTATTATTATATAACTGACCGGATTTATTTAATTTTACTAAAGATACTAATTATTTGCAAACGATCTTAATCACATAAATCTGGGCCCATAACCTATTAGTTATATTTATTTACAGAAATAAAACGCGCAGTTTATAAAAATCGATATAATTGTATTTTATAGTATATAGGTAATGAAAAAAATATTGAAAGGTATTTTTCATTCAACAAACACATTACAAAAAGGTTTCTATGTTTAAAAAGTATAAAGTAAGTTAAGTTAAAGTACAATATTTTTGTTATCAATTGATCTTCAACAGAAAATTATACAAAATTTAAAAAAAAAATCTCATCCTAATTATCCACAACGCATTTATTTCCCTGTCAGTAAGCTTCAAATATGTGATTTCGTTACAAATAGCACCTACTTTTTTTTTGATACTATTTCAAATTCAAAAGCAACTGAAATCAATAAATGTTTTTTGCTATCTGATCCTCTTACTTGAAAGCAAAACAAAAACTTTATTGTAGCCAAAAAGCTAGTTAAACGTCTGTTAGGGGTCAGTGACATATCGGAAAGAGGAATTTCGTTGAGGTAAATGCAGTATTATCACATCAAGAAGAACAAAAGTTAAGCAAAATACAGCAGCACTATAAAAATTTTCCTTCTTCAAATTTTTTAAAAACTAACTATTAAATTTTTACAGACACAACCAAGGGCCAAAAAGCGGCATTCGATATCGATGGAAATTTTATTCGATATCGAATGCCGTAATTTTCCCCGAATATAACATACATATATTACAAAATTAAATACATTTTATTAGTGTTTATATCTTATATTATATCTTTTGTATTATTTGGTCTTAATTAAACTTTAATAAATTTTTAACAAATAGTTTACTTGAATAATCGAATACTTTTGAAAATTTTGTTCGATTATTCGAAGTAAAGAAAAATAGCGTAGTCCTAGTCAGGTTTTCATCATTTAGTCATGAAATGGACAAATTGTTGGGAAAAATCTATTCGCATAATAAATGTACACAAAATTTTCTATCGGCTGATGAAATGTATATGCATTTATAAGCCTTAAAATTTGAAGAGAAGCCTTTCGAAGTTCAGTTTTAAGATAAACTTTAAATTGGGTCACTAAAAAAACTACTAAATGTCTTTCGTAGGTTAAAAGTTTGTATGAAAAAAATATTTGCAATTCTGTAACGAAAAAAAGTTTCTTTAACTAAATCGCGAAAACCTTTTACCTTAAGAGTTATTAATAAATAAAACCAGACATCTTTTAAACAGTTCTTTAAAACGATTTTTACCGCTAATATTCGAGGGTCCCGGCCGGGTTACAATTTAGAAACGAAATTTTGACGCTTATCATAATTTTAATCCTCTAGATGACCGAAAGTGAGCGGGGAGTAGAAAAAGAAACTCTTGTAAATCCTATATACTCGTACGAGGGCTGCTATATATATTTCTGGCCTGGCAACACTGAGTGCTGCCAAGTGCAATCTGACATTTCCATTGGAAAGTTTGTCATTTTTAAGCATAATCGTACTCAAAACGTTTTGACGTACGACCATTATTTGTGTTGTTTACAGTGACTTGAAAAAATTAATATAGAAAAAAATGGAATTAACTCGTGAACATTTTCGTGCCATCATTTTTCACAACTTTCGACGTGGATTATTACGACAAGAGTGCATTGATGAACTTAAATCTTTGTATGGCGATGATGCACCATCCTATAGCACTGCGAAAAATTGGTATAATGAATTTAATCGTGGCCGAAGCTCGCTCAAAGACGAATTCCGTGAAGGTCGTCCAAAAACGCTGTTGTGCCAGAGAACATTGATGCCGTGCGTGAACTCATAATGCAAGATCGACATGCGACATACCGAGAGATAGAGACATCCTTGGACATTTCTTCCACCAGCATACATTCGATACTGCATGAACACCTGGCCGTAAAAAAGGTTTGTTCTCGTTGGATCCCGCACAATTTCAAAGTCGCTCAAAAAAGGCTCGTGTCGATTGGTGCAAAGAAATGTTGCAAAAATACGATTTAGGTGCTTCAAAAGACGTTTATAAGATCGTCACAGGTGACAAATCGTGGATCTATGCGTATGAGCCCGAAACGAAACAACAATCGACCGTGTGGGTCCTCAAAGACGAACAAAATCCAACGAAAGTTGTTCGTGGAAGAAGCACTTCGAAGCAAATGGTCGCCTGTTTTTTCGGCAAAACTGGTCATGTGGCGACTGTTCCGCTTGAGCAACGTAGGACGGTCACTTCTGAGTGGTACACTACAATTTGTTTGCCTGAAGTCAACGGAGAAATTCGAAAAACCATCAAGAGAAGACGAATCATTGTTCATCATGACAATGCGAGCTCTCACACATCGGCTGAAACCAGAGCGTTTTTGACCGGAATTAATGGGTCATTCGCCGTACAGCCCTGACTTGGCATATAATGACTTCTTCTTGTTTCCGCACATCAAGAAAAAAATGTGTGGTCAACGATTTTCGTCGTCAGAAGAAGCTGCTGAAGTGTTCAAAAACCATGTTTTAGAGGTGTCTCAATCGGAGTGGAAAAAGTGCTTCGACAACTGGTTTGAGCGCATGCAAAAGTGTATAAACAATGCTGGAGAATACTTTGAAAAACAATAAAACCATTTTTGATTATAAATATTCGCATTTTCACTATTAGGACAGAAATATATAGAGCAGCCCTCGTATTTCATGGTTGCTCTAGTGTACATACGCATGAGAATATGTATGTATATTAATAACTTAAAATTAAATACATACATACATATGTGCATACTTTAAAACAAATATTTATTTAGAATTTTTGCTAACAGTAAAGACATTTATCAAAACCTGTTTATTTTTACTGATTTTGTAGTTCATTTTTTGATAGTTAAGACTATAAAAACAATCAATACCTCTTGCGAAAAAACCGACTTCAAAACAGATTTCATCTGTCTGCCTATAACAGCTCAAATGTATGGCCACATAAATTAGGTTACATAAACTATTGGGACACACTTATAGCTCCAAACTTTTGAATCAACTATGGGGACACCCGTTTTTTTCCAAATCCAAATTTTATACTTGTTGTTATAGAGGAGTTAGTAATACAGGTTTTTTGTAAATTTTAATCATTTGTTTTTTAAATGAACTATTGGCGCACCCTTTAATTTATAATTCTTAATATTAAGACTTGTTACTATAACGGCCATAGCAATCGATATTCTGTACAATTTGCAAGGGTTTGTCTATAACATTTCAAAAGATAGGCCCTTATAAGTAAATTTACATCAATTATAAGGCATGACCATACTTTTTAACAGTTGCAGACAAACGCTTGAATTTCACAACGAACCTGTATTGCTAAGTTCGCTATAACAACAAGTATAAAATTTGGATTTGGAAGTTAACGGTTGATGTAATTTGATGTATGTGGCCGAAGATTTGAGCCGTTACAGACAAACAGCTAAAACTTACGGACTTAGCAATACAGATCCCTTATCTGTATTGCTAAGTCCGTTATAACAAGAAGCTCATAATTTGAATTTAGAAATTAAAGGGTGTTCCCAAAATTAATGTAATTTGACCTATATGGCCGTATTTTTTGAACCGTTATATACAAACACCTGAATTTTAGACAGAATATCCACTTTGTTTATCTACTCTTGGTATAATAAGAAGTATAAAAATTTTAAATTATAAATTAAAGGATTTTACAAAAGTTGATATTATCTGATATACATATATGACCAAACCGTTATAGACAGACAGTTGAAATTTACACAGAAACTGATTACTTAATCTATTACAAGACCAAGTATATAATTTGAATTTGGAATTTAAAGGGTGCCCCTTTAGTTGCTGTAATTTGATGTTAATTGGCAAACTATTAAACAGTTGAAGAAGTATGTATTAAGTTTGAGATAAAAGGGTGTACCAATAGTTAATAAAATCTGTTTTGAAGTCGGTTTTTTTTCGCAAGAAAAACTCCGTTTTTCTTTCCACAAATAACGACACACTTTAGTTAATGACACAGTAGCGGATACATTTTCACAGAAACAAAGTCATAATTCAAACATGTCACAAGGTTTGTCCATGTGAAAGTTTTCTTAAAGGGATTTTTTTATATATGAGTCATTTTACTAATTGTACAGTTTTACAGTTTTTTTAAATGGTGAGAACGAGTCGAAAACTGGGATTATCCCGAAATTAATTTTTTTGAGGATTGACGTTCTGTTAGTTGATGAGCGATATGTATTTGAAAGATTGGATGGAAAAAATGTTGACAATTTTTACAAGCACGTACTTGTACATGCTAATACATCAATATGGAAATTTATTATATTAAATCTTTTTTATGTAACTGTGACCCCTTTAACAAAGCAGTAACACCAAACTCGAGCAGTGTATTTCACTTGCAGCAAAAACGTACTCATGGAGAAATTGTCTTGATTTAAAAGTTGTTACAATGTTAACCGGGTTCCAAGGTGGAACATCAATGGGATAATCATATTTGCCATGCCCTAAATAAAATCTATGAGTAGTAGAAACCAAAGAAGGACTTCTACACAGAATAATGTTATTTTATGATAGTTGGGAGTAGAGGGCGATGGTGGTTTATAAAAGGTAAAGTTCTTGAATGGACTTCACTTCAAGTCGAACTATATCTCCACATCTGCCTCAAACAGGTTGGAGATGTATCAGTAACTCCTTTTGGAAAAACAAATCCAATGTTAGGAGTGGCAGCCTCTCGCGACGAAGCTCACTTGAGCACAATCGAATGGCCTGTTGTGATAAAAAAAAATCCAATGTTAAAGCAAGTCAGAAATTATGAAAAATGGATTCTCCCAAATATTTATCTAAGACGCAAACTTTTAAAAACACAAACTGGGAATCTACGACTACTTCTAAGGACATGTGCGTTTATCTAACTAGAAGATCTTCTCAATAAATATGTCAGTTACACAATTCCTCACTGCCTGCTTCTAATTTTTAATTAGTCTAAATGTTGGTTTTTTTATATTTGTGTCCGCACAACTGTTATTTCTGAACCGATTTTAAACATATTTCTTAATTAGAAAGGTTATGCTTACGGAATGTTCCGGTTTTAAAAAAAGTTCATAATTTTTTAAAACCAAAGGATGTCCTATATCATTTTAAAATTCTGTACCACTATAGCTTCCCGTAGCAATAAGTAATACAAAAATTAGTCTAAAAATATTGCGTATTATTTGATATATGTATGCACGCATACTTTGAACAGTTGTAGACAGACGGTGAAAATTTATAAAGACACTGTGTTGCTAAGTACGCTATTACAACAAGTATAAAATTTGGATTTGGAAATTAAAGAGTGTGCCAATAGTTAGTGCAATATGAAATATGTTACCGAAATTTTTAGCCGTTATAGATACAGAATAAATTTACAAGGATTAACAAGTATAAAATTTATATTAAGAAATTAAAGGGTGTTGCTATAATTGACATAATTTGACCTACATATATGGGCCTATCTTTTGAACCGTTTTATACAAACACTTGAAAATTACACAGAATGACCTTTTACTTTGTCTGGTATACTAACAAGTATAAATATTCAAACTTATAAAATAAAGGGTATTACAACAGTTGATGATATTTAAGGCCATAATTTACTATCATGCTCAGTCCTACGATCTGCCAAAAACTGCATGTGTTCTCCAAAAGTATAATAGTGTGAATTACAAGTGTATGTGTGTGACAGACTTTTAGACAGATCTGTACGATTTTATTATATTTTGAAATGGTTTGTAAAATGTTTTGCTCTATGCAATCAGAACGAAGTATTAAACCACTTACGAAGCTAGTTTGAAACGATTTTTAAGGTAGGACAAAATTCTGTTAGATTTATGTGTGATTAAGTCGTACGATTGTATAAGATAGTGAACCCTGGCTTTAATGCATGTGGCGAAACTACTAAGCCGTTATAGACAAAGAAAGTTACATAGAATCTGATGGTTAAGTCCGCTACAATAGCAAGTATACACATTGCATTTAGAAACATTGAATTCATGGGTGCCCCTATAGTTGATGTAACTTGCTTTATATTGCAAAACTGTTGAAGAGTTTTAGAAAAACGGTTGAAATTTACAAGAAGATGTAGGGCTAAGTCCGCAAAAAGCATACAATTTTTATTTTGAAATTAAAGGGTGTCCCGATATTTAATGCAATTTGATGTATGTTGCCAACCGTTATAGATAGATAGTTAAAATCGAGTTTTGTGCAAGAATATTTCAGATCTATATCTCAGATCCATATCCAAACTCAAACATTCCACCCTGATCTAACCTTATCAAAGTAGCTTTAGACTGAATAAGACAACGATCAAGCAATTCCGGAAGCTAATTATGATAAATATCTACTAAAAGCAACTGGTTACACAATAACATTATTATCGATTATTAAATTGTGTTTAGATTCGTTTGTGCCGGGAAGTAGATGACACTTTGGGCTCATTAAACTGTGCTTAAACTGCCATTTTTCTAAACGCGAAAAATATACGAACTGAATGTGCTAAGGCGCATCAAAGTATAATGAACAGTATTACCCTGAAGATAACGTGGCTAGTCCATAAACGCATGTAATTTATATCCCATAAGGGACTAGGATTAGTCTAAAGGTAACGCAGCTGTATAGAGAAAACATGATCCATTTAACTTTACGATGTCCTGGGCGGGACCAATAACCCAGCTTTTCATTACATGGGAAGAGTTTCAAAACTACTCTATCTCACTACACGATGGAACACCCCAGAAGGTTTGTTTTAAAACTACTCCATATCACTACTCTTAATCTTTTTAAATAATTTTCTTTTTCTATTTTTACAAGTCGCCGTTTATGTCGCGTACTACAGTTGATATTTATTTTTATTAATTACATACTTTTGTAATAATTTTAATTTTACCACTTTATATTGTAAAATGCACTTACACAAAATTGTTTACGAAAATAAACAATTGATGGCATCAGAGTTACCCCTATGTAATCTTTCAACAAATATCATGCTTCGTAGTTCTAACTGCAAGAACTGTAAAGCTCTTGACAACACTTTGTGCAAACGTCAAAACGCAAACTCTTGTCGTTTAACAACAAACTCTTGTTGGAAAATAACATGGTCCATGACTGCATTACATATATTACATGTTGTAGCTAGTCCATTTCAGTTACAGTGGACCACGTAGTTCAATATAATCTGCAGGATACGCACAATTTCACATACTGTCAATTTGAAACTTTACTGCTGGCTCTACTGTGTCCTTGTGAAAATTCTTCATCATCAAGAGTATCGGGAAAGGTCTTATTATTCACTATTATTTAGGTGGTTAACTAGATCGAAAATTCGCTTGCCAAATAAAACTTCCTCTTGGATTTTTTATTTATTGGCTACTGCAAAAACTTTTTCTAGTTATTTCTCAATATGGGACATAGCTTTGAATTTTGTGGTGGTACAGATTGCAACTTATGCGTTAAATTTCATTTCAAAAGTGTCATTTTTCACAATTTCAAAATCATCCTTACCTTCTGAACACACCTCGCTTTCAGGAAAAGCATTGGGTATTTAAGTCCTTTGGCGCAAAAATATAAATAGTGTTGTTTTTTCCATTAAATCACCTTGAATTCTTCTGTTAGTTAAGAAAGGAAGGAAGGAAGCGAAATAGCAACAACAAGTAATTGTGGTGAATTTTTTCTTTAAACAAAGTCTCACTGTCTCGCATTGAATGTAATGCAATCTGCAATGTGAGAAAACAAACATTAAATCATACACAGATAAGAATTGTGTTAAAACAATAGTATTTAGTCAATAAAATACATATTTACGTCATTTTATTTTAGTCTGTTGAAATGGTCACGTGCTAAGATGCATTGCAAACAGCTTGTTTTCTTTGGAGAATAAAAAGAAACAAACAAAATTTATGAAAAAATTGGTGACTCATATTTAACTGGGCTTCTTCACAAAAATATAGAAATTACTAAAACTTATAACACAACGTCTTTAAGGAAATGAAAGATTTGTTTTTTTTTCACTTTTTAATTTAAAACCCTTTAGAGACGATATAAGTTAAGTTTTTCTATGATATCCTTCGGATTTGTCAATATTATGGATTTTGTTTTGTTTAATCCAGTTACTAATAATGGATAATTATCGACTTGAAAGGAAAATAACATTCAAAACGAAAACGAAAGCTTAAGGTAAAAATAGGTAATTTATTGTATCTTTTCAATAAATATTTTTGTGTCTTTTAATAAAAACCAGAAATTAAGATAAGCTTTTAGTTTAGTTAAAAATGCTTAACCTATTAGGAGCCGATGGCATTTTAATGTAATCCCAGCAGAGTGAATTAATTTTTTTTGAAAAGGTAAACAAATGGTAAACAACAGGAGTCTCGAGTATAGAAAGAAAACTATTTTGGCAATAGACGAGCTGGTTAATGCAGCTGTGTATAAGAATAATGTTTACGATGTCTGTAAAAAAGAATTTGTCTTAGTTATTAAAAATCCATCAAAAAAATATAAAAGTTTAGAAGTTTTTTAAAGTTTATTATGGTATCGCAGCATCGTTGTTCATTAGCTCACTATTGTTGAGTACGATTTACTTTTTGCGAAAAGATTTACAAACGTAAAAAGTGGTTTCTCAAACCTTGATTTTACAAAATCTGTCACAAATGGCACATGCAAACGTATTAATGTCAAAGTTAAGGTTGGAGGTAATGTTTAAGAATTCCTTAAATTTCTTACTATTGCTCAAATGCAGCTGTTAAATAATTAAATTCAATTTGCTTAGTGGGTTACTTTTTCTTTATTAACGAAAACAAAAAACATATGATTATTAGAAAAGGAATTTAAGGAATGCTCAAGGAATTTAACCACTGTAAACAAAGCAGTGATTCGGCGCAATTTAAACGAATACATTTTTGCTCATTCACTCTCTCCCTGAAAATGGCGCTCACAAAAATTATCTTGCAGACTGGTAAGAAGAAGAAGCACATACTCACCATTGCCGTTCTTTTATGCCATTTTAATTATTAGTATAAACGATGTGATTGTTGCAAAACTACAGTTATTCGAAAAATAAAAATTGCGAAGGGTTGTTATGAAACCTTCGCTTTACCTTTTCGTGCGGTTATTAAACATTATAAATATTATAAAATAAATTCATGTTTTTTATTTTTTGCTTTAAGTTCTTCTAACGGTAATCTGCATTTGAAATGTTTCAGTTAAGGGCGAACGGTTGCGTGTAACGGAACATGGATATGGATTTGTTTACAGACAAAAGCGTTACAAATTGTGTTTTAAAATCTTAAAGCATTTTAAATAAAAAAAAAAATACAAATACAATTGTGCTTGAAGTGACAAAGAATGCGAGAGTGATAATTATTTTATGTGCATCAATAAAAGAGATATATGTACATGTAATATACATACATACATACATATTCACTTTAATTTAATTAACGATGTTTTTAACTTAATATCCATTTTTTCTTCGGTGGTATTTGCTTTCTAACTTTTTAAAATTTAAACGTGATTTCGTTTAGAAAATGTAAACATAATTTGCATTATCGGTTTTTTATAAATTGTTTGTTTATCAAATATTTTGTTGTGGATTAAATAAAACAGAAACCTGAAGAAAATAAAAAATCAATTGTATTTAAAATGTTACGCAAATTGATTTCTTGTTACGGTTTCTAACACAAGTGAGTGAATGTGCAAGTGAGTAATATTAAGAATATTTGTATTTATTATTCTTTTTTATTGATTTAAAGTTCAGTCTGTTTCATTTTTTACATTGACAACCTTTCATACCGGTTAAGTGTGTCGAAAGAGAACAACGGAAATAAATTGAATAAGTAATTTTATACTGTAACTGTTGTCTCTAAGGGTTTCTTAAAAAATGAATGACATATGGTTTCAAAAAAATTAATAACTTTAATGTTTTTTTTTATAGTTTGAATAATGATGACGAGTTGAATGGACGACGAATTTGAATTAATCCGACAATTCGAACTTCTTTCTTTAATACTGAATATTAAAACATATTTTAATTAAGTTTAATAATTTAAGTTCAAAAATTAGTTAGAATTTTATATTCAACTATTAAAAACTTGTACAGATTATTGTAGAATTTTGAATAGGGGTACAGGAATATTTAAGAATATTTTAAGTAACATATTTTTAATCGAATATATTTTTGTTTTGATTGATTCCATTAAACATTAAGAAGGTAAAAAAAAAATAAAAAAAAATATAAGAAATAAGTAATGTTCTTTCAAATTATGGATTAGATTTCAATTGGAATCAATCCTACAGTATTTTACATTTTAATTCTAAAGCAAGTAAGAGTGCTATATTCGCAAACTTGATTTCAACAAAAATTTAAATGCGCCAATCGATCAGACATAGTGTCGAAAGAGGTGCTATTAGAAATCAGCAAGATCGGCCTATGTCCTTAGACGCAGGGGACAAAACACCACGCCTACCTTTAATTTTCTCATATTATTTAGAACAATGAAGTTAACTCTAACAAAAAAATAAATAAAAACTATATGGGTCGATAAAGAATAAAGAATAAAAAAACATCAAGTGAAAAATTTGCGATCGCGAATATTTTCTGAATTAAGGGGCTTTGAAATTTAAATTTTTTTTAAAATATCAATATGAGTATCATATAAAAGCTTTTGATGAGTGTTATATTTTTAGTTTTATATTTTATTTATTATATGTATACACAATTTATATCTAGACAGGGACTGAATTATTTTATTCAACAAAATATTCAAGGCTACTGTTTTCAACAGGTAACTAGATAATTAAATTATTTCTATTACTACAGTGAAAATCTTATTCAATATTTTATATGTATAACAATGAGATCTTTAAGCAAATACTATTTTTTTTTAATTCTTTACCCATTAAGAGCCGATATAATTTTTATGTAAAATTATATAAATCCAGTACCAAATTTTTTTTATTTCTCAATTCTCTGTCACCCCAATATTTGCTTTTTAGATTAAAGGTACTTCACTAAACTAGATTTAAATAGATGGTGAATATGCCCTGATTGAAGTTACTTTATTTAACTAGATTTATATAGAGAGTGAAGGATATACAAGATTCTTCTTAGCTGAAAATATCACTTTTACTTGTTCTTTATGCAAACAAATGGCGCTTTCATTTATTATTATCCCACAAATGATTATTATTTAACCAAAATTTGCCTATTAAACTTTTAAAAATGCTAAACTGGTTATACTGGCATGTACTTATTAAAGTCTATAGTGTGAACAATTAAAGTAAAATGATTTAAGCATAGTTTGTTTCAAAATTTTTCATCGTAAAAAACAGAACGGTGCACAGGCGTGAAATATAAAAAAAGGAATAAAAGTTTGAAACTTTTGAACTATTTACCCGCTTTTTATGAATAAACTACGATTTGTAGAGAAGGACATACGCTTTTCGTCTATTGGATTTGATACACCCTGTTTAAGCACAGGATAATACCACAGCGCGTCAAAGTAGGCAATGAAAGAACCAAGCAATACAAACACACAGGTGAATAACTTTTGACACGTGCCCTACCATAAAGCCATAGCCGTAACCATGGCTGTAACCGTAATCATATGTACTACCAGCCTTAAGCAACTCTTATTTGTCTTGCCGTTTGTTAAAAAGTGCAAGGAAAAATATAAATTAAAACTCGACAGTACAATGTAGCGAACATTCAAAAAAGAACAAAATAAACAATAAGAGTGCTGAATTTGGCTATGCCGAATCTTATATACATTTCACCATTAATGTAAATCTAGCTTATTGGGCTAAGCATTTTTTAACAAATTTGAGTATTTTCTGAAAGATCTCCTCAAAACCTTTAAAATGATACCCATATTGATATTTTAAAAAATTTGAAAATTTCAGAGTCCAGTATCTCGGAAAATATCGGCGTGCGGCAATTTTTCACTTGTGATTAAGGTTACTTCATAAAATTAGGTTTTTTTTCAAATTATATAGACAAATTATAGGCTGGCGTGGTGTTTTGCCCGCTGCCTTAAAGAACATGGACCGATCTTGCAATTTTTCAATAGCAAAATTTTCGAAAATATTTTCGGAAAGTTATATTGAAATAATCACAAACGGAATTGATAGCTCAGATCTGGTAGGTGACGTCTTTTCTCAAATTTTTAAAATGTGATCTCTGAAATCATTATTTCTATTACAAAATATAGTAAAGAAGGCTACAATATATTTTACAGTGCCTTGAGAGACCCTAAGGAGAAGTCTCCATTACTTTTGGGCAACTATATAAAAGCAAATTTCGTGCATTCCAAGAATTATGATGTCTTTTATGCCTAAACATTCATCACTTTCCCTAACGTTTTCTTTCAAGGTGTTTTTATATGTAATACTAAGAGTCCATAGTTCCGGTTACAAAATGTATTTAACCAAGTCCAGCCGCTGACATACAACCCCATATTATAAGAGAACCACCACTTGACTATTTTTTAATGTTTTTCTCTAAAAACTTAGTGTGAGGTTTATTTCAAGCGACTCTTTTTGCACCTGGTGCAAAGACGTTTATTTTTGTTTCGCCTCTAAAAATAACTTAAGAATGACCAGAATAACGCACCTTTATTTGGATGCCCTTGAGCGTATGTCAGTTTTTGATTTTTTTATTTTATTGGCTTTTGACGGCAAAATTTCCATGTACATTTTTACTTCTAAAGATTCGACAAACTGCTTCAGCACTATTTTATTTCATAATAATCTTCATGAGCTTCAAACAATACCGCTTATCACCGTCGCACAGTGGCGCCCGTAGAGCAAACGAGGTTGCAAAAACCAAAATTTTTATGAGCGCCCACGAAGTTTTGAATTAAACCATGTTATAGGAAACTTTTCAACGATTTCAAATATGCCACTCTTAATAATATCACATTTTTAGTTTAGAAGATATAACCGTTCAAAGGTGAAAGACTTTCGTTTTTCAAAAAAACACACAATTTTTAGTCAATTTGTTGCGATTTCAGGTATAATATCACGAAAAATAGGTAACGAATCGCCATATTTTTTGTTTGTATTGATTGATGTATTTATTAAATGTATAATGATAAAAAAAATTAACTGTTTGCTTTGTGTTTCTCCAGGTAATTCACTATTTAAAAACTATCCGTTTTTCACTATTTTTCAACTTTGACAGAAAATACAAAAAAATCTATATTTTTCTATATTTGCCATATTTGCAAAACCTGTTCTTTGATTATTTCTTTACATAATTCAAAAGGGTTTATCTGCCTTTACGTGCCCGTTTGGCTTCTAGAGGTAAAAAAGGTTAAAAAGACATGGTTGCAGAAATTGTATGGCGTCCATCCCTTATCTGTTTGTTAAAATTTTTTTTAGTAGTAAAATTTTAGGCATGGTAGCATAAGCCCATATATTGCAAAATAAGCACAATGCCTGAAAGTTGGCGCAACAATTACTGAAACCATTAACGAATTTAAGTACTGAAAACATGGCGTTGAACAATTTAAAATTATTTGAACTGTTTAGAAAGTCAACCACACCAAAGTTTTTCACGAAAGCTGTTTTAGAAGAACTTGATAGCTTATACGGAAATATTGAGAAAAGCGAAATTATAAAAAATAATTTTTATCTGATATATGCAAATATTAAGGCAAAATGGGTGAAATCTAATCAAACCATTGAGAACTTCAACTCCAAATACGAGGACTGGCTTAATGAAGACACCATCCTGGCTATATTGGCAGTAGATAAACCCATCACATCAACCAGAGGAGCAAAAGGAAGGCCAAAAAAAATATTGAGGAGTGTTCAATTTTCAATGACTTTACCACGAAGCATTTATCGGACACGCTAGCTATTAAATATACAAGGGATAGTGAAAGGGTTAGGTCTCAGATAACCAAAGCTGTTGCTGATGCAAGCCAACTGCGACTAAAAAGGTTTAAGGAAAGCATTCCCAGGCCCACAAACGCACACATTAAAAAGTATGGTTCCGAAGAAGCCTTGGCCTTGTTTATGCACTTATAACTTTCCAAAGAGAAATATGAGAAACTACGGGCATCTTCAACGCGACCCGTCGCTGAAGTTTTACCCGGATACAAGCATATTACGCAAGCCAAAATAAATTCTCGACCACTGCATACGGAGTTTACGGAAGTCTCTGCGGAAGCCAATCTGCAGGATCTCATGGGCCATACAGTAAAACGGTGGTTGGAGAGTCTTCCTGAAAATGAGGTGAAAATTCTTCCTGAGAAGTTGAGATTGATCAGCAAATGGGGCTGCGATGGATCATCCGGACAAAGCGTTTATAAGCAAAGGATATCTTCCGATGACGCTACAATATCGGACGGAAATATTTTTATGGCATCCGTTGTTCCCTTGCGGCTAAAATCTGATGTTTCCCTACACTAGAGAAATCCACGTCCGTCATCAGTGCATTATTGCCGACCAATAATGTTTCTGGAATTGACAATCAAAACGTGAAAAGATTGGGAACGATCTTGGATGTTTTAAACTGCAAAGAAAATGTCAATTCTACAAAATATGGAGAATATGCGTCGAAAACTGCATCTCTTTTAGCAGAAATGTATCCACAGAAGAAGTTGACCCCGACCGTCCATAAAATATTGGCGCATGGCAAAGATATAATTGAGTTCCAGTCTTTGCCAATTGGAGAGCTTTCTGAAGAAGCACAGGAGTCTCTTAACAAATTTTATAAAAAATATAGATTGCAGAAGATATTCGAAACATCAAGGGTAAGGCAAAATGATGACCTCTTCAATATGTTGGCAGCATCTTCTGATCCACTTATTTCTTCCCTGCGGCATGTGAAGTCACGAATAGAGTTAGAAAATAATTATAGTTTAGAAATGCTTAGTCTTTTAGATATACCTTCTCTTACGATTTGTGATGAATATTTTACAGAAAATTGAATAAATTAATTTAAAAAAAAATATTTTTTTTTCTAATTTGTTGGGTAATAATTTAAAACATAAAACCCTAAAGAAAAAAAATAAAAACCATTTAAAAATGTAAAAATAATTTTTTTTAGTTACCATAAAATTGATTTTTCTACTAATTTTAACTTTGATAACCCATAAGTAGGCCCCTACAAAGCGTAGCACCCTTTCCAAAAGCTCATTTCATAGGCTGAACAGTTATCTATCATACGCTGTTTAAACTGTTTAATTATCTTATTCGGTTCAAAAGATATGATTTTTGCAACGAAAAAACTCAAATGGCGCCACTGTGCGTCGGACAATTTGCACATGTTTGCACAATTTCTTTTTATGCCCTGCACCACAAAAAGTGGAAATACGGTTTGCCATTCCATGTGTAATTTCTATAATATCCCCATAAAGTATATATATTGAAATCAAGTTTGCCATGGCAAAAAAAAAATATGTCAATCGATCAGATATAGTGTCGAAAACAGCACGATCGGTCCACACCACCCCTACCTCTAATTTCTTCACGTTATTTGTAACAATAAAGTAATACCAATCAAAAAATAAATATATGGGGCGATAGAAAATCAAAAAATAAGAAAAAAAACCTCTAGTGAAGAAATTGGCACTCGCCCATATTTTCGGAGTTATGGATCTCTGAAGTTTTCAAATTTTTTTGAAATATCAATATGGGTATCATTTTAAAGCTTTTTAAGAGATCTTTAAGAAAGCCGATGGCATTTTTATGTAAAATTATGTATATATGCAGTACCAAATTTTGTTTATTTTTTAATTCTCTGTCACCCCAATATTTGCTTTTTTTATTGGAGTTACTTCACAAAACTGGATTTACATAGATGGTGAAGGGTATATAAGATTCGGTATAGCCGAATATTGAAATTAATATGAAAGTTGAACGTCAATTTTTTCGTTGTTGATATTTGTTGAATGCCATTTAGTTAAAGTATATTATTAGAGTCAAGTTACTGAATTGCGAATTCGGTAAAATTTGGTGAATCACAGTTAAGAAGCGTCGCAATAAGTATCCAAAGTAGGACACCTTAGGCATGTACATTTTGAAAACGCTATTAATACCATCTGTTTCATTAGATTATAAGTTTTCACAGCTTAGAAATTTTTGATCTGATCTTCAAAATTAAATTGTAAACCGACTTCTTTGTATATAGAAATAAAAAATTCTGAATTTTTGAAGACCCTGGACACAGTTCTTTTAAATCATCGTCATTTTATTTAAAAACTTTTTACTGACATATAAAGCTTCTTTTTTACAAAAGTTTTTTTAAGCTTACTCTTTCAAATATTATTGGTTTTGCCATTTTTAATGTTATTAAAATTATAAATGAATAGAAATTATTTTGGCTTAAGTTCATTTATTTTAAATTTCTAAAAACCCTTTTTAGAAAGAAAATTTTTTTTTACAATAAAAAGGATTTTTAGAAATTAAAAATAAATGAACTTAAGCCAAAATAATTTCTATTCATTTATAATATTCACAGTTCAAATAATAATTTAATAAAAATTAAGTTATTAAAATTTTTAAAATGGGAACGTTTTCAAAATGCAATTATTTTCCAAATATCCGCTTTCTTGATATGTAAATTTTAAAATTTTCATTGTCTCTAATCCATTTTTCTTTTCTTTGTGTCTCCTATTATTACATTTCTTAGAAGATTTTTCATAAATTTCATCCATTTTTATATTTTCGAACTAGGTTGTACTACAATGAATACTGGGGAATAACATAAAACTTCTAGTTGAACTCTTTAGGCTATTCACAAACAAAATAAAAATACATGTAGAAAACAATGCAATTAGATCAAATTTATAAGATGCAATTTTGTTCATTTCCTTTTTAATACTATCAGAATTGCACATTTCGCTTATAATATAATATTATTTACAGGAGTTGTTTGTGTTATTTCAAATAACACACAAACAACAAAACGTATTCAACAACAAGCGAATACAAAGTAAATTGTAAAAATCTCAGATCTGTCTATAGTAGAAAAATCGAGAAATTTTAACTCGCCTATAAATTGAAATTTCAGTTGCTAACGGTATGGCAGTATTAAACAAAACGTCCTGTGGGGAAGTTGTTGGCGTTAAGTAGTAAAGTGCTGTTTTCAACAGTAATGCTGTCAATATTATACAATGCTAATTAAATAAAGTTACATTTTGCAATTAATAGAACCCAATGATTAAATACAAGGGTACAAAAGAATAAATTTTAGAGAGCAGCTGGAAAAATTTAATTTATATCCCTTTACTGTTTTATATTAAATTACTAAGTTTAATATTTTCTGAACTTTAATATGAATCGCATTTATATTTTTAAACAAGATTTTGGAAAAAGGAAGGGAGAATTCCCTTAAATTTAGGAAACAGTTTTATTTATTTGAGTCATTTAGTTTTGCCCACTTGTATTTAATTATTTTAACATTTTTGCCATTGTTACACGCTACAGCTAAATTTAATTTTAAATAATTAAATTAAATAAAACAGAAAAAAGAAAAGAATTTAAAACTAAGAATGTTAGTTTTAAACTATGTTTTATTAGTGTTGAAAGCTCGTTAAACTATTTGTAAATATATATTTTTTAAATACAGACATACATAAATACACCAGCATGTGCAAGTGTGCAAGAACGTAGTATCTACAAAAAGTCCCTAAAAAATTTAATCCTTTATAAGGTTATATTATTCATGTAAATGTACATCGTTGCCTATATGCTGAACTAACGTAACCGACATTTTTTTAAATAAATCAATTAGTGTCCCCATTGTATTTCTTTGCGTGGAAGTTTTATTACTCGTCTGCCAAAATCGCATTACACCCGTGTATCTACAAAAATATTAACTAATTTTAGTTACTCCAGTTGGTCATGCAAACAACGTTACGAGTTCATACATACTTATCTATATGCTTATATACATACATATGTATATAATAACATGTGTATGACTTTTTATGAATGTGGCGCATTTAGTGCGTTCATAGTCTTGCTTTTGCTGCTAAAATGTACCCAACAACAATAATAAAATTCTTTTGTAGTGTGGCAAAAAAAAAATACTAAACGAAATGTCTTAATAATATCAATATAACGCACCAAAAAATACATAAAAGTGCTATATTTATTCGGCTATGCCCTTCATATATAGCGTTCTAAATACTAAAGGGCCACAACTCAAAATTCTTAAATTTTAAGAAGAGCCAAAAAACCGTTTATGTAAAAATGCGGGTAATAAGCAATGGAATTAACATAAAAATAGACATAACGGGATTGTTTTCAGTTAAGGAAGATAGTAATTAGAATGCAATTTTTTAAGTAATTAAAGATGTGAAATGTAAATTCATTTATGAAGAAAATTTAATATTAGAAAATTTTGAGTTGTGACCCTTTAGTATTTAGGGCACGATATGTGTAAATATAGTTTAGTGAAGTAATTCCAATATTAAAACATATAGTGGAGTGACAGAGAATTAAAAATAGAATTTTCTTGTTATTTACTTTCATACCAAAAATTTGTGATCTATCATTTCGATATTATTCGACGCTTATAAACTTTATTTTTAAATTTTCTTAACTTAAAGCATTTTCATAAATGGTTCATTTTTGATACTATCATAAAAACTAACGATATTTTATCAATGTAACAAGTATTCTAGTGATGTTCTACTAAAATAAACAAAATTACCGTTTTTTAAAAGTTTATCGAAAAATCGCCATTTGTGGAGCAAAAATTTGCAAGTCAGCACATTGATAATTTTGAGCCAAAAAAAAATAAAAAAAAGAAAACAAAAAGCCGATAAATCGGCATATATGGCAGGCCTGCCACTGCTCGAAGAACATAAACCGATCTTGCTGAATCTCAATACATCTCTTTCGAAACTATATCTGATCGACTGGCGCATTTAAATTATCAATCGACTTGGCTATGTTTAAGAACTCGAAATATATATACTTTATAGGGTCGGACATGGATATTGTAGAAATTACAAACGGAATGACAAACTTATATACTATACCCTTTTTCCATTTTTCGTGCTGAAGGGTAAAAAATTAATAAAATGTCTTAATAATAGCATTACGACGCAACAATAAACAATATAATATCCTGCAACACAAATAAAACGATTAAAAAAATGCGTTAAAAGTGTGATAATAACGTTTCTGCATATACAAGATGAAAGAAAAAACTGCAATAAAAAATATGCTAAGAAATTAATAAACAAGAATAAAGAACAGAAATTAAAGGAGACTAAATACAAACAAAAGTATTTTTTTGTGAGAGAAGTCTTCAGTCGGCCAAGAGTACGGAGTTTAAAATCGTTGGGTGTTTCCCATTTTTGCTCCGAATTTAAAAAAGTATTTCTGTTGATTTTCATTACAAAGTACTCGTTTTACAAAAACTTTGCTACGATGCTGTTATGGCAGGAAATCACTTTGCTAATGGCTTTCACGGGGATTTCGAATAAAGAAAAACCAATTCTTATAAAATAATAATATAATTTATTGAATTCTGGTTTTCTTATATGTATTAAATTCCTATAAACAATTCAACTTAGGAAATAATTAAAAAAATTATCTTACTTTTAACAATATTTAATTATGTTAATAAACAATTTTTTTGTGATCTGCAGTGGATATCACGGCGAGCCAAAATGGTGATGATTTCATAAGTTGCAAAATATGGCGGGAGCTATCGTCTCAAGTGCTGTTACTCCGAAAAAGCTTGGTTTTGACATTTATTCTAACATTGTATTATAAACATGGTTGATTATTTGCGGTTTTGCCAGTAGCGGCGTGGCAGCAACAGTTTTACATTTTGCAGTTTAGGAGATGCCCTTTTCTAATAATGAAAATTTTTTGAATAATTACTTTTTGTTTCGAAAAAACAGTTATTGTTAGAGTTTTTTTTTTACTTGGAAATTAAATTAGTTTTATAACGGAAAATACTCTTTCTACAGTAATTTGAGTTGGAATTTTTTACGCATGAAATAAAAACGGAAAACAATGATGACTTTTCAAGAAAAGAACAGAACATGAGAAACTATTATTTTTTAAGCAAAAAATTAAACTTGAAAAATAATTTCTAAATTTAATTTGTTTATAAAACTAAATAAATAAAAATTAACGCAGGCAAATATAGTCGGGGTAATAAAGATTGCGTTGGTATAATTCTTCATATTGTAGCATTTCTCTTTCATTATATTTATTTTGATTAAAATTTGTTAAATAATCGTTATTTGTTATCTCTGCTTTTGGTACATCTGTCCTCGGTCTGTAAGTTCACCTTGAGCAAAAACATGACATGTTTTACTGTCGCTTTTAACAAAACCAGATTATCTTATAATTTTAAATTTTTAATATAGTCTAACACTAATTAATAATACTAAATAAAACATTTTATTTTAATAATCTGTGAATAAAACCTAAATGAAGCAGGGGCATTTAAACTTTTGTAGAACTCTGAACCTGCTTCTTAAAATATACGTGAACTTAAGCCGGATTAAATATATCTATTTATGTAGTTGTATTGCAAAAAATTAAAATATTATAAAAATAATTTATTATACTACTTGGTACATTGTAATTAATTAATTTTTCTATGTTCGTTTGTTAACAAATATTGATTTTTTAATTTCTTAGTTTTGTAATTATTTGTCTTTGGTGTTTTTCTTTTTTAAATTTTCTATTTTCTAATTTTACTAATTTTTGTTTGTGAAATTTTAAGGGATTTTTAAAGTTTTGATATTTTTTCGAAGCCCCTGTTTGTAATGTTTCGAATTATTGTGAATTCTTGTTTTTTGGTATTTTTGTTTTTCTTTCGTCTATTCGGTTTTTGATAGAATTTTAATTTTCTTCTGAAGCTGCTTTGTGAAATATGGACTTTTTTGTAGAAGTGAAATTGTATGTGCAATAGTTTTGTTTTCATATTAAGTTTTTTTTCCAAGTGAAATATAAACGTTGTAATGTTTGAATTAATTGGTCATTTTGTACGACTGTGTCGTCCATATGACTTAAAATTCTAAAATTCTAAATGCTAAAATTCACACTGCAAAAGCTACACATGCCTTCTAAACCATTTTAGACATTCTGTTTTTAAAACACTAAAATTTGTTAAACTCAAAAAAATGTTAAAAAGCAATTAAAGCTCGTTTTATTGTTTCGGAAGATTGTGGTACAAAAAAACTGAGGCCAAAACACAAAGCAAAGTTGTCATCATTCCTAAAAAAATGATGTGCTAAAATAGCTTTAAGGTTTTTGCCAATTTCAAATGTCTGTTTCATAAAAACTATTGCGAAAATGTTTTAAAAAATCACACATGTTATTTTTGTGTATTTAAGATGGCTGGTCATATTCTTCTTATTTAAATTCTGCTTTAAAAACAATTTGTTGTATACTCAGGCACACACAGGCAAAAATATATAAAATGCTTTAAATAAAAAATGTGTGTATGTACATTTACACATATTTTAGTGTGTTAGTGGAGTATTTAAACATGTCCTTTCTGTTCTTTCCCTGATAAACAAATTCAAGGAAATTTAATATTGTGTCCATAATGATGACAGTCATTAGTTTCTATTTTAGGTTTTCTATTTATTTGCAAATACAAATGTTCATATATTCATGGCAAAATGTGCAGCAATAATAATTTACTTAAATAGCAGGAGAAAAAATATTAGTTTACCGATGGCCTTTTACTTTTCATGTAAACATTTACATATTATGAAATATGTTGACACAAAGTATTAGTCAATGTAAAAATAAAATTTAGGTTTTTAGAAGTTATTGTTAAAAATCAATATTGTAGTTATTAAAATCTAGTTGAAGGTACTCGGCGCTTATAAGCCTTATAATAGTTTGTAGCCTTGCCCCACCCTGCATGGAGCTCCGTTCCAAATACAGCAGAAACAATGCTTTTGAAACGTAACGAGCAATTTCAGAGTTACAAAATTTAAGGTTCCATAAAAAGTGCCTCCTATTGCATTTTGTTTATAAAGTTTGTGCACCAAAGGCAAAAATTTAATATTGGTTTGTTACAGGCCTAAAAGAACATGTTGTAGCAGTAGTGGGAATAAAAAAAGGAGGAACAAAAAACTAATACTGGTCTAAACATTTGTTGTTATATTGTGGTTTGGTACCTTCACTCTGAAGATTTTGGTCAGCTGATAATGAAAATTAAAGAATATGGAAGAGAGAGAGTTTTTGATAAAAATGAGAGAAAACGAGTCAACTTGAAAATAAAATAAATAAAGTAACGACCTTGCTATATTGCTCAGAACCTGTTACGGGTGATGAAGCAAGTATGCTCGTATTGGGAAAATAGCCTTCCAGAATTAGTGATAATTATATTAATTGATTGATTATTGATTGATTGGTTTCAAGGACAAGATGGAGTGGGTCATTGAACCTTCTAGATATACCGCTTAGTTGATTTTTTTTTTGAAACATCAGGCCATATTCATAAGTAGATTAGAATATGCACCCGTAGGCTAATAAGGTAAGAAGGTATGAGGTTAAGCGAGATGATAACGGACATAGAGAAAAAGGGGTGTCAGAATGGGACAAAAGCACTGTTAGAGTGCTCAGTCGGTAGAGCATGAGACTCTTAATCTCAGGGTCGTGGGTTCGAGCCCCACGTTGGGCGCCATCATTGTCACTTACTCTGTTCTATTCTGCACTGCACCGAATGTAGCCATTCATCCGCCCAACTAGCTCAGGCTGTCAGGGGAGGTACGACCTGCTACTTCCGGCGTAAGGTTTGACAATAAAATTTATTTATGAATAAAAATGAACAGAATATCTAACCTAGTCTGCTTAGTCAAAGATATTTACGCTGTAAATTTATATACAAAACAGACATTCACTCCAACAATCGGACACTGACAGAACAATTATCAAATGGTAACAAAACGAAGACGGAAGTTGACATTCGTCTCCCACTAGAAGCCCGCCCTGCCTAGGTAACACACACGACAAAATTCTAATGTTACCCCACACTAATAAACTTGACCACTTCTCACATTTACAACACCTTTACAAACACTTAGCCAGATACTTCCATATTAACCTCAGATGATTTCAAGTTTTAAACTAATACCAATTTTTTTTATTTAAATAGAAAAAAAAACTTGCACCTGAATTATTATTAATTATTTATATATATATTATTAAACATTTTATAGTGAATAAAAAAATAAAAAACATTGAATACGACAGAAATATATTTCTTTATATAAGACAATAAAACCAAGGCAGATTTATTTTACTGGGTAATAGCGGCTCTACAACAAATACAACATTGACAAAAACAACATGTCTTTTTATTGTTGTTTTGTGCGTTGGAAACGTCAAAAACACAAAGAGAAATAAAAAATAATTGCTCTCAATACTAATGCTTGCTTTATCATGCACACGTTTGTTGTTAGTGTTTTTTGAAATTCGTAAACAAACAAAGGAAAATAGAAACAACTTTTGACTTTTCCAACTACAAACCAGCTGGGCGGACGATACTACCTAGTAAAATATATCTGCCTTGAATAAAACTTTACAATATTGATATCGGGCCCGAATTTTTTAATGACTACTTTTTTTGTTTTTGGACATATAATTTTTAATTTTTTTTTACGTTTTACGTTTTATGTTTTCTGTTTTTTTACTCTTAAAAAATTTTTTATAATCTCTATTCCTTATTATTTTTTTACAATATTTATAATGAATAAAATTATCTATGATTTTCTTTTTCCGTTTCCTGTTTTGATCTTTTTTTTATTTTTAATCATAACCCTTTTTTGTTTTATTTTTTTTTTGTTTCCTTCTTTGGTGTTAAAAAACGCGAACACCAGGCAAAAATTTTATTCCTTTGGCCTGGATTACTCCGGCCGCACACTCTTTTATACGAAAACTTTGGACTCACCCAAATACTTGCTGTCTTCACTGCTTTGCACTGGCACCGTAGTTAACCAGCTTTTTGCAAAAATGACCAACAATCATCAACTGACTACATAGACACGAAATTAATCACCTGGAGATAAGAGATCTGGGATCAGTGCTAACCAAAATCTTTGCAAACCACTTATTAGAGAAATATATATATAAAATAACAATTAATTAATTTATCTATCACTATCACTCTAAGGCTATTTTTACAATACGAGCATACTTGCTTCATCACCCGTAACAGGTTCTCAGCAATATAGCAAGGTCGTTACTTTATTTATTTTTTTTTCAAGTTGCCTTATTTTCTCTCATTTTTATCAAAAACTCTCCCTCTTCCATATTCTTTAATTTTCATTATCAGCTGACCATAATCTTCAGAGTGAAGTTACCAAACCACAATATAACAACAAATGTTTAGACCAGTATTAGTTTTTTGTTCCCATTTTTTTTATTCCCACTACCGCTACAATGTACGAATACAGTCATAAGTCATTTTAATACATAAGTAGCTCTATTTCCCATTTTCTCCCTATTAGATGCGAAACAGATCCAAAATTAGGCAAAATATGTTACATTTTGTAAATAAGAATCGATCTCTTAGTGGTTTAGGCCTTTTCGCTCATCTGGTCAGCGATTAGTAAAGCTGAAACAAATTGTGAATTCCCCTTTTTACTCAGCTGGGTCTAAATTTCAAAAAAATACATGGCGCACTGCAACTTCCCTGTAAGAATCTGTCTGTGTTTTAAATCATTTTAAAATCGGTTGAGCGGTAAACATTTTGCATGGCAGAAAGTTGGTGAAGACGTTTATTTTACACAGGGTGTCCGGATGTTTATTTGCCTTTGTTTATTTGTGTTTCTTAGCCGCACAAATGCGAACTCTTTTGAGCACATTTTTTATTACATTCTCGAACACTTTGCACGCGGTAGTTCATTATTATAATCATATATATATTTTATTAGAGTTGCTCAAGCAATTCTGGTTTGTTTGCATAAACCTTTCGTTTCAGATATCTCCACAAAAAGAAGTCAGAAGCAGTCAATTCAGGCGACCGTAAATGCCAATCAACATCTACATTATTTGAAATAATTTGTTGTGGAAAAAGGTCTCGCGGCAATTCCATTGTAATCCTGGCTGTATGCAATGTGGCACCGTCTTGTTGATACCACATGTTAATCAAGCCCAAAGCATGCAGTTGTGGCGTTAAAATCATATCATGGCATTCAATCATATAATGATATCGTTCACCATTCGTAGTTACCGTAACGTCGTTTTCATTTTCAAAGAAGTAAGATCCAATGACACCACACTGTCACTTTCAATAAATATAAATAGTTTGTGGGTTTCTATTGCCCAGAATCGACTATTCTGTTTGTTTTCATATCGTTATGATTTTTTCATGAAAATCAGGGTTGTTATTGGCGAGCTGTGAAATCATATTGGCATATGTAAGGCCGCGTAAATGGTTTTGTGGAAGAAGATCTTGTATGAATTAAATCTTAAATGCAAATCCTTGCGCAAAATTGTGGCCTAAGTTTTTGAAGACCAAACTCTTGAGCACGGCGTCGAGTTGTGGTTGATGAGTTGTTTTGAACATTTTCTTGAGTAGCAGTAATGTTTTTAGCCGATCTTGCAGTATGTTATGGTCCATGCTTTGGCCTATCACCTTCAGACCCTCTTTCTTCGAAATCATTCACTACACAATGAATAGCGCTTTCTTTCTTTCTCATCGTCGCAGTAATCGATGATTGATTTTAATGAAATATTTTAACGATTAAAACACGTTGTTTTATCGAATATTTGTCCATAATAAATTTGCCACGTGTCTACATCATGACTACCATATATGAACTGTTAAGAGTAATGTTTACCAAACTGGTGGTTAAACAAAGTAGTATAACTTCCTGGCGGACACCCTGTATTAGGTTAGCAGGTTATTATCAAGACGCCCTTTATAATACAAACAATGAGTTCTATTTGTTAGCAAAAGGAAGTAACAACATAACAACAACGGTATGACAGAAATGTGTTGTTGTTGAGTGTACAAGGCGTGAGACGCCGGAGTATTACAGTATGTAGTTTACTGTGGATGGCTGAGCTTTGAACAGCGCATGTTTAGTAAATAAGAGACCATAAACTTTAAGTATAGTTAGAGCCACAGAGTGAAAAATGGAGAATTTATTATGTGCTACATTGGTATTTTGCTATAAAAAGAACCCGTACATTTGTGCCAAAGCGTAACAATATAAGTACATGGTAAATAGACTGCTTGCATCATATCCCAAATACTTCGAGCGGAATTGATCAAAACGACTATAAAATTCATCTTATTATTAAGTAAAGACTAAAGCGTGTCGCATAACTATTAAAGTTTAAGAAATTTTTTATTTTCTGTCTTTTAACTTAACAAATAATAGATTTTCAAAAGTTTTCGTGTTCTGTAAACAGCTTCTTTTGAAAAGTTTTTTAATAGCTTAAAAGTTCTTAGTATCAGATTCTACAGATTGTTATAGAATCCAGCTTTTATTAACGCAAAAGTATTGGTTTCAACAACGCGGTCGAAATAGGTGTCAAACAAATAGAGGAGTAGAGAAGCAATGTCTGTTATAAGATATAACTATTCTGCCATCAAAAAGAAAAAAATAAAAACTCGGTGGCTATTGATGCATACATAATATTCTTTATAATTTTATTATTATTTGTTATTATTATTATGTTTATTAAATCCTTTACCACGGGTGGAAAGGGTATTTATAAGTTTGTCATTCCCTTTTTAATTTCTACAATATTCATTACTGACCTCATAAAGTACACATGATCTTGATCTTTATACATAGGGGAGTCGATTTAGCTATTTCCGTTTGTCCGTAATTGGGCTAAAATCAGTTTTGCCACATCACCAGACAACTTGCAGAGAATGTATGACCAGCATTCTCTTAGACATAGTTTTGAAAAAGATACTATTGAAATTTAGTAACATAAATGGTAGTGGTATGTTCAAAAAAAGGCGAGCGTCTCTATTTTCCTTAAGTTTTTTAGATTTAATTGTGATTTTTTGTTGGTTATTTTTGTTTTAACAGTGGAGAAAGAAAAATAGAATTACTGTTGGTTATTGTTGTTTTTGCTTAAACTTTGATTTTTGCCTTTGCTTTATTATTTGGGCAAAAATTTTTAGTTTATTTAAAATGTTTGTCAGAAGTTTCCTGAAGAGTTAAGTAAGCGGTAACGAAATGGCCATCGAGACATGCTTTGACCCTCAATAATCGATATTTAATGGAGATAATAAAAAATAGCACGAAAAAAAGATTTTATTTTGTCTTTGTTTTCTTTATTTTATTGTAAGATGAAATATTAGAAAAAAATGTAAATTGCCAGGTAATCAGATGTCACTAAACCGTAAATTTCACAATATATTAAACATTGATAAAAAACTATTTTTACAATAAAATTTGAATATTTCATTAAAACTAACAACAACCAAAGTTTTCTAAAAACTCCACTTTCGCAACCAAAAAAAAAAAAAAAAGAATAATAAAACTTATATGTATTAATTGTGCAAAGGAGAATAAAGACAAAAGAACAGGTAATGGACTCAAAAAGGTTTGAGGATGCAGTCAACCTCTGTGGACTCTCAGTAGACGATTGAGGATCGAAAGAATATTGGTGGGCTTCTAATTGATCACATAGGCCATACAATGAGCCTTTAGGGAGGATAATGGATTTAACGATATTACCAGTAGAAAACAAAGAGAATTAAATGATCCTAATAAGGGTGGTTTGTGTATAAAAAGCGGTCAACAGTTTTGCATTTAGTATTTTTGTATGCATACAAAACCATCACAAGAAAAACGAGAACGAGGCGGCCTTTAATGGGCGAAAAAACTCAAGTTTACCCCAAATATCTTCAGTGTATAAAGATATACATATTCCGGCAAAAAAACTATATTTTAAGAAAATAAACACAAATCAATATAAAAATATATGTATAGCTCTCTCATTACTGCTTCGTGTCGCCTCTGTGAACTTTGTGATAAATAAAAAAGTTTTTCGGTGAAGGGTACATAAGATTCGGCACAGCCGAATATAGCACTCTTACTTGTTATTATTATTATTAGTAATTTGATAACAAAATGATAATTATTTATTACAACGCTAATTTTATTCAATCAATCAATAATTGTTGTTATCGGTTACATTCTAATTTTGTTGAATATTTGTTTTTTCGTAATGGTGCGGTCAGATTAGTCAAATATTTAACAAAAAAAGCATATTAAATTTTTTTTACAAATGTATATTTTATCTTTACTGACACCTATCATTACGCATAATAATTTAAAATATAATAATATTATAAATATATTTCTTAATAAGAATTTGAGAAGGAAAAAAAATTCTTTCTTCAACTTAGTGATTACGCCTTTTTGATCAAAAATATTTAACTAATTAAACCGTACTTTAAGGCTAATATTTCTTAAATTAGGGCATAAAGATTGAACATAGTATGTTCTCAAACTTTTGAGGGTGTGCGGCACGACACATTTTAATTTTTATTATTATAAAGTTATTATTCATAAAGTTATTGTGTTGTCATTCTTAATCAATTCTGATCGATTTGTGGTGTGAGAGTTATCAAATGTAAAAGAAAATTTTCGGCCATACGGATACATACAGCTGAATGTAGGTTTGTATATTTGTGTGTTTGAATTGGAAATTGTCATGAAAATGCATTGAGTTATGCAATCAGAATTTAATAGGGTGGCAGGAAAAATTTACTTACAGCGAATTAAGAGTAATCCGACATCAACACCCTTGACATTTTAAATTAGATGCCTGCAGTAATATGGAACATTCGAGGCTTACAAATAGATGTAGACTGGCCATACGCTACGAAGATCAAGCAAAAATGTATCCAAAACTGAGAAGACGCCATAGCCTTTGTCGCTGGTCTTAAATAATATTGTACTTGAATTTATTTTGTGGAAAGTGAAACGCTTCCTGTTCTTGTACTTTTTTAATTTGATCTGATTACATATATTTTTAACAAAGTATACGTTTTATAGTGTAAAGGCTTGGATCATACACATTTTACGCCCAAACTACTTTAAACTTGTTTATTTAATAATAACTTTGGATAACAAGTCTCTCAGACTAAAGATAAAAACAAAAAGCAATAATTATGTATTTAAATTTAGAATAATTTTGCTTTTTAAAACATGATAACATTTTATTGAAATGATTCCCTATAATACGAAAGGGGTCATTGCATAAAGAGGTCTATTGTTACTTATAATTAACGGCCTGGTATATTTGATCAAGCAGGAGTTAGAAGTCAACATTCGTTAAGTTCAACCAATTGGAAATATAATCCTTGCAAAAAAAAGACCGACTACGAAACACCCTTTAATTTCCAAATCCAAATTTTATACTTGTTGTTATAGCGGACTTAGCAATACAGAGTCATTGTAAATTTCAATCGTCTGTCTACAAATGTTTAAAAGTATGGCCTTATACATCAAATTAAATGAACTATTTGGGCACCCTTTAATTTATAATATTGAATATTTATACTTGTTGTTATAGCGATTACTGTAATCGAAATTCTGTCCGATTTTCAAGTGTTTGTCTATAATTGTCAAAAAGTTAGGTCTATAAAGGTTAACTTACGTCATTGACAAGGATGACGAGAATACCCTTTAATTTTTAGATACTTTTTTCTACTATTTTGTGCTATTGGGAGTAATACTAATGCGATTTTTTTTTTAATTTTAAAGTGATGTCCCCTTTACTGTTCATTATAAACCTAAAAAACATGTCTGTTTTATGGGGGAACTCTTTTGTTTCAAAATTATGAACTGTTTTAAAAACCGGACCAATCTGTAAACAAAGCCTTTCAAATAAAGAACTAGTTTTTCTTTAAAATACTTTCAAAACTTTACGCCATTAGCATACACACACTAGCAATTAAGAATAAAGAATACGTCTTCTTCGGGTCTTCCCGGGTAACTCTAGAGACAACCTCAATGTATTTTTAAGTAATATTTATGAACTCGGCCACTTTATTACAAAATCAATGATGACTTGTATAGGAAAATATAGTCAAGATCATTAACCAAATTTGCAGGATCCAAAATATTGGATGTTGTGGAACGTATATTGCAGAGGCCATTTCGACATGCAGATACAGCGCAGAATTTAATGCCTGTCGATCGCTAGGAAACAAGTTATAGAAAAGAACATACTGTCGATTCTTGATAATTTAAAACTCAAGGGACCCGAGCAAAAGTTCGAATAATCGAGGTTTCATTTTAACGAGACTTCAAAATATCAAAAGAAAGATAAAAAAATCAAATTAACAAGAGAGAAACAAAATCACATAAGGAGTTCAAGTTGTAAAATTATAAAATGTTGGCAGGCAAGATGTCATTTTGTAGCACATCACAAAAACAAAAATACATGCTTGTTTTATTTTTGCAAATTGAAACAATTCAAATTATAGACCGTATAGTTATGAAAATCAAATTGTAGAGAGTCGGCTATCAAAATTCTATTTAAATAATTTCAAATTATTGAGGGGACTAAAATACATAGACTATTTGCAATATATTGAGTGTTTTTCAAGGGACCTAAAAACAGTTAAAATTATCACGAGATTACGAGTTTCAAATTATCAAAAGTCGACTGTAAATTATCTTTTGCCGAGTAAATTTTACAGGTTTCGAGATATAATATTATGATTCGAAAAATAACTAGAATGAGTAAAAACCAAATTTAGAAATACTTTCCGATGTCAGAAATGTGTTCCTGTTGTTACGATTTTGAAAAATCCAAATTTAAAATTTAAACTCGACTGCACTTTCATTAAAGCCGTGTGAAGTTTCAATACAAACGTTTAGAAATTAGAGATAATTTTGTTTTTACAAAATCCTCCACTGTAGATCACTTTAATTCAATGTTTGGAAAGTTTTAATAAGTTTAAAACCTAACAGTTAATGGGTAGACGATAGTTTTATAAAAAATGCAATTTGTTTGCAATAATTTAACAACCCACTGTGCAATATTCAATAGTTCTTACTTGCAATAAGTATAAACAGGCAAATGTTAATAACATATTTACATACATATAGAACATACATCAATACGAATATTGCAACATTAAGTCAAATGATTATTTATTGAATTCATAGTTAGTATCTGCCATTGAACCAAGATGTGCAACTGTCCAGTACAAGAGTGCATTTAAATGTTACCATGTTCGTAAAATGAAAAAGTTCTTTGATACACATTTATTTAAAGTATAATTTATGATTCCTATTGTAATCACAATCAGTAATCATTATATTTATTGGAACTTTAGCATTAAATTATAATTGAATTAATCGGTTCTATGCCAATGATGGTATTGTTATATGTTTGCTTTTTTTAATTTCAAGTAAAATCTCTCTCTTCATATAAAAGTATGTTAAATCCCGAAAATCTGTAAGAAAACCATTTTTAAAAGCTTTTTAAAGGGCGTTTAAATTATCATTAAAGAAGATATAAGTTTAGCAATATCGAGTTTTAATATAACATTAACAACGACATAGATATCACAGTTGATTTCAAATGTTCGTTTTTAGACATCTTTGTCCTTAGAATATTGATATCTCTGCGGACATTGGCTGTTCAATTGGAACTTCTGTAAGGCGCAAACTATGTTGTTGAGATAGATGGTAGTCGACGTTCTTGGATAAAGTCTAAACTTTTGGCAGCCATATCAGGCATAACTTTGTGTGAATAACTTGATTGTAAAGCTGAATAGCTTAAAGACTTAAAGTAGTTAAGACATTGAAATTTCATGCGAGTTGTCTTTACAGTTAGTAAAGAAATAGATGAGGCTGGCACCTGCTAGAGAAAGTAAATAGTAATTCTTATTACTATTTTAGCTAAAGTTTACATATTGGGTGCGAATAATTTCTTTTATGTATTGCTTATGGTGGACGAAACACCTGTGACGTCTATTACGCACATATATAGTTCATGCATTTTTTAACAGCCATTTTTATTCCGTCGGTCTGGCCACGCTTTATCTATCTTTTGTATGTATACACGCTGTAATACCCATTTGGTTATCTATGTATCACTTATAATTCTCAATCAGTGGTTGTTTTATTTGAATACGAATGCCAGGTTGGGATGGCATCGGGTCGATTTAAACTAGACAGGAACCTACCTTGATCAATTGCGTGTGAGTGTGAAAAGAGTTTTAGTGTGCTTTGGGTATTTTATACCACCTTGCACAGCGGCTTTAGATTATCGCTTAAACTGGCTGTTTTTCACAGCGGCTTTGGCTGACTATTTTCGCAGCAGTTTTAGTTTAATTAACATTGAAAGTATTTTTTAAGTATTGTAATATATTTAAAAAGTCTTTGGCGATCATTAAGGGGGCCAACACCTGGTGTTACTCCGATTTAGTTTAGTACACCGATAATGCGGAAGTATTCTCGAACAACTGCCCTTATTAAGATAATCATTTCCACTGTTTTTTACACCGGATTCGGCTGACTGTTTTTCACAGCAGCTTCGACTAACTGTTTTCAACAGCGGCTTCGGCTGACTGTGTTTCACAGTGACTTCGGCTGACCATTTTACACAGCGGCTTCGGCTGTCTGTTTTTCACAACACTTCGGCTAATTGTTTTCCACAGCGGCTTCGGATGACTGTTTTACATAACGGCTTCGGCTGACTCTTTTCCACAGCGGCCTCGGCTGCCTGTTTTCCTCAGCGGTTATGGCTGACTATTTTCACAGCAGTTTTAGTTTAATTAACATTGTAAGTATTTTTTAAATAAAGTCTTTGGCGATCATCAAGGGGGCCAACACCTGCTGCTACTCCAATTTAGTTGAGTACACCGAGAATGCGAAAGTATTCTCGAACGACTGCCTGTATTAATCTAATCATTTCCGAATGAATTCAGTGCTATACATGCTGCTATCCGAATACTCCCGACCGATTGTGAGCATTAACCTGAATATTACCGACGGGCTTCAGTATTATCCGAGCTGTTAAGAATATAAGCTGAATACTATTGATTTAATTACTCAACTACTATAAGCCGAATGCTCCCGACTGATCAGGGTATAACAATAACTGTTAGTTGTTTTAAAAATTTAAAAAACGCAAAATCCACGTTAGCCGACGCAAAATCCACGTTATAATACTTATGGTTTTTTTTTCGAATTCCTTAAAACATGACCAAGACGGCCGTTACGTCTCTCTCTCTCCAATCTGTTGCCTTTTGTGTATGCATAAAATTACTTCACCAAAATATACTAAAGCTAATTTAAATTTTTTATCCAATTTAATGGAATATTGTAGAGGCGCAACTGTATGAATTTGATTCCTGACTAAAAATATTTTATTTTGTTAAAATATTGAAAAACTTAATTATTTTTTTTCGGGTTACACTGTCAATCGATAATGTCCAGTCATACATATTTTGATTTAAATACAAGATAATCAATAATTGCCTTCATACAGAATTCTTGGCACAAGTCAGCCAAATGAAAACAAAAAGACACATTTGCATTAATATCTATGTCCTTGCTGATTTCATTTATAAAAATATTTTTGGCAACAAGAATGCAAACAAATAAAAATAATGACTTATTAAGCATTTTGGAGGCTTTTCAAAATATTAGATATCTTTGATTTTAAAATAGAAAGTTATTAGAAAGACTAAGCGAATTCTCACAATAACTAACAAAATTGATGTCAAGTTCTCTTTCTTTTCTTTATTTTAATTTGCCATGACTAAGCGACTGACCTCTTCCAAGAATATGCAATACATTTCGTTTACTTAAAGAAAAATACTTGAATCAACTCTTACAAATTCACCATTTTGTTTTTTTTTTCATTGTATTCAAATATTTGCAAAAATTTTAAGGCTGTTTTTTGTTGTTTAACCCTGAGTACTTGAGTGTTAAACTACAAGGTTACCGCAAGCAAAAAAGGTCAGAATACGACAATAACAAAAAAAAAAAATAATATAATATAATAAAATAAAAATAAATTAAACCAGTGGACAAATAAAGTACAAGAACATTGGGCAACTAGAAAAAATACGAAACTAAATAACTATCACAGCAATAAATTTTATTTATTGCACTTTAATTTATATATATATATATATATATATATATATACAACGGATTAAATAAATAAATATATGTAAATACGTTTTCAATTTAATTTTCTTTACAGGTCGGTTTATGTTACAGAGTTTTTGAATTACCATTGAAATTTTATTATCATTAATTGAAATAAAGACAATGACAAGAATTTAACTACCATCTAATGGGAATGAAAATGTCAAATTATTAATTGATATTGTTTTTTAACTCAAATTTATAGTGGAAAGTTCATAAACTATATATAAAAAAATTAAAGCTTTTGTAGGTGGGTTTTTTAATGAAAATTTAATAAACACACCAACTTTAAGTGAGAAGATTCAAATCTTGATGTCTGAGATCTAAAGTAACCTAACACCCCCGCTAGCAATTCCTATCACTTACAGAACAAAAAAAATATGTTCCTACAGAATCTAATTTTTTCTGGAATATTGAAATATGTATATACTTCACAAAATATTTGTAATAAAATGCCATTTTAAAATTGTGCTCTACTTTACTACAATATAAAGAAATTACGTTCATTAATGCTTTGAAACCATTTTTTAATTGGTTAATGAAATCTTTTCATTAAAAAGCATTATTAATAATTTAATGCTAATGTCAATGTTATTGACAAAATTTTAAAATAATTAAAAAAATATATATTACATTATATTATTATATAAAAAAAGTGAAAAAATTACAATTTTATAAAATAAAATTTGAAAAGCAAAAAATAAATATGAGCTATTTCTGCATATGCCGGAGAAAATACCACCTGGTACAACTTTTTATAAAGTTCCAAATGCTGATAGAATGATAAATTGAACTACACTTGCTTTTGTTTAGTCTGCTTCTTTTGGTGCTCTGTAACAGCAGTTCGGCCACCTATTATTAATTCGCTTTAATACTAAGGGCCAGTTTTTGACTTCGTATTTAAATAACATTTATATTTAAGTTCTATTTAAGTACGAAATTCAGTTTTTCAATGCACACTTAAATGAAGCTTAAATGACCAATCTTGCGCATTTAAAGTCCATTTAACTAGGGTGTCAGACTATCAAGTTTTCATTCAATTTTTAAAATTTCTCTCATTTTTTTACTAATACACTCTCACTTTAAAAACTTGCTGAGAATTTGCTTTCAAATTTTCGTTCAATTGAGTCTTTGAAATTTCATTCAAGAGAACAGCTGATTGAAGTTTTTTCCTTCAAATAAATTTTTTTTGGTTTCTTTATGACATCTTGCTTAAAAACTTGCTTTGAAATTACGTGCACCCTACGTCACAGCTTTTGTGAATTTTGACAAGCAGTATGCGTAAATTTCTTGAAAGAGAATTGAACAAAAACTTGGCCGTGTGACTGCACTGTATATAATACAGTTTTACCATATGGTTATGGCATTTTTTTTGTTGTTGTTTCGCAAAACTAAACAAAAGTAAACAAACTTTTAAGCCATTGATAGAATAATATTTTATGATTTTCACACATTTCATAATGAAAATAGTAATCAAAAACTTAAGTTAATAAATAAAATAAGTTTAGGTAGTGAATACATGAGTATCGCTAACGTTTTTTTTAATATATTTTAAATATTATTAACAAAATTTGCAATTCATTGTGTTTGTTAGCAGCTGTTTTTCATAAACAATGGAGACTTATTTTGATATTTCGTAATGCTGCCATATTTTTGTGATATTTAAATGAGAACTTAAATTAGGACTGAAAAAATGAAACTGCATTTAAATACAACTTAAATTTAAATGAAAATTAACTAAATGCGTATTTAAATACGAACTCACAAATTGGCCCTAAGTATCTAATGCGCAGTAAAGCTTGAGGTAATAACCAAACCATAATCACATTATCTGTTGATAAAGTCAGTTTTATTTCGTTAATCGTCTTCTTTTGCCTTAATATTCATCAAAAATTCTCTGAGTGTGTTTTCTTCAATATCTTTCATCTAGTTTTAAGATATTCTTTTTATAACTCAATTGATTACCAATGATACAGGACTCTTGACTTGAAAGAATCCAATTAAGCCATCATGTCGGTGACGGGAACTCAAAAGGTCTCACATATTATTGCATTATTTCATGTTTTAAAATCCCTAGAAAAAACTTTTTTCCAAGAAAAAAAAAACACAAATGTAAATTGCCGGCAAATATATTAGAGATAACAACAAAATTGAAACAACATTTGCTGGCTATAGTTATCGTAAAAGCTTTAAGAGAATAAGTAAATATAAAAGTGCAAGAAGAGAATGAAAGTAACAAAATGCAACAAATATAATGCAAATTCTGATTAATACAACGCAATACAATACAGCAGTACTAACAGCACCCTTATACAATTACTTTGTATTGATAAAACAGAAAAACTATTACAACAACAATCTGCTGTCTTCTACAAAAAACTTAACTTGTTCTTACGATTCCTGCTCTCCGATAGAATTTAGTACATGTCCCACCTAACTGTTTAAATGAAAAACCGAAATAATATAAAAATACTACGGGTTCTTCACTTACGAGATGGTCACAAAATAGCAAAATTATTTCTAGATTATGGTTTATTAACTCCAGCTTTCCAATCAAATTGAAGATTATTTAAGTGTTCGATTTTAAAATAAAAAGCAGAAATCTTGCGATCATGATCAAATTTGCAATTTTAAGAAAATTCTTTGTAAATTTTCAGTACGAGTCAGTGTTGCCGTTTGGTTACATTTTTTTAAAGCTTTTATAGGCTCCACGTAACGTGAACAATTTTGTTATATTTTGCAAAATTTTCGTAAGTTTTAGTACAGAAATAAAGTAATATTACTCAAAAAACACTTGTTTCATTACACAGTACAACACATGATTTTGGGATTCAGTTCTGATAATTGTTTATGAAAGTAGTCCCAAAAATAAGAGCTTCTGCATCATTTTTTTGGTCATGGTAAATTAAATAATAATTTAAAAATTAATTTGAAGTTAGTAAGTATCGTATAGGGGAATTTGTCACGCTTTAGGCTCTTATGTTTGTCATAACTCGTGAACCACTAGTCCGAACAAGTTAAAAAAAAAATAAAAAAAAATTAAGAATTACAATTAATTTAATCTGTTAATATAACGTTTCATTATATAAGCAACAGTTTCGCAGTTATAAATAAAAGTAAGAAAAGTTTTTTTTCTAAAAAATTGAAAACGGTAAAATATATTATAGGTACCTGCCAGTAAAATAATTCAAAATTTGTAAAGTCGATGAACGTGAAAAGCCACTTTTACGCGAAATTTTATCGAGCTGCTTAAAACGTTTTACAAACCCAATCTAAACAGAAAAAAATCAAACCTTTCAGCTGAAAGATCTTAATCCCATAGTGCATTGATGAAAAACACATCTTTATTTACATTGGAAATATTTATAGATAATTTTTCTCTTTTAGTTTTTGTTTTAAAATTATATTTAAACCTGCTGCCGCCCTTCAATTGGAAAAGTACCTTCACGCCTTCTACAAAAACTGTTAGTTTACAGCCCAAGGACGAAATATTAAAAAGACACTAAATGCAAAATGATTGTGGTGAGTGAGCACAGAACAAAGACAATAATAAAAAATTGAAAACAAAATATGTAAAAATCGAACCAAGCAAGGAAAAGTGTAACTAACAAAAGCATAAAAACAAAAAAGTGTTCATTGAAACAAGTTTCTATGGATACTTAAAAATAAAAAAGAGAAATAAACCTTTAAGCAAATAAACGTTTTTGGCACTTTCCAAAGTTCTATAATTGTATATGATGCAAGTATTTTAATCGAGATTTTCATAAAAAAAAAATTCACCATAAAAATAAACAATAGAAAAAGAAGTGAAAGAAAAAGAAAAAACCTGTTTATTATAGAATTTTTTCACAAATTGTGTGCTTATGCAATAATAATAAAGCAGAAGCTGCCATCCAGTTAAGAAAATGTAAGATGGTTGATTTTTCCACCAGGTTTTCGTTTGTTTTATAGGTGTGTGTGTGTGTAAGTTCTAAAAATCATCACTATCCAAGCACTAACACATTGTAATAAATTTTTACACTACCACTTTTTGGATAATGTGCTTTATCTTTAAACAACATAAATACCATCAGGAGTAAGCAGTAGCAGCTAACAACATCTTTACCGCCATCAACAACATCATCATCAAAAAGTTAAGTTACTCGTAGTTGTACAAAAGGGAAAAAATCGTATGAATCATAATGGCAAGGTGAGTGTTTATTTGTCTTTCTATTAGTTTTGTATTTTATTTATTTTTTAAATTCTTGTTATACCTTCCTTTGTTTAGTGTCATGTTCTTTAAGCTTACTTTTTTTTTATTTAGTACTTTATTTCCAAACAATGTATGAAAATGTAACAGCAATCACTAAAGGCGATTGTTATCATTACAAAGAATTAAAATTATTTTTAGTTTAAGAAACAAAAAAGTTCCATTTTGATTATTAAAAAATGGATTTTATGTTTTACATCAATAATTATAATTATAAAATTGAAATCACAGTTGTGTCAAATGTATTATTAATTTAGAGTAACTTATTTGATTGCTTTGCTGAATTCACATTATAGCCACTCTTAACTTAGGATCTTGTAGTACAGTCTTAGAGAGCTGTAATAAATTTCGCCTTATTCTGACTACTGCCCTTAACTAAAATGTTTAATTATGTTTTTTAACAACATGAAAGAAAAATTTCAAACGGTTTTTGTTTTATATTGAATTCGAATTCAGCTTCCTATCGATTTTGCTTACTTCAAAAAAAAAAAAAAAAAATGCGTAATCTCTACCTTTTTTTGTTTAGTAAGTGTGGCATTACTGCGCAAATCTAAATAACTTGGGTGTCAGACCATCAAGTTTTCATACAAATTTTAAAATTTCTCTCAATTTTTTACTAATACATTGACACTTTAAAAATTTGCTGAGAGTTTGCTTTCAAGTTTTCGTTCAATTAAGAGTTTCAAATTACATGTAAGGAAAATAGCTGATTGAAGTTTTTTCCTCCAAATAAGTTTTATTTGTTTTCTTCACGGCATCTTGCTTAACCAGTTAAGCGGGGAATTTAGTTTTAAAAAACTTCCACTGTGTGTGGAATTAAAATCTTTTGGATCGAATACGTCGAACTATTTTTGTTGATACTGTTTCGTATTAGTCACTGCAAGCATATAATAAATAATAATAATCAAATAATATTCGTATTGGATTTCATTAAAATTTAGATATTTTATAGTCGATCGTAATTTTTTACTCACGACGTGTATACACGTCGAACGCACCGTAATAAAGATTTGGTTCGGCGTGTATACACGTCAAACACACTTAAGAGGTTAAAAACCCAGCCATATTTATTGTAGACAAAACCATTTGCGTTGCCACAGATATAAATAAGAAACAAATTTTTTGCAACTATTTAACAATTTGTATAATATATATAAATGTTTTTTTGACCTTTTTAAATAGTTTTTCTTTTCTAATTTATTAAGCACTAGGTCAGTTTTATAAATAATAAAAATGTTTATTTATATTTTCAATATTTCGCCACACCTTTGGGTGGCATCATCAGGAAACAGGAAACAAAAAATTAGATTTTCTTTTTTTTAAAATAACAAAATTAAAATGAAATTATTTTTTCAAACAAAAACAGAAAAATCAAAAACCAAACCACAAAAAACTCAAATATTTAAAATTTACATTCTTATAAATTTAAAACTCGAAAAACATTCAAGTAAAATAACTCAAAAATTTTAAACATTTACATTCTTATAAAAATTTAAAAAACAGAAAAACATTTAAATTATTTAAAAATTTTAAAAAACTTAATACAAATACATTAACATAAACTTTCACGATAGAAATGTTACAAGCAATCATATACTCTCAAACGTTAATTATTTTTTATGCACTAAATGTCTATAACATTGCGCAACATTATCAGTATCAGCCTTAAAGTTTATTCTTTTTGTTGCTGGTATTTTAATTATTTGTAACATCTCTAACATATACCGACGCTTATAATTATTTTCTATATTTAAAACAGATGCATCTTCGAAGTAAGGATTATGATCAAATCTGGCACAATGGGAAGATAATGCAGTTTTTTGTGAATTATTAACGTCCCTGTATCTTTGATCAGACTTATGTCCAGCTATTCTAGTTTTTAGTTTATTTTTTGTCGTACCTACATATTCCTTATTACAATTCTCACTATCATTACCATTACAAGGTATTTTGTAAACTACATTTGACATGTCCCATTTTTTAATCTTATCTTTTGTTTTACTAAATAATCTATTTAAAGTATTATAAGTTTTGTATGCCATTTTATATTTATCTCCATCAAAAATTTTTGATTTTTCAATCCTTTCTGCTATTTCTGGTACATAAATTAAAGACTTATAAACTTTAGTTTCTGTAACATCTCTTGTATTATTTGCTCTTCTAAACCTTAACTGTTTAAACAAACTACTTATCACTCTCATTGGAAAATTATTATCAATTAATATCTTTTTAACTTTATCTTTATTGCTTTTGTGAAATTCCTTATCACTTAGCTTAAGTACTTTTTCTATCAAATTTTTTCCCGTATTAATAGTTATTCTTTTGTTATGCTTTGAATAATAATTAATAATTCTCCCGGAAGCTGTTGGCTTTTGGTACCAATCCATTTTTAGTTTATTCCCTCTCCTTATTACTAACGTATCTAAATAGGGTAATTTAAAATCATTTTCTATTTCTATTGTAAATTTTATACAACTATTGAAACTATTAAATGTTTCCAACATATTTTCAATACCAGATGCAGAAATAATACAAAACAAATCATCCACATATTTTGTCATTATTCTTTGTTTTATACTAATTTCATTAATGCACGTGTCTAATAATTTCTCCATAATAATATCTGCCACAACTGGGGAAGCTGGAGATCCCATTGGAAGTACTTTTTGTTGCAAATATATGTTATCATTATATTGAAAGTATCTGTTATCTTCAATACAAAATTTTTTTTTTATTTTACTTGAATGTTTTTTGAGTTTTAAATTTATAAGAATGTAAATTTTAAATATTTGAGTTTTTTGTCGTTTGGTTTTTGATTTTTCTGTTTTTGTTTGAAAAAATAATTTCATTTTAATTTTTTTATTTTAAAAAAAAGAAAATCTAATTTTTTGTTTCCTGTTTCCTGATGATGCCACCCAAAGGTGTGGCGAAATATTGAAAATATAAATAAACATTTTTATTATTTATAAAACTGAACTAGTGCTTAATAAATTAGAAAAGAAAAACAATTTGTATAATAAATATAAAGAAAATTCAAATGTATTTACTATAAATATAAATTACACAGAAACAAATCCTTTGACTCTAAAAGACAATTTATAAAAATTAGCTTATTATCATAATTTATTAAAAATAGTTACAATTGTAGAGTAAGATTTTTTCCGAATTAAGCAATTTGCAAAGATTGTTAATTAAAAATAAGTTCATTAAGCATACTGTGTTTCAGAGCGTTTTATATTGATATCATTCAGTGACATTAATTTTAAGAAAAGTTAAATATAGATATAGTTTTTCTATTTCTTCCATAAATTTCTTGCTTGGATTATAAAGGCCACCCCCAGATAAAACGTTCACGTATGTATAATTTTAATCGCTTTCCTCAAAGGTTTGAGAATCCAATTCTTTCAACCGCACTTTGAAATAATATATCCTATTTAATTTAAAAGATTTTTATGCTTCCAAAGTTTTTCGTTTTCTCGTTGTGAAATGTAAATTTTTCTGAAAAACAAAATCAAATAATTTACCTCCATTTGATCTTTTTCACCAACCGGTATTTTACTAATTATTTTATATATTTCGAAAACTCGATTAAGTCATTTTGAAAATCTATCACTTTTGTTTCATTTCCTAATTAATTAAGACGTTACTTTAAAAAAAGTATTATTTTATCTAACAAATAAGACAGAAACCTGTACTAGTTTAAGCCAAAACTGATATTAAAAATTCTATTCCATTTTTTACCTTTCCGAAATGCAACGACCACACTAAAGATACATTTGGCAAATCGAATTGTTCGAAGTGTAAAAGGTCTTACAGAATTCTTGCAGAAACGTTTTTTACTGATGCAGTCAGGAAAAAGGCAATATTTTTGCTAAATTTTGTTTATTTTGTTTCATTTATTTAATAAAATTTGTTTATGATTTCAATATTATGTACTTCTTTCTTTTAAAATTTCATATAAGTGAAAAAAAAAAACAAAACAGAAAACCGGAATCTTACAAATTTATATGGTAGCACAAATTTTCATTATTCCCGCAAACGTCAGAACGTTAATATGGCAACAAAAAGAGAAAGTGGAGTTACCTTCTATTTTTATATCATGGTGCAGCCTACGTCACAGCTTTACATTTTTACAAGCAGTATGTGTTAATTTCTTGAAAGAGAATTGAACAAAAATTTGACCGTGTGACTGCACTGTAAACAATTAAGCTAATCACGAATCAAGAAAACAAAATTGCGCAGGTCCGTTAGTTTGTTGTTTAGTGACCTCTTGTTTTTTGACGTAGACATACACTATTTTTTTAAAGAAATAAAACTTGCATATGGAAAAAGCAACAAATTAAGGAAATAACCGTCAAAGTTTTATTAAAAATAAAAATGAAATATGCAATTAATAAATGTGATAAAAAATTGTGAAATGTGTTAAAAGCATGTAAAATAGAATTTTTTAAGACGGTTGGCCTATTAAACAAAATTTTTTAAAATATTTATTTAAACAGAAAAGAATTTTCTTATCAGCCAAAATGTAAAACTTTGATAGCCCAAAATAGCTCTTCTTCAAGCCAAAAGTTGTAATCGAATACATCTCTTTTCTTCCCAATTATAATTTTGTTCAAATTGATGCACTCGCTTGAAAATTATGTACATAGTTACTTCGAGTTTTGCACCAACAAAAAATAATTTTCATTCTATGATGATGTACATGCGCAGTAGGGCATTTTTTTTGACGGCTTAGTACACAATCTAGTTTCCTGGATTTATAAATCTAGCAAATAACAAAAATAACAAAAAAAAAATAGATTCCACCTTGAAATTTAAAAGTGGTTTCATTCCAAAAAAAAAAATTTTTTTTTTTTCGTTTTCTATAGAACCAATTTGCGGAATTGACACCACTTTCTGTCAATTCCGTTCTGCGGCATGATTATATATTTACTTACTGAGTTATAAATTATAAAAAGTATAAAGTTTTAGGAGACACTTTGTTGCTTCTTTGTTATTTCGAAGAACTATCTTAAACATTCATATAGCTTAAAAAATAATGGCCCTTATTGTGTTTGGCGTAGACGTATTTCGATTGCGACAATTTTGTAATAGATTATTGACAGTTGTTGCAAGCTTTCTTTAATCTATTACAAAACTTAAAAAAACGCCGAGTGTTTGCTACGCAAACGCCAAATACAATAAGGGTGATTATATATCATATTCATACTAGGTTGATAAGCTCGCTATTTAAACCAGTTTTTTAACCGGTTTTTCTGGCTATAAAAGAAAAGACCTCTTAGTTTATTTTTATTAGTTATATTTTTTTAAACCGTTTTACTGGATTAATTTTAAGTTTAGAATCCTTAAACCGGTTTTAAAAAAGTCGAATAATCGATATCCTTGTTTAATCAAATCTGGCGACCAACATTTAAAAACATTAATTTTTCTTTATTTTGTAATTCATTATTTTTCTTCACTTGTTACCTCAAATTTGTTTACAAATATTTCTCGCGTATTCGTTTTTCATACGTATGATTACTAGGATAGCTCCACTTTATGACGACAACTGTTGACTGCTGCATTAGTGTACCGAATAAATGTAGTTTTTTTTATGGCCATTAATACTGCGATTAAAGACGTGCACCAGTATATCCAACAGTATGGCAAAAACAGATATATCATATACATAACAAGTAAAACAGATCCAAAAGAACGCATGAGTGTAGTTGATATTGTATGCTTTCGCTTGTGCGTACTCACACTATGGATATAAACACATACAGTTGTTTATGGTATTGCATAGAGTAACCAAATTATCAGTTTTTTACTCTCAAATATCTGTTGTACCATGAGTATTTGGATATATCAGTTTATGAAACAGATATTTTTGATACTTGTGTGCTGCTTATGATAGAGGCGAGAACTAGTAAGCAGTATTTTAACTTCGTAGTAATAACCCGAATAATAATAATAATTACATTATTGTTTAGCTTTAGTAATTAGTTTATATGATTTTAAATGTAGAATTAGAAATATTTCTAATATTAATGATAATTTTATTTTATAAAAACAAATGGAAAATTAATAAATTGTTGTCTAGTTGCGCGTTGAGTTATAAGGATAGAATTAATTCAATTAAGAAATTTTATTGTATGTTTATTTAAAAATATTAATTCTTCTTTGATAAAAACTAGTAAATAGTTAAAATTAATATATAAAAATAGGTTTATTACATACATCTGTACAAACATATGTACATAAAAATAGGAGTTCCAAAATTTTCAATAAAAAAAAAAATTAGGGAAAACATTTACATTTCTAGAATACACCCAGTAATAATATTATTACGTATTAAATAACGCAATTTTTATTTTCTATGCACTTAGAGGGATATTATAGTTATGTTATTTGTGCATTAAAAATTTCTAAAATTTCTAACATTTACTAAAAAAAAACCTCTTTTCTGCATTAAAGAAAAGTCCTACAGCTTAAATAAATAAAGAGTAAAAATTATTCGAAATTAAAAAATTATTCGAAATTAAAAACTTATTGAAAAAAAAAAATAAAAGAGTACAATGGACAAGCTCGTTGAAACTGCTTACCAAAGGATAGTCAGCTTAACAACGGTAAATATAAAATATTATTTTTATTTTTGCTATAAATATTCATACTTCATTTTAAAATTTTAAAAATAATTATTTGATTTTAAATTATCAGGCTTTTCGTCTCTCTAAATATAGAAACATTCATACATATATTTATTTATTGATTGTATCCTTAGAACTGTTGTAATTGTTGATAAAAGTTGTTAAAAAACATAAAAGTAATTTAAATACAATTATACGCATTAGATTCATAAATTTTTGTTAAAGAATTCAGTTTTGTATATTCAACTTCAATAAAACACAATAAAACAATTAAAAATATTGATCATGTTTAGAAACAATAATTTTATTTTTTAATTTTAATAAACCAATGCATTTGTACGTATGAATGGATATTAATTCGCAGCACAAAATAAGTACTTATGGTACAACCACCAATATCTGTTTATACCCGTTTGTGCAAAACATAGGAGAACAGATATGTTACTCTCATTCTCTCTTTACTCATTCGTATCCATCCAAAGAGAAAAAGTAACAATATCAACTTATATTAGAAACACAAAAGTACTCATCTATACGCACTCATAAGAGTAGACACACAAAAACTGATACAAACAGATATATCTGTGCACGTCTTTAATTGCGATACGCAAATAGTAAACTTTGCAAGTACCTTTTAAGATCTATTTATTTCTAGAAATGAAATATATAAAAGCATATTTATCTAAATAATGATGTAGTTTATTTTAAATGTGTTCATTTGTATATAAATATGTAAAAGTGCCTTTATATAATTGCTTTCCGTTATACAAATACAAAAAAAAACTGCTTTGCCACTTATGGGAATTTTAATAATTATCTGTCATTCTAAGTTTTTTATTATTTAGCGAATAACAAAACTTAAATAGAACCATATTTTTCTGATATCTAGTGCAAAGTTAATGACTAACATTTACAGTTAAATTTACTTTTAATTGTATACTTCGAATACACATAAAAATAGTTGGATGGCCCGCATAAGAGTTTCATTGCAAAGCTATTATTTTTTTGAACTCTTTGGGTGCAGTTGAGAGTCTTCTGAACGTCGCACAGTGGCGCCATTTGATTTTTTTCGTTGCAAAAATCATATTTTTTGAACCGAATAAGATAATTAAAAAGTTTAAACAGCATATGATAGATAACTGTTCGGCCTATGAAATGAGCGTTTGAAAGGGGGCTACGCTTTGTAGGGGCCTACTTATGGGTTATCAAAGTTAAAATTAGTAGAAAAATCAATTTTATGGTAACTAAAATTTTTTTTTTTTCATTTTTAAATAGTTTTTATTTTTTTTCTTTAGGGTTTTATGTTTTAAATTATTACCCAACAAATTTAAAAAAAAATAATTTTTTTAAAATTAATTTTTTCAATTTTCTGTAAAATATTCATCACAAATCATAAGAGAAGGTATATCTAAAAGACTAAGCATTTCTAAACTATAATTATTTTCTAACTCTTTTCGTAACTTCACATGCCGCCGGGAAGAAATAAGTGGATCGGAAGATGCTGCCAACATGTTGCAGAGTTCCTCATTTTGCCTTACCCTTGATGTTTTGAATGTGTTCTGCAATCTATATTTTTTATAAAATTTGTTAAGAGACTCCTGTGCTTCTTCAGAAAGTTCTCCAATTGGCAAAGACTGGAACTCAATTATATCTTTGCTATGCACCAATATTTTATGGACGGTCGGGGTCAACTTCTTCTGTGGATACATTTCTGCTAAAAGAGATGCAGTTTTCGACGCATATTCTCCATATTTTGTAGAATTGACATTTTCTTTGCAGTTTAAAACATCCAAGATCGCTCCCAATCTTTTCACGATTTGATTGTCAATTTCAGTGATTTTAGTTACTGCCGCATCATTTTCAAAAAATCTCCTAGATGTGTTTCCATCGTTTGAGTTACCATATCCGAGCTTGGGACAGTCTACTTTTATCCAACTTGTTTAAAAAAAGCATCCGGTATTTTCTTCTTTCTGATCTTTTCCTTATCCTTTATTGATGTATTTTCATCGAAGTTTTCCTCCTCTTGTTGTAGGGTATACGCCAGTTTTAGCAATAACTCCATACACCTAATCCTTGCGTGCAATGGTGACATTCCATATTCGTAATTCTCTTCATTTGTAGAATCGTTTAAATTACCAAAGTTCTTCTGACTCTTTTTGCAAATCGGGCATGACATTGTTGATTTTGTTCCTGTCAGTTCATTTACGACTTTTCCGTCAACCATGCATTCAATATATTTTCCTTCTCCAATTTGCAGCTTTGTAGGCTTAATCTTGCTTATTTGTTCTTCAATGTCCTTCACCGTGGTCCTTATGAGTTCTGCCGATTCCTTTGCAAACTGAAACATTATTGGACGGCAATAATGCACTGATGACGGACGTGGGTTTCTCCAGTGTAGGGAAACATCAGATTTTAGCGCAAAGGAACAAAAGATGCCATAAACACGCTTTGTCCGGATGATCAACTTTTCAGGAAGAATTTTCACCTAATTTTCAGGAAGACTCTCCAACAACCGTTTCACTGTATGGCCCATGAGATCCTGCAGATTGGCTTTCGCAGAGACTTCCGTAAACTCCGTATGCAGTGGTCGAGAATTTATTTTGGCTTGCGTAATATGCTTGTATCCGGGAAAACGTCAGCGCCGTGTCGCGTTAAAGATGCCCGTAGTTTCTCATATTCTCTTTGGAAAGTTCAGAGTCCGTAAACAAGGCCAAGGCTTCTTCGGAACCATACTTTTTAATGTGTGCGTTTGTGGGCGTGGGAATGCTTTCCTTAATCCTTTTTAGTCGCAGTGGGCTTGCATCAGCAACAGATTTGGTTATCTGAGACCTAACTCTTTCACTATCCTTTGTATATTTAATAGCTAGCGCGTCCAATAAATGCTTCGTGGTCAAGTCATTGGTGGCTTCGGCAACTTTCCGCTTTCTTGTGAAAATTGAACACTCCTCAATACTTTTTTTGGCCTTCCTTTTGCTCCTCTGCTTGATGTGGTAGGTTTATCTACTGCCATTATAGCCAGGATGGTGTCTTCATTAAACCAGTCCTCGTATTTGGAGTTGAAGTTCTGAATGGTTCGATCAGATTTTACCCATTTTGCCTTAATATTTGCATATATCAGATAAAAATTATTTTTTATAATTTCGCTTCTCTCAATATTTCCGTATCAAGTTCTTCTAAAGCAGCTTCCGTGAAAAACTTTGGTGTGGTTGACTTTCTAAACAGTTCAAATAATTTTAAATTGTAAAACGCCATGTTTTCAGTACTTAAATTCTTTAATGGTTTCAGTAATTGTTGCGCCAAGTTTGAGTCGTAGACTAATCCAGGCAATGTGCTTATTTTGCAATATATAGGCTTATGCTACTATGTCTAAAAATTTACTACTACAAAAAAAATTTAAACACAAATTTACTACTAAAAAAAAACTACTGTCAGTCAAAACATATAAGGAATGGACGCCATACAATTTCTGCAACCATGTCTTTTTAACCTTTTTTACCTCTAGAAGCCAAACGGGCACGTACGGGCAGATAAAACCTTTTGAATTATGTAAAGAAGTAATCAAAGAACAGGTTTTGCAAATATGGCAAATATAGAAAAATATAGATTTTTTTATTTTCTGTCAAAGTTGAAAAATAGTGAAAAACGGATAGTTTTTAAATAGTGATTTACCCGGAGAAACACAAAGCAAACAGTTAATTTTTTTTATCATTATACATTTAATAAATACATCAATCAATACAAACAAAAAATATGGCGATTCGTTACCTATTTTTCGTGATATTATACCTGAAATCGCAACAAATTGACTAAAAATTGTGAGTTTTTTTGAAAAACGAAAGTCGTTCACTTTTGAACGGTTATATCTTCTAAACTAAAAATGTGATATTATTAAGAGTGGCATATTTGAATTCGTTGAAAGGTTTCCTATAACATGGGTTTATTCAAAACTTCGTGGGCGCTCATAAAAATTTTGGATTTTGCAACCTCGTTTGCTCTACGGGCGCCATTGTGCGTCGAGAGGAAAAAGACCTCAACAACAGGGAATTTCAAGCAGCAGCATGAAGAGAATTACTGCAACTGTGAATAATATTTAACAATAAAAAAACCGTCATGGATATTAAAACATGGCAAACTAATGATTGTACTTTTATTTTAATATCTAACCGATGTAATTTATTATGTTATTTTTTGTGTCCTATTTCAATATTAACAAAGTAAAACTGTGAGGTCTAAAACTCAGACAAAGTTGGAGTTTTTTAATTATTCCTTTACTTTGCTATTTTAAAAAATGTCGAAAATTGTTGTGATTTTAATAATGTGTTATTATTTTTGACAAACGTGTTACAAAACTGAAAGCCATCGTTATTACGCTTTTTACTCTTATGAGTGTACTTTCCCTGGTTCTCGCAGATTATTATTTCTAGGAAGTTTCTTGTTGACTTTTTATTAGACAGTTCATTGTATGCGATTAAGAACGCACGGTTGAATAAAATACTAATTGTGATTTCTTACTCGAACACTTAGCTTCTTTTATGAAAATTAATGAAAAAAGCACATTTGGTTTCTGAGATACACGAGCCCTGTAAACACCCTTTACATAAATGTTGTGTTAAAGCTATTTACTATTAATTTTTATAGAAACAAATATTAGCTTTTTGCAGTAACTTTACTAGCAATAACTAGCAACGACAGAGTAAAACAAAACTTTTCAAATTTATTTTTCCAAATATAAAATAGCTTTGCTAGCAAAAATTAGCTTTGAGAATGATATGTAAGGCCCAAAATATGTACGGTCCGCCCATTGAATAATACTATCCTTAAAGTGAATGTACTACTAGGCTGAAAATATATAAAAAACCACTAAAATCCAGCAAACTGATGTTGACCACCAGTAAAAATTAAATATTAAATTTTTTCGTGGACGGTTTGACTATAGCGACGTTTGCTGATGTCACAGCTATAATGGCTTCTAGGGATACACCTTTGGAAGCCTTCCTTTTTATACAAAATGGATTGAATCTTATTCAAGAATGGTTGAACAAATGGAACATAAAGGTAAATGCAGAAAAATCTGCTCACATAACATTTACATTGAGAAAAGGCGATTGCCCTACAGTAAAACTTAATGGAATAACTCTTCCACAAACTACAAATGTAAAATATCTAGGACTTCTCTCAGATAGGCGATTAACATGGAGTGAACATATTAAAGCAAAGCGGAAACAGTTAAATTATAAATAAAAAAATATGTTTTGGCTTTTAGGGCCTTAATCAACATTTATATTGGAAAATAAATTGTTGTTATACAAAACGATACTAAAAGCAGTTTGGACGTACGGTATTCAGCTTTGGGGAACTGCTAGTAACTTAAATATAGAGATTCTTCAAAGGTATCAAGCCAAAACGTTAAGAATTATTGTTAATGCTCCATGGTTTGTCAAAAACGAAGTAATACATCGGGATCTTGGTGTAACTACGATCAAAGAGGAAATTAAAAATTATAGCGATAGATATCTTTATAGACTACTCGTAAGTCATCATCCAAATATTTTAGCCATAAATCTTTTAAATGATTCAGATGAAATTAGAAGGCTCAAGAGACATCACGTACTTGATCTCCCTTTTTATTGAGTTTACTAAAGCTCAATAAGTTAAGTCATTTTTAAATTTATAAAATTTGCTTAATGTTTCTGTGGAAAATAGATCGCAAATAAATGAATATTACGAAAAAAAAAATAAAAAATTTTTTTGATTACAAGGTAATTTTAAAAAGCGTTTATTGTGCTTAAGAGCATCATATATATAATTTGTTGACAGTTTGTTTCAATAAACATTCTCATTTCAATTTACAAACATGCAAAAATATGTACATTTAAAATAATCTAAGCTTCTAACATAAAAATTAAATAAGTTATTCCTGATTGTACATAAACATTGTAAACATCAAAAAAGGAAATATTGGGGTGACAGAGAATTAAAAATTAAAAAAAATAATTGGGTTAAGCATTTTTAAAAAATATAGTATTTCCTTAAAGATCTCTTCAAAAGCTCAAAAATGATACCCATATTGATATTTTAAAAAACATCAATAAAATAAATCAATATCAAACCACGTTTTCGGTTTTGTTTAATCATACTACAGTTTTGGGCACACATTCGCGTTTTTACAATAAACCCACTTTTAGTATATATATTGTGTATTTTACTTAATTTCAATTTTTTAGTGAATATTGTATTGCTCTCATATAAATACTACACCATTTTTCAGTGAAATCGAGAAAATTCCAAATCAAAATAAGAATTTAAATTTGAATTTAAGATAATTCCACATGAAAAAGAGAAATGCAAATTGAAATTTTCACAATTTAAGAATTTCAATTTGAAATTAAAAAAATTTTTAATCAAGGCGAATTTATACCAGGTGGCAGTGCCGCTATAACAATACAACAAAAAAAAAAGACAAGCATTTAAGTGTATGGTAAACTTTTTCTTACTCTTTTATAAACGTTTTCAGTAAGCTCTGTTTTTTTAAATTTATTTGTTTTTTTTTAATTTATTTAAAACTCTTGTTATAATTATATTTTAAAGAATATTTAAAAAAGAACTTTTGTAATATAAAATGATACACTTTTGACAGCTGCTTTACACATAAGAAAATTAAGCAAAAAATAGTCAGCTGCCGCAAAGATGCCACCCGACAAAATTTACTAGCATTGCTCTAAATGAAATTGAAAAAATTTAATTATCAAATTAATATTAACATAATTATCCACAAAATTAAAATACAAAAAAAAAAAAAAAAAAAAATAAATACAATACAGTACATAAATATAAATGTTTTTAAAAGATTAATTACCTCTTCCAGCGGCTTCTCTGCTCTCCTAAATTAGGGGGACTTAAGTATGGTTCATTCATCTTTGTGTTAACATTTCTTCTTATTTTTGACTAAATAATTTCATTGACCAAATAATTTCATAGCTGGAGAATTGTTTTAAATAAGTTCCAGACGACTGGCAGGAAGCCAATACCAGTTCTGATAATTCATTTCGTTACTCTTCCAAACTATGAAAAAGGCTTCTTTGACACATTCATTTGCGCTGTCAGCTCAACGAACTCCTACATCAACCTATTTAAATAATTTACTAATTGCACCAATGTACAATGTTATTATTTATTTAAAAATATTTTATATAAAATTTCAGAAAGTATTTCTTAATATTTTCTTAAAAATAATTTCGATTTTTTCAATATAAATTGAAAAATTCGCAATTTTAATTGGAATTTTTTCAAATTACTAATTGAAACTCTCATTTTTATTTGAAATTTTCCCAATTTCATTTGTGGAGAAAAAATTCGATTTTTTATATTAAATTTTCTTATACTTTATGTATATAAATGGGCTTTCATTTTATTTTTTGAAATTATTTCCATTCCCTGCTCTTGTTGTATTTTGAGTTCTTTATTGCATTGACTAAATATTGTTTGTTTGTCAATTTATTGATACACGTTTGGTGTGTGTTCGGCTGTGCAGTTCATTCAATTTGAAAGCGTGTAAATAATATTACCTCCATATCAAACCTTTTGGATATACACTTACTTATGTTAACAAACGTATGTATGTATAGCTAAAAAAATATACACACATTTATTTATATTCATATTTCATGCAAATACAAGCTCTTGTATGTCCTGAATACAATAATCAAATTTGCATTAAGCACACAGACGAATAAACTGCTTAAACATATTTACATAAAACTTGTACACACTCAATTATTCTACGAGTATTAACCCACCTGATCAAAACGAGAATTAAAAAAAACAAGTGACGAATTCCTGAAATGTTATAGATGTGAGATTTATTATAATATTAGCTAGACACGAGGCAACGTCAAATGGAATATGGTTAAAAGAGTTTTTTCTTCAATAAAGAAAAGGCAGCCACACACGAAAGCGATAAACAAAGGAAGAAAAGCAAGCAAATAAATAAAATAGAAATATGGTCAAAAAATTAGTTAAATAAAAAAGTATTTTGAAATGAACGGCTATGAAAGACTATCGGAATTATATGAGGGTACACGAAAAAACATTTGGAACAATTTTGTACTTATTAATAAAAAAAGAAACTCTAAACGTTGATAGGCAACAGGGTACATCATGTTAGAAAACATAACACCAGGGAACATAATGTGGACCATGCTCATGTTTCTTTCAATGTTCCTTTGTATGTAGCTAGCATAAAGAGTTATTGGTAGTAAAAATATTACAAACTCTTATAGATTTTCGCAATGTCTTTGATACTGTATTTCATTTGATAAAAATCTTGAGAAAACTTTTGTAAATTATTATTTAACTAGAAATAAAATAATTATTCTTTTAGTTCCTACTAAAAATTCTAAATTAACGTCTGAACGACGAATATTCATATTTAAAGAGTTGTGTTTTTATAGCACATATAAAAAAATAAATTAAATTACGGGAATTTCAAACTGAATTTATTTATCTCTAAAAATGTGCCAATTATTATGTGTTTTGTTATATTTTATTTGTTTTTTAATTTTATTTTTTTTATTTCTTTTAACTGTATAGAAGAGCCGAAAAAATTCGTATATAGTAGAAAAGAAAAAATAAAATCAGTGTTGATTATTGTTGTTTTTGCTTAAACTTTGATTTTTGCCTTTACTTTATTGTTTGGACAAAAAATCTTTTTTTTATTTAAAATTTTTGTGAGAAGTTTTCTGAAGAGCTAAGTAATCGGCAGCGAAATGGCCATCGAGTACTGCTTTCACCCTCAATAATCAAATATGTGATTTTAAATTTGTTCGGGATAATTAGCACGTTTTTAGAGGTAAATAAAAAAATAAACTATTTAAATAATATATTTTATTTTGAATCCTTTTTGTTTTTATAGTTAGTTATTTCATCAACTGGCACATATATTTTCAAATAAATTTATTGATCTTGCTGTCTTCCTAATTAAGTTTCAGTCGTTGAATTTTCGCATAGATTTTGATGACGAATTCGAAGTGCCGTACAAAATTTCTCGTTGCGGTTTTAATTGAAACTGTGTCATAATTGGGTTTTAAGTTCTTTTTTTTTCTTTTAAAATTTAAAAAGCTTAATGTAAAAAACTAGATGAGTGTGTAGTCAGAAGCACAATAATTTTACTTAATTTGTAATAAAGTATATTTTCATAGCGATTATTCGTGAATGTATCATCTGTAGGTAGTTTTTTTGTGTGAAAATTATTTGGACAAAATTTTCAATTGAAAATTCCGATGTCTGATTCATTTTATGTTATTTTTTTAGCAACTAATAAAATACAATTATATAAAACACGCTACAAAATACAAGGGGATGTTGTTAATGGAGCTAAAACTTAGGTAAACTTTTTGGTTGCCAACTCTTAACACATTTGTTGAATTCTGCAGTCTTCTATTTTCAAGAATTAAGATCCCAGCATAAATTGCCAGAGGTCAGGGCCGCAGATTCGCCTCTCAATAAAAAAGTATTTTGTCCTTTCGCGATTGGATTAAGGTTGTTGTCAGCCGCAAACATTGACTGATGATAATTCATAGTATTTGAGAATATAACATACGTGATCGTATGAGTAAACGTATGTTTTTTACAAATTGTCATCCGTTAACAAAATTTAGTTCGACAAAATTGATTCCACCCCAGGTTACATTGTATTTACAAGTAGTGTTGTTATTTCTTAAACTAGCGAGCAGTAGACAAAAACTTCTAATTAGCATTTTTCATAATATACAACTTTTGTGAAAATTATAATTGGCGATTTAATTTTTCAAGTAAAAAATTTTTTAATGAGACAGTCCGTCTATAGAGTCCCATATTAAACGAAAATTCTCTGAGAAATACTTGACAAACTCATTAGCTTATTGTCGAGTGGGTTTTACACCCATTTGCTATTGGAAACACAGACTGTATGCATACTCCCTCTTTGTTAAGAGCCTGGGCTTACATTACATGCTGGCTGTCCTTCGCAGTGCACAGTGGCGTTTATAGCAAATTAATGCTGAGAAGTATTCATTAGAATTGTTTGGATTATGGGTAGTTTAATCACTGACTGATCAGATTGAGGAAGGAAAACTTTTTGTTTATTGTATCCTTCGCATGCTAAAAACGGCAAAGAAAAGACCCAAAATTTTTGCAAAGAAAAATAAATTAAAAACGAATAAGAGTGCTATATTCGGCTATGCCGAATCTTATATACCATTTACCATACATATTCATCTAGTTTAGTAAAATAACTTCAATGAAAAAAGAACATATTGGGGTAACGGAGAAATAAAAAAAATAAGTTCTTCATATACATATATGTCATCAGCTCTTAAAATTTTTAGTATATCCTTAAAGAGCTCAAAAAACGCTCTTAAATGGTATCCATATTGATATTCTAAAAATTTTTAAAATTTCAGAGTCCGGTAAGTCTTAAAATATGGACGAGCGCAAATTTTTTACATTATGTTTTTTTCTTATTTTTTAATTCTCTATCTTCATTGTTCCAAATAATATGGAAAAATAGAGGTTGTATCGCCCTACATTTTGAATAGTCTTGAATTCTTTAATTTAAGTCAAATCCAGCCACATAAAGGTGGCTGAAAAAAATAAATAAAATACTCATACTTCAGTATTAAGTTAATTAAGTTAATTGGTTTTAACCGAAAGTTATAACAACAGCATTCATACTTCCTTCACAACAATTAGTATGATACTCGACCAGATGTGATGTGTGATGTGAAGAAAAATTATAGAAAAAATTAAATTAAAATTGCATTAGCTGCTAAACCGACGGTTAACACAAAGCAAGAACAGATTTATGTGTTGATTATGTGAACAACGAAAGGAATTTGTGCGTGCATTTGTTTTTTAAAATTAGAACAAGCTTTTGTAAATAAAATCTTAATAAGTTAGAAATTAAATAACGTTATTTTAATTAATTAAAAAAAGCATGCTATCTATTATCCTGGTTAAATTATTTAATCACCGATATTGATTATTGAGGGTCAAAGCACGTCTCGATGGCCATTTCGTTACCGCTTACTTAACTCTTCAGGAAACTTCTGACAAACATTTTAAGTAAACTTAAGATTTTTGTCTAAATAATAAGTACCGAAGGTTGGTACAAAGCAAAAACAAATGTACAAGACGAGTAACAGAGAAAACAACGAAGAAATACTTTGGGTTGTGTGTGGACTTTGTCGAACCAAATTAATAGTGATTAAATTAGTTGGTTAAATAGATGATGTTAATAATCTGCACGACCTAAGGTAGATAGATGCAAAGAATTCTGATGAAGCGATCCAGAAAATGCATCACTACATTCTGCTGGTGTCGTATTTTTTTTGGTTTCTTTGGAAAACGTCCCCATATATTTGTAGTTAATTTTTCTTCTTTCTAGAAATATTAAAACATAAAAAAATAAAAAATGAACTTAAGCCGAAAATTTGTTTTAATTCATTACAAAAAAAAAACGTTATAATGCTAAAAATAGCTCTCTATTTATTAATTAAAATTTAAAAATATCTTGTAAATTACAAATTATTGTTTTTTTTTTTTTTGTAAAAATCGGAACTAGTTTTATACAAAATTCATTTGAATATTCTATTTTATTCGAATTAATTTTTCTAAATGGATTGGGGCTGTATTTAGGCGCCTAAAATAAAATAGCAATTACACTCCCAATACTCTGCAGCTTACAATCCCACTCTTTTTTTTTAAGAGGCCGCTTAATCAGTTTTGATGTTTGGTTACACTTTAAACATTATTCGTAACTTTTAAAGGCTTAACGTAAATGTATAATTTTGTTACATTTGGCCAAATTTTCTTAACTTTTGCTACAGACACGAAATGAAGTAATATTACTGAAAAAGTACTTGTTTTATTATTTTAGATAAAAACCTCTCTAACAGCTATGTTTTTAAGTATATCAGTTCGATTTTAATAGCAAAAGTTACGCACTAACAAATGCTATCACAATCCCATAAAAAAAAAATCAAACAAACACTGTTCAATTAGTGAGAAATCACGAAATGTTTCTTGCTTTATGTTTAAAAACAGTAAAATGTTTCTGCCAACAATTCTTCGCAACTATGAAATAATATGAGCGAAACTTATTTTGTGCGGAAAACTAAGTACTTTGTTATAACTTGCGAAATCTGTTAACAACTTTGGTTATTTAGTGGTACCGTACCAATAGCCCGATTTAGAAAAAAGTTGTCTTTCATTGCCTTGAATAAGTGCCGGTTTATTTTGCGAAAAAATGTCAGTAATTTAATATTGAAGTAAACGGATTTATTGAAAAAAATCCTACTTTAACTTATTTTATTGAATGGCAAGAGCATGCACTATTCAATTATTTTCCTTGGAATATGGAATAAATCTTTTTACTATATATATTATAAATTACTTTAAATTACTATTTATTTAGGAAAAAATGTCAAATGTAACTTTTAATGAAAAAATGTAAAAATGTAAAATGTAATGTAAAAATGTCTTTCCCTGGCAAGACTGCCCTTAATTAATTTAATGAAGACTTCTACATACAATGGGAATTTACTATTACTTTATGTTTACCAAGCATGTAACGTAACCAACTTAGAGACAAACATAAATTAGCGATTAAAGCGTCGTAAATGTATAAATTGTGCCGTGTGAACGCTAAGCAATGCAAATTTTGTTTATATTTTATAAATTGGAAACTCTATGTAAAAAAGCTTCTGACAGACTTTTTATTTTTAGAATTTTACGCCTCCAGCGATTTATATTTTAAGCAGATTTTATTTATTATTTTTTATTTTTGTGTGTAGTGTTTCTTATTACCTGATGGTATTAAATATACTTTCGCAACAGTAAATTTAATGCATTAACAATATTTTGAAATATTTTGAAAGCCCAAATCCTAACCAATAGATGTTTTATATTTTGAATAAACCCGCCAAGTAGTTTAGATTAAGTAATATGACTACGATTTTTTTCAGTACACCCCACTGTGCAATGCCATATAGTACAGGGTTCTATTTTAGCAATGTTGTCCTATATAGTTTGGAATTAAGTTATTTTGAATAAGTTAATGTTATAAAACAATTAACTTTTGTGCTTAATTTTATCATGTTTTTTTTATTAAAAGAGATTATTTTTTTTAAACTAATTTATAAGGTTGGTTGACAAACACAAGCTTGTTATTCTAAGTGAGGGTTTTATATACATCCTTTTTTTGACGCAGAATAATTTTAACTTGTAAAAGGGGTATTTTTATGTAAACAGATTATTAAAAGGTAATTAATGTAAGGTGTAAAACTGAACATGCTCTGATCTGCTTGTATTAGTATTTTGGTTTGTTTATGTACCCGTCCTTGAGGGGCTCTAAAATTTATACTAAATTTAATCCCAGTTGACCTTTATTTGATTGCATCTAGATTGTCTGTTTGGTGGAAATCTAGGACATATGTTGGTATTCGAAATCAGCTGCCTTCGAAATTGATTGCACCTTCTCATTTTATTTACTCTGACAGCTTTTTCTCCCAAACTTGGTTAGAAAGAGGATAGTTTGATAAATGAGATAAATTTAAATTTTTTTTTTCTAATTATCATGATATGCGATTTTCATACCGCCTTCGTGAATGAACAGTTTTTAGGACCCTACTTCTTTGATAGAGATGCGCAACGAAGGGCTGCAATAACCAGGCTACTTCGTCAAGATGATGTTTCCTTGTTCACAATATCAGCACTTAAATAAATTGGCTGATAGTTTGAACAGGGCTGAGTCTACTCTTGACCTCTCACGCTAGAAGGCTAAGGAACTGTCGTAGTAGCCTAGTATGTTATAAGAAGTTTTATACCTAACGTGTGACTGCCCAGCCGTTCGTATTTACAGGGTGGCCTGATACTATTTACCTAGATATATACTTGGATTGACGGTATCATTAAGACGAGTGGAGTGTCGTTTATCAAAGGCTTGAAATTTAAAACACAAGTACGAAAAAAATGTACCTTTTTTCTTGTATTGTGTTTTTTACCTTCTGGATCTGGCTAAATTTTTATTCACGATCTCTTGTTTTACTAAACTTGCACATTCACGAACTTACTTAGCCTTCCAAACGACAACGATTTGTGACGTCGGCAAGATTCGAAATTAACATCTTACTTATCAATTTAGCTACAGCTATGCACTGTTATGTTGTTACGTTTCGGTGTAAGTAAGGCTCTGTCGAGATTAGACCAAGATTTCCTTGTTTAACCTTAAAGAGGTTTCTATCATCTCATCTGGCATTTAAATACACAGGCCTTCTGCCTGTCTTCGATCGCGGCTATGCAACAACAGTTTTTCTTTAATACTCGAGAGCTTGGATGAGATTCTGTCTGTTGTTTGTAATTTTTTTGCCTTCAAATGACTCATCTTTATACTTAAGGCTCTGTTGGGATTTGAACCCATGATCTTCTGGTACAAATAACAATAATCCAACATTAGCTTTAAGTTTTGTTCTTACAGATATTTAAAGCGGTTCAATCCTATTTTTGTCAAAGTATTGTAAATATTTCATAATTTTCATTCGCATTAGAAAATATATTCATAAGAACAAAATTTTTAAAATTGCAACAATCATAATTTAATTTTAACCTACTTCAAAATCAAAATGACCAAGTTTGATGACATTCATATACTTATATTTTTTCAGTTAATGTTCTATAATGAGTTTTTTTTTTTTGTTGATATTTCATTTTTATTATAATTTGAAATTTTATCTCTAATTGGTATTAACAATTTATTCTTATAATATTCATCTTCATTTGCATCCACTGCTTTTGTGCCCGATTAAAAAATGAAATGCAACTAATTATTATGCAAAACATGTTTGATTTGAAGAAGAATGTTGTAGGAAAATCCCAAAGAAGAAAAATAAAACCAAAGTTAAGAAGTTTATAAAAGAAAGCACTTACAAGTGTTCAACTACTTTTTCGCAATATAAATTAATTCAGTAAGAAAATTGTGGTGATTCTCATTAAACCAAGAAAGAATAATGGAATTCATAATAGGAAAATTGTGCAATATGTCGAGTTTTAAATTGAAAAAGTTGCGTTTTTTTTTAATTTAATCAAAGTCTCTGTAATATTTTCTATATATAAAAGAACAATAGAAATTACATTTAAATAGATTTTTGTAAGTTTTTAAAAAGACCATTCAATTGTGAGAAGAAACAAATTTTCTACTCCTTTTATCAATACTTTGACATCCAGCCACATGGTCTGTTATTTTCTTCGAGGTTTCTATTTTATTTTTTATGTTTGAATATTTGCAGTTAACTTTTTAAAATAGAATTTATTTTGACATTACTTTGATGCGACAATAAAGAATTCAAATAATGGCTGCCAGATAAGTTTGAATTTATTTTTTCTTTTGCTCTTATTCGAGTTTTCATTACAATTTACACCTGTCAAAGAAATTGGAGAGTAAGTACTCTTTGCAAATAAATAATGGTTTGTTTAAAAATATATAAAAGTCATTGCAAAGTCTGTTTATCTTTTTCGAAAAAGTGAGCATTTTAAGAGAATCGGGGTCTAGTCTTGTATAATATTTAAATTATTTTTTTTTTTTAACAATTTCAAAATAAGTTAAAATAATAAAATTATTATAAGACAGAGTGGGTCATAATTAAAATATTGTGGAATGTAATCAAGCATAACAGATTAACATAAATTATACAAAAGCAAAACAGAGAAGCATCTTTTTGAACAGTAGAGCAAAAATGAAATATTTGGAAATAAATTATCAATTTACAAACGGCTGGACCGAGTTAAGCTTAATCTGATCGCCTTAAATAGGCCAATATTTCAATTAATAATTAGAAATTTTTCATAAAACAAAATTACTTTCCAATTGGTTATTACCTACGAATCGTAAAAAAATTTGCATAAAAGTCTGATGTAAAAAAAAAATTTCTAAAAAACAATATTATTTTTAAATATTTTAAAATTTTTTAGTTTTTTTTTGTATTTGATGAAATTGGAAAGCAAAAGGTAGTGTCGATAATCAATATATTGAAGAGCGCGTCAGATTCGATCATATCAGCCGAATAGAGCATCTTTATATGCTTAAACTGTTTTTAGCTTTTCATCGGTACATTTGGCTATTTTTACTAGATCTTTAGGCTTTTCCATGTTTCGTTACTTATTTCTATGATTTTTACCTTTTTTTTTGTTAATATTTGTAATTGCTGCGATACTCTGTAGTAATTACTGTCTACAAATACCATAAATTGAAGTCAATATTTATAATCGCTGGTTAAACACAATGTATAAATATATTTTTAGTGAGAATTTATTCGTGGTTTTACTGGTCATGTATAGAAATGTCCTTGTAATGAACGAATTATCAGATTTAAATTTACATATTTTAAGCACGGATGAACAAGTATAGAGTAAATATGTTTGCGATTTTATTTTAAACCAGCATTATCCACTTTAATAGGTTTTACCATTTGTACGGATACGCTCACATGCTCTCACGCACGACGCCATCAGTACTACCACTACCACACTTCTTCAATTCACTTAATTAAAAAATTATGCGAAAATGAATGTAGATGCTAAAAATATATAATTATTATTTTTATTACGTCGCTATCAACAGATTATAATGCGGTCGTTTCAGAATTGTTTAACAAAAGAAAAAAAGAATTTCATAGAAAATTGCTTAAAAAAACTTTTATCTTAAAACCTACAAAAGATGAGGAATTGTAATGAAATGGTTTAAGATGACTATGGAACAGAAGAACATAAGTAGCATCATCACCAGCAACAGCAATAGCGGCAGCTGTTTCACTCAGATATTCATGGCATTACACAGCATCAGCTGTAACCACACTAACCAAAATCCATTAAAGTTACTTCCGTTACAAAGACCACACCACAATTTAAAATGAAATGAAAACTGAATAATTTAATGGAGCAAAATAATGTCGGAAAATAAAAGAGAAAAGAAACAGCAATAAAAAAGAAAGTTAAAAAAGTTTCGCCGTTATTGTATGAAGGAAATAACGTAAGTTTTTATGTCTTTGAATTAAGGAAGGATTTCGTAACAAACATTGGAATTTGCATTTAATTATCTTAAACCTTTAACTCGTTGCATTAGGTTTTCTACATGCTTTTATTTATTTTTTGGCAAGAATAATATTGAAAACTAATTTATTATGGACATTTAAAAAGATTTATAAAGAAAAAAAATAAAATCTTGGTTTCAGAAGGTGTCTCCTTCTTGCTGTAATTTTTACATCTCTTGTCTGCTTTGGAGTAGTCTCTCATATGGTTACTACCATCATATCGGACTTCAGCGTTTATTGTAGGTAACTCAGAACAATTTAGAAAATGTATGCTATACATTTCTAGGAACAAGGTAGCTAAGGAGCTTTGAAAATGTAACAAACTGAAACAACTTGCTCTTTTTACTTTTGTTCCAATTTATTAACTTGAACCTCTATATATTAAACTGTTGTTATAATTTTCGGTAATAACCGTCGTCACTGGCTGTATACTTTGGATGTTCGGTGAGCGCTTTCGATGTGATAACATCATTTTCAAGCCACGTGTTTATTAAAACTGAAGAGATAGTGTTAAAATAGATAGTGTTAAGAATAAAAGCTGGTGGGTTTAGGTAATTTTTGTCCGTTTAAATAGTATTATGCAGGTAGATTCCCTGATATCTGTCTTGTTTATTGGGGTAAATAGTTAATATTTGGGTCTTTTATTATTGGATAGGTAAGTGTGACCGTCTGTGGGGGTGAACAGGTTACCTGTTAAACAGGTAAACACAACCTCCGACACGATTTTTACACCACTAAAATTACTAAAACATTCTTACAAACGAAAAACACCCAAGTACACAGCCAGTGACGACGGTTATTACCGAAAAATATATTCGAATATTTAGCAAACGACGAAAATAAAATTAAAGTCGGCCGAGCTTTAATTTTTGTAAAAGTTAACCGCTAATTTTTTAATTTTAATTTTTAGAGCGAAAAACGGTAAATAAGAATCCAATGTGCTTTTCTGGACGTCCTTTATAAAATCAGTACACGAGTTAGTTGTTTTTTGTTTCTGATTGAGTGATTTGGAGACTGAAGTAAATTCTTTAACTCAACGTACTACAGTTATTTAAAAGCATTAAGTAGCAACGATTTGCTTCTAAAACTGCTATTTTCTAAAATTTGTTTAACGAAACCTTAATAAATTATTTATTGTTTATTTACGAAATTAACTTGTGTTGTGAAACTGTCAATTACTGAAAAGAAAAAGGTTCATTGCTTAGTTACTGGAAAAGAAAAATAAAAAATGTTTGTCCTACAAACATTAACGAAAAAGTATTTTTTTCAGTTTTGCAAAGGGTCGAATACTGCTGCTGTTCACAATTTTTTAATATAATTATAATTTAAATGCAAAAATGGGCTGGTTTTATTATTTTTTGTTTAAGATTTAAAAAAGTTGTTATTCCCCAACTGTCTTAAGTCGATTGCCTAATTATTTAAATAAAATAAATTTACAAAAAAGGGAAATTTTTTTTTTAGTTTTATTGTTGTTGATCATGAAATGACTTTTATAGGGCCTTAAGAATTGTATATGTGTGGTGTAAGGAGAGGGAAAGGTTTTATAAATATTTTTATCGGCTCTTGTTAACAATGTCATGACAAAAGAATGTTTACCCAAAAAAAGAAAGAAAAACTTGAAAAAATACATACAGAAATATTGCGGTGGATTTAACTCGTGCTTGATGAAATGTTATTTACACGAAAGAGTTGTTGCCAATAAATCAAATAGTAAAAATTATTCAATTAAGTTGAAAGCACTTAATGTCAATTAACAATAGTTAAATTTTTCGTGAGGAGTACTAAACATTCCGAACACAGCTTGTCATAAGATAATATACTCGTACTACTTAATAAGATTTTTAATGATTTTTATTGTAAAATATATACGTATATAAAAAGAGTTAACAAAACGTTTCCAAACATTGTTATTTCGTCAATAAATTTTAAGGTTTTTTTTCTATTAAAATTTAGTTTCTGCAAATATTTCAAATCGTATTGATAAATACGGACAAAAGAATTTCAAAATTTTCCCATCAGTATCGGTATATATAAAAAGAAAGTTATCGTAATTTAATCTTAGTTAATAATTTAAATTAAAAATTAGCAGAAAATTCAATTAAAAGTTAAAAGTGTTATCGAGCAAATAATGTATCTAATAATATCCAACTAACTTAGAATTATTCGATTATTAGAATAAATTAAAAGTTATTGTTAAGTTGTTCAGTATGTAAAGTTTAAATAAAAATAAATAATTTAATAATTTTCAGTTTGGGCTTAAAATTCCTTATTAAATATGAATACAGTAATACCTCGCATAGTAAGGTTAATTAGTTCCACAATTTTGCCAAACTATTTGAAACCGAACTAATCAAGTAATTCGGGCTTATTTAAGCCTGAAGGAGGTTAAAGGACATGATGATTATAATCGAATTAAGTACTACAATTTGTTACATCTAATTTATAATTTTGTGACATATATCGCTCATTTACTAATAGAACGTCATAACCAAAACGTCATAATTCATTTTGACTCGTTCTGACCGTCGAAGAAATATCAGACTGCTTAAGTGCCCACTACAATAAGTAAAATGATTCATAAATAAAAAATCCATTTAAGAAAACTTGCATCAATTATATATTAAATGGGAGATCTTTGACAAACTATGTGGGATGTCTGAATTGTGACGTTATCGCTGTAAAACTATATCCTCTACTGAGTCATAAACTAAAATGTGTCGTTATTTGTGAAATGAATAACCGAGTTTTACTTAAGAAAATTTAACATCAACACAGCCATTACTAAAAAAATGCATTATGTGCCTAAAATCGATACAAATTTTTCATATACACTGTCACAAAACGAAATGTGACGATGTTTCAGAAGCGACCTTACATTATAACGTTTACTCTACGACTCAAATGACAAACAAAGTATCCAAACATGAATTAAAGTAACGACTTATTCTCCTAAAACGTGAAAAGTACAAAAGACATAAAGATAAAACTTATACACAATATAAAACATTAAATGTCGAACAATTCTGTATATTTACTCCAAAATTTGAAATTTTGAGTTATGACGTTCTATTAGTAAATGAACCATATGTAATATTGAATTTATTTTCAAATGTAATTTTATTATTCTTTAGAACAATTTTCTCCATGAACAAATATTTTTTTTTTGGAAATTTCAAAATCGTATTTCTGTACTTGTAGAACCACTGTATTTGGCATGGTTTAATGTATCACAAAAAAAAATTAATCGACTTGCTGCAAGAATAACTTATATTTGATGCAAAAAGAAAAGCTAGAAATATTTTAATTTTTAATGTGTGTTTTTAACTAATTTTGCTTTTGATTATGTAATTTTTTCTTTTAATTTCATTTTAATTTAAATAGGACCAAAAATATTAGTTAAGTTTTTAAGAAGAAAAAGTTACGCAAAAATGCTCTTTAACTGCTTTAGATTATTTTTAAATATTATCCTAAGATATATTGTATTATTTTGGTAGCCGTAATCAAATAAATGAGAAATACATATATATTTTTGGTTATGATAAAAAATGATAGCAACCAAGAAACTGTTTACCAATACCCATTATCTACGGTAATTTTTGTTTTATTGTATTACATTATTCACTCTTATTCTAGTTGTCGGCGTCACTTCAATAAAAATTTTGCATTCTATAAAATTCCTGTGGCGACGTCGACAGCTTTATAAGTGAAGAAAATTTTGTTTTAATTGATGATGAAAGCTCGAAAAACAAAAACTTGTGTTGGAAAGATAACTTCTTCGGCAGAATTGCAGTATATTTAATTTGCCAGATCGCAAGTATTTACATATGTTTTGCCTGTGCCTGGCTGTGCTTCTGCAGTAAATCAGCTTGATTATTGCATGACCATTTTCTACAAGAATTTTTGCCACAGCTTCTTCCATCGGACTGAGTCAAAATTGTTTAAATATTCCGCCGCCAGTTTCTTTACACTCCGCTTTATTACCGATCATCTTTTTTCACTTTGAATTATAAATTTTGCCATACCTGCAAAGTTATTTTTAAAAACTTTTCCCTATTGGGTTCATTTGTTTACCTTTTGCCTTATCTGCTAATCTTCTAGGCGGACCAAGAGAATTTAGTATTATTTTCAATTTTTTCCCATTTTTCTTTAAAATTGCATGGAGCAGTGCCTCTGAGAAAACCCAGTGCAAGAGGTCGATTCTTTTGCAATTTTTCAAATTGATTTTGATTTGTAACCTTCACGTTTTAACATTTTCAATGTTATATTTGGTTTAAATCAATTCTAGTAGTCAATCAAAAAGGCGTCGACAAAAAACAGAGTCAAGTCCATACAATATCGTCGTCACATTTGTTATAGAGTACAAAACATCTTTGAGCAGTATTCGATAAGTGTCAATAATGGCAAGTAGAATAACAAATTGAAAGCGTCGACACATATTAACATTGATATGTGACGACGCCGGCAACTAGAACAGCATTCATAATTAATCTCATAAATTGTAAAGAAAAAGCGTGCACACAAATTTTCTGCAACAGAACATATTTTCGTTAAGATTTATTTGGAATAGTGTGCAACTATTTAAAGTATTTGAATTAAAATATCCACAATGAATGTAGTCTTGTCGTTCTAGTGGATTTTGATGGAACATTTTCTTATTTTGTCATACACTTACAAACAAGAATTAGCAAAAAATCAAAAAGAAATAAAACAATACCGCCATCTTACTAATGAACTTGGACCCTAAAAAGAAAACACTAACGCTGCAACTTTATTACTTTCGTAAAGGAAAACCGACTTCAAAGCAGATTTCAGCTATCTGTATGTAACAATTTAAAAGTCTGGCCACATACATCAAATTACAAATCCGAATTTTATACTTGTTGTTATTGCGGACTTAGAAATACAGATCCTTTTAAATTTCAACCCTCTGTGTAAAACTGTTTAACAGTTTGGCCATATACATCAAATTGCATCAACTATAGAGGCAACCTTTAATTTTAAAATTTAAATGTTGTACTTGCTGTTGTAGTGAACTTTGCATTACAGGTACAGTTTGTCCATCTACATCGAATTACAGTAAATATTGTAACACGCTTTTATACGAGAAAAAGTAGTGAAGATTCCGTCGAATTTTAAAGTGTTTGTATATAACGGCTCAAAATATAGGCCCGTTTGTGTCAAATTACAGCAATTATAGGACACCCTTTAATTTACAAATCCAAATTTTACACTTGTTGTTAAAGCGAACTGAGCAATATTGGTTCTTTGTAAATTTCAACCGTCTGTTCAAAAGTATAACAATATACATTAAATCTAATATACAATTGGGGTACCCTTTAATTTATATTTTTCAATATTTATGTTTGTTATTAAAACGATCATAGCACTTGACAATCTGTCTATTTGTTAAGAGTTTGTCGATAACGGTTCGAATGAAAGGCCTATATAAGTCACTTCGGGTTCTCTATGGGGTCACCCTTTAATTTTAAGATTTATATTTGTATTAAAGTGGCGCCCTTTGCGGTTAATAATAATACGTAAAAAACATTTATGTTGCATTGGGACACCCCTTAATTTTGAAAATTATGAACTATTTTTAACTTTTCAAAATTGGTTCAAAAATAACTGATTCCTGCGGGCTCTTGTTGCTGCAGCAGTCGTAGTTGACCATCTGTTAAAGCCTTAATTCAACGGTTCCAAACATAAAAATAAATGCATTTAAATTTTGTATTGTTTTCTGTTTTAAGTGGCTATAGCGACTGACGCTCTATAAAAAAGTTGAGTATGTTCCAAAATGGATTGAAAACGGTATTTGACAGATCGTTATACTAAAATGTCCGCATGTTATATGGTCTCTGCTAATAATCCTTTTCCTCGTCAACACAAACAGTTGAAAATCGTTACATTGACTACAACAGCGATCCAAAACATAAATAATTTAAATTTTGTCTACAAGTAGATCTAAGAATAATGCGAAATATTAATATCATTTGCGTAATTAAAGGTTAATTTTTTATTTAACGCAAGTTGTTATATTCAGGTCTTTAACTTTTATGAAAATCATATTTTTTTTTCTTAATAACTTAAATCATTATAATTTATGTTTTAAGTTTAAATATGGAAAAAATTCATAAATAAAATTATATTTCACTATGATTAATGGTTTTTTACTTAAAAAGGCATCATTAAATCTCTATACTATTTTAACTGTCAGGTCACACTTACTGTTATTGTTGTTATGTTATGGCATTTTGAAAAAGTAAGACCTAAACACCTTAAGGTTTTTAAAAATATAAATTACTCTTTCATGACTCCTCTACTTTCTTTCAGTTGATGTTTAAATCCCAGGTGTTAAAGTATTTCTTTTTTTTTTGTTTATGTTTCATTTTGGTAAATAATTCCACTCTACTTTTATTTTCATAAATGTTTCCTTATTTGAAAACAAAAAGAAACGGCTTAAGATTCTGCCAGGTGTTTAATGAAGTGCCGCCTTTAGCCAAGGCAATAACGTTATTCGGTTGTTTTGTTCGTTTTAGCAACTATGAAAAACAAAAAAATTAAAATGTACTCGTATTTGGTGTTGGCTTTTCCACATTGTCTCTTTTGTTTCTTTTTTGTCATTTATTATTTTCATTGCCATAAATTTTTTGTTGTTGTTTTGGCCATTAATTTCTTTTGATATCCATTTACTTCCACTCTATTATAATCTTGATTGTGTTTGTTTTTTTTTTATTTGCTGGCTGTTGGCGTTTTATTCTAAAGTTGACTTCCAGCTGAAATTACTTTCAATGCGCTTTAATTTATTTCATTTCATTTCAAAACAAAAAAGTTTTTACTCTATCAAGAGCACAATGAAGAAAGGTAGACCTTCTTTATTTGTAATAGGCTTAAAATGTTAATCTTTTATTTTAATCATCTTAAATACAACGAAGTGATAGTTTCATGTATCTGTCAGCTTAATAGTTGATTGACCTTTTAACTTGTATTTTGTTGATGTTGTTGCTTTAGTTCAATTTCCAATTACTTTTAAAAAGGGTTCCTTAAAACTGCATGTTGGAAATGAAGGTAAAACAGTTAAATTCAATATCTATCAAATAGATAAAAACAAAATTTGTTTAGTCGTATTTTCCGTGTGCTTTCTGTAGTAAATAAAATAAAAATATTTGATTTATATAGATATTAAAAACCTAATTTAAATTTTGTTTAAAAAGCAATATTAACACGTTAACTGCCGTGTCACCCGTATTCGGGTGACAGCAAAAGTTCTCATCAGGCCACGTCACCCGTATTCGGGTGACAGCAAGAGTTCTCATCAGGCCACGTCGGGTGACTCCTTCCAAAGGATTTCCGAACATATTTAGATAAATATATGACAGGAGATAATAATACTGTTGAATTTTTTTAAAAATCGTTTATTAACAAAATTATTTACAGCGCAAAATATTGAAGCATTCACTGCAAAGTTGCGGTTGAGATATTAGTTGGGCAGAGATATTAGTTGTACTACTCAGTACACGGCAAAGATTACAACTGCTCGTGCAGAGTAATAACGTGGTAAATGAGGATCGTAATAGATATCGGGGTGAGAGTACCGAAAGAAATGTAAACAGACATGCGGTAGCAGAGCACGCATCTTACAGTGGCACGGGTGGCCTGACGGGGATTTTGTTGTAAACACGCGTGGCAGTCAACGTGTTAAATAAAATTTTTTGAGGAGATTCATGCGCTAGTAAACGTATGATTAATTTTTAATTCAAAATTACTTATACATACGTTCGATCCATAAGAACATGCTTGCCACGTCAACGCAAAACACGCTGCCAAGGACAAGTAATCTGGTCCATCAATCAAAAAGAAATCTTACATTAATATTTTTTTTAAATTATTTTTCGATTAAAAAATTTGTTTTTTTTTTAATTTAACAGTAATTTAAAAATTTATTGGTAATAGTTGCATCGTTTCTTTCCCTTATTATTCGATTCAATTCTATCCTGGTTTTAACTGACTTCGTGAGAGTGTGTAAGTTTTTACATTACTTCATCACTCAGTTGTTCGAATAATAATACTTTTTACTATTATTCGATTTAGCTTTCTCAAAATATTCGACGAAATAAAAATAGCAAGTGGATCTAAAAATATGGATATCAAGACCTTGGGACTATTTCAGTAAACTACAATTTTACAAGTTAACAATCACAATTATAATTCTTACGAATTGTGTTTTATTTAAATTTTCACAACAATTGTAGCTTTTTGCACTTGTAAAGTAAACTATAAAAAAGCAATATAACACATTTTAATAATTTGTAATTCGTAAATTCTTTAAAAGAAATAAAATATTTTTACAAAGTTATTTTGATAAACTAAACAAATAAATATCTATATATTATGTGTGAATATATGTATATTAGAGTAACCGTGTTATATGAAAACTTAAAAAGATATTTTAAATACTTTTGCAATTATAACCCTTCTAATGTATTTATGCGCAGATGACATTTGCGGTACTGCAGTGCAGTGATGCATTCACGAACAGGCCCAACAATATTTTAATTCAATTTATCATTCACTTGTAACTTGTCCAAATTTTTCTGGGGGTTTTCCGCCGACCCTTAGCTTTTTTTAACAATTCTGCAAGTGAACAATTACAAATTTAGTTTAGTGAAACAAACCCGCTTGTAGAAGTATGACTTGTAGACTTGTAACTTGTACAATTCACTTGTAGCCACAGACTTGTAACTGTATGTTTATGAGACACAATTATTCACAACTTATGGCTTAGCGAAATAGGCCCCTTGTCAGTTTTATTTTTACCGGCTGCTCACTCAGTCAGGTATTGCATTTTTCTGTTAATTCTTTGTCATCTGTCTGTTTATTATTATTTAACAGCATTTAAAAACGTTGATTAGTTGTTTTATTTGGCAGTTACTTATATTTTGGAATTTTTATTTCAAAATTTTCTGTTGTAAGACCCTTTTTTTTAAGATCGATAGAACTTTAAATTGCAAAAATAGACCAGAATTTTAAATTTTATTAAATTTATTTTTTATTCGAGAAATCAGTACATTAACATTTATTTGCAAATGCCTTCGCGCATATGGCCACCGCTGTTGTTCTTGAAAAAGTCTATTCTTGACATCTAAGTTTGGGCAACATTTTCGACTAATGCTCGAATATAGCACTCTTACTTGTTTTTTTTTTTTTTGTCTTAACTATTTCTACCAGTATGTTTTCTTTTTTCAAGTCAGCTCACCAGAAAATCGACAGTTGCATTTTAGGTAATTTGAAAATACTTATAGTTTTATATTTGAAAATTTTCTTAACTAGGCATACTCGTAAAAGCAATTAAAGCTGGAAAATTACTCTTGACTTTTAAGTGCTATTTATGTATTACAAGCGATCCAATAGTCTGAAAAACTTGTAAGAAAAGTACTCAAGTTTTTAGTTATTTCTATACACATATTTTAGACAAGTTAATCGTTTTAATACGGAAGAATCATATTAGTTTTTTGTCTTAGTTGTCATAACTTATATTGGTAACACTTATCGTTGGAATTTAAAAGGCACGAGGACATCGCCGCCACATAGTTCACTTATCGCGTGGTGTAAAATTCTGAATGCAGAAGCCTGCTTCTATGACCAATCGCTAAAGCTGGTGCTCGAAACATTCAGACAAATCGGCAGCACAATTTTTTAGCTGTAGGTCCTAGCAGCACAAACAGAGCATGTAGCAAAACTCTAGACTAAAGTAGAAGAGTCTTAGAAACTCAAGGGCGTAACCTTACCCGACCAGGGCTTCTCTATAGGATTACACAATCCTCTGAGAAGAGATTTGATCTGTGCTGGGGTTAACTATATCTGGCCTCCTATGAGCGGGCTTAGCACTTGAAGGCTAGGAGAAAATTGCTGGAATTAAAAAAGATTTCAGATGAACCTGCAGGGTGTGAAAGGATAAAGAGTGGTAGTTGGTCTATTATACATTAGAAAAACTCCAACAAGATTAAGACGGCACACAGCACCACGTCGTACCCAGTAATGCTAATGCTGTCAGGATACTGAAATGTATGCGACCCTATCAGAAGACTTTCCACATTTATTCATTTAAAAATTATTTAAACTCTTTTTATAAGTGTTTTTTTATGTGGTTTCATTTGTACAGCATAAGTTTATTTAATCTAAAATCTTCGATAGATATTCAATTAATAATTTTAAATGAAAGCAAAAATAGTTAATATTTAATACTTTAGCATGTTTCTAATGTTTCATTTTACTTAATACACAGGAATATGATATTGTTTTATTGGTTGCGTTCAAACTTTATTTGAGTGAACGCATCATAAATAAGTATTAAAATATTTCAGTACAATAGAATCCAAGCAAACTTACAAATAAGATGTCAAATTAAAAATAAATAATACTTGATATCATAATGAGAAATCAGTTTTGTCTCTCAAATCAACTTCAATTTAAGTTAAAATATTTCATTAAATTGCCAAATAAATTTCGGATAAAATAACCTCCTTCTAATTTCAAATTATTGAATTTGTGTTGGCTGGAAATATTACGACGCGTCGTCAGTTAATGTTGGTAAATAAAAATAAATGTCAGATACTTTTCATTGCTAAATCTATCTTTATTTATTATTTTAAATTCGTATACATACATAATTATGTATTACATATGTATGTTGTCAATGTGTCAGGAAGCATTCTCAATCAATTATGGCATTATTTTAAATTAAGAAAATGAAACTCAACCAATTTAAAAATTTTTATTTGGAATTATTTTCTGGTCTGAGAAGAATTGTAGCATCAATTAAAAATTCTTATTTTTTAGTTATAAGTGAATAAGTGAAAATTTCTCTCATGTTTATGCGACATTTTTTCTATTGCCAGTAATTCAGTTAAAGTTATTGTAACCAAATTAAAACCTTCCTTCCAGCTTTAGCTTGACTATATTATTTTTTAGGGAAAAATATATAAGTAAGAATATGAATTTTAGCTCTAGCAGTGGAGGCAATCCACCAAACCAAATGATTCGATTTCGTAAAGAACTTGTTACGACTGGTTGATATGAATTTGCAACGATATGCAGATACGATTTTATAACATTTTTTAAATAACTTCGTTTAGAACTCTCTGTAAACTCTTTTTCTTTAAATTACTTATGCTGTCTGTCCTATGCGGTAGTAAAATATTTATTTTTCTTTTCATCTATTTTTCGTCGACTGCTGGCTATAATTGTTGATGCCGGAATCTGCAGAAATATAAAAATGTAGTATTTATTATTTATATTTATTGTGTGATTACAACATACTTTTATCAATTTTAATAAATGTAAAATTCATGTGCCAGGTGATGGTAATGACCAACATTACCGTTTGTCGACTAAAGTCGAAATTTGACGCTTTTTGGCGTCTTGGCTTTTTGTGACAGTTTCTTAAACTTTGATAATTTTCCAACTTTTTTTATTTCAAGAAACTTAATATTTTGCGGTATTATTCCAAATAATGGCAACTTAATTCATTACCTGGTTTTATTTTCTAAAATGACCACTTGTGCCACTTTTGGAAGAATGTTGGCATTTCGAGCTATGTCGAAAATGAGTGGATTCGCCTTTGCTTTTACCTGGTATATATATATTTCATCATGAGTGTTAGACTATAACATTATCTTGTTTTCACCCTAAGATGTCGATCCCACACATCATATAAAACTCTAATATACCGTTAACCCTTCTACTGATCCTAGACATAACATGTTAGTGACCATAGTGGGTAGTGATCACACCTGTAATGACTTTTAGAACATTTTTGACTTAACCTAGAAAAGCTTAGATTATTACCACCTGCGGCATACTTCTCGCTGCACCTGTGATGCAGATCGAAACACAACTCTAGACCTTGTTAGGAGTTTTCCTATAAGCCTACAACTAGACAGTACATCCGTACGCAATAATTAGTCTTACAGTTGTATGTAAACCTAATGTACTAATACTTTTTTATGCAGTTCCTTAAGGGAAGTAGGCATTAATATACTATTTGAGTCTTTGATTCGAAACCAGTTTTCTGCCCAAATAGGTTCCCAGATTTTTGGTCTAACTTTCCAGCTTTAATTCAATAAACTTAAAACTTAATTTCTTCTTCAATAGTTGCCACCACCACAGGAGTGTTGAAACTCGACCCTGTGGTGTCATTATCTTTCTTGGTCAACCATCGCTTTGATCACGGTTAATGATTTGATTGCTAAGCATGTAAATATTCCCTCCACTAAAAAGCTCTGAATGTTAAAATCACTTTGTGATTCCATAATTGCCTCTAATCCTTTTTTGTGTCTGATCTTATAGGAAAGTGTTCCCTAACCTTGAGTTCACATTAACCGTGAGTTTGTCTTTTTGAGGTTTATAGGTGAGTAAAGCTTTGATTTATATAAATTCGTTCGAAGGATATTCTTCTATGGTCTGAATAGAACTGAAGAAAAACTACATTTTAGAGAAAATCTCTTAAAATTGTTCGTCAAATTGACATTCTTTTGCGAAACTTTTTTAATTTTCACTTGCTAAGAAACTTTGTAGGAGTTTTGCGATTATATGAAAAAGGTGCTGTGTCTTCGTTTTGCTGCTAAAAAATTGTGGACTGATTTCTGGTGATTTCAGTACTGTGTGTGCTAAGTTAAACTATTTTAAGCAGTCAAATTGTTGAAAATGAAAACTCAAACTATTTTCAAAATTTCGCCAGTCAAAAGAATTTTTGTTGGTGCTGAGAGAAACAAAAAAATTTTTGGAAATAAATCAACAATCGGCTGGACTAATTTAATAATTGAAACAACTAATTAGATAAAAAGCACGGCCATGCGCAATTAAGAAAACTGCACACGTTGGACAACTAAGATTTATATTTATCTTTAAATTAAAGCCTAAGAGTCTTCTATTCTTGTATTTTTTGTAATAAAATGATCTCCACAGTAAATTAAAATTTCGGTTGGTTAGTAAGTTTCGATATTTTTCTAAACTTTCACTTTCAGGTTTTATGTAAAATTTAAAGAATTTTCGGTTTTAAAGGTAAAAAAAATCAAAATCTTAAAATGTTAAGTAGAGGTGAAAAAGTTAATGGTTACATTTTAAGAGAATTTGAAAATCCAAATACAAGTAAGTTCAATTAGAAAATATATTTACATTGTTTTTCCTTTAAGTGCATCAAAATCAGATATTCTATGCACACACCCTTTTACGTTTAACTTAATTTTCATTGCTTTTTGTTATAAGAGGCCCTAGTAATTCTAATATCAGTCATGTCACACATTTCGATCGGAATGGTTTTGAATCCGATCGATTTTGTTAACATTTTTCAGATTCCGATTGATTTTGTTTATTCTTAAAAATGGCTGAATCTCTATAATTTAATTTATATGTGGCAACATTATGCACGCCAGAGTAAACAACAACGCTGATCTAAGTAAGGACTCATAATAAAAGTAAAGCTTAAAATAGCAAATAACTAAATTTTAAGGAAACTAAATTCCATTTAGAAATTCACAAGTTGTTTTATATCGAAAAATTTAGTTTTTCATTTTCTGAAGAATCAATTTGCGGAATTGAATCCACTTCCTATTGGAATTGAGTTTCGTATACCAATCTGTCAACGTAAACATTTAAATGAAGAAAAATTTTCAATATCGGTTTAGCAATGGCGGAGTTGTAGTACATAAAATATATTTCATTCAATAAAAATTGTTTTCTGTAAAAAAAAATAAAAAAATTAAATTTATAGAATTTTATCTTTTCTACAAAATATTGTTTTTTGCTACGACAATAACCAAAATATATATGTATACTATAAATTTTATCTAAGTTCAGAGGCACAAGAAGATCTAAAGTAAAAAGGCAAAATATTTTATACGCACAATTGAAGGTTAACAATCATATAACGCAACTGGTCACATTCAACTCGTTAACTTTTGTGAAAATCGTATTATTTACTTTTTACTTGTTAAATCAAATCATTATGATTTATTTTTCAATATGGAAATAAATCATAATTAAAATGATTATATTTTATTATGATTAATGGTTTGTTATTTAGAAAGACATCGTTAAATCTCTATATTTTAACTTTCAAGTCACACTTACTATTATTATTGTTGTTGTTTTTGTTGCGTCAAGTCATTTTCAAACAGTAGGACAGAATATACGTAAGAATAACATTTGTTGTATGTTTTATAAAAATGAAATTAATACTACTCCGCTACGAGAGTAATTTTCACCATAACCAATTTTGATAAAATGATTTCTTATTAAATTAAAGTTTCTTAGTTAAATATCTTTGAATAACTGGATATTAATAATTTTGTTTATTAATATTTTTGCTAAATTCTCATTTCGTTTTAACTCTAATGTTAGGTGACATAGCGATAGCATTAATAAACCAGTCAATTTCATACTAATGTAATAATTTAATAATAAAAATATTTCTATAATTTGGTAATGTTGAATAGTTTCTTGAATTTTGTTAAAAAAAATTATTTTGCAAACATTTGTATAAATTCATTCTTATTATTGCACACACAAGGAACAAAACAAATTAATTTTGTACAAAGTAATGTAATTTAAACAAAACGCGACATTCATCTTCTCCATCCTTGAAGTTATTTTTTTCTAGCCAAAAAATAATGTGGTGTCATTACTTAACTTCATTTTGTATCCAACTTAAATTATACTCACGCACACATAAAAAGTAACGAATGTAACTTGAAAGCTTGCCATAAACTTTCATGTACATCCTCATCCTAGCAAACAAATTTGTTTGATATTAAATTGAGAATTACTTTTATACCCTTCACCACAAAAAGTGGAAGTTTGTCATTCCGTTTGTATTTTCTACAATATCCATATTTGACCCCATAAAGTGTATATATTCTGAGTTCTTATGCATAGCGAAGTCGACTGACCGATGTCCGTCTGTCCGTACGAGTTCGGGTTGAAATCAACTTTGCCAAGGCACTAGAAGAGCTAGTAAAAATTTAAATGCGCCACTTGATTAGACACAGTTTCGAAAAATTTACTATTGAAAATCAGCATGATCGGTCCATGTCCTTCGAGGAAGCGGCAAACAAATCTTGTTGAGTGAAGTAACTCCAATCAAAAAACAAATATATATGGCGATAGAGAATTGAAATGTTAGAAAAGAACATCAAGTGAAAAAAATTGGCGCCGCCCATATTTTTCGAGTTACGGGCTTCTGAAATTTAAGATATCTTTAAGGAAATACTAAAATTTTTTAAAAATGCTTAACCCATTAAGAGCCGACGACATTTTTACATAGCACTCTTACTTCATTTATTTACAAATATTTGTAAAAAAAATTTTTTTTAGAAGGTGATTGGCAAGAAATTGCCGACATTTTTTCAAAATAGTATTTAATATTTAAAAAAAGTAGAAAATTCAGAATTTGAAAATGAAACCAACTTGTTAACTACAGATGATAGCTTAATACGAAACTTAGTTGCTAAATGATTTTACAGGGTAAAAACTTTCGAATCGTTTAAAAAAAAATACACGGCTCACAAAAATGTACATGTTTGAGGTGCCCGTTTTTGGAAGCCACTTGCGCCTGGTATGGTTTGGTAAGCTTAAACTCTGAACGGAAGTTCGCATAGTCTTCTGCTATACTGTTTATTTTAGAATTGAGAATTTATTTTAATATTAAATTAAAAAAAAATTAAATATTTATTTAAGATTAGCGAAAACCTTCTAATTAAAACATATTCTTTTCATTTACTTTTTTGCTGTTTTTTTGCTGTTTATCTAATGCAGTAAATCCCCTTAGTTACAGTTTTTTATACTTAAAAACACACATGAATTTTATCTTAAAACCTAGAAATAGCTATTATATTTCAAATTTCTTACTTTGTGTTTGTTGGGATGTTTATTAGCAGCCACACAAGCACAATAGTGTAGTTATTATTCTGAATTCCTAAAGATTAAAAACGAAAAAAAATGAATAAAGAAAAAGTAACTTCCTTTAGGTTTGATAAATTCCACGGTATACGCGTCATTAAGATTTGACTTTAAGTATAAATTAATGCAATTTATACGAATTTATCTGAAAACTATACAAATGCTATAAATAATGATGGTGTAAAAAAAACAACTTGGAAGTAAAACACAATGATAAATGAAGAAAACAGGCATAAGCAGAAAAAAAAAATAAAAAACCAAATAAATGCGTTTGAAAGACATCGTAATCATTGCAAAATTGCTTAAATTCCAAGATGTTGAAAAATTTCTTATAAGAGAACGGTCTTACGTATTAAAAAATGTCTTCGGGAATTGTCTTGTTATTTAATGCCAATGTACGCCACTGCATTTGCATATTATACTTTAATCATATTCTAGTTGTTTGAAATGGTGCGAATGAAAATGTTAATGGTGTTTCGAAAGCAATTTGTTTTTAGTTAACAAATAAAAACAAAACATTGACATTTTTATCTCAAACTACAAAATGCCAACTGCAGTAACTAAAACAAGAGAAATTATTTAGCAAAGCAATTATGATGAATACAAATACAAATGAACATACACCGCCACCTCATCACAAAAAAAAAACAGTCTTAGTAGCTCAATTATAAACTCATAAATAAAACTATTTTCAACTTTTGCGAATAACAAATTCCTGTTAACGAACCTAAAAAGATTGCCAAATGTTCTTTAAATTTCTAAAAATATGACCTCTGACTTTTTCAAATAAATCTTTTTTCCAGCATCTTCTATCAAACTTGAATTAGACTCGGTTTATACAAAGTTAACGTTAACGTTTATAATATCAAAGGTTATACTTTTTTTAAATTACTCGGGCAATAATGTCTTCTAATTAAAAGTGCAACCTTCTCAGGAAAGGGATAGACTAGAGAAGATAGGTGGTGAAGTATCACAGTATCACAGTCCAATTACACGTTTTGTTTAGTTTCAGAACAGTTTTGCATCAACTCTGGTGTTAAGCAGATGCATTAACCTAGAGCTGGTAAGGCCACGACATTAGTTTATTTTTTACTTTACTTCGCCGATAATTTTGAAACATTAAGGTAAAATGTGTTAAGAAAGCCGCTGTAATAAGCCAATAATACTAATAGGCTATGCTGGGATGCGAACACAGGCAATTAAATCAATGATATGCTTATTAGTGAATTACTTAAAGAGAAAAGTAACAACAACACACTGTTTGGCAGTCTTTTAGTAAACAATAGAATATGAGTAAAAATCTAATGAATTATAAATACAAGATGAGAAATAGAAGAGAAAAATAAAAAAAAATGCAAAATGCAATCAAATGAAACCCTTTGTTAAACACATTGCAAGCGCCGCAATATAAAGATACGAAGATTTTCTTCCCATGTATGGGTTACTCTTTAATTTTTTATTTTATTTTTTAAACTTGTTATAGCGGACATAGTAAAACATACATTGAGTAAATTTAAAATAAGCCGCTGTGAAAATTACGTTACTATTGGAACACCTTTTTATTTAAATTTTTTAGGAATATATACCCTCCCTAGATTTATAGTCTTTGCCTATTACGGTTGAAAAAAATAAAGACATACAAGAAAGGACACGTTTCTATCGGGATACTCCTTCTTATTAAAATTTTTGTATTTATTCTTATAGCAGAATTGGCAGTACATTCAAAATTGCTAAATTAATTTCTAAATTTATTGTTTTCGATTTATTTTTATAGCAGACATATTTGTACATACTTGGTTCAAATTTTAACTGCCATATTCATAACAAATAATAGATTTGAAATGCGTTTTATATCAAATGTTCCATACAAATTTCACCTAAAAAAATCTATTTTAATATTTTATGAATACGGCAGTAAATGTCTGTCTAGTGCGAATGCAAAACAAAAAAAAATATTGGGACAACCTTTGATTTAACGTTTTTTATACTTGTTACATTATCGCGCATAATTGAAGCGACACTGTGCAAATTTGAAGTGCCAGCCTATCGCAGTTTAAAAAATAACAATATTTTCATCACTTTTGGAACACCCTTTAATTATTATTAGTTATTGTTGTTATAGAGACTATAGTTATATGTACATATTCAAGAGTCTACTTATTATTATGGCTCTAGAGATACAGAGTCGTGACAGAAGGACAAACATTTTGACGAAAACAATGGTGTTACGGGTTAACACTTTGTGTTCGGAACACTAAAACGTTCAAAATTACCTCAGATGTGCCGCAAATTTTTGCTATTTATTTTATCTAACTTTTTTAAAGTGATGTTGTACGTCAAACTTCCCACCCTTTCTTTTCTTTAAGTAATAGGCCCAGATTTTACGAGATTGGTGCCATGCATAAATCATACACTCTCTGAACAGGTGCGGGCGAAAAGGGTTGATTTTAACACTCTAAAGGCAGTGTTTTTAGCAGATTTAATACTGAACATGTTGCTTCATCTATAGTTATGGGTAATAATAATCACCACCAGAAAAAAAATTGATGTTCTTGACGTAAAAGTTTACCATAGAACTTTCTTATCGTCTAAATGAAGTACATAAAATCTTCTCTTCTTACACTGTAAAGCTTTAATACTTTAACTTAAAGATTTTTATTTTTTATACATTTGAAATGAATTGCTATCATCTCTGTTTGGTTTGTGAACAAAAATTTATTTTTTTTCTTCTTTAACAGATAAAATAACGAAAAAGTGTCTTTCATTTCATGATTTGTAAAGCAATTACAAAATGCATTTGTTTTTCTTTATTTTTTCTGCTGATGCCAACAAGTGCACAAATAAAAATTCACAGTTTTCTTTAAAAGTCGTAGACTTATTTTTTGTAGATTTTAAACATTTATCCTTATGTTTTTATTCCCATTATTTCTATCTATTTTTTGTTTTGGCTTTGACTTCCTTTTTTCTTTTATTCAATTTACTTTGCTGACAAATAAACATGTCTGTCAACTGCCTTAAGTCGTCTAATGTTCATTCTACTTCTTTCACAATCACCATGATTCATTACGTGTGCTTGAATGCAACCAGACAGAAATGTTATTGCAATTTTTCAGAAAAACAAATGCAACAACACAAGCCGAGAAATAAAGAATTCCATCAAACACAAAGTTCAACTTTTGAAATAAAATGTTTTCTTTTTTTTTTTTTTGCTTTAATTTATTTGAGAATCATCCTTCATTATTTTCAAACAGAGAAAACCAGAAGTTAGGACTATCATTAGTATTAAATACAGGTCTTAATTCTTCAAGTCCCTCAAATGTGATTGATCAGGCATGAAATCCTGCAGGTGTGTATGTATATGTCCTTCCCCTAACAAGGCGTTTACCTTTCTTCACTCGCAGCTTAGATTGCAAACAGATATATTTAAAATTTGAAATAAGAAAATATTAAGATAATTAGTTCATTATAAATATATTTCCCATGTTCTAAAATCATTTTCCATTACTTTCTTCTTGATTCGAATTCAAAATTAATTGTTTTCTGGGCACAACTACATAAGCGATACATACAGTTGTGATCAAATCAATTTAAAGTTAGCATTATTGATGGATTTATAAGATAGATGTCGGATTATAAATAATTCTATGTGCAGGGAGTACCCGACTCATTATCCGTCTATTTCGTCATGCTTATACGTAAAAACGCTGCTGGTCTTAGAGAAACCGATTTAATTTAATATTTATACAGTGTGATAGTTTGAGTTCCCTAGATATAGAATAACAATTTTGAGGTGCATTTTCGTTCCGGTTAAAAAATTCCAGACGGTTAGAAAAAATGCTTATTTTATATTCCGTACCGAAAGGGTTAAATCGTAACCGCATCCTATCTCTAGAACTGTTATAGGTAAATAGTTAAAATTGTCACACAAGATGTGTATGATAGCCGATGTAACATTAAAATTCTAAAAATTAAAGGATGTTCCGAAAGTGATGCGAAATTCATAAAAATATTTTTAATTTTTTAACCGTGCCTACAGCTACGTCAAATTTGCAGAGTGTATATAAAACTATACTCGCTGTAGTAATAAGTAAAAAATAACTTAAAGGCTGCCTTAATAGTGACGTGATTTTACGGGTTTGAACCGCTTTAGGCAGACACTTTAAGTTTAGTATTTTTATATTAGCGATATGAACAAGTACATATAATTTAAAGGTGTTTCTATAGTGACGTGACTGACCATAGTAGGCAGACATTTTAAATTTACACAGAGTAAAAAAAAATGTCCGCTATAAAAATAAGTGTAAAAAACTAATTTCAAAAATAAAGGGGTCTTATCTTTTAAGCCGTTATAGGCAGACGCTTAAAATTTTCAAGGGTTATATATTGCTATGTCCGCTATAAAAACAGATTTAAGGAAAAAAATTATTGATAAAAATATGGTATTCAAATATATGGTCCTATCTTTTAAATGGATTTAAAAAATAAAAATAAAAGAATTAAGGGGTGGCCCCAATACATGCTACAAAACCCTTAATGTATGAATCCAGCTCGCATTCTAGCGATTTACATAACATCTGAGTCGTTAGTCAGCCGCCTCTAACATTTCCTAAAACAAAGCAGAAGCAAACGAACCAAACCAAACATACAAACAAACTAGGTGGGATCCCGCGGGATCCCAATGATACCGAAAACTGTACCCGTAAAACAAGTTTTGGTAACAAAGAGAGCTTTCAAGAGCATACATTTCTTCTTCTTTCCGCACGAAACAGCCCATATTTTTTTGGGTACGTTGTGTAAACTGAAAAAGAATTAGGTGGTTAAAAAGTAAAACAGTAGAAAATGCAAGAAATTATATATTTCGTGCAACCAAATATCTACCAAAGTGTTTTTTAAAAGTTTTATCCCTAAAAAATAATAAAATAAATTTAAGAGCATAGAAAATATTTTTTTAATATTCACTATGAGCAATTACATCTATATTTTGCTTGACATCTTGTTTTGGGATTAAAAATTGGTTTTTCGTTTTCCCGTGCTAAAAAATAATAAAATAAATTTAAGAGCATAGAAAATATTTTTTTAATATTCACTATGAGCAATTACATCTATATTTTGCTTGACATCTTGTTTTGGGATTAAAAATTGGTTTTTCGTTTTCCCGTGCTTTTGGGAATTTTTGTCTTTAATAAAGAATAATTAGGCCTGATTAATCCTGACGGATTAGAGATTTATACAATATCCAGTTGCTTTTATTTTACTTGTGCTCTCTTTAGTCAAAGAATTACGCCAATAACTTTCAAATAGCGACAGGCATTTTTGCCAACACTTCAGTTAATTCATTTTTCGTTCTTAAGAGTTTACAATTAAAAAAATAAAAAATTCTTATCAGCTAAATATAAACCCAGTTGCTTGTAAAACCTATTTTTCATTTTTCTCGTATTTATACTACTAGAGCTACTTTAACACATTTTAATAATTTTATTTGATTTAAATTTTTATAATTTTATATTAATAATATTCAGCTTGAAATAGTTGCCAATGTAAATGTTCTGACCTTCACTGTTCATATTTGCTTAAGCAAGACAATACAAAAACTTTATGCTTGAAAGAGTCTAAGTAGAAATCCATAAAACTAATATCTGAAATAAAGAGAATTATAGTTTTGTTCAAACTATTCTTTAAATACACTCAAAGAAAAAACACGGTGATTATTATACATAACAATAACATTGTTTAATATACTCATAACTATTTTATAAGTTTAAACACATTTTAATATAAGAAGCAAATACTTTACTTATTTTGAGATGTTTTTGCATACTTTTTTATTTTATTTTCTTTAATATTTTTTATTTATCTACGAGGGCGGCTATATATATTTCTGGCCTGGCAACACTGAGTGCTGCCAAGTGCAATCTGACATTTCCATTGGAAAGTTTGTCGTTTTTAAGCATAATCGTACTCAAAACGTTTTGACGTACGACCATTATTTGTGTTGTTAACAGTGACTTGAAAAAATTAATATAGAAAAAAATTGAATTAACTCGTGAACATTTTCGTGCCATTATTTTTCACATTGGTGAACTTAAATATTTGTATGGCGATGAAGCACCATCCTATAGCACTGTGAAAAATTGGTATAATGAATATAATCGTGGCCGAAGCTCGCTCAAAGACGAATTCCGTAAAGGTGGTCCAAAAACGGCTGTTGTGCCAGAGAACATTGATGCCGTGCGTGAACTCATAATGCAAGATCGACATGCGACATACCGAGAGATAGAGACATCCTTGGACATTTCTTCCACCAGCATACATTCGATACTGCATGAACACCTGGCCGTAAGAAAAGGTTTGTTCTCGTTGGATCCCGCGTAATTTAAAAATCGCTCAAAAAAGGCTCGTGTCGATAGTTGCAAAGAAATGTTGCAAAAATACGATTGCGGTGCTTCAAAAGACGTTTATAAGATCGTCACAGGTGACAAATCATGGATCTATGCTTATGAGCCCGAAACGAAACAACTATCGACCGTGTGGGTCTTCAAAGACGAGCAAAATCCAACGAAAGTTGTTCGTGGAAGAAGCACTTCGAAGCAAATGGTCGCCTGTTTCTTCGGCAAAACTGGTCATGTGGCGACTGTTCCGCTTGAGCAACGTAGGACGGTCACTTCTGAGTGGTACACTACAATTTGTTTGCCTGAAGTCATCGGAGAAATTCGAAAAACCAACAAGAGAAGACGAATCATTGTTCACCATGACAATGCGAGCTCTCATACATCGGCTCAAACCAGAGCGTTTTTGACCGGCCAAAACGTCGAATTAATGGGTCATCCGCCGTACAGCCCTGACTTGGCACCTAATGACTTCATCTTGTTTGCGCACATCAAGAAAAAAATGCGTGGTCAACGATTTTCGTCACCAGAAGAAGCTGTTGAAGTGTTCAAAAACCATGTTTTAGAGGTGTCTCAATCGGGGTGGAAAAAGTGATTCTCCAACTGTTTTGAGCGCATGCAAAAGTGTATAAATCATGCTGAAGAATACTTTGAAAAACAATAAAACCATTTTTGATTATAAATATTCGCATTTTCACTATTAGGCCAGAAATATATAGAGCAGCCCTTGTATAACTGTAATTTATTTGTTTTTAAATTATTCACTTATTTATTTATTTGTTTATTTATTTTTTGCAAGAATTTTCTATACCACAAGTAACTTTTCTCAATTCAACCAATTGTCAACGAGCCAAAACAAAACATTTTGAAACACAAAAATTTTTTTACTCTTATTCTGTTTGGCATCGTCAACATCGTCTCCGATTCCGAGTCAACATCAATTCAAGCAGTTTGACGATGACGTTGACAGTTTATCGATAACTGTAATAAAATAAAAAACAAATCTAATAATTCAAGAATTTATTTATCCTGGTTAACAAATAAAATTTTATAAACTTACGATAGTAATTTTAATCCAAATGTTTCTTCATCAAAAAAAAAAAAAAAAAATAGCAGTAGCAGTAGCAGCAACAGCAGTAAATAGTAGTAAATCTCTTTCTTTCTTTATTCCCCTTTTTCTAATATCAGTCTCTTCTTTTATGTGTTCCAACGAAGATATACAACCTTAATTTCTTAATAGCCTGAATTGGTTCATCATACAAAAACCCGTTTATCGGGATTAAACTACTGCTTAAGGCCACCTCAATTTTTTCATCGCAATCATATATGTATAGATATCAGAACTAAAATTAAAATTTCAAAAAGTATTTTTTTAACTGTGTTCTTATACAGTTTTTATACCCCTGCAGGAGGATAAGCGTTAATTGTCTTTAAGCTACTGGTATTATTACTAGTACAGCAAGCTTCAAAAGGTGTTAGAATATATATTTATATAATTCTTGCGAAAAAAAACGACTTCAAAATAGATTTCACCTGTCTGTCTATAATAGTTCAAGTGTATGGCCACATAAATTAGATTTCATTAACTATTGTGACACCCTTACATCTCCAAACTTTATATTAGTACAACTGTTCAATAGTTTGGCAATGTACATCAAATTACAGCAACTATAGGGTCACCCTTTAATTTCTAAATTAAAATTATATACTTCCTGTTGTAGTAGATTTAGCAATCGGGTTCTGTGTAAATTTGTAACGGTTCAACAGTGTGCCCACATACATCAGATTATATCAACTATTTAATTTATAATATAACATTTTTTTACTTCTTATTATATCAAATAAAGTAGTGGACATTCTGTCTAAAATTAAGGCGTTTATATACAACGGTTAAAAAAATACGGCAATATGGAACAAACTACATTAATTTTGGGAACGCCCTTTACTTTCTTAATTCAAATTATAAGCTTTTTGTTATAGCGGACTTAGCAAAACATGTCCCTTAAAAATTTCAGCAAAAACCATATTATATCAACTATTGGGACACCCGTTTACTACCAAATCTAAATTTTATACTTGTTGTTAAATAGGAGTTAGTAATACAGATTCTTTGTAAATTTCAATCGTCTGTCTACAGCTGTTAAAAAGCTGGGCGATATACAAAATTAAATGAACTATTGGTGCACCCTTTAATTAATAATTTTAAATATTATTAGCTGATACTATAGGGCCATAGCAATCAACATTGCGTCAAATTTACAAGCGTTTGTCTATAACGGTTCAAAGGATAGGTATATATAAGTAAATCTACAGTAATTATGGGACACTCTTTAATTTCTAAATTCAAATTATAAACTCGTTGATACAGCGGACTTAGAAACACAGGTCCCTTTTAAGTTTAGCGTTCTGTCTAAAACGGTTCAAAAGTATGGCCACACGCTTGAAATTACATCAACTATTGGAACACCGTTTAATTTCCAAATCCATATTTTATACTTGTTGTTATAGCGGATTTACCAATATAGGTTCGTTGTAAATTTCAAGCGTCTGTCTACAACTGTTTAAAAATATGGCCATATACATCAAATTAAATGAACTATTGGCGCACCCTTTAAATTATAATTTTTAATATTAATACTTGTTACTATAACGGCCATAGCAATTGACATTCTGTCCAATTTGTAAGCGTTTGTCTATAACGGTTCAAAGGATAGGACCATATATAAGTAAATTTACATCAATTATGGGGGCACCCTTTAATTTTTAGATTTTTTTTGTATAACATTTTTTATTGGGTGCTATAGTAATACGCAGTCATTTTAAATTTTACAGAAGTGCCCTTTACAATTCATAATACACGTAAAAATATGTATGTTGCATGGGGACACCCTTTAATTTTTAAGATTATAAACTGTTTTTAAAACGGGACCAATCTGTAAGCAAAATCTATCATATTAACAAAAAATTTTAAAATCGGATCAGAAATGACTGAGTTCTGGAGGCATAAATATAAAAAAAGCAACATTCAACAGCAATTGTATAACCTTCTTCTTTTTTTGAAGTCAGTTAAAAAGTACTTCAAATAGTTCATTTGAAGAATAACTTGACTTGTAGAATTTCATATTAATTTTTGATGATGTTTTAACGCGAATTTTTAATTCGCATTTTCCTTTGTTTTATTTTTAATTTTTATAACGATTTAAAACATTTACATACGAGTATATAAATGTTTTGAAAAAGGGACATTTACAAAAATGAAATTAAATTAAAAAGTAATTTTAAAATTTCTTAAACGTGCTTTTTGTTTAATATTGATGTTCGTATGTAAAATCAACGATCTTTTTTAAAATACTGATGGAATTTTTGGACGTTAAAACACAGAAAAGTATTTGTTTAGAATATGGTGAATTATCAAATAATACACATTTCTTAAATTAAAGAATTATGGTATATGGTGGAGTAACAAACGTAACTCAAGTTGTGCCAAGGTCCTAGTGGAATGAGTGTGCCCTAAAGGAAAATCCCGGCAAATTGCTTGATTGCTTTTGATTTGATTATTTATTTTCCAAAAAAAAAATCATTAATGAAACTCAAACTAACAATAGATTCAAAAAATTCGTTACATACTAAAGTATTTTTCAAGGTCAGTTACAATAAAATAATTTAAAAAAATCTGTACTTTTTAATACAACCATTAACAATTTAAATAAAGATTAAAGAAATTCCCCAAAAAAGGAAGAAAAGGGAACGCAATCCGGCAAATTGCTTCAAGAGCCATAAAACAGTAAACTCCAAACAAACAAAAATGTTAAAATGTATAACATAAATATATATTTTCAAAACAAATTAAAAACATAAATTACTGTGTATAAAAATAGAGTACAGTGTATATTGTAAATTGTGAAAAAATTGTAAATCGACTTGAACTTTACTCAAAATAAGTAATAAGTGATAAAATTAACCGACCGACAAAATATTGCGAATTATCAAATCATCTTTAAAAGAAAAGTTAAAGAAATGCTTTATACAGAAGAAACCCACAAGAAGTTGTGGAGAAAACTTGTTGCCCGAGGAAGGCTTGAATGTTTCGCTTGGGAAAACGAACAAAATTGAAATCTGAGTCGATAATGTTTTCGGAAAGACAAATTGTATAGAAAATTATTTAAAAGGAAAATAAAGTGAAAGACTTCAAGACAAAAAAGTCTTTTATAACAATATTAAACAAATAAAAGTATTATCACACACGTTTTAAAATTTGTATTTTATTATAATTCTTTCCTTTTTAAAACTCTAGATTGAAATGCATGAAAATCTAAACGAAAAAGAATGTCGTTTACATGAAACACTGCACAACATTCTATATATTTTTCATTTCCTTTTATAAACTAAGAATTAATGAACCAGATTTCAATGGGTTTTTATAAATTCAACAATTTAAGGGATTTTTTAATATTCATATAAACCAGTTCCTAATGCAGAACAAATTGTACTAGTATCTGACTAGAAAAAATGGCACTGGCGTCCACCAAGAATCTATGGTACTAGTTCTTATATAGTACCAAAAGTACTAATTCTTTATATAGAACTAATTGTACAGGTATCTATCTAGAATCAATTATACTAGTACTCATCTAGTACTAATAGAACTAGTATCCGCCTAGTATCCATCTAGTACCAATAGTACTAGTGATTTTCCCAACACACTTAATGTTAATTTGAGCATTAAGATGGTATAAGAAAGTTTACAGTTGGCAACTAGCGATGGTAATTTTTTTACTAGTACAATACTAGTTTGATACTAGTTCGATTTCCTGCAGAAACCCTTCAAAGCAGGTTTGCAATTTCTACAATATTCATTTCCGACCTCATAACATATAAATACTTTTGATTCTTGCACTTAGGGAAGTCGATTTGTAGCTCTATTAAAATTTAGCAACATCAGTCTATTTGTAATGAGATGTGTCAAAATAAAGCCACTATTTTCTTTACATTTGTTAGATGTAATATGCTCTTTTTGTTGGTTATTGTTGTTTTTTGCTTTGCTGTATTGAAAACCAAATTGTCAGAAATACCGCTTAACCATCTGAATTACACAAAAATATTAGGTTATCACCAACATTTCACCAAAAATACTAAACTTTGCTAAAAAAAAATTTTTTTTTCAATAAAAGAAACTCATCAAAAACCGAATTTTATGCAAACAAACATAAAATATTTATTTTCATGAAAATTTCAAAAAAAAAAAAAATAATTTTTCCAAATAATTCCACTGCAATAATAAAGTTGAAATTTTATTTAAAACCGAAAATGGACAAAAAAGCACTTTTACTATCAAAAATTTAAAAGTTAAAAAAACAGTACTTTCGCAAAAAAAACCCATTTCACTATTGAGTCGGTAGTGTGCGCAGAGCAGACCCCAAGGTGACAAATAAACAACTCTAGTTTACCTAATATCTTCTTTATATCGAGGATATACATATTCCGATAATAAACTATATTTTAAGAAAATAAATACAAAATTCTTTTCCCTTTATCAATCCATCAATACCATCACGATTAGTTAAACTAGTTTTATTTGAGGATACTGGTCTTGTTATATATGAAAGAAAATATTTTAAAAATCTATTATTTGTTATTCCATCCAATAGTTTTATTTTCCTGCTTCAAGGATAACGGCAACAGAAACATCAGCCAGCAGTAATCAGCTTGTCAGTTTAAAAATTGAAAAATTCAGCTCTTTAGAACTTTTAATATGCAGACGTACAAAAAGTTCGACTTCATTATAATTGTGTGTGTGTGTGTGTGTGTAATGCGTGTCTTTCCATTTCTTATAATTCATATCTTTCATTTTAAGTTTCATTTTGTTGAGTTTCTGATGGTAGAAATGTCCAATGTTAGTCCTTATAACTGTGGTGAAAGAAATGGATGATTGCAAAAATGAGACAAGTTGCAAAATGAAAGCAAGCAGGAATACGAGCAAAGCGTGTAGTTGTATTTATTTACATTGTCCCATTCTGTCTATTCATTTAATTGTGTTTATTTGTCTGTTTCAATATTTGTAAAAATAACTTCTAGAATCCAGACAAATAAACAATGGTTTTCTTTTCAAAAGAAAGAAACATTTGAAACGACTAATTTAAACGTTGTTAGTCAGAATACGTAAGTGTACACTTTAAGGATATAGAATAGCTTCAGTAAAGATACCTTTGTGCTACCCTTGTTTAGATGCTCTGGCTAAGCAAATTATTTTACAATCGCTATGGATCAATTAGGTATTTTTAAAAAGCAATCTTCAATTATCAGGCATGTCCCACATTCTGTTTGGAATGGTTTTAATTCTGTAAAAACCATTCCGAATCTCCACTGAAGGATGTAGCGATCCAGAAAATGCATCAAAACATTCTGCTGGTGTCCAATTTTCTTTGAAAAACGTAAGCTAAAAGAATGTAATGGAAAAGTATCTAAAAAGTCTTAGCGATAATAAAAACTTTTTTGCGATAAGTCAGACGACTAAAGGAACTGCCTATACCTGATCTCCCCTTTAGTTTTCAAGACATATATGCATATTTTGTAAGATTTTCGAAAACTCTTTTTTATTAAATTATTATTTGAACTGTGAATATTATAAATGAAATAAGAAATTATGTTGGCTTAATTTCATTTCTTTTTAATTATTACATTTTTAAAATAAATTTTCTTTCTAAAAAAGATTTTTAAAAATTAAAAATAAATGAACTTAAGCCAAAATAATTTCTATTCATTTATTTTCGAAAAACTGTATTTATTTGTTGAAATTTAATGGAATTTAACGTTACGGTTATGTTACTTTAAGTGTACATATATAAAATTGTGTTAATAGAGGAAAGTTTTGATCTTTTGTAAAGAAATAAATGCAAATACAAAAATATCGAAAAAAATGTAAAGTTCTAATATTCTATTCCTTCTAAAAGGCAACTGCCTTTTAGAAGAAATGTGCATTCTATTGGTACCTAAATTTTATTTCTAATAACTTTTGCTTGTAAACTCGTTACATTGTTGTATTTATAAATGTCGCCATTTATAATTTATTTATTTATTACTATAGAATAATTGATTAACCGTTGCTGCAAATCTCTTTTTACACCCTTCAATATAAAAAGTGAAAAAAGGGTATAACAAAGTTTGTCATTCCGTTTGTAATTTCTACAATATCCATTTCTGACCCCATAAAGTACATATATTAGGAATTCTTATGCATTGCTAAGTCGATTCAGCGGTGTCCTTTTGTCCGTCCACTCTTACTTGTTTTTGTTATTTATTCAAATTTAAGCTGAACAACATTTTTTAGTAATTTTTAAAATGAATTTAAAAATAATATTTCTAAAACTAACTTTAAGTTTCTTATGATTTACAATTGTTCATTCTTTTATCTTTTTCAGGTAAGAAACGACGACAACTTTTTATTCCTTTCTTTCCATATGTACATATTAACGTTCGTAGGTAAGTAATCATATAGAGGTATTTATACATTCATATGTTTTTTAATACCCTTCACCACAAAAAGTATCTTAGTTTGTCATTCCGTGTGTAATTTCTACAATATCCATTTATGCATAGCGAAGACAATTGAGCGATGTTCGTCTGTCCGTCCATGTTAGTGTAACTTGATTTCACAAAAAAATAAGTATGCCAATCGATCGATCGGTATGTCGGAAGAGGTGCTATTGAAAATCAGCATGATCAGTTCATGTCCTTCGAAGCAAAAAAATATATTTCCCGAGCTTTTTAAAATATAAATATGAATATCATTTTAAATCTTTTGAAGAGACCTTTAAGGAAATACTAAAATTTTATAAAAACGCTTATCTCATAAAGAGCCGATGCCATTTTTATGTAAAATTATACATATGCAGTAATTTTTTTTTTTACTTTTTAATTCTGTCACCTTTTTTTTAAATTTGTTTGTGCCTTGACATGTCATCTTCATGAATAACAAATAATAAACAATCCTAAATTAGCGCGTAAAACACAATCTATCTGTCAAAAATTCTGATGGAGCAATTGGAAAATCCGATTTTGATTTTTCTTTTGTTTGTTTTTTTTTTTATTGTTAAAAAGTAGTGACAATTTAGTTATTTTCAGGGCCATTGAGCAGTTTTGTCTCTTTTTAATTTCTATACAGTGACTTTTACAAAATAAAATGAACTAATATTACTGTTGAAAAAACAAAGTTGATACTTTTATTTAGGTATGATATTTCAGCGCAAAAGCCACACTGCATTGCAACAGTGTTGGCATCGATTGTTATCGCCTTTTTTCTGCACTTTGCAAAATTGTTCGCAAACTGTGCAAAAGCTGTATTCTTTTATCATTAACATATAAATAGTTTTGAATAAAGTTTTTGGTCTTTGGAAAATTTTTAATTTATTGATGTACAGGGTTTTTCAATAAGAGCACTGCAAAAGTTTTTTTTAATAAAAAAAAAAAAACGGTTTTGGATATCAATGAAACTCTTAATTCCTGTGAAAGTACGTTCCATTATGTATGGAACTCGATTTGTTTTGCATGGCCACCACGGCCGATGCTGCTGCAATTTCACGTTCGATATTCGTACGAAGTTCATAAATCGACGTAGCCCACAGGAAGTAGTCTAACGACATCACATCGCACGACCCAGGCGGCTAATCGACTGGACCATTTCGTGAAATAGCACGTTCTCCAAACTCGGTTTTCAATAAATTGAATTTTACATTCGCTGTGTGGCTTGTGGCGCCGTCCTGTTGGAACCACATATCCTCCAAGTCCATATCATCCAATTGGGGCCAAAAATATTCGGTTATCATTGAATGGTAGCGGTTCCCATTTACAATAACGTGCCGGTCTTGATCATCACGAAAAAATGACGACGCCGGCCCATAAGCCACACCAAACCGCAAATTTTTCGGAATGCAATGATGAGTCATACGTGGGAATTGCTGACTGACCAATAACGCATATTTTGTTTACTGACAAAGCGCTCTTAACGTTGAGGCCACTGACTCTGAATTTCGGTAGTAAATTTAAATAATTTCGACTCCTGTTGGTTCGTATATCTTTCCATCATGAAATGACAAACGTTACTGAAGAGAAATGTCAAAAGAGCGGCAAGATATATGGCGTCGTTTGCTGTCCCTGTCGCTCTACTTTTTAAGCGTCTCTGTTAAAAAAAACCCGATACATACATTCCATTCCCCTGATTATTGTTTCATTTTGTCAGCAGTATATACATACATACATATGTGTTTATTATTGTAATTGTACGTCAATGTGTATTCCAATATTAACTGCATTCATTTATTCCCATCCATGGCACAATTGTGCTAGCACAAATAAGATATATTCTTTTTCTTTTACAGAATTTTTCAAGGTGCTCTGAGCGAAATTTAAAGATGATATGTATACGAAAATTCTTCATTGTTGAATATCTTTTAGTATCTAATTGTCATAAAAAACTTCGTGCTATTTTTTATTTAATTATCCCGATTAAATTTACCGATATTGATTATTGAAAAATCTTTGTGTAGCTGTCCCATTACAGTTATTCACAACACTATACAGAATTTTGAAAGTTTATTTTTATCATCAGCTTTTCTTAAATTATATATAATATTATCAATACCATAAAGTATTAATAGTTTTTCTTTTAAATGACTCAACTCTTTTCTTGTGCATTTTTATTGTTTTCACCAAACAATAACATTTTTCGTTTTAAACATAAATGTTTTAAATCAGTGCATTGATGGGAAATGTAATGTATAATGAATGTATATTTTTTTTAATGGATATAAGTTAAAGCTTAAACTATAGGATAACAAGTAACAAAAAAAATTGAGGTACACAAAATGGTACTGAGAAGACATTTTCAGAAAGAATATTTAAATGTGTTCAAAAAAATTCTGCAGGAACCTAATGAAATACCAAAATGATATTTATCACATTAGGCATGATACTTTCATTTCTCGCTTTTGGTTTTCTCACTTCTGTTCATTGTTGCCTACCTTAAACATCGTCAGTATAATAAAATAGTTATTACTTTTGTAAATTTATAAATTTAATAATCATACTAAATTATTATTGATACTGTCTGTAATCAAAACATTTGCAATGCCTTTTTATTACATATCCCATTTTTTCATTAGTCTTTTAAATTATACGAGATATTGAAAAATTAATAAAACACTTTTCGTATATTATCTTTCAATTTTCGTTAAAAAATTCGTTAAAAATGCGTTCTTTTCAACGACTAAACAAAAGAGCAAAGGAATGTGTTTGAGTTAATCTAGAACAATTGTGTTATAGATAGACATAAATTATTTAAAACAAAGCCAACAAATTACACAATAATTGTTAGTTATATTTTCTGCTTTTTGGTTTATGCGCGAAAAGGGTTTTATTCTGTCAAAATGTCCATAATGAAATTGCAACTCATTCATAGCAAAGATAGAGCTTCATCATTTTCATCTAGCAAAACTGCTACAATGTATGCGGTTATTGTGAATCGTTATTTTGTTTTGTTGTTGGATATCAAAAAAAAAAAAAAACTGCAATATGAATTGGAAATTTCAAAAAAATCGTTATTTTTTGTTTTAAAAAGGGTGGTTTAAATTTTTATATGTTCGATAGCTTGGCCACATTTTCTAAATCTCTAATGGAGCTTTCATTTTTCTCGGTCATTTGAAACTATGTAATGGATAGTTAATTAAATCCGAATTCTCTAATTGTACCATCGATGCTTTTCAAAGAATTGAATTTAATGTAATGGTTAGAGAAAAAGGCATAGAAGCACGATGATAACAGTAGGGCATCTAGCTCTATTGACAGTGCAACGTGAATTGATTCGCATTATTTTATTGATGTAAAATGTTCTGTTGAAAAATCTAGAAACTTTTTATCGATTCCAGAACGTTTTATTTATTTACTTCTTTTTGTAACATAAAGCCCAACACGGGCAAATTATTAAAATTACATAGGAATTAAACCTAAGATAATAATTCCATTCTTATAAGAAATTTAAATATATTTAAATTACTATTATTTAATTCATAAGCTGATTAGTAAAATAGAAAAACTAAAACTTTACACAGAGATGAAAACGTTAAACTTGTGCAAATGTTAAGATTGAAATTAAAGAATCCAGTAAGTTGTTTAAGTGTAAGGCATAATTATTTACCATTGACACAAAGGCTATAAAAAAGTTTACGGCGAAAAGCATTATTACAATGTGAAAAAATTTTTAACTCATTAAGAGCAGACAATTCCGGCATCGTGGTACTCTGACTAAGAATGATATCTTAAACAAAGAGTAGGAGATTTTTGTTTGCGTAAGCTAAAGCAAAATCTTCGTGAAGTGAACGTGAAATATGAGCTAGCCAATTCAACGAAACGTGTTAAACTAATTAAAAAACGATATACTTATATTACTCATATGGGTAGAGGTGCGCCAGAGAAAAAGTTACATAAGGGACCAAAAAAGGAAAATCTATATATAATAAGAAGAAGAAGGTATGTATTTAAAAGTTTAGCTTACTGTTTACGATAACACCTAGGCACCTCATTTGTTCAGCAAATTCGATCCTGATACCGCCTAAAAAATATTGAGATTAATAAAAAAGGGATTAGTAGGCATAAATATCATTGCCTTAGTTTTGCGCCAATTTATACTGTAAAAATTTCTCAAATCTATTTAGAAATCGACTGAAGCGAAAATTTTATATTTGTTTCTAAAATATCACAATAGTCATGGTGGCGAGAAAATAAAATTTAAATTTTTTTGAGCCTTCTTTTTTATTTAGTTTTTTTTTTTTTATTTATTTTAACTATCATCAATAGATTTAAAATATTTACAATAATTACGTTTTTCAAGATCTTACTTAATTAAGTATTGCAACAAATATGAACCTTATTTATTGTGTAAAAATATCTTAAATATTAATATTTCGAACTTCAAATCTTTGTGTTAAATTAGATATTACTGATTTAAGCAAATCTTGTTGAAAATTTTGATGCAGTCTACTTGTTGATTATCTTCTGGGTAAATTAAAAATGATTTTTAAATTTTTATTCTGGATAATTTGCAACTTCTTTAGATAGGTCTTGGCACATCTATTTGACCAAATTTGACACCCGTATGTCATAATAGGCCGTATGCACATTTTATACATTAAGATTTTTTTTTATAATTCAAAGTTGATTTTCGATTTAATAATGGTAAAAGGGCTCTTCCACATTTAATTGCCTTTTCACAGGTTTTTAGAACATGATGCCTGAAAGACAATTTTTTATCTAATTCAATTCCAAGATATTTAATGGTATCTAGGAGAGGAATTTCAACTCCTTCCACAGATAGTGGTATTGAGGTTATGCTTTTCGGTGATTTATTGAAGGGATATAATATTGTTTGAGTTTTATTTTCATTGGCCCATATTCATAGTTATAGAATAAAGTCGACTCTTGCTAATGTATACTCTAAAATAAAAAGTTCTTATTATATTTTTTGCTTTCATAGTCAAGAATAAAGGATACTTTAAGTTTAGCCACCTTCCACTGGGTGGCAACTGTAATTTGATAAATGTTTTCATACAATTTTTAAAACAAACGTTAGAAAAAAGTAACCTTGTGTTTATTTTGTTCACTTTGGTATAAAAATCAGATAAAAAGTATTGTGTTCTTAAACCAAATAAAATAATTTTGGAAAAATGAGTTAAAAACAGCTTTAGGTAGTTTTAAAATTTAGAGTTGACTTTCTCGCCAAAAGTATATTTTTAATTATCTATGAATGAATTAGAGTCGACTCTAAAATAAAACCGACTTTAGTTCCCTTAAAGTATACTTTATTTTAACTATGAATTTGGGCCATTCCATTTTTTAAAATATTTCTGAGCATGTGGAAGACCTTTTTTTCTTTCTTTTGACTATATAAAGTATCCAAACTTTACCTGTTGTTATGATGGCAGTATCGTCTGCGTACAGTGCAATTGATTGATCTTTGAGTATTTCAAAATCCGATGTATATATTGAGTACAAAACAGGTGATAACACCGAGGCCTGGGGAACTCCCGCAGGGATATTGCGCTGGGTGGAGTATTCAGTATCAATATGCACTACAAAGGATCTCTCATTCAGAAAACTTTCTATCATCTTTTGTATTTAAATTGGATAGCCGATTTTACAATTCTCTTCACTTGGTGCACAGTTGAATGTTCTTTTCGAAAACAAAATTGCTCTTATTGTATTACGAGGGCTGCCTTATATATTTCTGGCCTAATAGTGAAAATGAGAATATTTATAATCAAAAATGGTTTTATTGTTTTTCAAAGTATTCTCCAGCATGATTTATACACTTTTGCATGCGCTCAAACCAGTTGTCGAATCACTTTTTTCACTCCGATTTAGGCACCTTTAAAACATGGTTTTTGAACACTTCAACAGCTTCTTCTGGTGACGAAAATCGTTGACCACGCATTTTTTTCTTGATGTGCGGAAACAAGAAGTCATTAGGTGCCAAGTCAGGGCTATACGGCGGATGACCCATTAATTCGACGTTTTGGCCGGTCAAAAACGCTCTGGTTTGAGCCGATGTGTGAGAGCTCGCATTGTCATGGTGAACAATGATTCGTCTTCTCTTGTTGGTTTTTCGAATTTCTCCGATGTCTTCAGGCAAACAAATTGTAATGTACCACTCAGAAGTGACCGCCCTATGTTCAAGTGGAACAGTCGCCACATGACCAGTTTTGCCAAAGAAACAGGCGACCATTTGCTTCGAAGTGCTTCTTCCACGAACAACTTTCGTTGGATTTTGCTCGTCTTTGAAGACCCACACGGTCGATTGTTGTTTCGTTTCGGGCTCATACGCATAGATCCATGATTCGTCACCTGTGACGATCTTATAAACGTCTTTTAAAGCACCGCAATCGTATTTTTGCAACATTTCTTTGCACCAATCGACACGAGTCTTTTTTTGAGCGACTTTCAAATTGTGCGGGATCCAACGAGAACAAACCTTTTTTGCGGCCAGGTGTTCATGCAGTATCGAATGTATGCTGGTGGAAGAAATGTCCAAGGATGTCTCTATCTCTCGTTATGTCGCATGTCGATCTTGCATTATGAGTTCACGCACGGCATCAATGTTCTCTGGCACAACAGCCATTTTTGAACGACCTTCACGGAATTCGTCTTTGAGCGAGCTTCGGCCACGATTAAATTCATTATACCAATTTTTCAGAGTGCTATAGGATGGTGCTTCATCGCCATACAAAGATTTAAGTTCATCAATGCACTCTTGTCGTAATAATCCACGTCCAAAGTTGTGAAAAATGATGGCAGGAAAATGTTCACGAGTTAATTCCATTTTTTTCTATATTAATTTTTTCAAGTCACTGTAAACAACACAAATAATGGTCGTACGTCAAAACGTTTGGAGTACGATTATGCTTAAAAATGACAAACTTTCCAGTGGAAATGTCAGATTGCACTTGGCAGCACTCAGTGTTGCCAGGCCAGAAATATATGTAGCAGCCCTCGTATACTATTAGTTTCGGTGTATTCATTTATTCTCTGTAACACGATTTTTTCGAAAGCTTTATCTAAGCAATTCAGCATGCTTATTGGACGATAACTTTTAGGTGATTTTGCGTACTTTCCCTGTATTAAAATTGGAACTACTTTGGCTGTTTTAAAAATTTTTTGGGAAATAACCTTTTGTCAAACACCAGTTTAAAATTTGAGTAATTAGTAGGTCTGTTTCTTTACTTTTTGGGTAAAGTTCGTGAAAATGAGCGCAAGCATTGTTTGCTCTCATAAAGAGACAAAATTATATAAAAGTACGGGAACACAAAATCTAAACTTTAACAGGTTCCCTGTCCGATGTATCACATGTGATACAAAAATATTTTTTTGTACCATGATTACAAAGTCCATGTATCATATACACTCAATGAATCATTAGTGATACATATCACATATGATACATGCAACGTATGGGATATAATTTCAAAACGACAAGTTCATGTAGCATATTTGATACGTATATTTTTACCGTTATAAATCCAGTAAAAATGCGTATGGCTAATTAAAAAACACATTAGTAACCTCGAAAAATACCTACAACATTAAAATTACAAAAATATATGTGGGACGTATACCATTAAAAATAATTTTTGTATGGGGACAGGGACCCTGTTAAACACAAAATAAAAAATCAAAGTATTTTGACTGTTGTAATAAAAAGTAGAGTAAAGAAACGGACCTAGTGTGTAAAAAATATTTGTCATATTTTTCAATACAATGAGCTTTATTCCATCCAATCCAGGTGCTTTTGAGTTTTTCAGTGTACCTATGAACAATTTTATTTCTTCCAATGACGTCAAGTTTTGTGTAAAAAATATTTGTCATATTTTTCAATACAATGAGCTTTATTCCATCCAATCCAGGTGCTTTTGAGTTTTTCAGTGTACCTATGAACAATTTTATTTCTTCCAATGACGTCAAGTTTTGCTGCATGCCATCTGTGATACTTTGAGCATTCAACCAGTCTATTTGTTTTCCTACCATATTATCTACTGGGGAAGTCATATTGCATGTTGTTCTGTGACAATTTTGAAAACTTCCGAAATTATTTCAGCTTTTTCTTTATTGTTATGCTTTACAACGCCATCCATTGTTAACCTTCAAACGATTTTTTATTGCCTTTTATTGCTTTCGTCAACATTCAAAACTTGTTATTACCTGTTGGCAGCTTTTGTATATATTGATACCAGCTGTTATTTCTGCCTTTGTTTATGATCAAATTTATTAGTGTGGTCAGCTGTTTTAATAAAGAAGTAATTATATATGTTTCTCTCTGAGTAATTATTTGAACGTTTAAGTTTTCGTCTAAATTTATTTATTTGCGAAACTAAAAATAAAGTTTGACTGGAAAGCTTTCTATGCCAGACTTGTGAATTACCAAGTGAAATTTGTTTAGACGCTTCTTGTACCAGGTAAGTAATTTTTGAAAGTGTTTCTTCCACATTTGAGTTCGATAATTCAGTACCTTGGAAGTTATTTTTTCTAAACTCATTATCTATCCATTTTCCTATTTCTTTCCAAATAGCTTTATGATAAAGTGGAATTTTAATGGAGTTTTCTGTTAAAGAACCAAATATTGTGCAAGTCATTGGTATATGATCTGAATCTAGAATTTCTGGGTGTGTTTCCAGTTGTGAAAAATCTAAGTTGAAATTGGTGAGAAGAAGATCAACAGCAGATGGACGTGTCGGACTTGACGACTGACCGAAATGAATTTGGAGAATATATACAGTAACGAGAGGTCATTTGATGATTGAAAAGTTTGTTGCCTGCGTGTTATTTTTAAAACAGTTCTAGTGTGTATGGTGAGCATTTAAATCTCCGAATATAAAATAATCAGTTGTAGCTGTGGTTAAAATGTTTATATCATTAATAAAGTTATTTGTATAATTTGGACAATAAACAGAAGTAAATCTTATTGGTCTATTATTTATAGTAACTATTATAGATACATTTTTGACTTTTGCTGTTGGATATTTTGAAATGCGTTCATGGAGAATGGAGGTTTTGATTGCAACTAAAACCCCTCCACCATGTGTAGTACGGTCTTCTCTATAGGCTTTAAAGTTTCTTAATTTGAAATTGTGGTTAGCTTTGAAGAACGTTTTATTTATTGAAACTATGTCTATTTGTTTTTAACGTAACACAAGTTCAAGTTCTATTATCGAGGCTGGAGTTGTTATGCCGTGGGCATTCCAATCAATAACATTTAGGCTTTATATTGACTTTTTATATAAACATATCTAAGCATATTTCCAAGCACTTTCATTTTATCGTGCTTGGTTTTGCATTTTTCTAATGCGTCTAAGGCTTCAAAATAAATATCTAAAATTTGTTCATTTGACAAATTATCGTCAAATTGTTGAGTTCTTTGCTTTGAACCAGTAACTGAGCCATAAGAAACATTATTTTGACGTTTACCTGATACTTTTTGAAAAGAAGATGGCATCTCGTAACCCCTTGCCTCATGCCGTACGTCGTCAAGGCGTATGTTGCACGCTTAGTTCAGATAAACTTATCCATGAAAATGTACTTTTGGCATGTAAAAGAAAAAAAGTTGGAACGACCAGCTCAGTGGGTCAAGGCGTAGTTCTGTACCCCTAATGGATACGTGCAATCATAGAAAATACATGCCTAAATCCGTTAAGCCTGCAAGAGCAAAAAAAAGTAAACCCTCAGATTACATAAACAAGAACTAAGAGTGGTGGTATTCTCTTTAGGTGTAATTTTCCCTCCCTTATCATTATATATTATGATACACCTTGGCAATTCACACACCTGATAGTTTATATTGAATTGCCCCATTCATGTCGCTCCTTTTCAAGTTTTTCTGGTGGCTATTTGGACATTCAAGGGTTATTACACCTTTGTAACCACATTTATAACAAAAAATGTTTCTGACTTGGTCAGGGCAGTAAATGTAGGAATGCCCAAATTTTAGACAATTCCAGCGTTGCAATTTTCAAGACGTAAACCTGATTACTCAAAAATTCAATGTTGGAATTGTCTAAAATTTGGACATTCCTACATTTACTGCCCTGACCAAGTCAGAAACATTTTTTGTTATAAATGTGGTTACAAAGGTGTAATAACCCTTGAATGTCCAAATAGCCACCAGAAAAACTTGAAAAGGAGCGACATGAGTCCCGGGACATCTCGCTCGATTCAACAAACTCCGGGTTTAAACAAAACACAAACCTAGACCTATTTCCTTTGCATCAAAAAAATATTTTCAACAGAACATTTGGAAACAAAAGAACTCTTTTCAAATCCCATGTAAATGATATTTTAAATAATAGAAAGGAAAATGTTAGAAATTTAGATACAAACTTAGATAAGCACGTTCAAATTATGTCTGCCAGGATTCTTAAATGTAGGCATCGTTACAAAATTAGGCATACAATTCTTAAAAGGGTTGAATCTACAATATTGGCAGGGGAGGATGGTCGCCCGTTTGCAAAAATTAGAATTTTTAATGAACATTTTTTAGCACTACTTGATTCGGGAGCAAATGTTTCGGTACTAGGAAAGGGGTGCATAGAATTCATTTCACGAAACAAAATAAAAGTCAACAATTTTCGCTCATCTCTGTCAACTGCCAATGGTGAAAGGCAAAAGGTTATAGGTTTCTGTACTCTACCAGTAAAGTTTAAAAATGTTTGCAAAGATATCTGCTTTTATTTAGTACCTACCTTACAACAGAATGTCTACCTTGGTGTTGATTTCTGGAAAATATTTGCTTTAGCCCCAGATATTATTCCATGTATTTCTGAAGCTCAAATGTCTCAAGAAACGTGCAAAAACATCCACAAGCTAACACCTGAACAGCAGCTTAGATTAGAAAACGTAATTTTGGAATTCCCTTCATTTGAGATAATGGGCTTAGGTTGCACTGACCTGCTTGAACACCATATAGATACTGGTGATTCCCCTCCAATAAAAGCCAAGCATTACCCATTATCGCCTCCGCTGCAAGCTGAAGCATTTCAGGAGATAGAACGATTGTTATCTATGGGTGTAATTGAGGAGTCCAACTCGCCATGGTGCTCACCAGTAGTTATAGTACGCAAACCTGGCAAAGTTGGGCTTTGTATAGACTCAAGGCAACTTAACTCTGTAACTAAGAAAGATTCTTACCCCCTACCACACATAAATGGTCTACTCAGCAGGTTAAAGGACACTCATTTCATCAGTGGAATCGACTTAAAAGACGCTTTTCTTCAAATTCGTTTGTCAGACTCGTCAAAAGAAAAAACAGCGTTTGTCGTACCAGGTAAACCTTTGTTTCAATATAAATATATGCCGTTTGGTCTATGTAATGGTCCGCAGACCATGAGCAGATTAATGGACAAAGTAATACCCTCTAGGCTCAGAGAAAATGTATTTATTTATCTGGACGACTTGTTAGTGTGTAGCGAAAATTTCGACACGCATTGTATACTTTTAAGTCAAGTCGCTGCTTGTTTAAGAGCTGCCAAGCTGACTATAAATGTGAGCAAAAGTAAATTTTGCCAGCGCGAAATTAAATACTTAGGTTATGTCGTTGGTCATGGGTGCTTAAACATTGATAACTCGAAAGTTGAGAGTATAGTTAGTTTTCCTATTCCAAAGTCTCCTCGTCAGGTACGAAGATTTGTAGGCATGGCTAACTGGTATCGCAGTTTTATTCAAAATTTTGCTGATTTAAGTGGCCCTCTTACAGATTGTTTAAGAAAATCAAATAAACCTTTTAAGTTGAGCGATAAAGCTGTTGAATCTTTTAATAAGTTAAAGTCTGCACTTTCATCTGCGCCAGTACTATACCAACCTGATTTTTCAAAAGAATTTATTGTCCAGTGTGACGCCTCAAAAATTGGAATAGGTGGTGTTCTCATACAACTTGATGACCAGGGCAAAGAGCACCCCATAGCATTTATGTCACAAAAGCTCAATAAAGCTCAACGAAATTATACCGTTACAGAGCTAGAGTGCCTCGCTGCTGTAATATCAATTCAAAAGTTTAGGCCTTATATTGAGGGACTGCCTTTTCGAGTCCTTACAGACCATGCTAGCCTTAAATGGCTTATGCGTCAAAAAGATTTATCGGGGCGTTTGGCGAGATGGAGTCTAAAGCTCCAGCGGTTTGATTTTAAAATTGATCATCGTAAAGGATCTCTAAACGTGGTACCTGATGCACTTTCGCGTTTCGATGCTGATGAGTTAAATTGTAAGAATGAGATTGACCTAGACAGTGATGAATTTGATAATCCAGAGTACGAAACTATTAGACAAACTGTGATCAAAAATCGCGACAATCTTCCAGATTTACTTGTTAAAGGAAACCTGGTATTTAAGAGAGTTAAATTTAGGCGTGGATTAGAAAATTGTATAGAAAATATGTGGAAACTTTGGCTACCAAAATCATTAGTAGAAATTGCAATACAACATGCACACGATTCATCATCATCTTGTCATGGCGGGGTTACAAAAACACTAGCAAGATTAAGGCAAAAATATTTTTGGCCAACAATGACAAATGACTTAAAAGAATACATAGCTAAATGTCATATATGCAAATCGGTTAAGAGCAACAATAAAATTTCCAAACCACCAATGGGTGAGCAATTTCAAACCTTTAGACCTTTTCAGAGATTGTTTTGTGACTTCTTAGGTCCTTATACGTGCTCGAAAGCACAATATTCGTATCTTTTTATATGTCTTGATCATTTGACCAAATTTATTTTCCTGAAACCTATGCGAGCTGCTACTAGCCAAAATGTTGTTTTATTTTTTCAATCTGAATTGTTCCCGACATTTGGTGTTCCTCAATTCATACACAGCGATAACGGAAAGCAGTTTGTTTCCAAGGACATGAAAGATTTTTTCTCGTTATATGACATTGGACATATAAAAACAGGATTTTATTCTCCACAGGCTAACGCATCTGAAAGAGCGAACAGAGAAATTTTAACTAAGCTCAGATGTTTTTTGGAAAAGTATAAGGATCATTCAAATTGGGATAAACATATTCCCCAAATACTTTCAATTTTAAGAAGCGACTACCATAGTTCAATTGACACTTCACCTTACTATGCATTATTTGGCCAAAATATGGTTCAACATGGCCGCACTTATAAAATATTGGAGAAACTCAACTCCTTAAATTATGACCAACTGAATGTCATAGCAAACCCTGAAAAGCTACATAAAATAAGAGATAAAATAAGGGAAAATCTAAACATAGCACACGAGAAAGCCAGCAAATCGTATAATCTCAGATCTAGAAAAGTACTTTTTGATAAAGGCCAAATCGTTTTTCGTAAAAACCATATCTTAAGCAACCGTCTAAATAAAATTAATTCGAAATTTATGCAGAAATATTTAAAATGCAAAATAAGATCGCGTGTTGGTAATTCTCTGTATGATGTTGAAGATCTTCAAGGCAATTATATAGGTCGATACCATGCCGCCGATCTAAAAAGGTAGAAACAAATTATTGCCCGGCTTTGTGGGTCGAGCCTCACGTTAAGGCCAACAACACCATACGAAAATTCGAGTTACTGTTTGTTATTTCAATGTCCTATTTCCTAACAAAGCAGTTTTGTTACAAATTTTTATTTATTTTTCTTTTTAGAATATATTTTTGCTTCTAAATAAAATTGGAATCCTTAGCAGAACAAATGTTATTGTTAAATATAATCACAATAGTAATTTAATAGTAAATTATAGTCAAAAAAGTACTTTTAAATAAATATATACTGACTATAATTTACTATTAAATTACTATTGTGATTATATTTAACAATAACATTTGTTCTGCTAAGGATTCCAATTTTATTTAGAAGCAAAAATTTATTCTAAAAAGAAAAATAAATAAAAATTTGTAACACGTACTTGTCTTACTGGTCGCCTGCTATTAGAAGTTCTTTGTCGGAGCTGTAAATATTCCTTTCTTGAAGGACAGTGAGGATCGTCAGCACGGTGATTACCATTTTTTAATTTCTTTTTAATGCAATTAAAACATTTGTATAAAACAGGACGATCGTCTGTTATTTTATTAAGTTGGTAGTTTGAGTAATCATGGGCTCCACCGCATCCTAAACAGGCTTCAGCTCTAAAACAATTTGAAGATCCATGGCCATACATAGCACATTTAGAACATTGAGTAGGACCTCTTGACCTACGTTGGAGACTTCTCCAGTGTACTACAATACCGTAAACATATTTTATCTTAATAACCTCCCGCTTTGTTATCTGACTTCGGTTGAACTCCACCATATATAATGCATTGTCAGGGTTTAAGCGGGTAGTTGTTATTTCTTTTACGTTGACCAATTCTATGTTGAATGCATCTTTAAATTCACTTTTCAAGGTTTCTAATCTAACTTGTGGTAAACGGAACAGCATAAGCTAAAAACTTTTGTTGTCTTTTATAGGATGAGTGAAAAATTTCATCTGGGCAATCTTTAGTTTATTTACTGTTTCATCATACTCAGCTTTCGAGTTCGGTATTAATTTAGTTTCGATGGAAATTCTTTTATATTTACATATTTTACCAATAAGATTTATAACCTCAGTAAATTGTCAACAACTATTGGTGGAATTTTAACAACCTCGTGGGCGACTTCACTTTCAACGATTGAACCATCATCGTGTTTTAGTTCAGAGAGCATCTGGAACCGATTATTACTAACAGATCTCTGCATTTTAAATCGAGGATTATTACCCCAATATTTTTTACGTTTTGAAGACATAATTGATGAATTTACAAAGAAATATTTAATTTAATTGAAGTTTTTTATGAAGAAATAAACAGCTGATTTAAAAACACGTTTGAATGCTTTCAATAACTTCTTTTTCATTTCTTTTTATGAACAAGCTATATTTTTACAACATTAAAAGAAAGTAAGAGTACTATGCCGAATCTTATATACCCTTCACCATCTATGTAAATCTAGTTTAGTGAATAAAGTAACTCCAATCAAAAAAGCAAGTATTGAGGTGACAGAGAATTAAAAAAAAATAATTTGATAAAAATGACATCGGCTGTTAGTTGGTTAAGCATTTTTAAAAAATTTTAGTTTTTCCTCAAAGATCTCTTCAAAAGCTTTAAAATGATACCCATGTGGAAAATTAAAAAAATTTAAAAATTTTAGAGCCCCGTAATTCGTAAAATATGGGCGAGCTCCATATATTTGTTTTGTTTTGATTGGAGTTACTTTATTGTTTCAAATGACATGTCAAAATTAGAGGTAGGCGGGGTGTTTTTCCTGCTGCCCCGAAAAACATGTACCGATCACGCTGATTTTCAATAGCACCGCTTTCGACACTATATCTGATCGATTGACACATTTAGTTTTTTTCGTAAAAGTTTGCCTCGGCAAACTGGACTTCAACACTAACACGAACGGACTGACGGATATCGCTCAATCGACTTTGCTATGCATATGAAGTCAGAATATCAATACTTTATGGGTTCGAAAATGGATATTGTAAAAATTTCACACGGAATGACAAACTTAGATGTACACTTTTTCCACTTTTTGTGGTGAAGGGTACAAAAAATAATAACTTTAAAAGCTTTGCAGAAAGTACTTATCTAAAAATTGAATTAAAAGAAAAAGTAAAGCCACATCATTGGCAACAAGGTAGAGTTAACAAATTGTTGAATCGACATTGCAAGAAAACTCATTAATGTAAAGAATGAATAACAACGGACCGAGCACTGCACATTGGGTTACCTAAACTGAACCGACGACATAACATTATTAATGCTGTGTTTAGATGGCGTGTACAAGTCATATGGAATGTCAGATTTTCCATATGTAAATCAATACGCACCGTGTAAACCTCATGAAATATAACATATGTAATTTTTCTTTGTGTTATAGCATGTGTCTGTTTTTTATTTACAGCACGCTCTATTTTGATGTGTGAAACTATATGACAACAGATGTTTTCAGTGATGCTAACTTTCAATTTTAAAATTTCCGCTCAAAATATTTTTACGATAAAAGTTAGTTTTCTGAAAATTAAACGTTTTTTGAACTTTTGTAGGGAATATATATAAATTGATCGTAGGTTTAAAAATAATTTTGGGCGTTTCCATAAACTTGTTAACAACGACAGAAAAAAAAAGCCTTGAACTGAGCTATTTGAGCGGTAGTGAAATGGCCATATGGATATGCTTTCTCCGCAGTAATACATTTAATTTGTAGTTTTAAATAAAAAATACTTCATGAGAATATCAAAGGAAGGAATCAAGCACGAATAAAGTAAATTTAAATAAATATTGATCATGTTTAGAAACAATAATTTTAAATATTTAATTTTTATAAAAAATTCGTGCTATTTTGTTATTTAATTATCCCGATTAAATAAATTAATTAATTAGATATTGATTATTGAGGGTCAAAGCACGTCTCGATGGCCATTTCGTTATCGCTTACTTAACTCTTCAGGAAACTTCTGACAAATATTTTAAATAAACTAAAGATTTTTGTCCAAACAATAAAGAAAAGACAAAAATCAATGTTTAAGCAAAAACAACAATAACCAACAGTAATTCTATTTTTCTTTCTCCCCTGTATATGGCTGAATTTTTTTCAGCTCTTTTATACAGTTGAAAGAGGATGAAAAAATATCAAAAACACTACGATAATTTATTTCTATGCACAGGCTCTTTGCAATTTATTTAATTAAAGACACGGGAATATTTTTTTTATAAAAGAAGTTTCCTGAAGAAAGCGATAACGAAATGGCCATCGAGACGTGCTTTGACCCTCAGTACGAGGGCTGCTATTTATATTTCTGGCCTGGCAACACTGAGTGCTGCCAAGTGCAATCTGACATTTCCATTGGAAAGTTTGTCATTTTAAAGCATAATCGTACTCCAAACGTTTTGACGTACGACCATTATTTGTGTTGTTAACAGTGACTTGAAAAAATTAATATAGAAAAAAATGAAATTAACTCGTGAACATTTTCGTGCCATCATTTTTCACAACTTTCGACGTGGATTATCACGACAAGAGTGCATTGATGAATTTAAGTCTTTGTATGGCGATGAAGCACCATCCTATAGCACTGTGAAAAATTGGTATAATGAATTTAATCGTGGCCGAAGCTCGCTCAAAGACGAATTCCGTGAAGGTCGTCCAAAAATTGCTGTTGTGCCAGAGAACATTGATGCCGTGCGTGAACTCATAATGCAAGATCGACATGCGACATACCGAGAGATAGAGACATCCTTAGACATTTCTTCCACCAGCATACATTCGATACTGCATGAACATCTGGCCGTAAAAAAGGTTTGTTCTCGTTGGATCCCGCACAATTTGAAAGTCGCTCAAAAAAAGGCTCGTGTCGATTGGTGCAAAGAAATGTTGCAAAAATACGATTGCGGTGCTTCAAAAGACGTTCATAAGATCGTCACAGGTGACGAATCATGGATCTATGCGTATGAGCCCGAAACGAAACAACAATCGACCGTGTGGGTCTTCAAAGACGAGCAAAATCCAACGAAAGTTGTTCGTGGAAGAAGCACTTCGAAGCAAATGGTCGCCTGTTTCTTCGGCAAAACTGGTGATGTGGCGACTGTTCCGCTTGAGCAACGTAGGACGGTCACTTCTGAGTGGTACACTACAATCTGTTTGCCTGAAGTCATCGGAGAAATTCGAAAAACCAAAAGAGAAGACTAATCATTGTTCACCATTACAATGCGAGCTCTCACACATCGGCTCAAACCAGAGCATTTTTTACCGGCCAAAACGTCGAATTAATGGGTCATCCGCCGTACAGCCCTGACTTGGCACCTAATGACTTCTTCTTGTTTCCGCACATCAAGAAAAAAATGCGTGGTCAACGATTTTCGTCGCCAGAAGAAGCTGTTAAAGTGTTCAGAAACCATGTTTTAGAGGTGTGTCAATCGATGTGGAAAAAGTGCTTCGACAACTGGTTTGAGCGCATGCTCTCATGATGGAGAATACTTTGAAAAACAATAATACTATTTTTGATTATAAATATTCGCATTTTCACTATTAGGCCAGAAATATATAGAGCAGCCCTCGTAAACAATATCGGTAATTAATTAATCGGGATAATTAAATAACAAAATAGCACGAATTTTTTATAAAAATTTACAACTTATAATTTAATTTTTATTAAATTATTATTTTAACTTTGAATATTATATAAATGAATAGAAATTATTTTGGCTTAAGTTCATTTATTTTTAATTTCTAAAAATCTTTTTTAAAAGAAAATTTATTTTTACAAATGATGCGGACGTTTTCCAAAGAAACCAAGAAAAATTAGACGCTAGCAGAATGAAATGCAGCACTTTCTGGACCGCTACGACCTTCATCACCATTCTTCGCATCTATCTACCTTAGTTGTGTATTTTTTTAAACAGTATCTATTTAACCAACTAACTTTGTAAATAAGAATACGAGAATATTCTTATTCATATCAACATTAATTTGGTAAGACGAAATTTACCCACAAACCAACGAATTTCTTTGCTGTTCTCTCTGTATTTCGTCCTGTACATTTGTTTTCGCTTCGTTTCAATCAAAAATTCATATCTTGTTCAAAAAATTGCATATAAACATAGGGCTTGTTCAGGAATGCATCACTGCGCTGCATTTGATGCGCAGTACGTTCGAAAATTCATAATTTTGCATCACTGCCAATGTCTTGTGTTCTAAAATGCATCAATGAAATATATGATCCGCAAACAAACGTCAAAAAACGAATTACAAAAATGGCGTTTGTTTATGCACTTTTAGAAACAAATTGGATAGTTCCTTACTATATTAACATAATCCAGAATTTTTGGGATTCGTCTGTTGTTGGCACATACGTCTTTTAGCAGTTCACTCATTTTTAAAATTTTTAATATTCTTTTCTTTTGTGGATGCACACCTTTATTTAATTTTTGCTTTCATCTAGTTTATTTTTGTTTGCTATTATTATGCATTTCATATCGGAAAATACATATTCAGGGGAATTTACATGTTTTTACTCTACTCTTTTGTGTTTTTCACTTAATTGTTGACGGAGATGCCACTCAATTTACACTATCGTTAAGCTGAAGTTAGTGAATTACTTTATTGTTATTTCAAACGACAGAAAATATCGACATTGTTTCAAGTAATTGAATTGCAGGACTATTTATAGTAAAGCTCTAAAAACTTAGACGACAGCAGACAGCAAAATGTCAAATATAAAATACATGTGTTTAAACGAAAACGATTATTTTGACGACATCACAGCAGCACGATTACACGACTGGTGCTGTCAACTTAGGCTATGTTCTACTTTGACGGGCAGCAATAAACAAACATAATTTGCCATTATACATATAAATTGGAAAAATAAGAATAAAAACTTTTTTTTAATATTAATCATAAAAGAACATTAAAAAAATACAATAAGGAAATAAATTTATGTGTTTTTATAATTTTTCGTGATATTATTAAATTTTTTATCCCTGAAATTTGTATTACTGAAATGCACAGCGGTTGTTGCTGTCTTCAAAATAATACTGAAGCTGACTTTAGAGCAGCATCTGATTGAGTTAGCTGATTTTAATTTCTATGAAATGATTGATAATTGTTTTTTATCCGCAAACAGATGGCGCTTCTATTGGCTTTACATTAAGTATGGTACAGAATAATCGTTTCATACTTGTGTTTATATTTGCAAACAGATGGCGCCTCTATTTGATTTACATTAAATATGCTAAAAGAAACTTCGCACTTCATTTCATGGTTAATAGTTTTATAGTCTTAAATAATAATAAAAATAATTATTTTTAAATGAAGTTTAACCAAAATTTTCCTTTTAAAACTCTTAAAAATACCACGGTGTGAAATTACAATTAAGCCTCAAAAACGCTGAACTGGTAATACTGTCATGAAGTTATTGAAGTCTATAGTGCGAACTATTTACGTTAAATGATTTAAGCATAATTTATTGCAAAATTTTTCGTCGTTTGGTATCTAAATCAAGAACTATTTATTAATAAAAAATCGACACATATATGACTCAATTTTTATAACTTGATTACATGACATTTCTTGTGTTATTTAGAATCTTTATTTAAAGATCTTTTTATTCCATATTTGCAGAAAAAATAACTGTAAAGTCTCTAAGAGGAAAAAGTTACATTCATGTTATATAATTTAGACGCCAATTAAAATATGGCATTAATGTTTCACATTTAGTACTTTGGCGTAGAGTTTATTATCTGCGGCCAACAAATACAACGGTCTTTCTAAACTTTATACAATATCTCTTAACTGAAGTAAAATCCTGTCTTGAAATATTGTGTAGGTAGGTGGTAGTAAATTGTGTATAATAAGGTCATGTTGGTATGTGGAGCTGCAGAATAAAGTTCCTTTGAAAATGAGTTAAAAAAAAGAACAGAACAATAACAACACCCAGGTGAATAACTTTTGATGAAGAAAAAGTACAGCTTTAATGACAAAACAAAAATATATTTAAAAAAATTCAGCTAATAATATCATAAAACATCCTCTTTTGTCACAGAATTGATAGTTTGGATGTGATTTCTGAGCTTTCAAATATGTTTTATTTTGATTAAAAAATGTAGTAAACAAAGCTATAATATAGTTTACAGTGTATAGAAAGATCCTAAAATTCGACCCAGGCAACGCCGGGTAAAATAAGCTAGTTATTCTTTAAAGCAGAAAAAAATATGCAACTGTAAATATATAAATTGTACATTATTTATTGTATTTTTCAAGGTTTAATTTCATGTACAATTAGGGTGAAGCCATATTACGCTTTTGTTTTTGCTAAACGCTTTTAATCTTTTAATAGCAAATTTACACTACACTGAATAGAAATTATCGATTTTATAATCGTTGTTTCAACAAAAAAAATAAAATAAGCCCATGTAGCTTATAAACATCCAATGGAAAATGGCCAAACAAAAATAATATAAAAGACACTTGTTATTAAACAAATGATGTAAGCGTTTAACTTTATAGAAAAATTACACAACTGAGTCTTTTATGTATGTCAAGCAGAGAGAATGACTGACACAAATGATAAAGGATTTTAAAAGCTTTTTTTAATACAAACGACACTTATATACATGTGTATACATACATATATATTTGGTCAATAGTAACTTAGACACTTTTAGTTAAGCCGCTGTTACAAATTGTTATTATTATAATTATTATTATTATCATCCTTATTATTGTCATAATTATTATTCTTTAGGTTAAACATTTTTTACATCATTTTACATCAATACTTGAAATCACTGTTTTACAGTAACAGCCTATATAGAAAATTTGCGTATAAAAAGAGTAATGTAGTCTATTTTATTAGTTAATTTCGATGCTGTTTCTAGCCTTGAAAAGCTATATTTATTTAAAAAAAATATATACATACACAGTATATCTATATACATATATATATTGTTACGTTTTACCCTTTAAGCAGGCAAACGTACGGATTCTTTTGATTGCAAATACCAGTGTGGCTAAATTCTGTATTCTTTTTTACTTTATGGCTTTCTCTGGCTATACTTCTCGTTCCTACCGGTCTTGTGAACCCTTGGTCTCGTATTTACTAAACATGCGTTACCACCACAAACGCAGCCATCCACGCTACACTACTGTGTTACTCCGGCGAGACATGAACTACTCGATGCCTTGTTTAGTAACCTTAACCATCCACAGACATCTCCACTACTTATTTTATCCAAGCCAGTCATCTCCTTTTATTCCCGTAGCCACAACACACGCCTGCCATACACTGTTGTTATGCTGTTACACTTCCCCGCGCTAACCGCTAGTGCTCTTACTTTTTCTTATACAGAGCTTCTTGACAATTATCTGTTGCTCTTATATTAAGTTGGACGTCTCCCACTAAATTATCTGCAATGGCTTCACACAATAATTGCCTTTTTCCTCTCGGGAGGTTTGTACTGCTTGTTTATTAATTTTAATTGCTTATAACAATTCTTATTTTTTTTTTCGTTGCACGTATGCCCGCACGCGGTATCGAACTCGGACCCCCTGGTTTGTAGTACGCACCTCTACCAACGCAGCCATTGAGGCTGCTCAGCTTTTGTTGGCTAACTTGTGGTTTTGTTATTCCGTAAACACACCATTGGTTGTTGAATTAACTTTATTCACCACACTTATACGGAAACAACTACAGGGGTTGTCAGATTTTATTATTCGTAACAATATTGTTACAAAAGTAAGATCTAGTAACCCCAGTTGTTGTTAATACTATGAGAGTGGTAAATAAAGTTACTTCCACTAATGGTGTGTGTATAGAATTATACCACAATTAGCCAACAAAAGCAGAGCAACCCCAATGGTTGCGTTGGTAGAGGTGCGTGCGGAATATAATAATTGTTATAAAGCAATTAAAAATTAAGAAGCAGCAGTACATACCTCCCGAGAGGCGAAATACAATTATTGTGTAAAGCCGTGGCAGATAATTAAGGGAAGACGTCCAATTTAATATAACAGTAACAGATAATTGTCAAGAAGCCCTTTATAATAAAAAGTAAGAACATTAGCGGGAAGTGTAACAGCATAACAACAGTGTATGGCAAACGTGTGTTGTGGCTCTTGGATTAAAAGGAGATGTCTGTCTTGGATAAAATGAATAGTGGAGATATCTGTAGATGGTTAAGGTTACTAAACAATGCATCGAGTAGTTCATGTCTCGCCGGAGTAACACAGTAGTGGCTGTGTTTGTAATAATAACGCATGTTTAGTAAATACGAGACCATGAGATTCACAAGACCAAAATACAGAATTTATAATGAGCCACAGTGGTATTTGCAATCAAAAAGAGTCCGTACGTTTGTGTAAAAAGGGATAAACTTAACAATATATACCTATTTATAAACAACTGTATGCTTACTTAATGTAAGCTTTATTTCCTGCTCCATAGAAATTTTAAGACATAATTTGAAAACTTACATGTGTAGACGAACATTTTCTACTTAAAAGTGTAAAGTATACAAATTTTTAATTTTGGTAGTTTTATTCGTTACCATGTGGGATACCACTTGTTCATCCTTTATATAAACAGTCATAACGAGGAAGAATTTGAACTATATTACTTAAAAACGAATGCATACTTTAGGGATGAACAAATATGTTAACTGAAGTTTAACTTATTTGAGTCTAGATAATGCAGTTCCTTGTCGGTAAGACTGTCACTATTAAAACCGAGTAATATATTATTTTTCACCGACTTCAAAAAAAGAAGGAGGTTACACAACTCGGCTTAATGTTGCTTTTTTATATTTGTGCCTCCAGAACAGTCATTTCTGATCCGATTTTGAAAATTTTTGGTAATATGATAGACTATGCTTACAGATTGGTTCCGTTTTAAAAACAGTTCATAATCTTAAAAATTAAAGGATGTCCCTATACAACATACATATTTGTTACGTGTATTATAAACTGTAAAGGGCGATTCTGTAAAATTTATAATGTTTGCGTATTACTATGGCTCACAAAAACCAAAAATTATACAAAAATAAATCTAAAAATTTAAGGGTGCCCCCAAAATTGATGTAAATTTACTTATATAAGCCTATCTTTTGAACCGTTATAGACAAACGCTTGCAAATTGGACAAAATGTCGATTGCTATAGGCGTTATAGTAACTAGTATTAATATTACAAATTATAAATTAAAGGGCGCGCCAATAGTTCATTAAATTTGATGTATATGGCCATACTTTTGAACAGATGTAGAAAGGCGCTTGAAATTTACAACGAACCCCTATTGCTAAGTCCGCTATAACAACAAATATAAAATTTGGATTTGGAAGTTAAAGGGTGTTTCAATAGTTGATGTAATTTCAAGTGTGTGGCCGTACTTTTGAACCGTTATAGACAGAACGCTGAAACTTAAAAGGGACCTGTATTGCTAAATCCGCTATCTCAACGAGTTTATAATTTGAATTTAGAAATTAAAGGGTGTTCCATAATTGATGAAGATTTACTTATATGAGCCTATCTTTTGAACCGTTATGACAAACGCTTGCAACTTGGACAGAATGTCGATTGCTATGACCGTTATAGTAACAAGTATTAATATTAAGAATTATAAATTAAAGGGTGCGCCAATAGTTCATTTAATTTGATGTATATTGCCATACTTTTTAACAGCTATAGACAGACGATAGGAATTTACAACGAACCTGTATTGGTAAGTCTGCTGTATCAACAAGTATAAAATATGGATTTAGAAGTTAAAGGGTGTTCCAATATTTGATGTAAATGCAAGTGTGTGGCCGTACTTTTGTACAGAACACTGAAACTTAAAAGGGACCTGTATTTCCAAGTCCGCTATATCAACGAGTTTATAATTTGAATTTATAAATTAAAGGGTGTCCCATAATTACTGTCGATTTACTTATATAGGCTTATTTTTTGAACCGTTATAGACAAGCACTAGTAAATTTGACACAGTGTCGATTGCTATGGCCGTTATAGTAACAGCTGATAATATTTAAAATTATTAATAAAAGGGTGCACCAAGAGTTCATTTAATTTGGTATTTGGACATACTTTTAAACAGTTGTATACAGACGATTGAAATTTACAAAGAACCTGTATTACTAACTCCTCTATAACAACAAGTGTAAAATTTGGATTTGGAAATAAACGGGTGTCCCAATAGTTCATATGTAGCCGGACTTTTGAACCATTATAGACAGACAGCTGAAATTTAGAAGGGACATGTTTTGCTAAGACAGCTATAACAAGAAGCTTATAATTTGAATTTCGAAAATAAAGGGTGTTCCCAAAATGAATGTTATTTGTTCTATATGGCCGTATTTTTTTAACCACTGTATACATACACCATAATTTTAGACAGAATGGCCGCTACTTTATTTGGTATAATAAGAAGTATAAAAATGTTATATTATAAATTAAATAGTTGATATAATCTGATGTATATGGGCATATGTACATGGGTATATGTATATGGGTTTTGAAGTCGGTTTTTTTTCGCAAGAATTATATATTATTGAATAATTTATTGCTCACTGTTACCATTTTGACAGTATTTGAAAACAGTTTTTATGTCAACAATTAGTAGTTTTATTGAGACCTTTTTTTCATATTACAGGTTTATTTAATACACATTTTTAAATAAGACTTAAAACTATACTGTATTCTTTTAGTTATATTATTATTAGGCAATTATGAAACTTGCTTTTTGAAATTAAGATAGAGAACATTACCAAAAAGTTAACATAAAATAACAGTACTTGCTCCCGGCACGTATGTGTAGCCAAACATACCGTCAACAATTGTAAAACTTTAATTTAAAAAAAAGTGTAAGCTGTTAAATTACACTATGATACAAATGTTAAAAAATATATATTCAGGGGTTCTTATACACCAATTCTGTTTTGTTGGAGTCCATGGAAAACGAAAATAGGTGATTTTATAACGGTAAATGTGGAGAAAAACGCGTTTTCTTAGATTTTCTCTTTTAAATGGGCATAACTTCTTTTTTTACGACGGATTTCTATTATTTTTTAAATTTTTAGAAGGTGCAAATATTTTCTTTCAAACAGCATATACCTTTTTAAAATCAGGTGAGAAATTGCTAAGTAACAGTGGTTGAAATATAAAAAAAACGCATCAAAAAACAAAAAAGTTTTTTCACCGGGTTGTAGGCTGCTTATGAGATACCAAACAATGTGTGTTTTAACTTTTGGGTTTATTATTTAAAAATAACATGTATTTCTTTGCTTTTTATAAATTACGCTGTCAGTATTAGCTTTAAAGACCAGCAGTAGTTAGAAGGCATGCTGATTTTATTTTTTCATATATAACGCTGTTCAATTTTATATATTTCCTGGTGAAATCTTTCATCTTGCTCATCACTCATCCGTCCTAAATTTAATGGAAATCTTTTCAAATGAGCATGTAGATAGTGTAGTATTATTGACATTTTGCAACCCATTGCATGGTAGGCAGAAAGCATATTATTTACTATCTGCTCATAATTTTCACTTTTTGTGTTTCCAAGAAAATTTTCGCACACTGAGACAAAACCATTCCATGCATTTTTTTCTTCAAGATTCATTTGTTGTATGAAATTGTCATCTTTTACCAATTTTTGTATTTGGGGGCCAATAAAAATACCTGTTGATTACACACAAATTAGTTTTTATCTCGTATACATGCGTTCATAATATATTTTTTACCTTCTTTTAATTTTCCGCTCGCAATTCGGGGAAAAATCTGTTCAAGGTATTTGAATGCAGGTCCATTTTTATCAAGGGCTTTCACGAATTGCTTTATTAAGCCCAACTTTATGTGCAACGGAGGTAAAATAATGTCGGTTGGATTTACTAACGGGATATTTATACTATTTTTTTCACCAATAATAGCTGTTGTACGTGGTTTCCAGTCTCTCTGTATATAATGCTTAGAAGAATATCGGCCGTCCCATTCACAAAAATAGCAGGGATACTTTGTGTTACCATCTTGCAAGCCATTCAAAATTGTTAGTACTTTCAAATCAGCCACAATTAGCCACTTGTGCGTAGTATAAGATAAACATATATAAGTAAAATTAAAGGAACTATATAGAAAAGTACTTATATTACTTTTTGTTGAACCATCAATAAATAATCTCTAATCTTGAGGAACATGACTATATCCAAGTTGTTCAAACAATTTATTCACATTATTGCAGTAAGCCAAATCACTAGTTTCATTGCTTTCGTTGAATAGTGATCCAAACAAACTGGTTTCCTCGGTCCTGCGAAATGTAATGTTAACATTTTCTTGCAAATAGATCCACTGTCTTGAACCTAAAAGTTCGGTTTGTCTTTTCGAAAATTCTAAATCCCAAACTAGATCACGGAATTCGCCTTGGGACATAAAGTGTTGGCTTTTAAATTCCCTTTCGGAAGGAGCATATTCTGATTAGGGGCTTACAACATGGCTTAGAGATGACTTAAACTCAGTTAAATCTGGTGATATTCTTTCTGGAACAACGTATTTTTTCTGACGCGATACAGTCTTAATTACACTATCAACATTTGCGTATTTCATATATTGTCTTATTTTAAAATAATATCCTCTTGTTTTCGTTAAACTGAAATAGCAATTATTTGGTCTATGCACACGTAGTGGAAGTCAGTTTACCGGTTCGAGAAATGGCAATACAAAAGAGCTATCTGGACAATTTTTCCAGAATCTTAGTGTTGCGTAACAAGACGAACAACAAACCGATGGTATATACCATTTTCCCTGTTCTAAGGGACGACTAAAATATTCTTCATATGCTTATTTACCGACACATCTATTTTATGTCGTTTATCCACAAACAATCCACATACATATAAGACAAAAGTTGTTCCTTTTACTACACATTTTTATGTAAACTTTAATAATAACACTTTGCATTAGTTCACTTATTAAGTATATTTGCACCAAAATCACTCCGATGGTTATTGTTCACTTACAAAAATTAAACTGTGCCATTTTCGCAACCGCATTCTTTTATACCAAATTTTTGGTACTATTGTAGGCAGTATTGATTTTTACCTGTTGAACCCAATAGTTAAAAAATTAACATTTTTTGTAAGTCATAAAAAAAGAAAAGTTTAGAACGTGTGTTTTTTAAGTCGGACCTAAACAGGTAAAATGGCTTAATTAGCATGCTATTTTTACTGTATGAAATACTCTTTTTTAAACACTCCCCTTTCTGTACTCAAACAGGTACAATGGACATTAATGGGTTCATTAGAATTTGTTTTTAGGCTAAATCTTATTGTGGTTGGTGGGTTTTCAGAAAAAATTTGCAGGTCAAAATTGCATAAGTCATTTATTTTAAGAAATTTCTAAATAAAAACCAAAAGATTAAAACACTAAAAACTGCATAAGTCATCCATTTTTTAACCGATTTTATTGTTGTTACCCATTTCTAAAAGCTAACTAATTATCCTTTCTCATTATAATAAAATAATATATTGTTTGGTATCTTATAAGCTGCCTAGAGCCAGGTGAAAAAACTTTTTGTTTTTTAATGCGTTTTTTTCACATTTTAAATTTTTTTATTTGTTTCTTTGCTTTTATGCGCCAATAGCAGCTAAACCACTGTACTGACTTAGTGAAATTTGAAACATTCTTAGATGAATCTCGGGCTCAAAGTGCAGATAGGAGGAAAAAACCTATTTTAAAGAAATTTAAAACATAGAAAGATCCTTACCTAGAAGGTACAATAGGCAATGCCATTTTCTGAAATTCCGATCCAAAGGAAATATAAGTGGCAAAAAGGCAATACTTTACTGATGGACGAATTTAAATGAAATTAGATCCTTGTCTTGTTTAGAAAAGTGCCGCAATGCGGTTTATTGTCTTTTTGTACCTTCGAGCACATACTTTGGTAATATATACCCACGATATAAAAATAGAAGGTAGTTCCACTTCAAAAATTTGTGACGTTTGCCAGAATTATTTGAAATATACTTTTTGTAAACAACAAAATTTGCGTTGCCACAGGTGTAAATAAGAAAAAAATATTTTGGAACTATTTAGAAAAATATGTGTAATTTGTGTAATTAATATACTCTATATGTAAATAAAATTCAAATGTATATATATATATATATATATATATATATATATATATATATATATATATATATATATATATATATCATTTTTATATATATATATATATATATATATATATATATAAAAATGAATGTCTGTCTGTTTGATTGTGCTTTATAGGAGGCCAAACCCTTGGACCGATCTTCCTGAAATTTTCACAGCATGTTACTGTGACTCTGGAAGGAATAATAGGCTATATGAAGTTTTAATTGGAGAAAGGGGCGTGGCACCACCCATATAACCCAAAAATTTAAATCGCCATATTTTGGCCATTTTTTGACCTACGTCGACAATATTTGGTACATATGGTATTGGCATAGTTAGGAATACGTACCAAGAGAAAAGTGGGTGGGACCCCGCCCCTTTTAAAAAAAATTAAAAATCGTAATAAAGTCTTAACTACTGGACCAATCGTCATTAAATTTTCGCAATACTTTTAATTTTATTTAATAACGAGGGGGGTAGCGAACACACCGGGTTCATCTAGTTTTCTATAAAAATAAAATTGCACAGAAATTAATCCTTTGACTCTTAAAGACAATTAATAAAAATTCGCTTCAAAGCGTCTTATAATGATATCCATATTGTTTATATAAGTTTTTAAAGTCCTATAGCTAATGCTATAGCATTTCAGCAATGCCAAGGACAAGTTTATTACATTAATTTAAAACGGCAATAGAAGTAGTTTATGATAAAATTTATTAAAAACAGATGAAAAATCTTTTTACATAATTTTACATTTTTCTGTTTAAAAAGCGGTTACAAAAATATGTTTCTCCCAAAAATATCTTCTTTTAATATTACTATCTAACATTGAATTTTAATTGCACAAGAAATTTCGCGTAAAGGGTCCAGTAAAATTTAGTTAAATTTAGTTTTTCTATTTCTTCCTACTGATACAATCAGGAAAACTCATCTTCTGTTTTTGTTAAATTTGTGTATTAAATTTTATATATTTTGTTTTATTTATTTATTAAAATTTGTTTGTGATTTTCGTATTATGTATTTCTTTTCTTTTGAAATTTCAGGAAAACAGAAAATAAAAACCGGGATCTTGCAAATTAATATGGTAGCACAAATTTTCATAATTTTCGCAAACGTCAGAACGTTAATATGGCGACGAAAAGAAAAAGTGGAACTACCTTATATTCTTATACCATGAGTAATAGCATGTTTACACGGCAATATGAAGCACTTGCTTTGCTCTCTGAATCATGATTGCGAAGCATACTGTTTACACGACACATACTAAATGCTTCGCTTTGACTTCTGTTCTAAAATTTTACTTTTCGTTTTAATTTTTGTGCTTGCCATTAATCAAATTTAAGATTATAAATAAATTACTTGTTTTTGTATTAATACATATTCACACAATACTTTTAATATTATTTTACGTTATTTATTTACATTTATATACAGCTAATTTAGAGAAACTTGCAATAAAAATTAGAGAAGACAGAAATTTTTTATGCTTCGCAAGTAGATTCAAACTGAACCGTGTCAAAATAACATGCTTCGCTCTTCAGATCAGGCATGTCACAGATTTCAAGTCCGATCGGAAGTGGTTTCAATTACGCAAATTGGTTCTTTAGAAAACGAAACACAAAAGAATTTTTCGGAATGAAAACACTTTTAAATTTCAAAGTGAAATTTATTTTCTTGAAATTTTGTTATTTGCGGTTTTCAAATTTACTTTTATGATGTGTCCTTATTTAGATTAGGGCCCAACTATAATGTGCATAAAACAACTTAAGCAAGGTTATACAACTGCGCAAATACATTAAATTATATGTGGTAAACTATAATGTACATAAGATAACTTTTCGTCAAGTTTTGTTAAATTTCCTTTGTTTTTGCAAGGTACGAAACTGATCGCACTTTCCGTACGGAAGCAGCTGATTGTGATTTGTGTTATACATTGATAAAGAAAAATTTTAATTAAGACGTAAATTGTTGAATTTTTAGGTTTTAATTTAATAGAAAATGTAGAAAAAAAACATTTTTCTTTAAGGCCAATTTTTACAAATATAATATATTTAAATTAAATTTGTATTTATACACACATATGTATACGATATAAGCGATGAACATCGTTGCATTTTTTAGTACGGTTGGCCACAAACACAAAACAGAAAATAACTTGTAATAATTTTTTTTTCTTCTTCTTAGAACATTAACCAAAATATGTAAAAATGTATGTGAATGTTAATAAATATATAAAATATCTTCTTTAAAGCCTTTTCGTTTTAAAATTTTGTTTATTTATATAGAAATTATTTTTGGCAACTGTGCCAAATAAATTTCTTTAATAAGTTACCTCACTGCCATCCCTAAATTAGCGCGTAAGACGCAAAGCAATGTAATTCATAGCTTTTGCGCTGGAATGTCATCCCTAAATAACAGCGTCAACTTTGTGTCGTTAACAGTAATGTTAACTCATTTAATTTTATAAAACCCGCTGTATAAGAATAAAGAAGAGATAAAACCGCTAGATTGACTTGAAAATAACTAAATTGTCATTACTTTTCAACCATAACAAAACAAAACAAACCAACAAGCGGCCAACTTCACTTCCTAACGCACTGTCAAAATTGGATTTTCCAATTGCTAAGCGTTGACGCCGTGCTATTTAGGGATGCTTCATATATTTTGTATGTACATGAGAAATTTTGACAGTTATCTTGCGTTTTACGCGCTAATTTAGGGATGGCAGTAAGCATTTGACAGGCTTTTCGTTGGATTTTTGACATAAGCTAAAGTTAGCTTATACCCCATTCACACAGGCAAATTTTACTTTGCAAAGTTTTGATTTTATGTAAGAGAGAGGGAGAAAGCATGATGAGCAGTACAGACTTTGATGTACTCGTAAAGTTGCTTTGGTTTTCTTTCGTTGCTTATACACAGTTGTATATATTTACATACACACATAAGCACTACATACAAAACGTCCAAAATAAGGAACGGTCAAAGAGAAGAAAACAAAAATTTGTAAAAGAACACTTTTTGTGTCTGAACACCAAACAAAGTTTGAAAGAAAATTAACAAAACTTTGTCAAAGTAAAATTTGCTTGTATGAATGCAGTCTTAAGCACATTATAGTTGGGCCTTTAGCCTTCTTGTTTACTCTGGTGTGCGCCATATTGCCACATTTGATTAAAAAGGTAAAGTTTATGGATTTTTCAAAATAAGCAAAATCGATCGGAATCTATGACAATGTATCAGTATCGGTATCGTATCGGCAAAGATGAGTATCAAATTCATTTCATTTTAACAAATATTAGTTCTCATTACCAAAATGTTTTTTGTTTTAAAATAATTAATATTATTGAGCTAAAAAATTGATCCCTCTAAGTAATAATGAATTAAGTGTATAAAAATGCTTTCTTTCTATTGGTAGTAGTATTTAATTCTTTGTTAATTTGCCTTTTAATTTATTTTAAAAATAATTGGTGAGTAACCTTTTTTAACACAAAATAACATTCTGACGTCGCTTAAATATAAGCGGCTCTTATCTAATATAATAATTATTCTATAATATTTTATGAGTGAAAATATAATACAAGTTAACAAAGTTACATTCGACATTGGTGTCAATATTTTTCTACCGTCACAATTTTTTATCCACACAATATATAATATTTCTTCGCAGTGCATTGGTTTTTCTTATTATACTGTAATAATAACAATATTTAAGCAAACAATTAATTTAAAAATATCCATTTCCGACCCCATAAAATTATATATAATATTCTGACTTCTTATGCATAGCGAAGTCGATTGAGCGATATCCGTCTGTCCATGCTAGGGATTAAATGAACTCTGAAAAAGCAGTAGATGAGCTAGAGAAAATTAGACATAGTTTCAAAAATCTTGCTATTGAAATCGGCAAGACCGACCGTGTCCTTCGAGGCAGCGAGCAAGACACCACGCCTGCCTCTTATTTTTCCATACATTTGGAGCAAATATCGTTTAGTGAAGTAAGTTCAGTCAACAACAAAACAAGTATATTGGGCGATAAAGAATTAAAAATTAAAAAATAACACCACGTAAAAAAAATTGCCGTTCGCCCATATTTTTCGAGTTATGGGCCTCTTAACTTTTCATAAAAAAGCACCCTAATTTTTAAGATATCAGTATTGGTATCATTAAAAAGGTTTTCAAGCGATATGGTATCTTTTTAAAGATACCATTACGAGCCGATGACATTTTTTGAAAACTATGTAAAGTTCTTAATTTTTTTCATAATTCTGTTTTTTTTTTATTCTGTGTCATTCCCTATTTGTTTTTTTAATTGGAGTTATTTCACTAAACTCTATTTACATATATGGTGAAGGGCATATAAGATTCGTCACTCTTACTTGTTTTACTACACATTTTGCTTTATAAATTCGTTTTTTTATTCTATTAACCCTAAAGATGCTAAAATATTTTATTTTATCTTAAATAGTTTTATAATTTTGTCAATTTTAATATTTCATGTATTTTTTTTTAATTCTTTGAAGAACTTTAATACAAAATGTGATACAAGCAGTTCATTACATATAATTTTATATAAATTAACAACTTTAGATTTCTAATATTTTTTACCGAGTAATTTGGGCAAGATTTCTCTCTTAAATAATCTGGCAGCTCTAGTAAGCACCACTGTATACCAGTTTGTAATCAGGAGAAACTTGCAAAACAGTGCTACCATCGCAAAGTTATTAAAACTTTGCAGGAAGAAAACGATGTGATCCCACCGTCAGCGCGGCAATTTATAAAATTTTTAATATCATAAATAACTCAATGATACAAATTATTTATACTTAAGTTTTACTTCTAGAAAATTCTATAACAGAAAACCAGAATATATTTCGAAAAGTGATTTAATAATATTTCGTGACGCTGTATGTTATTTTTTTTAAATACATAAAATAAAGGCGTGGTCTTCAAGGATACTCTATTAAATCACACTGTTTCATCAACTATTGAATTCAATTGCATTGAATCGGTTACAGTTTGAAAAAAAAAATCAATTACAAAAGTTGGAAAAAGGTTTATACTTTTAGTCAAAAGCCGAAAAAAATTTAATAAACGTTTTGTTACTGAAAACCCGTTTTCACTGAAACAGGTTTTTATGAAAACATGGCAAAAAGTAGTTTATTGTATAAAGACAAGAACAGGTAAAACAGAGTACACACTAAAATGGCTTGCCGATGGTATTTAAGTTAGATTGTTTTACTATGTACTTAAAGATTTATTTTTTGTATTAATTAAAGCGGGGTAAATTGTTATCAAATAGATTGCTAATAGCGAAGCTTGTGTATTATCAGGATTCCTATATGGTACGCAAAGTAAATATACATTAAAAAAGTTACAAAGTAAATGGATCGGTATTGAAAAACATTGGGAAAGGAAAATAGACATGTACTTGTAATAAACCGGTTATTAACCTGTTTATAACATAAACCGTTTTTAAGATGTTTGAAAGATTTTTATATTTCCAATAATATTTTACTTCAATCAACTGGCAACTCTGACAAAAGGTGTAAATATCTGTTAACAATAGTGAATACATAGAAACTTATTAGCTGGAAATGTAGTTTTACCTTCTTTGAATACGTCAAACCTAAACCTTTTTGGCCACAATTGAAAATGATAACTGGTTTTAGAATTGCCAATGCAATTAAAGCGTCTTATAAAATTCAACTAGCAATAAGTAACATTAAAAGAATTTTAAAACAGAAGCAACAAATATTTTTTACAAAAAAAAAGTATTTTATATTTGAAACAAATCAAAAAATTGTATTCAAAGCTACCAGCAGTTTTTACGTGATGCAAACGCCAAATAAACGGAAAGTCTTTTGTATCCCACATCGATTTCCTTCTACACCAACAACAAAACTTCCAATTTATTTTAAGTACCAGAAATGCTTCTGTTACAGTTTTATTATACATATAGAAAATACAACGTTAAAAGTATGTTATAATATTTTTTAGCTAATTTTTATAGGGTAAATTGGTATAAAAAGCATGCACTCTCTTACATGAAGGACTTAAAACCGTGACTATGGCCTACTTTTTTTTTTTTTTTAGAAATTTTTAATATCTGACAATCTTATTCATAAATGCATTTTAAGAGTTTTATAAGACTTTAGTAAGCCAAATTCGACAAACAAGCAAACAAAAACATTTGATTGTCAATTGAACCCTTAATATGCCTTTAATAAACATAAGACTTAAAATGTATTTCTTTACCTTTACTTTACTTTTAACGTTTAGTAAAAAGACATTTCATTCTTCATTTTAACTTTACCATACGTTGTATAGTTAAAGTAAGTAATCGCGAAAATTCAACGGAACTTTAGGTTTTGAGGCCTCCTAATTCATTTTTACTATTTTCGAGGTGATGGTTGTGGGTGTCTATGGCACTAGTTTTTTAAACGCTTTTACTATTCAACGTATAATAAAGTTGAGTGAAGACCGGTCTAAAATTTTCGCATTGCATTTTATTAATAATTGGAAGAAAGTGGCAAAAATTGTTCTTTCTATTTTTTTTAAGTCGATGTAAAAAAATAACGATAAATATAAAAATTCTTTTTTCAGAGCTGGTAAGTAGTATCAATTTGTGTGAGTTAAATAAATTATACGCGTATAAAACTATGAATTATCGAGTGCACATGGTGCGAAAAGTGAGAAAGATGATCAGTCGAAAAGCTGGTTAAAAGCTTTGCTCGCAGGTACAAAAAAAAATATTTAGATGGTTAAGATGAAAATTAAATTAGATAGAAAACGGTGGTGGTACCTTAAGTCTTCCAGCGTTGAGCTGCAATTTCTTTTTTGGATTGAATTTTTGTAATTTCCTATTGAGATTTGAGGTGCATTAAATTTTTTTAGTTTCTTTACACACATTAAATTAGCCGTAATAACAGAAAAGGTGATGAAACATATAAGAACGAAATTCTAACGTATCTTATTCCAGTTAAAAAAAAAGGATGATAGACAATCGAAAATTTAGAAATAAAGTTAAGTTGAAAACAGCCTTCTTCCATATTTTCCGAGTTATGGGCCTCTAAAATTTTCATAAAAAAGTGTATGTAAAAAAGTGAATGTATCAGGTCAATATTGGTATCATAAAAAATCTTTTTAAGATATATCTCAGGAGGTGCATAAATATTTATGTGCTGTTTCTGTATTTCGAGCGAGCGACTCGTCTAGAAAATTGGTATAGGAATCACTCAAAAAATTGAGTGCTTTTCATACAATTTTTTTTTGACGAGTCGCTCTCTTGTTATACAGCAACAGCACATTAAAAAATATGTTAACCTATTGAGAGCCGAAACACATTTTAGACTTTTATATGTCGATACACTACTAAGTTTAGTATTAAAAAGGGAAAGCGAAAAATCCTTAGAAAAGCCGGAGTTTGTTATGCCATAAAAAAGAATAAGCTTTTCGACCATCTATGTAGAAAACTTTTTGAAAGCGAAGCCGGAGTTAGCTATAACATAGAGAAGAAACTCTTAGACATGCATATGCAGACAAAAATAAAAAAATCACTCGGCTCTCAATAGGTTATTAAATTTGAAGAAACTATTATCAGCTCCAAAAATGTTTCCTAAAAGCATCCAAATAATAGAAATATTGACCTGATACGCTAAAAAATGCAATGTCACAAAGGCGAAAGTTATTTTAAACAGTTTTTTTCTTGCACTTACAAATTGATAATAAAATCGTCGTTTTTTTGTGTTAGCTTTTGCAGCAACATTAAGTCGATTTGGATTTACTTTTGTAACGTTTTTTTATTTCATATGGCGGTATACTAAAAACTTGCAGATTATGTGGATAAATCGTCAATAGACTGGTTTAATGTAAGAAACGATCACATCTGGCAACTACAGTGTACTTCGTAAATTTTGTTGCTTTTCCTGTTTATTCTGATTTTTGTTGGTGTTTTTAACGAAAATAATGTTAAAAACAAAAGCCCCAATTACACAAAAACATTGTTGACTGCCTTACAAGTAAATATTAATATATATATATACACAACCAAACATACAAACATCTACTATATTCACGCATACTAAGTACCCAGTTGTTTTGAAAACTAAACGTTAAATAAATAAAAATACAGAAACTCACAAGATTGAGTAAACAAACGAACAACGAAGCGATTGACCAAATGCTGCAAAAAGATACGTGTGCGAAACTATGAAATTCAGTCGAGAAAATACTCTTTTGGAGTACGGGCTGTAAAAATCTGCTAAAGTACAGAAATTTATCTTCTACTCGTTGTTTTTTTTTATCTCGTTAATTGTAAACTGGTGTGCCAGCCAACTAATATGTGCTCAGCTGATAAATTGTAAAAAAGATGAAAAATATGGCAGAGAAAATTGCACGAGAAACTGGCAATTCTAAATATTTGCATATTATTATATCGTAAATACATGTTAAAGAGTCAAGTATTTGTCAATGCATTTCAAAAAGTGGTTAATATACAACGAAATATAAATTTTTTTATAAATAGTGTTAATATTGAAAGCAAGAATCAAAAAAATAATAGTAATTTTTACAAAGAAAAAAGTAATATGAATGAAAAAATTAATCCACGAGAGTAAATAAATGTATGAAAAGCACCTGTGTGTGAGTGAGTACGTGAGATTGTGATTTTTTTATATTGTGATATGAAAAATCTATACAACTTTATCTAGAAATTAAATTAAAAGCAATCAGCAGATAACTTGGAATTAAATTTAAAATTTCTAGCTAAAAATATTGATTCCAAAAGATAAGATATGTAAAAAATTATTAAAAACAAATGTTGCCAAAAATACAAAAGTTTCAAAAGAAAACACAATTTCTCAGTGGTAGTGTTTGTGTTAATGCAGTATCAAAAACTTGTTAAAAAGCAACAGCGAAAAATAAAAAATTTGTGCTCAATAATTATTGCTCAATAGTGTTATTTAGAAATATTACAAGTCTTATTAAATTTCTAATATTTAATTAAATTTGATTTCAATAATTTTGAAAAATCTAAAATGATTCAGTGAAAAATCTATGATTATCTTGCAACAAGCAAGCAAAACAAAAATAAATCGGTGAAAGCTTCAAAACTTTGCAGAAAAAAGTAAAAAAAAGTTGGAAACATTGTCTTGACTTGACTTTTTTTGCATGTTTTATCTGGTTCCATCAATTGTAAAATCAGTGTGAGTGTTCCCCAGTCATGGTAACCTAGCGATTTTCCCGTCAAAAAAAGTGTTAAAATTAGCGGGAAAAATATTCACTAAGTTTAGAAATAAGTACGACTTTAAGACTTCAATCAAGCTTAGGATTTTAAGTCCTTTTTTCAATGCTGTCACGGATAAGTAGTTCCAAAAAACAAACAAATTGATCCTGATTAGGCAGACTGGTTTGAAATAAAGTTTATAGAAAAAATAAAAAAGAGTTGATTCCTTTAAAAATACCGGATATTGGCTATTTGTTAATATTTTTATTAGTAGCGGAATATATAGTTTATCAAAAGAAACTAAATAAAGGTATTAAACATTATACTTGGTCTTTCCAAACTGTTCGTTACATGTGATTATTTTTAAATTGTTATATATTGTTCAAACATTTATTTCTTAATTATAGAATTAGTGTTTTGAAGTAAAAATATTTGGTGATTAACCGCTGAGAATTGGATTTATTGTGATGCTTCGTTGTATCACTTGAGGGGAGTTGATAGACGAAATATACCAACACTGTTTCTCATCTAATTTTTTCAGCCCAGCTCTCTTTCTAAACTTTATATTATTGCTTTTCTCATAGTGTTTTTATGTTTATTTGTGAAATTTATGGCTCTCAATAATTTTATACATCCCTTCTTCTTACACACATGTCTTTTAGGCGTATATTTATTTGAATGCATATATAGGATATGTAAAAAATAACAAAAGCAAATAATCAGTGTTGGTTACTTTTTTTTACCAAAACACGCCTATTTACTTTTTTAACATTTTAGCAGAAGCCGACAAACCAAATTCTGTATGTCGTGTTGTTTGTCTTTGAAAAAATACATGTATGAAGCAAACCCTAAGATCCTAGTATGGCGTATCCAAGGCGAATAAATTACCAGGTGGCAGCGTAGGCGAATTTATTTATTTTTGCCGTGAACACTACTGTCAAACTCCATGTATAAAAGATCTGTGTATATTTTTTTTATATGAAATTTGACAGTAATTTTTACCAGCAAAAAATAATGAATTCGCCTACCTTGCCACCCGGTAATTGATTCGCCTTGGGCGTATCAATATCAGGTGGTGGCGATGGCGAATTCAGTTACTTGTATTTTTGCATAGCCTAAGAAAATATTAAAAAAACTTAAAAACATGTAGTTTTTAAATTTACTGGTTAAGAAATAGCGTTGGTTGAAATAAATAAAAATGTATCACCGTCAAAACGCAATCACAATGAGTCAGTCAGTGGAGATAATCAAACCATTTAAATACGTGTTTTTGCTCTCCTGAAAAATTATTATTTTGTCATTTGCAACGTTATTCGCGGCGATTCTTCAATTTAGTTATTTATTTATTCATTCAATTAATTTTGTAATAATTTCTTTGCATTTATAGAAAATCGCTAGTTTACCCTCCTATAAATATATTTATTTCCCAGACATAATCGCTGAATTACCATCACTGACTAAAACCAACGAACAAAAAATCAAAACAAATGTCCAAAAAGACCTAACAGCTGTTGACATAAATTTAGTACTACACCAACCTTGGTAAAATAGCAGTGCAATAATTTTTCTATAACACTTTACTATCTTATGCTTAAAAATACTTCAAAATATAAGAACAACGCACAAACAATTATAAAATGTTTACTAGAGTTTCGTTCTGCGTATTTTTGAGACAAAAAGATTTTTCATTAAATGTAATTAATTATTTTTTAAAATAAAGATTTATTCTCTCTAAGCCAGCCAGAGTTGTTGTATTATGGGATATACTTATTTCCACAAATCTGTTTTTGCAATACTTTCTGTTTTTGATAATTTTTATCGCTTTATTACATTTTTAATTTTATATTTCTTACTTCAATATCAAGTATACATACATAAATATGTATGTACATGCGTATACCTTAAGGCAAATTTATATATTCATCAGATAATCTTAATGTGGGATACAGTGCTGCCAGGAAAATACAGGAAAAAGTTACGGATTTCCTTAAAAAAGTCACATTTTTCATTGAAAGTTACGGGTGAATTCCAAAACGTCAAAACACATTGCAGTGATGCGGTTTTGCTACTGTTTTGAAACAAAGTAACCAACTATGTTGTTTACTTTGTAAAAAATAACTTTGCAATTTTTTTACATTTAGAAACACTTTTTTGCAGTGTCAACAAATAAAACTATAATCTTAAAAAACTTGATGGGATTTTTGGACGAAACACCTCAAAGCAATTATAAAATTGTACAAAAATACATAAAAAGTCCGAGTCAATGGTTTTAATTTCCCGGAGCACCTTTTCCCATTAAACAGATTTTTTCTTAGAGTCAAAATCACTTTCATTTTGCAAACGTGTTGTTAACAAAAGCTGCTTCCACTCAAAAGTCCACTTTTTGTCCCTGAAGGTATAAATAAATTCTGTTTAAATAATAATTAAATTTAAAAGAAAAATTTCTTACTTTTCTTCCGCCATGATTGATGTGCTTGTAATTTATTTTGCGCTAAATATTAAGAAAGCAGTAACAAAATAAGTGATGCACAGTTTGCTTTTGTTTGCGTATCAATAACTTTTATTATACATTTAGGGATGCGTTACATTGTCAATGTTTTAATGGTTGCGTTTAGGAATGCATGACTTTGTTAAGTTGCATTGCAAATGACGTTTTGGAACTCACCCTACATTTTGAAATTTTCCTTAAATAAATAGTAATTTAACTTAACTTATAGTAAATATAGTAAAATTCCTTCCTTAATTCAGGGAAATTAACAAGCAACAAGTTAATTTACTGAACGAAAACAACACGAAAATAAAAAAGTTGAAAAAGGCATGAAAAAAATATCAGCCCGATTATACTCCTGAGGATTTAAATTAGGCTGTTGTTACAACTTTCGGTTAAAACCATCGTCTATTAGGACTCAATACTAATATTTCAGTATGGAAAAGTACACGCTATCTCCACTCAGTAAAATTAGTAGGATTTTTTTTAATAAATTCAACTGTGTTATCTTTTATATAAAAATCGAAATGATATTTTAAGAACAACGTCTATCAGAGAGGTACTTGCCTCAAATATTAAAACAAGCACTTTTTCAGTAATATTACTTAGGTGTCTGTAACAAAAGTTACGAAAATTTTGCCAAATGTTACGTGAAGCCTTTAAAAGTTACAAAAAATGTAACTAAACGGTAACACTGATGGAATAGCTGTTTTTTTTTAAATAATATAATATTTCATTATGTAGTTGAGTTTAGCATGTTTAATATTATCCCCATGCTAAACAAGAATACACGATCAAAGTACGAATGCTTACAAATTTAAAATTTTGAAATTGTTTCCTAATTTACTGCAATAAAAAACTAAGGTGATATAAATTTGAAAAATGAGTTACAGTATAAAAATCAGCGTTTGTCTATATTGTTTATCGCATTCTGAATGTATGTTGTCAGTACTGGTATGAATTATTTAAAAAAATTTTTACTGTATTTTGTAAACAAATAGTTAAATTAAAACTATTAATTACCAGCCATTTTCCATTTTTCCATAATGACCACCAATCTTCTCAAGAAATTTCAAAAATGACTATGTTAAAAAAGTTAAATTTGTCTTAGTTTCTAATATAATTTCAGATATCCCACTAATATTGATCAATAGAGTAGCCCTTGGACCTCCATTTGTATAGGGTGTGTTATATCAGCCATTTCCCATTTTTCCATAATGATCACCATACTTCTCAAGAAATTTTCAAAAATGACTATGTTAAAAAAGTTAAATTTGTTTAATTTTCTTAGATTATTTCAGATATCCCACTAATATTGATCAATAGAGTAGCCCTTGGACCTCAATTTGTATAGGGTGTGTTATACCAGCCATTTCCCATTTTTCCATAATGACCACCAATCTTCTCAAGAAATTTCAAAAATGATTATGTTAAAAAAGTTAAATTTGTTTTAGTTTCTAATATAATTTCAGATATCCCACTAATATTGATCAATAGAGTAGCCCTTGGACCTCCATTTGTATAGGGTGTGTTATACCAGCCATTTCCCATTTTTCCATAATGATCACCAATCTTCTCAAGAAATTTTCAAAAGTGACTATGTTAAAAAAGTTAAATTTGTTTCATTTTCTTAGATTATTTCAGATATCCCACTAATATTGATCAATAGAGTAGCCCTTGGACCTCAATTTGTATAGGGTGTGTTATACCAGCCACTTCCCATTTTTCCATAATGACCACCAATCTTCTCAAGAAGTTTCAAAAATGACTATGTTTAAAAAGTTAAATTTGTTTCAGTTTCTAAGATTATTTCAGATATCCCACCAATGTGGATCAGTAGAATAGCCCTTGGACCTCAACTTGTATAGGGTGTGTTATACCAGCCATTTCCCATTTTTCCATAATGACACCCAATCTTCTCAAGAAATTTTAAAAATGACTATGTTTAAAAAGTTAAATTTGTCTTAGTTTCTAATATAATTTCAGATATCCCACTAATATTGATCAATAGAGTAGCCCTTGGACCTCCATTTGTATAGGGTGTGTTATACCAGCCATTTCCCATTTTTCCATAATGATCACCAATCTTCTCAAGAAATTTTCAAAAGTGACTATGTTAAAAAAGTTAAATTTGTTTAATTTTCTTAGATTATTTCAGATATCCCACTAATATTGATCAATAGAGTAGCCCTTGGACCTCAATTTGTATAGGGTGTGTTATACCAGCCATTTCCCATTTTTCCATAATGACAACCAATCTTCTCAAGAAATTTCAAAAATGATTATGTTAAAAAAGTTAAATTTGTTTTAGTTTCTAATATAATTTCAGATATCCCACTAATATTGATCAATAGAGTAGCCCTTGGACCTCCATTTGTATAGGGTGTGTTATACCAGCCATTTCCCATTTTTCCATAATGATCACCAATCTTCTCAAGAAATTTTCAAAAGTGACTATGTTAAAAAAGTTAAATTTGTTTAATTTTCTTAGATTATTTCAGATATCCCACTAATATTGATCAATAGAGTAGCCCTTGGACCTCAATTTGTATAGGGTGTGTTATACCAGCCACTTCCCATTTTTCCATAATGACCACCAATCTTCTCAAGAAGTTTCAAAAATGACTATGTTAAAAAAGTTAAATTTGTTTTAGTTTCTAAGATTATTTCAGATATCCCACCAATGTGGATCAGTAGAATAGCCCTTGGACCTCAACTTGTATAGGGTGTGTTATACCAGCCATTTCCCATTTTTCCATAATGACACCCAATCTTCTCAAGAAATTTCAAAAATGACTATGTTTAAAAAGTTAAATTTGTCTTAGTTTCTAATATAATTTCAGATATCCCACTAATATTGATCAATAGAGTAGCCCTTGGACCTCCATTTGTATAGGGTGTGTTATACCAGCCATTTCCCATTTTTCCATAATGACCACCAATCTTCTCAAGAAATTTTCAAAAATGACTATGTTAAAGTTAAATTTGTTTTAGTTTCTAATATAATTTCAGATATCCCACTAATATGGATTAATAGAGTAGCACTTGGACCTTCATTTGTATAGGGTGTGTTATACCAGCCATTTCCCATTTTTCCATACTGATCACCAATCTTCTCAAGAAATTTTCAAAAATTACTATGTTAAAAACCCTGATGTTCTTTAAGAACAGTTTTGAACATTAAAGTTTTATAATCTCATCCAGAACACTCTTGTACAATTTTTACATATCGCACTTAACATGGACCGGGTCCCAAATTCCCGGGTTAAGCGTTTTATTTTATAAAGGTCAAAATTCTAACGACTGTTAAATGATTAACAGTGTTCTGTTAACTGCAAAATTAGCTATGCTAAAAAAATTGGTTTATGTCTCTACTAGTTAAATTCGAATTTATCTTCACACACATGACTCGTTTTTATTCCTGTTTATGTGGAAATTGATAAGTCTGTTTAACTTCTTCAAAATAATAATTTAATCTCCACATCTTTACAATCTACGCCTTAATTTATTTCTTTGCCATGGAAATTTTTCATCAACTGGAATCAGATTCAGATAAAAGTGTTCTTATCGACTTGATCAATGTCGTGCCGTAACGTCCTCTACCCAGTTTCTAACGACTGGCCAATCACCTTATTTGTACAATGGAAAAGAAAATGCTCAAAACCGGGTCCAACTTGCGCTGTTAAAAATTCCAAGTATGGACAATTAAAGAAGAATACCTAGCACACAATTCCGTATTATTCTGATTTTGCCATCTTTTGTTGTTTTCATAAAAATGGGCTCACCCCTTAGAGTAATACAAATTTCGAAAATATAAGTACCAAAACCCGTTCCAACACGCGCTTTTAAATATTTTAAGTATGGAAAATTATAGAAGGACACCTCGCAAGCAATTCCCATTCATTTTGGTTTTGCCATATTTCGTTGTTTCCATAAAATTTACAGTTTGGATGCACAAACCGCATTTTTATTCCTTTAACAGGGCTATGTTATCTTTCTAACAGAGCTCTGTTAAATTAAAAGGTTTGTGGCAAAGCTAAAAATTTTAAAATTCATACTCATCAAAAAATAACAATATTATTACGAATATAACGTCACTTGTGGAACACTCCTCAATTCTGTGAAACTTATGATTACGGTTCCAGAGATAGATAGCTGTGACAGATGTGACGAAGTGACAGACGGGCAGACATTGCAGAAAAAACGAAAGGGTTACGTTTTTACCTCTTAAGTGCGAAACCATAAAAAGACAGAACCAAACATCTTGTTATAAAACATAGTAGTAGCTATTTTGTACTTTTCACTATGTCCTTTTAAACTTTTTATAAAATATTGATGTTTACTCTATATTATTATTACTCTTCTTAAAAACAGGCATTCACTAAATCGCTATCACGTGTGAAATGCAAAATTTTAAAGCATTTATGAGTATATAATACTGTATATTATTTAACAATAGTTTAGTTTTTGACATTTCGTGTTACATAAGTAAAAAATTTTGAAAAGGACTTGAGTAGTACGTAACGATTTGTATAGGAAAAAATAAAGCAGATACGAAATCGTCGCATTCGTTATTAAATAATCTTTTGTTTCGTACCATAAAGTGTGTGAAGATAGCTTTGTCACTTAGTTTGCTTACCTCTCACTCTGTTAAATAAACAGAATTAAACTATTTTAACAATTCCGTTCAAAAATTAAAAAAAAAAATTGCATGTTGAAGTATAATAAATTCTAAAGTGGGATCGAAGTGTGTGAAGGAAAATATGTAGAGTTATATATGTTTTTGACGTAACGACTTACGTAAAACATATATGAGTGTGAAGGTAACGTCATTGAAAGCAATACACGAATTGTTTTACATTTAACAATAATTTTTTAACAATTAATTTTTTAACAATTAATAAAATTTAAGAGATTTCAAAACCTTTTGAATTATATTGTGGACCACTCCCTTTATGACCTAGTTCAGACGTTGTCCCAGAATAGAAATCTATATTGTTATTCTATGTCATACTCCATGTATGATAATACAAAATCAGCTTGAATCTCGTTTCTTTCACATTCTTCAATATTTTTAAAAAATTGCAGCAGCACTGCACAGAAATCACGCATATGACCTTAATCTGTTCGCAAACTCAAATAGGAAAAAGGTATTATATGGGGCAACAGTATTGACCCTACTGAACACCACCTTTACGGTAGTATTGCATACCTCCTCTTTCTTTGGCCGCTTTGGTAAATTTGTCTTAGAGACAAAAATTTTGTAAACTTACTTTTAATAAAACGACAAATCTAAAGCAAAAGCCTAAACAATTCACTTTGCGAGATGCAGAATTTTGCAGTTTGTTTATTTTTTATTTTTTGGTCCAATGTCCGGCTGGATTGACAAAATACCCCTATGTGTGACGTTACGTCACACAAATATATGTTTTACGTAAGTCCTTACGTCAAAAGCATATATAATTCGACATATTTGGTTTCACACACATACGGGAATGCCTCAAAATGGGTAAAAAACAGAACATGTGCGGTCATAAATACAAGAAAGCTCATAGCCTACCGAATGAATTTTCGAGTAAACGTATTTGATCCGCTACTCGTTATTAAAAGCTGTGGTTAAAAATTTCGATACAATTTATTCGTTGACGGATGCGAAGACTTAAAAACGTAAAATTAAACACATTTTCACTCGTTTAAGGCAAAGCTTTTAAGCTATTTCATACTTTTTGAATTTTATTCGCTTTCAAACGAAATTAAAACATTCAACACTATCACTTTGACGCATACCTTTTTAAAACAATCAAACCTTTAACATCTTGTTGATTTACTCTATTAAATTAATACAATTTTATAATTCTAGCCACAAAAATCTTAAATATTTTGTTATTAGTTAATAATTAAATCGAAATGCTTTCTTTTAACAAAAATTAGTTTGGTCAATAAACAATGTTCGAAGGTAACTAAGTATTTTTTTATCATTGACTTTAATAATTTTTTTTAATTGTTTTCAATTATTTATTGTTTTGAGAAATATTTGATTTTCTTGAACCCATCTCTAACAAACAGTTTTATTGAAAAAGTTTCCACAGTCTGTAAAATAAACTTCCTGCATCAATCCCTGCGGGAACCAACACAAAAAATAAAAACAAAAAAATTTCCCGAATCCATTTTTGAATTTATTAAGTTGTTTAAAAAACTATTTATGATTTAATTTTTATTAAATTAGGATTTGAACTGTGGATATTATAAATGAATCGAAATTGATTTGGGATTTGCAATATTCTGAAAGATTAACCTCTGTAGACGTTCCAAGTTGGTCGTTGATACCAGCGGTAGCTCTTATGTTGGCGTCTGTTCTCAGGCGGCTATGAGCCGAGTGAGTCGCACATTAATTTTTTATGTTTTTTAAAAAAGGATTCCAAATAAAAATTTAAAAATTTTCATTTGTTTATTTTATTTATTAAAATTTTTAGGCTTTATTTATTTTGCCTGTTTGCCATCTCTGTAAATTAAAAGTTTAATACGTAACATTTTAAGCTCTTTTACTTCTTAGGAATAAATTGAAAAGTTGTACAATTTCTCTCAGTGCATATTATAGCACCAAGTAATTTTGGTTAACCATTAAAATAGTCTGTTAACTGATTGTTTTCCTATTATTTATTGTATTAATTGCATTAATGAGTTCACTTACCTTATAAATTCTTTACAAATTTAATAATTTCTATAATTTGTATAATAATTTTAATATCAAACAATTAACTGCACTCGAGATTCAGTTTTTAAAAAATAACGTTTTTCATATTATTACAAAAATTAATTTTAAAACTTAACATTGAGACCCCATTCATTAATAAATTATCAGTGGTTTATAAACTAAACTGTTAATTTGTTCATTAATTTGAATTGAATACACATATTTTTAAAATTGCTTTAAAAAAAGGAATTTGTCTAGAACACTGTAAGAAACTTGAAAAGAGAGAACTTGTTTTGAAACGAAAAAATGCATTTTAAAGCATACCTTTAATTTAAATGCCGTTTATATGTTCAGCCGTTTTTTCAGCTTTTGCTTTTTTAAAATATGCTTTTTATTATTAATTAATTAATAAATTTTCTGGCGTTGTATAATTTTAAATATTTATACTTTTTGTTATACTAGACAAAGTAGTAGACATTTTGTCGAATTTTTAATTGTTTGTGTATAACGTTTCAAAAGATTGACCCATTTAGGAAAAAATACTTTAATTATAGGAACACCCTTTAATTTCCAACTTCAAATATTATACTTGCTGTTATAGCGGACTCAGTGTCTTTGTAAATTTTAACCGTCTGTCTATAACGGTTCTGCCACATACATTAAATTAAATGAACTATTGGGGCACCTTTTAATTTATAATTTTGAATATTTATATTCTTATTATAACGGATATACTAGTCGACATTCTGCCCAATTCTCAGGCGTTTGTTTATAACTATTTAAAATATATGTACATAAAGGTCCATTTATGTCACCTATTGGGACACCCTTTAATTTTTATACTCAGTTTTGTATTACTTTTTGCTACTGGGAGCTATAGTGATACGATTTTTTTATTTAAAAATGGTACCCTTTACCCTTTAATTTTTAAGATAATGAACTGTTTTTAAACGGGAACAATCTGTAATCATAAACTTTTAAACAAGGAGAAGATTTTCAAAATCGGTTCAGAAATGACTGAGTTCTGCGGTCACAAGTAAAAAAGCTAAATTCGACGAATTAAAAATAATAGGCAGGCGTGGTGTTTTCCCCGCTGCCCCGAAGGACATGGACCGAACTTGCTGTTTTTCAATAGCAAAATTTTTGAAATTTAAGTTCTCTCTAGCTCATCTAGTGACTTGACAAAGTTGATTTCAACGCGAACACGGACGGACAGACGGATAGACGGACAACGCTCAATCGACTTTGTAATGCAGAAAAACTCAGAATACATATACTTTATGGGGTCGGAAAGGGATATTGTAGAAATTACAAACGTAATGTCCAAACTTATTTATACCCCATTCCACCTGTGGTAAAGAGTATAAAAGTTGACGTTTATTTTATATTTTAAATAACCTAATCTGATCTCCAATCCCCTACTCGTCGCCAAACGAGTTAAAAACTTGGGAAGTTTAATTTATAAAAAAATTTTTTTGTTAAAAGCAAAACCTTTCCATAATATTTTATGATAAACCTATTGCTTTGCTAATTTTTACACAAGAAATCACATGTTAACAAATTATAATCAATTTAATCAAGTTATTTATTAAAAAAATAGTTTTGTGCACGAGTTTGACTAAATCAATCTTTTGTTGTTAAATTCTTATTCTAACTTAGGTTGTTCCGTCAACTTTTTTTCGGCATATTTTTTCTCTCTAAAATTTGAAACTAAAACAAAATCTCTTGGTGAAAATAGATTTTAAAATTTCTAGCTTTTAACATGAAGCTTTTGATTAAACAGAGCTTTGTTAGAAAGAAAACATAGAGTTGGAAAGGGTTTTTGATAATTTTAAGTTTCAATTTAGTTCTGCCATTTTTCGTTGTTTCCATAAAAACTTTCTCTCAGAAAATCGCAAATCTTAATAATTTCCAAAAAAAACCAGTTCTAACTCACACTGTTTAAAATTCTAAGTATAGAGAACCATAGATGGGCAACTCGCCATCTCCCGCTGTTTCTATGGAAATTTCAGTTTAGATGCATGACCCGAATTTTTAATCAATTAACAGAGCTCTGTTAAATATAAATGTGTGCGCCAAAGCTTAATGGTATCACAATTTTTGTTTTTACTTTATTGCGTTTGCAGTGATGTAAAGTGAAAAACGGATAAGACCCGGCACACGTCGGGTTTAAATTAAATTTAATTTAATTTTAATAAACTAAATTTATTAACATAGCTAATTTTGCAGTTGACAGAGCACTGTTATTTACTTAACAGTCGTTAGAATTTAGACCTTCATTAATAAACGCTTAATCCGGGAATGTGGGGCCAAGTTTATATTAAGTGCGATATGTAAAAATCGTGCTGGAGTATGCTTAGTGAGACTATAAAAGTTAAATGTGAAAAACAACTCTTAAAGAACAATAAATACAGAGTTTTTTTTAACATAGTCATTTTTAAAAATTTCTCAAGAAGATTGATGGTCATTATGGAAAAATGGGGAATGGCTGGTATAACACACCCTATACAAATGGTGATCCAAGGGCTACTCTATTGATCTATATAAGTGGGGTATCTGAAATAATTTGAATTTTTTAACATACATGTAAGTGGTATCAGAGGAAAGATTTTGAAATCTAGATTAACAATATTATAATGATGTTTTTCGTGTTTCATTTTATAAATGAAAATAATTATTATAAAATAATAATTAAAGTGTTTTTTGAGAAATAAAATATGGAATTTGAATTGCCACAAAATCAAAACGCATGGAGATATTCTTATAAAATTAAAATTATATAAAGGAATTTTACAAGTATCAAATTGTGAAATAAAATTTAAAGAGGTTTTAATTAAATAAGTAAACAAAGGATGCAACCCTTTCGGAAAAATTCTGAAAAAATCGTATTTTTTACTAATGTTTAAAAATATTATTGAGGGTGAAGGCATGTCTCGATAGCCATATCGCTACCGCTCACTTAGCTCTTCAGGAAAATTCTCACAAACATTTTAAATAAATAAGTTTAAGCAAAAACAACCAGCCAACACTGATTTTATTTTTCTTTATCCACTGTATATCGCCTCTTTCATACAGTGAAAAAGGATGAAAAAACTAAAACAACAAATAAAATATCACAAAATACTGCGACAATTTATTTATGTTTATGCAAATTCTATAATTTAAATTAATTCACGGGAACATTAAATTAAATTAATTAATCTCTAAAAATATCGTACCTATTATCCCGAACAAATTCTTAAAATCACCGATGTTCATTATTGAGGATGAAAGCACGTCTTACATTTTGCCAATTCCGAGTCTTGTAACTTTTCAACGAAAATCGCTATCAGAAAAAGAATTAAATTTATTTATTCAAAATTTGTAAAGAATATATCAAGAGTCTTAAAGTAATAATACGATCATTAATAAGTATACAACGCCAAAAGTACTTTAATAAGGTCGGCCAAAATTAAAAAAAGAAAAAAATTGTAAGCCAATTTTATCCCAAACTAAAAGGGATAACCAACTCATATACGCACATTTTGTATATATATTTTCAAGTTCAACTTAAATTTACAACATCTTAATATTTAAGTTCAACTTTTTATAGATTCAAACTTTTTATGACATTTTTCAAAATTTGAGGGCCACCCCAAAAGCCCCTTAATCCTATGGGGCCGACCGCTGTCAGCTCTCAAAACTACCTCTTCTTTGCCTCTGTGAAATTTTATTATGATATCTTCAGTAGTTCATGGGATACCGAATAAATCGGTGGTTCAGTGCGAAATGGCTATTAATTTTGGCTTGAGTTAATGCTTCCGATAAACAGAAAGTAGTTTTAACTCTGCCTAAAACGTAACACAACTAATACAACTAACAGCTTGAATAAAAGATAAACAAAATATAATATTAAATTCGTTCTTCATATGATTCATTTCTGAAAAATGTCAAATGTCACAAAAAGTAATAACGAAGGTAACTGAATTGAAAAAGGGGATGCTCATACAACTGATAAACATCGTGCAGAAAGTTTAATTAGTGAAGGTACGGTCAGATTATTTGATAACCACTTAATTATGGAAAATAATGTCTGTACTTCTCAAATATGTATTTATTATAAAATATAAGATCCTACTCAATATAGAAGTTAAGATATCACATTTATTATATTGTTACAAAGATGCTTTGTTGTAATCATAAAAATATGTAAAAATAATTGAGGCCAAGAAAGTAAAACGAAATGGCCTATTGTGTTTGCTTTCAAAGCTAGAAGTTTCTACAAAACATCTTTATTATAAAACAAAAACAACTAACACAACATACACACACCTACATTGTATAACAACTAAAAAAAAAAATACCCAACATGTATTTTGAAAAAATAATTGAAGGTTCTAGAAGTAAATACCAATGCTTACATAATGTGTCTAAGATAAAAATGGCAACGCAGCATTTTCTACTACGCAGCAGATGGAGGTAGAAATTCTCAAATATTTAAGAACGCTTAAAAAGAGGGTATATAAAAGCAACGCTAATACGTGCTGATTCATTCTGATTGTGAGCGTCATCTAGTTAAGATCTTGTGGTACAACCAGTAAAGTTGCCAGCTTGTATTATAAATCGCGAATAGTTAAATCGTCAAATAATTGATTAAATAAAGTGTAATTTAATTAAAACTCTAAAAGTTGTGTGTGTAATTATTTTGCAAATAAGGAACTCATAAATAAAACGTTTATAATTTAAATAAACCTAACAACTGGTGTCAGAAGTGGGATTGCAAAAATAAAAAAAACCACAAATGAAAGCTGTACACTAGTTGTGAACAGTTGAATAGCGGCAAGCATTTATCCTAAGAATTAAAATAGTTCCTATTCAGGACGAACAGGCTTGCGTGGGGGATAATGTTAGGAATAATAAAATCTGGCAACCCCTGTTCTTGTTTCCGTGTGAGCGTCGTGAATAAGTGAATTCAAGTAATGGTGTGTGTATAGAATAATACCACAATTAACCAACAAAAGCTAAGCACCCTCGATTGTTGCGTTGGTAGAGATGCGTGCTGTAAAACAGTAGATTGTGGATTCGATCCCCGCAGTACAAACCTCCCAAGGGGCAAAAGACAATTATTGTGTAAAGCCATGGCAGATAATTGTCAAGAAGCCCTTTATAAAAAATAGTAAGAATGGTAGCGGTTTGCGCAGCGAAGTGTAACATCATAACAAAGTGTATGGCAGACGTGTGAATGTCTGTGAATGGTTAAGGTTACTAAACAAGGCATCAAGTAGTTCATGTCTCGCCGGAGTAACACAGTAGTGTAGCGTGGATGGCTGCGTTTGTAGTAATAACGCATGGTTTTTATTGGCACCCATATGGGTATAACAAAGACTCTGGAAAAGATAAAGCAGAGATTTCACTGGGTAGGCTGCCAACAATACGTAGCTGATTGGATAGCTAACTGTGAACAGTGCAATACGGCCAAGGATCCTAGAAGAAAAAGACGTGGCAAACTTTAACAATACAACACAGGCGCTTCCTTTGAGCGAATAGCTATTGATATCACAGGTGCATTCCCTGTCAGTGATGCTGAAAACCGATATGTACTAGTGGTAGTGTATTATTTTAGCAAATGGCCCAAAGTTTATGCGTTTCCAATCCAAGAATCCAAAACAGTGGTAGACGCCCTTGTAAACAATTGGGTGTGTCGATACGGTATTCCACTAGAACTACATTCGGACCCGGGACGACAATTTGAATCGGCTATATTCAAAGAGATGTGCGACGTTTATGGTATCAAAAAGACGAGAACGACACCGCTACATCCATAGTCTGATGGCATGGTGAAAAGATTCAATCGTACCCTGGAGGAATATCTAAGAAAAGTGGTCAGTTCACACCAAAAGGAATGGGATGAGCATATACCCAAATTTCTACTGGCGTACCGGTGAGCTGTACACCATTCTACCTAACGAAGTCCAGCAAAAATCTTGTTTGGGACAGAACTAAAACTGGCAGCAGATTTAGAATTTGGTGTTAAACCTGGAACAGTGCACGAAGACAATGGAAACATTCTCCAGGCACAAGAAGACCTGCATGAGCTTCATGAGTTTGTCCGCAACCGCATTCAAATGACCAGCGATAAGATGAAAACCAGATATGATCGAGCAGCAAACACGGAGGGATTTACTGAAGGACAAATGGTTCTACTTTTTAACACGCAACGCAAGAAAGGATTATCCCCTAAACTGCAAACCCACTGGGAAGGACCGTACAAGGTGATAAAGAAATTGAATGACTTGGTTTACCGGATACAGAGATATCATAATCCGAGGTCAAAAATTAAAGTGGTTCACCTGGAGCGGCTGGCAGAATATGGCAGCGGTAATGTTGAGCCTATTCGGGACTAAAAGGCTTAAGTGGGCTGCAGTGTTACAAAGATGCTTTATTAAAATCATAAAATATGTAAAAATAATTGAGGCCAAGAAAGAGAAACGAAATGGACTGTTGTGTTTGTTTTCAAAGCTAGAAGTTTCTACAAAACATCTTTATTATAAAAGAAAAACAACTAACACCAAACGAGAAATAAACAAACACAATACCCAACCATACACACACCTGCATTGTATAACAACTAAATAAAAATACACAACATGTATTACATAATGTGTCTGAGATAAAAATGGCAACGCAGCATTTTCTACTACGCAGCAGATAGAGGTAGAAATTCTCGAATATTCAAGAACGCTTAAAAATAGGGTTTATAAAAGCAACGCCAATACGTGCTGACTCATTCTCATTGTGAGCGTCATCTAGTTAAGATCTTGTGGTATAACAAGTAAAGTTGTCAGCGTGTATTATTAATCGCGAATAGTTAAATCGTCAAATAATTGATTAAATAAAGTGTAATTTAATTAAAACTCTAAAAGTTGTGTGTGTAATTATTTTGCAAATAAAGAACTCATAAATAAAACGTTTATAATTTAAATAAACGTAACAATATTATAAATCGTCAGTCGTAATAATACGTGTCAGGAAAGATTGAATAAAGATTTTTAAAATTAGTGGCTACGCTTTTTTTTGTCAAATATTTGACTAATCTGACCTCACATTTAGAAATTCATTTCTTAACCCACCAAAAAATGAAGGCATGGGCTTGTCAGAGTGCTCTATGTTTTCAATTTTGTATATTAAATTCAGTATAAATAAATTTAAGTCTGTTGCTCCGTTTACCCATAATTAAGAGTGTGACTGATTCAGTAGTTTGTTTGTTCCTTGGGACAGTGTTGCCGTTGGTTACATTTGTTACATTTTTCGTTACCTTTGGAAGCTCCACGTAACATGTATAATTTTGTTATAACAGGCCAAATTTTCGTAACTTTTGGTACAGATACCAAATAAAGTAATATCGCTGAAAGAGTACTTGTTTCATTATTTGAGGTGAGAACCTCTCTTAACATATCAATTTAATTTTAGTAACAAAGGTTACCTGCAATCAAAATCCCATATGCAATGAATATGCAATCAAAATCGCAAATAAAAAATTAGTTTGAAATAAACAAAAAGTAATATTGCTGAAGTTCTACTCTGTTCGCGAAAAATTTTTTGCTTCATGTGTAGAGACAGCAAAATCTTTCTGGCAACGACTCTTTCCAACTATGAAATATTATGAACTGCACTTCGTGCGAAAAATTAAGCATTTTGTTCAAACTTCAATTCAATTTAATCGTGGCCGGAGCTCGCTTAAAGACGAATTCCGTGAAGGTCGTCCAAAAACGGCTGTTGTGCCAGAGAACATTGGTGCCGTGCGTGAACTCATTATGCAAGATCGACATGCGACATACCGAGAGATAGAGACATCCTTGGACATTTATTCCACCAGCATACATTCGATACTGCATGAACACCTGGCCGTAAAAAAGGTTTGTTCTCGTTGGATCCCGCACAATTTGAAAGTCGCTCAAAAAAAGGCTCGTATCGATTGGAGCAAAGAAATGTTGCAAAAATACTATTGCGGTGCTTCAAAAGATGTTTATAAGATCGTTACAGGTGACGAATCATGGATCTATGCGTATGAGCCCGAAACGAAACAACAATCGACCGTGTGGGTCTTCAAAGACGAGCAAAATCCAACGAAAGTTGTTCGTGGAAGAAACACTTCGAAGCAAATGGTCGCATGTTTCTTCGGCAAAACTGGTCATGTGGCGGCTGTTCCGCTTGAGCAACGTAGGACGATCACTTCTGAGTGGTACACTACAATTTGTTTGCCTGAAGTCATCGGAGAAATTTGAAAAACCAACAAGAGAAGCCGAATCATTGTTCACCATGACAATGCGAGTTCTCACACATCGGCTCAAACCAGAGCGTTTTTGACCGGCCAAGACGTCGAATTAATGGGTCATCCGCCGTACAGCCCTGACTTGGCACCTAATGACTTCTTCTTGTTTCCGCACATCAAGAAAAAAATGCGCGGTTAACGATTTTCGTCGCCAGAAAAAGCTGTTGAAGTGTTCAAAAACCATGTTTTAGAGGTGTCTCAATCGGAGTGGAAAAATTGCTTCGACAACTGGTTTGAGCGCATGCAAAAGTGTATAAATCATGCTGGAGAATACTTTGAAAAACAATAAAACAATTATTGATTATAAATATTCGCATTTTCACTAATAGGCCAGAAATATATAGAGCAGCCCTCGTAATTAGTATAGTAAATTCTGTCGAAGCCTAATATTTCAAAGAAAAAGGTAAAATGGAGTAATAAAAAAATCCCACTTTAAATAATTTTATTGAATGGCGAGAAAATGCAATTTTCCATCCCTGATTTAAATACTCATGAGTATCATTGGGCTGAAATATGTTTTCATACGTTTTTGTATTTATTTCTATTTTCGTTAAGTAAATGAATTTGTTGCCCTGTTATTCTCCGTGAAAAATGAATTAGAAGTTTTTACTATAATTTTATAAAAATTACATTAAATTACTATTAATTTAAGCAAAATTTCAAAATGTAATTTTTAATGAAAAATGTAACTTTTTTGAAGGAAAATCGTAACTTTTTCCTGTCCTTCGCTAGCAACACTGCCTTGTAATCTTGAAATGAAACAATTGCTAATGCAATGGATTTTTCCAGATGAATCGTCCAGAAGTAAGCTTAGTCTTAAAAGAACTTTCAGCCTTTTTTACAAATATAAAAGATATCACAATCAATAAAAGTTTCAAAATAATTTTTATACGTTACCAAATTACAATACATACTAAATTTACCACAATATTTTGTGATCGGTCCCACTGTGCAATTTGGTTACTAATTAGAAAACAGTACTGCTACTTGATAAGCTGCTTCCATATAACTCGTCAGAAATTACACCATAAACTATTTTTACTTCAAGAACTAAAGTCTTCATACATACCCAAAATTATATATATTCGCCAAGCAAAAAGTGCAAAAAAATAATTTTGTGTACCAGACATATTTAATTCCGTTTTAAGTATGAAATAAAAACCAACAACAAATTATAAAGATGGGCAAAAGTGTTCATACATAACAGAAAAACTGTTGGTAACACTAACATAACCGATTTTCCGCTTTAAAGTATCCCAAACGTGCTGAATCGGGTTTAGGTCCGGTGATTGTGGAGGCGATTTCAACTGCCTTGGTGCATGATAAATCAGCCAATCTCCCACAACGTTCTCTGTATGTTTGGGATCATTGTCTTGTTTGAAGATCCAACCCTGGCCAAGACCCAACATATCAACTGATGGCTGAAAATTGCATTCTAAAACCTGCTTATAATAGTATCGGTCCATAATACCATCAATGAACACCAACCGACCAACTCCAGATGCAGCAATGGCGCCCCAAACCATTACGTTGCCACCATTAGGTTTCACTGTGGGAACAATATTCTTTCGCTCAAGTGCTGTATTTTTTTAACACCAAAGTTTTCCACGCCCGTCATTTTCAAACAAGTTAATCTTGCTTTCATCCGTAAACAATACATTTTTCCAAAAATCTGCGCCTTTGTTAATGTGTGTTTTTGGAGCAAAGGCAAAGTCTTCGATTATTTTCAGATATCAAAGGCTTTCTGCGGGGAACTCTGCTTGCATAACCTTTAGCTCGTAACGCTCTTTGAACAGTTTTTGGATGAACTTTCTTATCCGTAATATTTTTGATCTTTTCTGCTAGTTTAGGCCCTGATATTCTCGGATTAATTGCCACTTCTCTAAAATAAAACTGACATTTCGCCTAGAGAGGTTCTTCGGTCGCCCAGATCTTGGCCTAATCTTTACGGAACCAGTTTTTTTGTACTTTTTGATTATGTATTGGACAGTGGCAAAAGGTATTTTAAAATTTTTGCTTATTTCGCGATAAGATTTTTCTGCTTTACGCTCTTGAACAATAAGATCTTTTACATCGATGCCAATTTCTTTACGCTTACTCATCTTGACAATTGAAAACTATTTTAATACAAAAATACCAAAAAAGATAGTTCAACAGATACGGGGGCCCCCTTCTATTGCAAGAAACTAACCGTATTTGAATAATTACAGGTTGCAAATTGTGATTTAAACAGAAGAGACTACATTGTATGAACGCTTTTGTCCATCTTTATAATTTGTTTTTTCTGTATTTATCATTATTTTTTGAGTTGAAGGAAATGTTTATTTTTGTTTCATAATTAAAATGGAATTAAATATGTCTGGTACACAAAAATTTTTTTGCACTTTTTTTTTTGGCGAATATATGAAATTTTGGGTATGTATGAAGACTTTAGTCCTTGACTGTATATCGATATTTATGATTGTCTAGAAAAAACAAAACTACACAAAAGAGTGGAGAAAATCTTTAAAACTTTCTTTTTTATTTGCAACAATATGATATGAACATAAACATGCAAAGGCAAGAAAGTACAAAATTAAATAGCGAAATATATATAATTTGTTACAAATATACTCAAGTTTAAATTAAAAACACTCTAATTTTGTGCTTTTGCCTCTTGCCCTCTTCTCTACGGTTTCATTAATAAATCAATGCTCTCTCAAACAAACAATGAGTAATTTTTTTACATTTTTTTATTGTCGTTCAAAAGTTAAAATATTCAATTTTTTTACTTTACTTTAGAGAAAATATAAAACAACAAACAATAAAAAAACATGATACATTTTAAACTGACCTTGAAAAAAAAGCGATAAAAAAGAAAAAAACAAAACAGAAACGAAAAAAGATTTCTAAAATAGTAATAACAAAAATGCGTAATAAACAACGGAATTGTTGTAAATGTTTTTGATTATTTTTTATCTTTTATGAGCAGCTGACAATAATGAGTAAATAAGCAATTGTGTGAATGTACGTACACTCGTAATAGCTCCTGTTTTTCGTATTTGTTGACTCATATTCAATTTCAAATTGAAACTTAGCCAAAATATTAATTGTTCATTAGGAGTGTTTTTTTTAAAGAATCAGCAACAAACAAACAAACAAAGCTGAGAAAAAAAAGGTTAAGGGCATCGTTGTACAGTTTAATAAACAGTGACTATTGTTAAAGGTTTTTAAACATGGTTGTTAGAAAATGCGAGGGTCACATGTTGTTAAATATATACATAGATTTGAATGACTCTTTAGAAACTAAAAAAAGCAAACGAAAAAGGTAAAAAATAAACAAAATAATGAATTGTAAAATAGATACGACGCCAATTTCATGTGTCTATTAAATTGCATTAAAAGCATTATAGGCCGTTTGATACGGCTGAGATTATATGGCGTCTCAGCGTGTTTTTCTGTACTGTTTTATACTATCGTTTTTTTTTTTTGGTGCCAAATGGTGAAAATAGTTTTGTTACTTATGCCACCCTCATGTTAACTTTTAGTTTTTGTTATGTACGCCTGCGTAGGAATTTCGCAGTTTCTGAAAAATTAGTAAACAATTCTTGTTTCTTATTCCTAATTTTCTTAAAAAATAAGTATAAAAAAATTGCCCTCCCAAGCTTGAGATTGTGTGAGAATTTTATCTAACCAGTGGTTGATTATAAGATCCTTTTCGAAGTCATTTCAAAGTCATGCTGCGTCTACTCTTTAAGTTGCATATATGGATACGCAGAATGCTGACGACAGAGGTGATGATGCCGAAATTACATTACACTCTCCTAGTATCTAATTTGTCTGCTTTCTTTGAAACAAATTAACACATTATTTAAAAATAACCGTTATAATTAAAATAACCGCTAAGTTCTAGGCAGACGTATGGGTCTGGAATTCTTTTATTTTACTCTACTGCGGCACTTTTTAAATTCTCTATTTCTTACTCTGTGAATGTGACTATACTTAATCCTACGTTCTCTTCTTGTTTACTACACATGCGCTATTCTAAACGCAGCCATCCACGCTACACACTACTGCTTACTCTGGCGAGACACGAACGAACGAAGTCGATACCTTGTTTAGTAAACATGCGCACCTACATCTAACCTGCGCAGCCATTCAGCAACACTTTACGTCCCGGCAGCTACTCAACTCATAACCAACTTGTTCTTGCTTTTACACATCTTAAAAACATCTGCCCTACACTGCTTCTTGTGCTGTTACTTTCCTACGATAACAGTTACGATATCATTTTCTCTTTACTATAAAGACGACTTGCCTTCATGAAATAATGATCTTTTTTCCAGAAGGTTTGTATTGCTGTTTCTCCATATTATTTTCGCTTTGCACGCATGACGGCTCGAACTCATAAACTTGGTGAACTTTTGTTTTGCAGTAAGCACACACATCTACCAACGCAGCGATTGAGGTTGCTCAACTTGTGTTAGCTAATTGTCGTGTTAAGGCCTCATTAAGCTGTAAACACATTCGACACAGCAGCTACCGACTACAAAATGTCAAAGTTAGAATGCATTTGTTTATATGTGAATGATTATTTTGTTGACAGCAAGGCAGCAAGGCGGCAGGTTGTTGTCTGGGCTGAATTCGCTGCTGCTGTCAAATTAAACTAATTTCTATTTTTATTGGCGACAATAAACATTTAAGTGATGTCAGTACTATAAGACATGTAAAATAATAAGCGCTTAAAATCTCTTATTAAAATATAAAATAAAAATTATTTTTTTTAAAGATTTAAGTCTAAATCTATAATAAAACTGTAACAGAATAATTTCAGTTCATGAAATATTTAAGGAAAATAGTGTTGCTGGTGAAGACAATAATTGATTTGGAATACAAAATACCATTTGTTAAATTCTTATCTGTCTCACGTAAGTGCAGTTAGATAGATTTGAGTAAAATTTTATGAGGAGATCCTTTAGGACCTTGGCTCAAACACATATTTTCTTTTTTCGTAGAAAAATAGAGAAACCAATGTAAAATCACCAATTTTACCGGAATAATTGTACTTAAACAGTTGTCAGCACATTTTAGTTTTGTATATAGAAAAATTTTAACACTTTTTACATACTTTTCAATAATTGATTAAAACATATTTTTCGAAATTTGAATATAAAAAAAAACTAGAAATGCCACACCGACGAATTAAAAATACTACAATTGTCATGGCGAAAGTGTACCAAGAATAATTGTAAAAATTTCTGAGGAATGTATTAAGATGTACATAAAACTAAAATCCCTTTTTTGTGTGGACAACATTTAGTTAAAAATTTACTTCTGTTCTTAGTATTTGCTGATTGAATATATTAATTTCAATTGTCGTATGGGATATCTGTAAATACAAAACACGATTGGTTTTAATAGATATCAAAAACTTTGTTTTTAGTATTATTTATTTTAGTAGACAAGAAACTACGTTACACACACTAGTGTACTTATTATTGCTTCTGAGAAATACTTCTATATATTTTCAATCTTAAAGACAATCAAAACGAATTATTCTACTCTTTAAATAGCCTCTTACAAAATAGTTAAAATATTTTTTTAATTATAAATCGGAGCTGCTTCTTTAAAAATCGCTTAAATAACATCACTGAAATACAGTTAATTCATATTTTTGTTATGTAGCTGCTGCCTTCAAAATAATAATGTAGCTGCGTACAAGGCGACAAATGTTGCTAGCGTCATTTGCTGTCGTGTGTTCGTGTATCTTGCTGTGGCGAATGTGTTCAGAGCATTAGTCTTTACTTTCTGTTGCTGTTCTGTTTTGCTTCGTACCTTTCTGCTTTTTATTTATTTTGATTAGTTTTTCTGTAGCAAAATAACAGCTGTTAATAATAAACAAAGAAAACAGAAAGAAACTTAAATTTAAAAAAAAAAAATATATATATATATATATATATAAATAAAAAATAAAAGCAATAAGTAAAAAAATACAAAAATGAAAAACAATAATGATAGCGCATTAAATTCTGAGTTGGATTCCCAGTACGCTTTTTATTTAGCATTCTGTAGTTTTTGTTAAATTTATATTACAAAATATCATTTGTTTGTACTAAACAAATAAGTCGTCCAAATTTTAACTGTTCTTATTTGAGTTAAACAAAAATTATAAAACCAAACTGTTGACTATAAAAGTGGTACGTACCCTCGTTTTTGCTTTCAACTCGGAGTTCGCCGTAGTACCTCATCTCGCTAGTACATCTATGCACAATTTCAGATCCGCTGGAAGCGACCTGAAACACGCTACACTTGTCCAAAGATCTATGCAATCTCCACCCGTCATAATGTTTAACAAACCACACATACAAGTCTTACTTTTAAAATTCCAATGATATTGTGCCTGTAAAATCTATTTTTGTTATTGAGTAAAACATAGGTCTAAAACCAGATCCCTCGAAGAGTTTTTCATTCATAATTCTCGTAGTAAGTGCACTGAAACGAAATGAGGCATATCTCTGCTACTTTTTTTTTGCTAATTAATAGGCTAATGAATTCATAAAGTGATGAGTGATTTAGGGTGTTTGGAATAATTAGAGGCAGATAAGCACAAAATTACAATTGCTTCGAGAAAATTACCTCCATTAATAATAATAATGAATGATCATTTGGTTAATAACTTTTTAAATCAGCAAAACAATCGTTTACGTGGCTTAAATAAATAAATTGCAATTAATTTGGTTTTGTTTGCTGGCCAATAAACTGCATTGTTCTAGCTATAGAACTTTTAAAATATCAATCATTTTTTCTTTCTAATTAATAATTTAATTACATAATTTTTCGATTTTATATTAATTGGGACTTTTGTGTGCCAAAAAATGCATTTTCTGTCTGCTGTCAGTTAACGTGTGATTATTTTAGTTACGATTGATGGTTTTTCTAATGTACTCTTCTTACTTTATTACTTTGAAAAAAACTTAGGCGTCTTCAGGCAACAGGAAACATAAATATTAATAAATAGATTTTTTCTTTCGATTTTTTGTTCCTAAAGATGCCACCATACGGTGTGGCAAATATTGAAAAATTAAAAAATATTAAACTTAATTGAAATAACAAAAAAAAAAAATTGGTATTGCATATATATAATTTTACATAAAAATGACATCGGTTCTTTATGGGTTAGGCACTGTTAAAAAAATTTAGTATTTCCTCAAAGATCTCTTCAAAACCTTTAAAATTATACCCATAATGATATTTCAAAAATCTAAAAATTTCATGTGTGTGAAGATAAATTCGAATTTAACTAGTAGAGACACAAACCAATTTTTTAACATAGCTAATTTTGCAGTTAACAGAGCACTGTTAATCATTTAACAGTCGTTAGAATTTTGACCTTTATAAATTAAAACGCTTAACCCGGGAATTTGGGACCCGGTCCATGTTAAGTGCGATATGTAAAAATTGTGCTAGAGTGTACTGGGTGAGATTATAAAAGTTAAATGTTCAAAACACTTCTTAAAGAACAACAAATACAGAGTTTTTTAACATAGTCATTTTTGAAATTTCTTGAGGAGATTGGTGGTCATTATGGAAAAATGGGAAATGGCTGGTATACCACACTTAACTTTTATAATCTCACCCAGTAAACTCCAGCACATTTTTTACATATCGCACTTAACATGGACCGGGTCCCAAATTCCCGGGTTAAGCGTTTTAATTTATAAAGGTCAAAATTCTAACGACTGTTAAATGATTAACAGTGCTCTGTTAACTGCAAAATTAGCTATGTTAAAAATTGGTTTATGTCTCTACTAGTTAAATTCGAATTTATCTTCACACACATAATAGACTGTACGTCTGAACAACGCTTGTAAATTGTGAAAATTACTTAAAAATTCTGGTTCTTTTCCATGCTTACAAAATACAACTGGAGCAACTAATAAAGCCTTACAATTACCTTGCAAGGCGTAGATTCGGAGAGAGGCCCCAAAACAAGGTTACCGTTGACCGTGATTTCCTTAAGCGAATTTTCTTTAGTGTTTAAGCTCACTTTTGTTTGATAAATACGTCAATAAACAAAACTACCGTAAGTGTAGTGATGATAATTCTCAAGCGTATGTTGTGTGCTTTATTGACTGTTAGAATCATTGGTTCGTACCTCCTTAAGAATAATGCTGGTCAGAACGTTATATTCAGTGGTGATCGCTATAGAGCCATGATTATAAAATTTTTCGTTCATCTATTGAATAAACATGAATGGCAGAAGCTCTGTTTTCAACAAGACGGTGCAGCATGTCACACACCTTCTCGTACCACAATTTATTTATTCAAGGAAACGTTTAGTGACCCCTTACTTTCAGGATCGTGCGATTTGAAGCCGCTAGAGAAGTCGCTACTCTACGCCGATAAAATTGAAATAATAAGTCACTTGGATAATAAAATTCCATGCAGATATACGGCCACAAATGTAAAAAAAAATCATTGAAAATTAGACCTACAAATTAGACTACGTCCGAGCCAGCTGTGGCAGTCATATGCCAGAAATCATATTCAGATTATGGTGCCACAAGAATAAAACAAATTTCATGTCAATCTAAAAAAAATTACCCTTGTTTTTACCATTTCCTTTACTAAAAACATACAACAAACACATAAAATATAAAGGGTGCCCTATGGTGTTAAACCACAATAGAGAGATAATTAAAGTCGACACAGACTGTTATTACATATGGCCGCTTTTATTAAAATTATGTAATTAAAGCGGACAAATCAAAGGGTGTTTCCCGTATACTGTTATAACTTTTAAAGCTTATTCTTGAAAACTTATTCCTACAGTTTGCTTTCATTTTAATTTTATTTTACATCAGACTATTTCTTCAGTTAAAAAAGTATTAACATTCTTAGGATGCATTTTTATTTAAACTATTTTTATATATGAAGTATTATTTTAAAATATTTTTTCTCAGTGTGTGTGATTTGCACACTGTTTAGCGGGTGCATTTGATTTGTGCGTAAAACGAAGTTATTGAATTTATAAACTGATTCTGTCAGTTTATGAAAAAAAATTGTTTTTTTTCATCTTTTATTCATAAGCTTAGTTAATGAGTATTCGTGTAATATTATTCTGTATTTACTTATATCACATTACCCTCATAGATAACTATTAAACAAATACAAATATAGAATATACCCGTGAATATTATTAACATTATTTTATTTATAAAAAAAAAAACAATATTCAGTATAAAAATTAATTACATACGCTGTTAAAAAAATTAACACGTATTTTTTGCCTTCGAAGTAATAATTTTATGGCGTTAAAAATAATTAGAACAAAAAACAACGTAAAAGTACCTTTTGACACGAGTCGAATTTCCTGTTATGAATGCAATTTTCTGCATACTTGCCAGATGAATTTTTGCAGAGAAAACCGTCAAAACGGCTTCTGCAAATTATTATTATGAAATTTCAATACTTTTGATAGATCAACGATGTTCTACTTTGTGTTATACCGCATTACAGCGAACAATTTTCAAGTTTCGATTGCAATTTTCTAGATAAGGTAGATTATCTGTCACTAGCCAGATAAAGGTGCATTTGTGTTTGATATATACTTCTAATTAAGCTTCTAAATAAACGTTTCAGACGTTTAGTGTTTTAATCCGATAAAAAATTACTTAGTTTTAGTGGTCCGAAGTTGATTTTTCATAAAATTTTTAAAGATTTTCACTGATTGTTGTCATTGTAGAAGCTAATAATATTTATTGATGATTAAATTTAAGGATCTGGCAACCACAATTGTGTCTAAAAATAAACTAAAGGTCGGGGTACATAGAATCCGTCATATGGTATAATTTGTCTTTATTAACTGATAAGTAAGTTAAGATACATGTTTTCTTATGAGTACGAAAGTTGGGCAACTTTTAACTTTTGACGTACGTTGAATATTGAACAATCGGTGGATGTCATAAACGTCATTTAAGCACTGTTCTTGCACGCAAAGAAAAAATATGGTTGAGGTAACCATAATCTAAGAGCAATATAATATGGTTGCATTATATGGTTGCTAACAAAACATAGTATTGTTACATTTGCAACCATATTGTTGTCCAAAGTATAAAAATAATTATGTTCAAATATAAACATTAAATAGTTAAATTAAAATATAATAATATGGCTGAAAATGTCATGTTATATAATTGAATTATAATATAGTCTCGTAAGCGCAAAATTTTCCTGATATAAAAAACTAATTATTGTTTTATTTATTAACGATTTGTCATAAGAATTATTTAAAAACTTAAATTCATAAAAGAAAAATTATTTGCATAAAATAACAAATAAATGATTTTACAATTATGCAAAAATAAAGATTTATATCTTACAATACATACATATTTACTTCAACTTTTTTTTAATGTTTTGGTTCCCTCTTTATTTGTTTTTATATTTTGCATATTTATTTTGTACATAAATTTTTATTTTTTCAATTTCTTTAACAATTAAAAAAATAATTTCAAATTGTAGATACCAGAAAAATTACTAAACTGTCAAGTACTAGAACAAAATATTTTTAAGCGTAAACATTATTCTGTTGCTTTTAACCATACTTTGATTTAAAATAATATATTATAGTTAAATATTTTATATTTTTTTAAAAAAAGTTATAAAACTTTGGTTATGACTGAAATTTTTTTAAGTTAAAACCAACCATGTTGCATTTTCTGTGCACAGTAACCATATAATCGTTAAAAGTTAACAAAAAATGTTTATCGTGACTAAAGTTTTGGTGAAAACTTCTATAATTGGTTCTCCGCAACTATACATTGTTACAAAGATTATAATATGGTTATTGTGACCATATCACAACCATGTTTTTTTCTGTGTGTGAGCCAATACATGAACATAGTTCTTTGATTTTCTCTGTTTCAATGTTCCTTGTACTGCAATATTTCTATTTTTTTAGCTTTTCTTAAAAATGTTGTCTACAAGTGTTAGGATCTCATGTTTGTACATCAACAACTATTATAAGAAGTAAATACTATTCTTTTTCATCCATTTATTTTTAAGTTGTTTGTCATTTCACACCAAGTAAAAAGCAAACAGTTACTGCTGTCCCGCCATTAATATGACTTGTTAACATATATTTTTCATATGACAGCTTGAATTTCAAAATAGGTGTACTCCAGCGTAATAAGTATTGGCCAGTTTTTGACTTCATATTTAAATACGCATTTAGTTAATTTGCATTTAAATTTAAGAATTAAATTTAAATTCAATAGTACAGTTTCAGTTTTCAGTCATTAATGATCGTTCTTATTTAACTATGAAAATATGGCAGCATTACGAAATATCAAAATAAATCACCATTGTTTAAGAAAAACAGCTGCTAACAAACACAATGAATTGCAAATTTTGTGAAAAATATTTTAAATATATTAAAAAATGCCAGCGATACTCATGCATTCACCACACAAACTTATTTTATTTATTAATTTAACTTTTTAATTCCTATTTTTATTATGAAATGTGTGCAGAACATAAAATATTGTTCTATCAATGGCAAAAATATTTTTTTACTTTTGTTTAGTTCTGCGACAACCATATGGTAAAACTATATTATTTAAATGGACTTTAAATGCGTAAGATTGGTCATTTAAGTTTCATTTAAGTGTGCATTGAAAAACTGAATTTTGTACTTTCATAGAATTTAAGTATAAATGTCATTTAAATAAGAAGTCAAAAACTGGCCCTTAATGCTTGTTAGCAAAATAAATTATTTTAAATTCGTGTTTAAGAAATAGTGAAATATTTTTTTTTAATTAAGGCTAAACGGATGATGTATGTGTGGTCAGTACCACACATTTACATATAATGCTATTGTGAAGAGCTGCCATTGTGTAAATTTAACTCTTAAAACTCTAGAGAGCTTTCTATTGCAAAATTTATAAATCGGTAAAAAAAACATTTAAATATCTAATTCCGATGGATTTTTAGTACACGTGATTGCAATAAATTAATTTACCTTTTTTTCTTTTTAGGTAATTTGACTGACTTTTTTTCACATTATGTAAGTATAAGCATAATTCAAGCATTTAAATATCAATTTATTAATTGACATTAGAACTTGTTTATAACTTTAGCTGTCAGATGTAGCTTAAAGAAAATGTTGTTTTAAAATCAGCAAAATAGTGCCAAAATCGCCAGATCATGTGTGCCATAAAACTGATTTATTTTGGCTTACATTTTCCCAATATGTTTATTTTTGGTTTTTAATTTTTTTTTAATTCAACCTGTTGTATTATAAATACTACTTTTAATTTATTTTACTCTACTTTCACTTTGTTAATTTTAATCATAGGTCTACTATGATTTATATATTAAGAATATATATATATATATATATACGAGGGCTGCTCTATATATTTCTGGCCTAATAGTGAAAATGCGAATATTTATAATCAAACATGGTTTTATTGTTTTTCAAAGTATTCTCCAGCATGATTTATACACTTTTGCATGCGCTCAAACCATTTGTCGAAGCACTTTTTGCACTCCGATTGAGACACCTCTAAAACATGGTTTTTGAACACTTCAACAGCTTCTTCTGGCGACGAAAATCGTTGGCCACGCATTTTTTGCTTGATGTGCGGAAACAAGAAGAAGTCATTAGATGCCAAGTCAGGGCTGTACGGTGAATGACCCATTAATTCGATGTTTTGGCCGGTCAAAAACGCTCTGGTTTGAGCCGATGTGTGAGAGCTCGCATTGTCATGGTGAACAATGATTCGTCTTCTCTTGTTGGTTTTTCGAATTTCTCCGATGACTTCAGGCAAACAAATTGTAGTGTACCACTCAGAAGTGACCGTCCTACGTTGCTCAAGCGGAACAGTCGCCACATGACCAGTTTTGCCGAAGAAACAGGCGACCATTTGCTTCGAAGTGCTTCTTCCACGAACAACTTTCGTTGGATTTTGCTCGTCTTTGAAGACCCACACGGTCGATTGTTGTTTCGTTTCGGGCTCATACGCATAGATCCATGATTCGTCACCTGTGACGATCTTATAAACGTCTTTTGAAGCACCGCAATCGTATTTTTGCAACATTTCTTTGCACCCATCGACACGAGTCTTTTTTTGAGCGACTTTCGAATTGTGCGGGATCCAACGAGAACAAAACTTTTTTACGGCCAGGTGTTCATGCAGTATCGAATGTATGCTGGTGGAAGAAATGTCCAAGGATGTCTCTATCTCTCGGTATGTCGCATGTCGATCTTGCATTATGAGTTCACGCACGGCATCAATGTTCTCTGGCACAACAGCCGTTTTTGGACCACCTTCACGGAATTCGTCTTTGAGCGAGCTTCGGCCACGATTAAATTCATTATACCAATTTTTCACAGTGCTATGGGACGGTGCTTCATCGCCATACAAAGATTTAAGTTCATCAATGCACTCTTGTCGTGATAATCCACTTCGAAAGTTGTGAAAAATGATGGCACGAAAATGTTCACGAGTTAAATCCATTTTTTTCTATATTAATTTTTTCAAGTCACTGTAAACAACACAAATAATGGTCGTACGTCAAAACGTTTTGAGTATGATTATGCTTAAAAATTACAAACTTTCTAATGGAAATGTCAGATTGCACTTGGCAGCACTCAGTGTTGCCAGGCCTGAAATATATATAGCAGCCCTCGTATATATATAAAATTATATAATAATATTAAAAAAAAACAGAACCTACGTAAAAAAAAGGAAAAAGAACCAAAATGGATTTAAAATCTATTCCTGATTTAAGAGTTTGTGGTAACAAAGCCAAGAATTGGGAAATATTTCTGCGTGATTTTGAAGATTATTTGGTCGCAAAGAATACCAAGTCAAGTGACAATGTAAAACTTGACTTGTTGAGGAACCAGATTGAAATTGAAGGTAGAGAAATAATACGGTCATTGAATATTCCAAATGAGGATATTAATAACTACGCAAAAGTGATCAAGGCTTTAAACGACTATTTTTCACCAATGAAAAATATTTTATATGAAAGGTTTTTGTTCTACAACCGCTCACAAAAACCGAACGAGCCAATTGACGATTTTGTAAGAGATTTAAAGGAACTAGCCAGAAGCTGTGAATTCTCAAATGTATTGGAAATGGTAAGAGATCGTATTGTATTGGGTGTATCAGACTCAAAACTTCAAGAAAAGTTAATTAAAATGGAAAAAACTGAAACAGAAAATATTATATTGGAATGCAGAATATATGAAAAACAAAACCAACAAATCAAAGAAGTTCAAGGGTCAAATCAGCTTGTGCGTGATGTTCAGCAAGAAGATGGAAATAATGATAAGACAGAAGACTTAGATATTATTATAAAGCAGCAGAAAGGTAAATTTAAATACAGTAAAAATAAAAACAATTATGACAAGTTAAATAACATGAACATAAAATGTACTAAGTGCTTAAGATTTCATAAATTTAATAGCTGTCCGGCATTAGGAAAAATTTGTAATAAATGCAAAAAATTTAATCACTTTTCTAAAGCTTGTAGATCCAATATTTACGTTAATACTTAAAATCAAAATGATAGTAATAGTTCAAATTCTAATTGTGATTTTGCGTTAACTGACAGCGTTAATTTGTTAAAAGGTAATGATATTTGGTGTCAGGAAATAAATATAGAAGGTCATAAAATTAATTTTAAATTCGATACGGGCTCTGATGCAAATATAATTCCAATTTCTGTCTTAAAACGAATATTTAGAAAACCAATCTTTCAGCCTACTAAAACTATTTTAAAAACATACAGTGGCCATAAAATAAGTCCATTGGGTAAAATTATGCTGAAATGTTGTGTTGTGAAATGTGACGGCTTTAAACCAATTTTAAGTAGAGATACTTGTGTCAAATTAGATTTGATTAAGAGAATTTGCAATTTAGAAAAATCTACGATTTGACTAGAAACATTATTTATTAAATTTAAAGATGTTTTTGAGGGCATAGGAAAATTTGAAAAAGAATTGAAATAAGTGAAAATGCTGTTCCTGTGGCTCATCCACCTAGAAGAGTTCCAATGAAAATTAAAAATAAATTGGAAATTAAATTAAATGAATTAGTAAAATGAATATAATAGAGAAAACAGATAGTCCAAATGCATGGGTTAGCAATTTAGTTATTCGTGAAAAAAGTGATGGTAGTTTACGATTATGTTTGGACCCTAGAGAACTTAATAAATATATAATACCAAACTATTATTTAATACCAACATTTGAAGAAATAAGTGCAAATAAAGTATTTCAAAGATACAATTTTGAAACTTTTGGAGATTTGCCTGGAGTAAATATATATATTGATGACATTATAATTGGTGGGAAGACGGTAGATGAACATGATAGGAATGTAAATGTATTTTTAAAAAGAGCTAGAGAAAAGAACATAAAATTAAATAGAAATAAAATTCAATTTAGAGTACAAGAAGTAAATTTTTTAGGCCACATTATTTCAAATCATGGTATTAGACCAGATAAAAAACGTGTAGAAACTATTTTAGCATTAAATTTTCCTAAAGATCAATCTAGCCTACAGTCGTTTTTGGGTCTAGTGAATTACTTAAGAAAATTTATACCAAATTTAGCTAATGTAACATCTCCGTTAAGAGAATTACTTAAAAAGAATAATGTTTTAATAAAATTAAGAGTATGGTTTCAAATCATACTATATTAACACCTTTCAATCAGAAAGATGATGTAGTAATTCAAACTGATGCTTCAAAAGATGGACTCGGTTGTTGTTTGTTTCAAAATGATAAAATTATTTCGTTTGCTTCAAGATCTTTATCAAGCGCAGAAAAACAGTACGCTCAAATTGAAAAGGAGTTTTTGGCAATAGTATTTGCTTGTAAAAAGTTTCATCAGTTTATTTATGGAAAAAAAGTTATTATCATATCAGATCATAAACCTTTAGAAACCATTTTTAAAAAGGATATAAATAAAATTGGATCATCTAGATTACAGAGATTAAGATTAAAAATGTTTCCATATAACGTCGTTGTTTTGTACAAGCCAGGAAAGAGTATAGTTGCTGCAGACTATTTTTCTAGAAATTTTATTGAAACAGGTGACACGGAAAATGAAGATGGCGTAACAGAAATGGTGCATAGTATAAATGTACAAGATGATACATTAGAAGGTATTGGAAATGCAACCAAAAATGATGAAAAACTAAGTTTGCTAAGAAGTATTCTATGGAAGGATGGCCCGAAAAAAATAAAATACCCAATTATATTAAAGGATACTATAATAAGCGATAGGATATAACAGTAGAAGGCAAATTAGTTCTTTATAATGATCGCATAATAATTCCAAAGATTTTGCAGCCAAATATTTTGAAAAAATTACACGAAAGTCATATGGGTATTTGGAAAACTAGGAAAAGAGCAGGTGAGTTATTTTATTGGATGAATATGAATCAGGATATTGAAAACTACATTTTAAAATGTGAAAAATGTCAGGAAGTTAGGTCGTCTAATATAAAGGAACCTATTATTCCGCATGATATTCCGAACTTGCCTTTTGAAAAAGAAAGTGGTTTAAGTTAATTCACTTAAAATCTAAGACTTCTTTAGATATCATTGAAGCATGGATAGAAGTTTTTTCTAGATTTGGGATACCAAAGGTTGTTGTAGCTGATAATATGCCATTTGGATCATATGAATGTTCAGAATTTTCTAATAGGTGGAATTTTAAAATAATTACAAGTAGTCCAAATTATCCTAGAAGTAATGGTATGGCTGAAAGAATAGTGGGCATTGCTAAAACAATTTTGAAAAAATCAGAAACAGGATTTAAACTATTCTCCAGCGCAGTTGTTGTTATATAGGCGTTTGAGAACTAAAATTCCAAGTATAGATAAGTTGTTAGAATCTAATTTAAAATACATAAACAGTAAATTTATTAAAAATGAAATGAAAAGGAAAGTAAATAATTTTGAGAAGTATTATAATCGAAACACAAAGGAAAGGAAAGGATTTAAGATTGGAGACAAGGTATATTTTGAGATAGATGTATCACGAAAGTGGAAACCCGGAGTAATAATTGCTTATCACAATACGCCCCGATCATACATTGTAAAGAGTTTAATTGATGGAAAGACTTATAGAAAAAATTCCTTTCATATAAAACTGAGAAAAACAAAATGTAATGATTTTAATTCTGATACTATTAAAAACGATACTGCTGTCAATATTCGCAAAAGTAGTCGCATAAAAAACCAAACTAATTTTTACAAGCCTTTATAAATATTTTTAATTAATTTAATTAAATTATTATACGTACATATTAAATATTTTGTGTATCAAAAAAAAAAAAAAAAAAAAAAGGATCTATAAATTTATTTTACTCTACTTTCACTTTGTTAATTTTAATCATAGTATACTTTGATTTATATATTAAGAATTTTCAATGTAATAAAGAATTAATTAATAAGGAGACATTAAGAACATAACACAACCAACGTATTCAACATTTTTTAATTTACTAATAAAAATAAAAAAAGAAAACATAAATTTACAAAGGCGAATTCATAAGTTTATTACTTTATCTCGAAGGGGAAATAACTGTGTAAGAGCAGATTTTCCTTTTTCAAAAAAGTGAGGTTATAATTAAAGACGCAACGCGCAAGTTCTTTCTCAACTGGCTTTTATAAAAATGCTATCGTGTTAACAAATATATATATATATATATATATATATATATATATATATATATATATATATATATATATATATATATATATATATATATATATATAATATCCTGTTCACTTCCTATACGAAGGTGCAGTTCCTCGAGAGACTATTTATATCTGAAAACATGGCCAGGGTCATGTGGATATGTTCCCCTGCCATTTTTATATTCAGATTAAAAAAAAGACGAATTTATAAGAAAAATTCACCTTTAATTCTAAATGTCATCAAGTAATTAAATTTTCATTAAAAATCCCTTTTATAAAGAGTGAAAATTCTCCAAAAATCTTAATATTACAAAAAAAAAAAAAAATGTATTTACACAATTACTTCACTAAAAGCAGCAAAATTTAGTGCACACTTGCCAAATCCTCAAAAAAATTTAAAATAAACTGGTATTTATATGTATTTTGGTACCGTCAGTTGTTGTTTGAGATTTTCATTCTTCATACATTTTATGTTCAATGATTTGAAATAACTCTTTTATAAATAAGTTAAGGTTTATATTTTACAACAAAAATATTTCAGGTGATTGAAGGAGATATATATAGGTTTTTTTCTAATTTTTCTCATTACCATTAGACAAATATAGAAATTGTTCTATGTGTGTGAAGTTAAATTTTAAAATTTATAACCCTAGCCACATTCTGTTACGATTACCCAGCTAAGTTAATCACTTAACATAACCAATGTTAATACAAAAAATCTAATAGGTTTAAAAGTTTCCGGTCGATTTTTAAATAAAATAAAAGTGGATAGAAAAAAAAATTATTGAAAAGCACTTCTAATAGAGTCTTTATTTAACTCCAATAGTCAAATATATAAACATTTTGTTTTTTAAGAAATTATAGCGGTTTTTTCAAAAACACCACTTTTGAAATTTGAAAAAGGACTTTGGTCCTTTGAAACAATACTTTTTGACTGACGAATCTGTGCAACATACACAAATTTAATAAATCTGAAACAAGATTAAAACACTGAGTGGTCAAAAAGGTTTAGACTTGAGAAAAACGGGAGGGAAAAAACTAAAATTGAATTTTTATTAAAAAAATTTCAAATTGAGATTTGCTAAAGGGTCCGCAATCTAAGGTTTTTTTCAACTAGTTCTCATGTCCGATTTGACAGGTAATTAGTCTTATCCTACCGCTAAACGCTTGAACAACGCTGGTAAATACTGTGACATTACTTTGAAAATCATGGTAATGTTGCAGAATGTGTGCGAAAATTGCGTACGGATTTTGGAAGAAGAGAAGCACCGTCAGCTCCGAATTTTTGCTATCTTGCAAAAAAAAAGTGAAAGAAACTCATCGATAAACCAAAGCGTGAGAAGCCAAAAACAGTCAGAATTGATATTCACCGTCGTTCTCAACAATTGAACATTTTGGAGACATCATTGAGACGATTTTTGCATAAAGGCCTTGGTATGACGCCATACAAAGTCCAACTGGTTCAGGAGTTGAAGCCAACTGACCATCCAATGCTTTTTTTAAAGCATTTAAAAAAAGTTATTTGGCGGATCCTATATAATAACGGGGGTTTTATTGATAGAAACTAATCCACCACTTGTGCGATTATCAAAGGATTTATTGACACAGTTGTCACAAAGAATCCGCTCCAAAACCACTTTACCGTGCTCAAGTTAAGATCTACTATGTTGATATTGATGCAAAAAGGTATTTAGTTTTTTTATATATTATTCTCTCGATTACGTTAGAAAGCATTAAGATTTTAATTCATACACATACATACATACATACTACATTACTATTGTGAAGTTTATAAGAAGATTCGTCGCAGCCTCATGTATTACTCATAACCTGTTTAATTATTACCCTCTTTAATTTAATTTAAATTTAATTTTATTGAGTTAAGTTTTGAATTGCCTCTTATTTCTTTATTATTTTGCGATAAAACCACTGTTTCTCATATTTTTCTCCAGTCGTTACTAATTTTTGTGGTTTTATGAACCATCAACTGTTTTAAATGAATTTTTACGTCACTGTTGCTTTTTTTATTTTATTTCAACTCCCAATAAAATCGTTTGAAACAAAGTACATATCTATGTATATACAGTGGCTCACAGTCAAAGTGAGCCAGCATTTTTTTACTAATGTTTTTTAAATAATTTTTAAAATACCATCTTCCCACCATTTATTTCTTATTCAATTTGTTAATCCATAAGTGCAGCTCTATTTAATTGCATTTTCCCCGCAATTTTTCGATATTAAAGATAAAAACAACGAAAAAACCAAAATATGTTGTTAACTTCACCCCACACTCAAAATGAGCCACACTCTTTTGTTCTTAGTAAAATAACGGTAAATATTATTTTAATAAAATTTTTTTGCGTCGATCTTATTTTTACTGCATCATTTGAGTACAAAAAATCAAACAGTGAAGATGGGACGACAAACCAGTGTTGAAATTAGAGAAAGAGTAATTGAGCTATACAAAGAAGGCAAATCTCAAAGAGATATTGCTAATTTTGTGAATAAGAGCCGTGGAACTGTGCAACATATTATTCACCGTTTTACGAGAGAAGGTAGAATAGAAAACAAAGTGAAAAAAAGTACCAGAAAAGCATTTTCAGAAAGAAATGAAGCTTTTATAGTAAGAGAAATTAAAAAAAATCCTCGGCTAAGCGCTCCAAAACTGACAGAAATGGTCAAAACTCAGTTGGATATCCAAGTTCACCCTGAAACAGTAAAAAGAGTTTTAAGAAAACACGGATATAATGGCAGAGTAGCAAGAAAGAAGCCATTTATCAGCAAAACAAACCGTAAAAAACGCCTAGAGTTTGCTCATCAGTATATTAAAAAAGATATGAGTTTTTGGCAAAGGGTATGCGGTTATAAATAAGTGCAAATATCTAATAAAAATGCTTGGTTAGGTTCTATTTACAGACGAAAGTAAATTTAACTTATTTGGCTCCGACGGAAAGCAGATGGTATGGCGACAGAAGAACTCAGAGCTTCAACAAAAAAACCTTATCCCAAGTATGAAGCACGGAGGTGGCTCCGTTATGGTTTGGGGCTGCATGGCAGGAAGTGGCACCGGAAATTTGCAACACATTTCAGGAATCATGAATAAATTTGTGTATCTAGACATTTTAAAGCAAAATGTCAAGCCGAGTGTTCAGAAATTGGGGATCGAAGACGACTATTTTTTTTACCAAGACAACGATCCCAAACATAAGTCGTATATTGCCAGAGAGTGGTTACTTTATAATTGCCCACATGTTCTTGAAGTTCCACAACAATCTTCTGATTTGAATATTATTGAAAATTTATGGGCACTTTTGGACCAAAATATACGAAAACATGCCATTTCGTCACAAAAAGACCTCATCGAGGCTCTTCAATCAGAGTGGAGCACGATTCCTGCCGAATACACCCAAAACTTACTGGAATCGATTCCTAAGCGTCTGCAGGCTGTTATTTCAGCAAAAGGTGGTCCAACAAAATATTAATATTAAATATTAAAGACATTTACCCTTAGTGGCTCACTTTTAGTGTGATGTACATTTCCTTATCTTTTAAGTTTTTGTTGTTTTTTTTCTATTACTTATGTACCTATCTGAAATAAATGTTACGTTTTTAAAGTTTAGTAATTAACTAATAAAAGTCCTTAATATTTTTTTTCAATCATATTTTCTTTATACCATATATTAATAATTTCTTTTGAAAATGTATGCTGGCTCACTTTGACTGTGAGCCACTGTATGTATTTATATTTTTTCTTTACAGGGGGAAAGAAGAGAAGTTTAAAATATCGTTACATATATTTAAAACAATTTTGGCTTTTTTTAAGTTTATTGTGGCCGTAATTACGTCATTTGAGTCGCAATGTATATTAAAACGATGAGTAACAAACAAAAATGATTCAATTAATTGAAAGAAAATATCTAAATAAAACGTATGAATAAAAAAAAATAAATAAATAAAACAAAAATAAAAAATGAAGTTCACAGCAAAGCTAAGCGCTACAACATTGAATGAATGTAAAAACATTGTCAGAACAGTAAGTTTGTTTGTTTCTGTGCTTGTTTTTTCATTAATTACGGCTAAACGGATGAGCAGATTTTAAGGAAAGTCTAGGAGGTGTATTAATATTTTAAAACTGTGATCAGAAGAGGAGAAATGGAGAAGCGGGCATTTCAGCAATGTCTAGGCTAATCGATTTTAGTGAAACTTGAAACATAAAGAGACTCGCTTCTATAAGGTCAAAACTTATCTCTTTCCAGAGCTAGAACCTAGATGAGAGAAAAAAGGAAAAAACAAACATTTATGATTTTGATAAAATTTTAAATGTAGTTAAATATTTATGTATTTAAAAAGTAGAATATTATACGCTTATTTAAAACACGGGGGGCGGGGGTTCATGGAAAAGAAAAACGCGATATTTTATGTATTTAAACTAATCTTAACAAAATCCGATTTTAAAGATATTTAAAATGTAGATAAGTATGTCCTAATTGATAAGGTCCAAAGGCAGCGTTAAATCTGTTAGAATATTTAAAAAAAAATCTATCATTCTTATTTGTCATTGTAAAAAGCTAATAAGATGACTAATCATAATGGAGATTTGGAATAGATTATGTTGATACCCTTCACCATAGTAGCACGAATTCTACAGACTGCCAAGTTTGAAGAGTAGTTTTTAAAAAACTGCTAAAAAATTTTGTTTTATTCGGAGTCTAATTCGAGTAATCGATTAATATAGATGTGACACCATACAAGGTCCAAGTTGCACAGAAGAAAAGATTGAAAATCAAATGAATTAATTGGATTAATTTTTTAAGTAAAAAAATTCAATTTGTATTAAAATACATGTCAGTATGATGGGCTCATTGTTCATCACACTTGGATTTGTTATTCAAAAACTTTAGTGTTGTATTAATGTGTCACGCCAAAGTATCCAAGGATATAATTTCCATGGATTTTATGTCGCACTCAAAAGTGACATAATGTCCGTGAAAAACGTCATAATGTCCATGGACATTGTGTCGTTTTAAGTATGGACATAGTGTCACTTATAAAAGTGTCATTATTTCAAAACTTAAAACAACAACGGCTTGGCTTACCAAAGTTTTTTTGAGTAGCCGACCTTCCGCTGGGCGAAAATATTTTTTCCTCTATGGTAGAACCAAAATGTTGCATCTTTTTTACATAGAATACCATAAAATACACCCATAATATCCGTGGACGTTGATGGACATTATGTCGCTTGTTGGTGTGTCATAATATTCACCCAGCAAAAATTTTAATAAAGATAATCTAGTGTAGGATTAATCATTTTTGACGGAAAGGCTTCCCAACTAGATTACCAAACTTATGATTTTAAGAAGGCATGAGACTTTTATAAATAATTGCTGGGAATTGATTACATTGTTTATTGCAGGAAATAATAATGATGATTAGAACTAGTCCAATTACTGCTTCCTTGTTTTGGGAACTAATTTAATGTGTTATGTAAGCGAGTGACAAAATATGGCAATCTCAAAATAAGTCAGTATATGGCAAGTACTTTTTAAGGTAATTTCAAATTTTTTGCTGGGCATGGACATTATGTCTTTGAACGTTATGAAACGCCACCTTTTATCTATGTAGTATCGAAGTATGACATAATGTCCATGGACATTATATTACATTCTAATGCGATATAATGTCCATGGACGTAATGACATGGTACCTTGTATCTATGTATAAGCAACTGGCAAGACGTAATTTTTCCCTTTTTACGCTCACATTATTCACCCTATTTCGATAAAATATATTTTATTTTACGGGTATTTTTTACGGCTGATAAAGGATCTTGGAGGCTACACGAGGTTATACATGAAAATTTTTTTGCAATTGTCTGTCTGTGTTCGTACTACTGGAACTAACGAAATTTTGTGAGGAAGTTCCATAGAATCTTGGTTCCAATATATATATACATCACTGTATACAGAACTCTGGAATAAAAGTTTAATTTTAAGAAGACGAAGTCGTGGGCACTGCTAGTGAAATAATAAAATTAAATTCTGAGCCACTAAAAATTACGACTTAAGATTAAAACAATAAAGTTTAAGGCGGAAATAAAAATGTACGTTTTATTGCATTAAATTTAAATTATCTTTAAACATAAAATAAAAGTAAATTACTAAAAGAATAAAAATAATAATAAAATCAGTGTAAATTACTTTAAAGGAAAACTTATAAGAAAAGACTTATCGCTAGCCGTGCAAAAGTTGATTTTACCTGCATAAATATCCATGAATTTAAAATATTATTACCAACAGCGGTATATTTATTATATTAGTCAACATATTCGAGCTACTTCTGCTAAAATTTAATGCTTAGCTCTTACAGAGGATTATAAATGACAAATCTTTAAAGTTTTCTAATTGCACGTCATAATAAATAAAAAGCATTTTCTTCGAGATTATAGTAGCACTCTTGACGCTTTCTTGCATTTCTTATAGTGTCTTCTAAGTTTAGGACATCTGTTCAGTTGACATTGTTTCCGAAATATTATGTTTTACAGTCAAGAGCTGTTCGATATTTTCAAAACTGTGTTGCCGCCCAGACGAATTGGTTTGAGTTTTTTTATTTAAAACTATATTTAACCAGGTCCGCTATGCTTGTCCTTTATTAATATTAATATTTAGTATGCGTTTTTTAAAACTCGACCATTTACAATTCAAATCCAGGTATTAAAACAACTAGTACCAATTCCACTTTCTAAGATTCGAACTCTTGAGGAGCAATGCCGCACTGATAATTTTATATGGATAAATCTCTGGTTAATTTTTTTATAATTTTACCAAACACATTATTATCAATTATTTCAGAGGTTTAAAGATTAACTTTTTTCCAGTCTCATTTAGTTTTTGCGTACTTTGTGGATGGATAATATATTTATAAATATAAATTTGAAATCAACTTATAAAACTAGGTCATCTGTGGTGGGGTGAGATGTGGTGTGTGTTCTTGGTAGAAAATTATTTAACCACAAAATGATAATTAAATTATTAATAATTATTTTTATGGCTCAGCAGTAAATTTTGTAATTGTGTACTTAAATGTATAACACAGAAGATCGAGTATAAACATTTTATGGTTTTTGCGTCTCCATCGAACCAGCAAAAATTGTCTTTTCTTAGTTCCAATTTTTTGTTTGTTGAATGCTTTTAAATAAATGAATAAATCTTTCATATAATTATCAACTTTAAAAGTTTTTAATTTAAATCCGTTATTTTTTCCAAATTATTTGTCATAAGTTTCTTGAAATGCAAAAAGCTTGCCATTCAGTGTCTTTTGTCCGTGTCAAAATATATTTTCTAACGACCTAGAAGAAGCTTTTCGAATTTTTTTTAGTAGACAAAGCTGCCAAAAAAATGTGGTTACTAAATTTAAGCCAAATCGGCCAACTTATGACGGAGCTGTGAGCAACAGACGGCGAAGTTCTCTACTTTTATCGGAAATCAAAATTCTAAAAAAAAACACATAAAACTTAAAATATAAAATCCCAGTTAGCATTTGGAAGATTGTTTTTACAAAAATCACCAAAGTGAGTCTTTTAAGACTACCCAAGATGACTTAAAACTGATTCATCAGTTATGCGTTTAAAAAGAGACTCGAATATAACTCCGACAAACGCATAGAAAGCGACTTTCTAAAAAAAAACAAAAAGTACAAAAAGCAAATGCTTGAAATTCGACTGTTTTTAGAATTATTTTGGAGACATATTTAACGCAGCCTAACGATGAAAAAATGATTCAAATACATATTTTATTTTTATTTTTTATTTTTCTTAAAAATACCCAGTTAGCATTTTTTTGAATTATTGATCATATTCGAGTCTTTTTTGACTCCTCGACACGATTAAAATAATCGTTTATGCGCTCGTTTTAGAGTCGAAAATGAATGTTTTGTCGGTAGAAAATGGTACCCTAGCCGCGACTCTTCTGAACGAGTCCCTTATGACTCGCGTTTTCGACTCATTTTCGATACTGTTTTCAATCGTACTTATAATCAAATACGATACTTTTTCGAGTCAATTTTTGATCATATTACTAGCCGTATGCGAGTCTTCTTCGAACCATATTATATGAACATTTTTTATTATATTTTCCTAAATTTAAATATTGCATACTAAGTTTTGCTTATTGTTTATTACACGCTGTCTTGACGAGCCATTGATTTGTTCAAACATTGAACAATTTCATGTGCGCACATTAAAATGGCTTGTGTAGACCATCGTTGTCGATGTCATGTCGTTTTCAAACAACGAGAAATCGAAGCATTAACCTCGCCAAGTTTCCTCCACGCAGACAAACATGAACAAATTTTTAAAACCTATTCTGCTGACGTTTTGTTCATGTGCGAACCAATCAATTGCTCGTCAAGACGTAGTGTTACATTCGGTTGCATGTTATTCTTAATTTTCTTAAAATTCAAATTTAAAAAAATGAATTTTAAAAAAATTTATTTTACATTTGCCTCTATTTTCTTTACGAAGTGACATAAAAATAAAATATGTATTTGAATCATTTTTTCATCGTTAGGCGGCGTTTTATATGTCTCTAAAAAAAATTCTAAAAACAGTCGAATTTCAAGCATTTGCTTTTTATACTTTTTGTTTTTAAACAAGTCGCTTTCTTTGCGTTTGTCGGAATGATATTCGAGTCTCTTTTTAAACGCACAACTGATTAATCAGTTTTAAGTCATCTTGGGTAGTCTTAAAAGACTCACTTTGGTGACTTTAGTAAAAACAATCTTTCAAATGCTAACTGGGTACATACATATGTCACTTCGTAAAGAAATAGAGACACAAATGTAAAATAAAATTTTTCAAATTTTTTTAAATTCATTTTTTTAAATTTGAATTTTAAGAAAATTAGGAATTACATGCTAACGAATGTAACACTACGCCTTGACGAACAATTGATTTGTTCGCACATGAACAAAACGTCAGCAGAATAGGTTACAAACATTTGTTCATGTTTGTCTGCGTGGAGAAAACTGCTTCGTTTTCTCGCTGTTTGAAGCCGACATGACATCAACAACGATGTTCTACAATGGCCATTTTAATGTGCGGACATGAAATTGTTTAATGTTTGAACAAATCAATGGCTCGTCAATACGGCGTGTTATAAAAAATAAGCAAACCGTTGTTTGCAATTTTTCATTTTGAGAAAATATATTAGAAATGTTCGTATAATATGGTTCGAAAAAGACTCACATACGGCTAGTATTATGATTAAAAGTTGACTCGAAAATGTATCGTATTTGATTACAAGTACGATTGAAAATAGTATCGAAAATGAGTCGAAAACGAGAGTCATAAGGGACTCGTTCAGAAGAGTCGCGGCTAGGGTACCATTTTCTACCGACAAAACAATCATTTTCGACTCTAAAACGAGCGCATAATCGATTATTTTAATCGTGTCGAGGAGTCAAAAATGACTCTCGTTTTCGACTCATTTTCGATACTATTTTCAATCGTACTTGTAATCAAATACGATACTTTTTCGAGTCAACTTTTAATCATATTACTGGCCGTATGCGAGTCGTTTTCGAACCATATTATACGAAGATTTCTAACATATTTTCTCAAAATGAAAAATTGCAAACAACGGTTTGCTTATTTTTTATAACACGCCGTATTGGCGAGCCATTGATTTGTTCAAACATTAAACAATTTCATGTCCGCACATTAAAATGGCTATTGTAGGCCATCGTTGTCGATGTCATGTCGGCTTCAAACAGCGAGAAAACGAAGCAGTTGTCTCCACGCAGACAAACATGAACAAATGTTTGTAACCTATTCTGCTGACGTTTTGTTCATATGCGAACAAATCAATTGCTCGTCAAGGCGTAGTGTTACATTCGTTAGCATGTAATTCCTAATTTTCTTAAAATTTAAATTTAAAAAAATGAATTTAAAAAAATTTGAAAGAATTTATTTTACATTTGTGTCTCTATTTTTTTACGAAGTGACATATGTATGTATTTTTACGAAAATTAAAAAATAAAAATAAAATATGTATTTGAATCATTTTTTCATCGTTAGGCTGCATTAAATATGTCTCCAAAATAATTCTAAAAACAGTCGAATTTCAAGCATTTGCTTTTTGTACTTTTTGTTTTTTTAGAAAGTCGCTTTCTATGCGTTTGTCGGAGTTATATTCGAGTCTCTTTTTAAACGCATAACTGATGAATCAGTTTTAAGTCATCTTGGGTAGTCTTAAAAGACTCATTTTGGTGATTTTTGTAAAAACAATCTTCCAAATGCTAACTGGGATACAACAAAAAATTTGTATATATGTATGTATATGTATATTACAAATATGTATATGTAATTACCCAGTTAGCATTTGGAAGATTGTTTTTACAAAAATCACCAAAGTGAGTCTTTTAAGACTACCCAAGATGACTTAAAACTGATTCAGCAGTTGTGCGTTTAAAAAGAGACTTGAATATAACTCCGACAAACGCATAGATAGCGACTTGTTTAAAAAACAAAAAGTACAAAAAGCAAATGCTTGAAATTCGACTGTTTTTAGAATTATTTTGGAGACATATTTAACGCAGCCTTACGATGAAAAAATGATTCAAATACATATTTCATTTTTATGTCACTTCGTAAAGAAAATAGAGACACAAATGTAAAATAAATTTTTTTAAAATTCATTTTTTTAAATTTGAATTTTAAGAAAATTACGAATAACATGCAACCGAATGCAACACTACGTCTTGACGAGCAATTGATTGGTTCGCACATGAACAAAACGTCAGCAGAATAGGTTTTAAACATTTGTTCATGTTTGTCTGCGTGGAGGAAACTTGGCGAGGTTAATGCTTCGATTTCTCGTTGTTTGAAAACGACATGACATCGACAACGATGGTCTACACAAGCCATTTTAATGTGCGCACATGAAATTGTTCAATGTTTGAACAAATCAATGGTTCGTCAAGACAGCGTGTAATAAACAATAAGCAAAACTTAGTTTGCAATGTTTAATTTTGGGAAAATATACATAATAAGAAATATTCGTATAATATGTTTCGAAGAAGACTCGCATACGGCTAGTAATATGATCAAAAATTGACTCGAAAAAGAATCGTATTTGATTATAAGTACGATTGAAAACAGTATCCAAAATGAGTCGAAAACGCGAGTCATAAGGGACTCGTTCAGAAGAGTCGCGGCTAGGGTACCATTTTCTACCGACAAAAGATTCATTTTCCACTCTAAAACGAGCGCATAAACGATTATTTTAATCGTGTCGAGGAGTCAAAAAAGACTCGAATATGATCAATAATTCAAAAAAATGCTAACTGGGTATGTTTATAACAAATATGTACAGTTTTTGGGCTGGAAATAACAATTTTATTAAAAATGGAACTATCATAACAAGCACAAAAAAAGCAAAATCGCAAATGCACAAAAATCGGAAACTCGCCGCAAAATAAAAATCAATTTTTTTTTAAAATAAATTGAGAATTACTGTTAATTTTTATTAAGTCACTTTTAAGGGTTCCGTACACAAAGTTTTTAAACGTAATCTTATTGATATCGCTATAATATCTCTTGGAACCTTAAAGTGTGGTCCCTCGAAATTTTGAAAAAGGGTGTATTACTATGGCCGCTATTACAGCAAATACAAAAAATTAAATGGTGAAAAGAAAAAAAATATTCACAGAGCGTGTAGCGCTTTTTCCGCTATATAGTATAGTATAGTATAGGGTTTTCCTAAGGAGACGTGATTTTCTCTTAATTCATTATAGGTAAAAATTTGAAATTTTCAACTAAAAATATCTAAAACATAAAAAGAAAAATTAAAGGGTGGCCCATACATAGTGCCAGACTATTTCTGTGTGATTCCAGCTTGCGCTTCTAATTGTACAAATAAAATTTCAAGTTGTAGAGTAAAACCGAATAACCATAAAAATTCTGGAAATTTCTTAGAAAAATAAAAAGAAAAAACGATAAGAGTCCATTCTCTTATTTTTGGGGGGTGTGTATCTGCTGAATATTTGAATAAATGAAAAGTGCACAACTTGGATTTTAATATTTTAAAATAATATTTTTTTACATTCTGTTTTATCTATATCATTGATCGTTTAATCTGTAAAATTCTCGATGAAGTCTTAATTTTTATTTGGGAAAACAAATATAACCATGCAAAGGTTTGTAAAATGATGGCAAGTTTCGCTATTGAAAATTTTCAAAGTTATTTTTAGCACTGCTAAATTTGGTCAAGGATTCCTTTCCTTCTTGTTTTAAAAATGCACATCCTTGTATTAAAAGTATTGAAAATAATTAAATACTCTGCAATTCAGTTATAATAATCATCAAATATTGAGTGCAATCATTTTCGTATTTCTTTCAATCTTTTATAAATCTAGCGACATGTAAGTGGTAATTTCTTTTACAGAACCACGTTGCAATCATTTTATTCTACAAACCGTTGCTATTTAACGCATCATCAAATATAAAATGAGATTTTTTCTTAATAAAAACAGACATTAACACGCTAGAAAAACTTAACGTGTGTCATCGGTATTTTGTGTTGCATTACTGTTAAAAAAGAAAACAAATAAATAAATGTCATGTTTTAACTTAAATGCAACAAGAAGCTGAACAAATTTCATTCTTTTTCTAGTTAAAATTTTCGTTCTCTTGCCTCTTGCCTAAAACGAAATAGCAGCAAATGTTGCAATTCAAGAAAAAGTCTGATCAATAATGTTGTTACAAACGATTTCTTTTGTGTGAAAGACGGTGTGTGTTTGGGGAAAAAAATAATTAAATCATTTTTCAATCTTCTCTAAATACACACAGAAATGGATGAACGGAGAGAAATATCTAAAATTAAAAAAATAAATTCAAGAAGGTTACATTATCGTCTTTCGGATGTTTAAAGCAGGTGGAAGAAATTTAACAAAAAAACAAAAAAAACTCTTTGCAATGCATTAAAAAATACAAAATGCAACGAAGCAAAAAAAATATTGGATGGTTTGTAACATGAATGAATGGATAAGATTGCTTGTTCGCCGGTGTTTAGGTACAACGATAATCAAATCTGGATCATTTGGTATATAAAAAAAGAAAGTTTGAGATTTTATATTAAAAATAAATTTCGCCACTATGAATTTATTTAATGTTATTTTGAAAGTTTTGGAATTGTAAGTAAGTTTAATTTAAACGCTCAAGTTGATTTTTATATTTAAAGTAGATCTTTAAATTACAACACAAAAATTCCTAGATTAAATCTTGATTAAAAATTGCTTTTTTATTAACTATTTTATTTATTGGTTTTAGTGCACGTCAGGTAGTCAAACGCTCAAAAAGCTGAGAAAGGTCATATACTACTTTTTGGAGATCAAAGTGTGTAAACGACCACACAGAAGCTCAAAGGTAAACAGTATTCTCGTCTAGATTTTACTGTTTCAACATATAAAGAATTTGCATTTAAATCTGCAGTCCGTAAAATTAAAATTAATAAAAATTATTAAAAATAAATGTTTTGCAATTAACAACACATTATAAGGCTACGTGTTATGTCTTAGGCTTCCGAAGTCTGTCTTCTTCCAGGTTGAGGAAGTCAGCGAGGCAGCCATTCCTAAAATACACCTTCGTACAAAATTCGAATTCAAACAACAACCAGTTTCAATTCTTGTTGAGCAGTTGGATTCTGTCAAAACTTAATGCTTCTACTGCTTTTTTACAACATATGGGACTTGTAATTTATATTTCCTGACTCCGTTAACACACCTCCAATGCTCTCTTCTTTCATTTTATGACCTCGGACAATTATCGGGTATAGGTTTTTTCATATCCTCGTGAATATTCATCAACAACGCAGGCATCTTTGAAACAAATTCCAAGGTAAGGGTGAAATCGGGAGTTGCTCACATACTAAAGACTCTCAGTAATTAAAAGATTTAATCATGATATTTATGGCCCGTTCCAAATTAAGTGCGATGTGTAAAAACTACGCTGAAGTGCATTTATAAAAGTTAAATGTGCAAACCAATTCTCAAGGAATAACAAAATTAATTTGAATAAAAAATCTATTTTTGGACATATGAATTCATATGGAAAATGAAAAGGGGAGAAGAGTATAACACTTAACAAATAGTATTTCAAGGTCTACCCAATGGAACCGTGATAGAGTGATATTTGTAATAATTAATGACATGTATGATACCAATGATGAGTGCTATATTCGGCTATTCCAAATGTTATATACCCTCCACCATAAATCGGCATAAGAAATTCTTTCTTATCATAAAGTTTTTCTGTTAAAAAAATGTTTTTTTTTTTGAAAATTGTAAATTTTGCTTGCGGTTGTTGTCCCAGCTTAGTAAATAATTCTAGTATAATTCAGTGGTGAATAAGTAGTAAGTGGTGAAAAGCTCACAAATTGTTCTTACCTCTTTTTAATTTTTTATTAAAAACAGTGTTGCCGTTTGGTTACATTTTTTTTCATTTTTTGTAAATTTTAAAAGCCTTACCTAACATTTATAATTCTATTACATTTGGCCAAATCTTCGTAACTTTTGGTGCAGACACGGCATAAAGTGTAATATTGCTGAAAAAAGTACTTAATTCATTATTTGAGGTAAGAACCTTTCTGACAGCTTTTTCTATTAACAGATCAATTTGATTTTAATAACAAAGGTTATACACTTGCAAATGCTGTTCAATAGACACAGCAAAATGTTTCTTGCTTCATGATAGACACATCAAAATGTTTCTGTCAACAATTTTTCCCAACTGTGAAATAATATGAGCTGCACTTGTTTCGTGCGGAAATCTAAGTACTCTCTTCCAACTTCCGGAAATTGGTAACAACTTTAGTTATTCTGCTTAAAAAATTTGATAACTTGCTAGTGGTTCCGTACCAGAACCTCGACTTAGAAGATATTTGTCTTTTAATTTCCTTGAAGAAGTGCCGTATTATATTACGGAGAAATTGTCAATAAATGTATGTTGAAGTTTTAAGCAAATAAGTCTAAAGTTTGTAATTAATAGCGATATTTTTAATATTATGAAATTGTGAATTAGCATTTACTATTCTATCGAAGCTTTCAAAGAAAAAAGTTAAATGGAAATATGGAATTTAAGTTCTTATTATATTTTGTATAAGTTACGTTTAATTAGTATTTATTTATGGAAATTTCAAAATGAAACATTTAATAAGAAAATGTAACTTTATTGAAAGAAAAGCACAACTTTTTCTTGCCTTTCCCTGGCAAGACTGATCAAAAACACAATCACCTAGAGGAATACAACCGAAAGGTAAAAAATATATATATATATATATATATATGGAAAAATGAGAGCCAGGCGTGGTGTTTTGCCCGCTGCCTGATTTCCAATAGCAAAATTTTCGGAACTATGCCTGATCAATTGGTGCATTTAAGTTTTCTCTAGCTCATCTAGTGCCTTGGCAAAGTTGATTTCAACACAAAAACGGACGTTTAGACGGACATCGTTCTATCGACTTTGTTATGCATAAGAATTCAGAAAATATATGCTTTATTGGGACGAAAATTGATATTGTGAAAATTACAAGCGAAAAATAACCTTTTTCGCCTGTGGTAAAAGAAAAAATATTTTTAATTTTGAATAACAATAACACGACGAGAAGTAAAGAATAAACTTATATAACCGAAAATATATTTTGCCATTTACCATTGTTTTGTTCCTTCTGTACAGACTTAACGAAGCTTTTGCTCCGTATCTGTCTGGAAGAGACCGCCAGGAATACCTCATTTTCTAACACGGTTTGACTTATTATTGTTCGAGAGTGAGGACTTTTAACGACAGAATCTTAATTTTTACATCAATATAAGAGCAATTGAATTTATAGTCATTTAAACAATACAATACAATATTTGTCTAATCCAAACCAATATGACAGCATCAAAGCTATTGTCTCAATGATGCTGTGTTTGCTTATCGCACTCTTATTTATAACTACAACACCATAAATGTATTAGCGTAGCAAACTGCTATTGCAAACCTTGCAGGTGTCGCAAACGTAGGATTAATTAGAGATGAGCGATATTTTAATACCTGTGATTAAATCACTGTTATTAAAATATCACTGGTGACTATAGTGATTGAGTTGATCAAATAACAGTTCTGCGTAAGAACGTTCTTTTATATTTGCACACATACAAACTTCAATTTAATTTTACTTTGTGAAAGAAAAATATCAGCACTTTTGACTCTTTCATTCTTTCATATCTAGGTAGGTGTGAGATCAAAATAGCTTTTTCTTTATGATTACTGTTTGTATAAAATATTACTTAGAATTATGTGTGTGAAGATAAATATGTCGAGTTATATATGTTTTTGACGTAACGACTTACGTAAAACATATATGAGTGTGAAGTTAAATATGTTTGAAGTAACATCATACAAAGAAAAACACGAATTGTTTTACATTTTTAAATATACGATATTTAACAATAATTTTGTAAAAAATAATATAATTTATGAGATTTCAATACCTTCTTAATTATATCTACATAAATTCAATTTATTTTTATTTGTAAAATTATTTTGGGAATTTTTATAATATTATTTATTATATTATGCTAATATCCCATAACATTTTCAAATAAAAATGCAATTTATTTGTTGGTTTGGAGCAGCAGGTATCTATACGTATTTCGCCGATTGCTAAGGCCAGCTCGTCAGGAAACTATCCAAATTTTTAGAAAAGCTGGCTTTAGCAACCGGCGAAATACGTATGCATTTTTATTTAAAAATGTTATGGGATATTAGCATAATATAATAAAATAAATAAATTTAAATAAATTTTCATCATTTTTTCACTACTCACAAACTCAATTTGAAAAAAGTGTTTATATAGAGCAATAGAACTGACCCTAGTAAACACTTTCCATAAGGTGGCATTACATTCCACCTCTTCATTTGGCCACATTGGCCAAAATCCTTCACAGAAACAACTCATAAGACCCAAATTTAATTTTCATCATTTTTTCACTACTCACAAACTCAATTCGGAAAAAGTGTTTATATGGAGCAATAGTATTGACCCTAGTAAACTCTATCTATAAGGTGGTCTTGCATGCCACCTCTCCATTTGGCAACATTGGACCAATATTTGATGTACTGACTTTCAATAAAAATAATTTTAATTTATGTAGATATAATTAAGAAGGTGTTGAAATCTCATAAATTTTATTATTTTTTAAAAAATTGTTGTTAAATATATTTAAAAATGTAAAACAATTCGTGTTTTTCTTTGTATGATGTTACGTCAAACATATTTAACTTCACGCTCATATATGTTTTACGTAAGACGTTACGTCAAAAACATATATAACTCGACATATTTATCTTCAAACACATCTTAGTATTATATACTTCCTATATAAAAATGAATGTTTAAATAAAAAAGGTCTGCAAACGGTGATCACGGTAACTATTTAAAAGAACGGTGATTCGAAAATCACGTTCGCTGGTAGCGATGTTTCTCAAAAATCACGGGATAGTATACATGCTGTCTTGTAACACCACAACAACAAAATGTATAGAACTGAAATTTTCTATTGCATACTTTCAAGAGCAAACTTTTGCAACTATTTTTATGCAAAAAGTTGATGATTTTTTTTCTGTTTCCTGTTTACGATTTACAAATCTGACATTTAAATAATTTGTTAATGTTTCTATAAATTACCTGTTAAAATAAATTTGCTATACGATTAAATAAAGGCACTCACGCAGATATGCTACAAAATGTGAAATCCGCTATTGTATTAAGTAATGTTTACAAGAATGATTACAATATGCGGTAATGATTCATTGGGTGTTTATTTTAATTATTTAATTCTAAAATTTTTTTGGAAGTTTATTTTTTGTAACCTTCTTTGGCAATAAAAACAGGCTTTATACGGCGCGGCATACTGTCCACTACATTTTTGAAGTCGCATATTAGATCACAAATTATCTATGTGATGTGTCCAAGCGTACCAAAACACCATTTTTAGAACTTCCTTAAGGTTTTCGCCGCCAAACTTTAAAGTTGGTCTGAATGTTTGGCGCATGCCCTACCATCCGATCCAAAACTATTTAGTTTTAACTCATTTGACCACGTGACCTGTGCGCAGGCCTGTTCCTTCCAAGAGAAGTTTGTTTTGGAAGTTTTATGCCTTCTGATGAGCAATGACTTTTAACTTTGGAACGTCTTTTCAAACCGGCTGACCTTAGCTTATTTATTATATACATTAATATTTTAATTTTCTGCAAGCTATTTTTAATTTGAGCTTAGAATTTCACGTTTTGTTGTCTTAATTTTAACTCCTCGAGATGGAAGTAGGAAATTTATCAAAAACTTTTGCAATTTCATCAAATTGGTGAGGGAAATCTTAAGAAATTATTCAATTCAAGGCGACTTTTATCTTGGAATAACAACTTGTGATTAAAACTTACAATTGCACACAAAACAGTGTTTCAACTGCTTATTACCCGAGTTTTGTTAGTTTTACTATTGAATTTTAGTTGTAAATAAAAGCTCAATAAACGAACAACGCAAATATGCGAACGACTAAGACAATAACTTTGTTGTTGTACTCATATTTGTAAGCATTACACAAATACTGGGACAGTTTTGATAGTGAGTTAAGTTCATTTGAAGGATGATCAGCAAGTTGCGAGCTGGTTAGTCGTGCAATAATTATACACCAGCAACTGCAGCAACGCTTACTAATCGAATATTAAAATAATCTTTATCGACCGCTTCAAGAAAGTATATAAGTATCTGTTCGTAAAAAACTTAAAACAAATACAATGATAATCCTCTAACTTTTATTTGAAAAAAGAGGAACATTGTTACACGTACAACAAAAATGTTTTCGTATATATTTAAAAAAAAAATCAACATTTTGATGTCTCAAAAATTTCCAGCCAAATTTTATAGATATTGTTGCAAAAATAAGATTTGACAACCTTTAATAGCTGTTACACCACAAGCAAATATGTTATTGCTGCTCGTGTGTGATAAACAGAGCTGAATAAGTTCTTACTTCCACCACTAAAAAAGGGTGGTGTGAATGAATGGAATGAAAATAAAATTTATTCACCAGCGTTGGCTGCGCAAAGAGTATGAGTTCGAATCCCACCAGAGCCTTGATCAAAATGGTTATTGTAAAGCAACGGTTGTAAAAGCAAATCAAGAGACAAGCTGAAGTAACAATCTCTCCCAAGATCTCTATTAAAAAGAGAAAAAATTTAAATAGCGCCTGTAAAGAAAAACAAGAAAATGTTGGTGGAAACAACAACAGGCATGTTGCTGCCGGATCCGAAATTTAAATTTCGTGTCTGATAAATCGTGGAAACAAATCGAACCAGAGCTGCAAGTAAAAGAAGAAATGCAAAGTAAATAAAGTAAAGTAAAAGATTAAAAAAATTGAAGGGCTGCTATTTGCAATTACACGAACCCTTACGTGGCAAAAGTAAAGAACAAAACAAAATTTTTTGTCATTTATATGGCCTTCGATAAATTTATTTTAAATCAAACTGTAAGATATTCAATTCTTTATTAATCAAGTTTCGTAAGCGATCATCCGTGTAGCATACAATTTTAATTAGATTTCATTTTAAAATGCATTAAAGTGGAATTTTATTTTTTACATTAAATTTGTAATCTTGTTTCTAATCCCAGTAGAGAAAATGTTTCATAAAACTTATTACACAGTTATTTTATTGTAATTTATCTTTTTAAATCCCCATTTAAGACATTCAGCTTCTTTTGTTGTTTGTTCATTTGTCTACGACAACTTAATTGTTTTTGAATTATGTGCCAGCAGAAAGGACAATGAACTTACAATTCATTCACTTAAACTTGAAGCCCATAAAGAAGTATTTTTTAATGAAAAGATACTAAAGGAAATGCTGCAGTTTTTTTTTTACTAAGGATGCAGCAAAAACATTTAACATTGCAAATAAATTCAAGATTTAGTTGGTTTGGAAAGGTCGTTTTTATATTTTTATACAATCTAAGTTTTTTTTTTAGTTTTCTTTAAAAGTGGCCATAATTTATTTTAAATTTAATTATTTTTCCTTAAAACCTTAAGCAAACCTTTTTTATGATTTATTTAATTTTAAGAAAACTGTTAAGCCGCAATTCTATAATTATTTAATATTAACGAAGTGACTTCTCGATGCTATTAAAGTGATCAAACAACTAAGAGTGCTCTATTTGGCTTCATCGAATTGTTCTTTATGTAAGTTTTTTTTTTTCAAGAAACCTCATATTTTAATTTAAGCAAAAAGCAGGGTGCCCGATACCGAACCTAGATTTTTATGCACATAAGTTAATCCTTTAAACTTCAACAACTAGACCTTCAAATTGTACACAGAGTTAGCGCGAATATAACGAATAAAATTAAAATTAAAGAATGACCCTTAAAAGACTTAATGTAAACGTATATTATTTGAGATTTTAGACATTTTACGTTTTAAAATTTGAATAATAACTGCCGTGTACATAAGATACTAAAATATATTTATAAAGTATTTCAGGATAAATTTGTATAGAAAATTTGTCATAAATATATTTCAAAGTTATATTTTTTTTAATATGGCAGGTAAATTAAAGGGTATCCTATACATATGTGTCTGCAACCAAGTCAAACTTGGCGCATTAATTCGATGTTCTTGGTCAACGAAAAAGTTTCGTAAATTATGTGGACTGTTCGCCAATTTCAAAACAATCTGGACACCAGAATATTTATTTTACATGAGAACTTAATAAAAAATTTGTAAACGATATGAAATCCTTTCTTACTTGTTTTCACTTTCTTTTGTGTCTGTGGTGATTAATTTGAAAAACAATAATATTAAATCGTCGATGAACTTAATTCTTTCTGTTTTTTGGTATTTAATAAATTTGATCAAATTCCCGTATCGACGAGCAAGATTTTAACTTCACCGTTGCCATCATTATAACTTGAAATTTGAATTCTCTGTTTTTCACCTTGTGATGTTGCACGATGAAGATACGACGTTCTCATCTATTAAAATGTAATTTACTGCACGTCATTGTTTACTTAAACGTACTCACAGATGTTATTAAAACTATAAAATAGTATAACCACAACAATGTGGTAAAAAGAAATAACATACAACAAAAAACAAATAACAGTAAACAAAATCAACAAAAATAATCTAGAATCAACTCTACACACACAATCATATAATCTTGCTCAGGCAGAGATGAACACATCTATATAAATAGATAATAAATAGGGAAATAACATACAAAATAACTCACAACAAGTAATTTACAAATGCCAGGACTTTTTGTTTTATTCTTACACCAGTGGTGGTGCTGGTGCTGGTGCTGATGTCGTTGTTTTTGTTGTTTTTATCGTGGCACACATCTTTACATATTTGAATAAATATATGCATGTGAGCATAATGAAATTCCTTTAAATGACGTTGGCTTCTGTTAAGAAAAGAAAAAAGAAAACAAAAGTACAAAAAATGTTATATAACGACAAATAAGATAAAATTCTATGTTGAAAATAACACATGTACACACTTTACTTTTTGTGCATAAATATGAAGATACATACGAAAACACCCACACACATAGAAAATACAAGTCACTGAGCTCGCAAACACATCCACACTCCCACAAATAAAAAGCATCAAAGTATGCAGTAGATATTAAAATATTTCTATGTCTTAAGTTAGGCTACAACGCTACAAGGCTAAAGCATACATTTTATTAAATGTCTTTCATCTCAGTCCAAAAAAGAAAGAATATTTGTTTTTGTATTTTATACAAGAATAAAATAAAAATAAACAAGACAACAAAATTTTGTGTTGGTTAAAAAAGTTTTCATTTTATGTTGATATCTCTTGCACGTTTGCATAATTCTTTATAAAAAGTTTTTAATTATTATGCCACTTTACATAAACTAAGACGTTAATTTCAAATAAAATTAAAACATAATTGCACACCAATTCCCGCTGCCTGCTGATTTTTTTAAGGTTATACTCACTACAACAATATTGACGCGTAAGCATAATATAATAAGCAATAATATAACAATTCCCAAAATAATTTTACAAATAAAAATTGACGCGAGAGTGTTTAGGTGATTTAATAATCGGAAGGATATTTTTTATATGGTTATTAAGATGTTTACAATTTACGCTTATAGTCCACATCAGTGGACTAAAAGAAGATTAAGATAAGCATTGGGATCCAGATACTCATTCAAATATTAAGTTGTTCTTTGTGACACTCTGTGGTTCATTATTTTTAAAAGCGTCTAAAGGTCTTACAACACCGATTTAAAAAAAAGGTTTTATGTTTAAAAAGTAAACCTTAAGAACCTTGAACAAATTTAAGTCCAAATCAGAATTTTTTTTTTGGGTCAAGGTGATAAAAATAGGCTTTTTTACTAGTCCGCTAAAACACAGTATTTTGCCGAAAATTTTGAAATTTTAAACTTGTACAATCTTTTGTTTTAAAATATTTGATGTAGAGATTATTTTTAGTTAATTAACTGGCATCTTAACTCTTAGAATATTTTATTACTGTAGCTTTCAAAATTTCAAATCTGGAGATTAAAAAAAGGTTTAGTATATCCCTAAAATTTCAATGTGAAATGAAATGTAACTTCATTCTTCGCAGGACTTAATTAAATGACTTCTACTATGCATGTCGGATTACGTCTTTTTCACTTTCATTTTGTATTTAAAAGTCTGATATTCAACGATAAATGTATGAATCTAAGTTTTAATAAAGACTAGTTTATTATATAAGGAGCACCTTTAAAAAATACAGGGAAGTCGGTGCAGTTAAATCAGCCGGATCTTTGGAAGGGCAGATATCGGCCGAGAGTTTAGATCGTCTTCAATTCACGGCAACATGGCTGCAAATTGTTCATAGTTAAATCTGTAAGCATCAGCGATGCGTCTAAAATGGAATTTAAAACTTTTCATAGCGGCGTTCCATGAGCCTTTCATTTCTATTCGACTCCATATGTGATGTACCTGCGGGTTGTATTACTCACAAAAGTGTAAAATTCCCGTTCGAGTACCCTACTTGAACCTAGGAAATTTCATCGATTATTAATTACCACCTTTGGGTGAGAACCCACCTCCCAATAGTGAATACTGATCAGTGTTTCAAGTATAAAGCCTTCGTGTACTATTCTACACATTTAATTGCTTTCAGCGTTACAAAGCTTATTACTTTTGAAATATTCTTGAATGAAATCAAGTGTTGTCATATCGTTCAAATGTAGGCAAATTCAAACCTTGTCTTTACTTCTATATTAAATGACTTTTTGGTTTGTTAGTTCATTTAGAACTAAAGAAACAAATAAAATAAGGCCGATCGGAAAAACTTTGCAACTTAAAAGTCAAGTCTTTGGTCGAACCAAATGTTTCTGCGACGCTTTATGGAATATCATGTTACAACTTTCTCGAAATTTATTCTTTATGTTGTCGTTAAGATTTTTTTTTTATTTATATCAAGATTTCCCATTGATTCAACCGTAAAGGTTAGTGGCATGTGTGTCATAAAGTTTCCTACACCGTGGTCTTATTGCTTTTGTGGTATAAGATGTCAGCACCATGGGCCATAAACTGGAACGTAAGGATTTAAGTAGTCTTGAATACATCTGTTTGTTGTTGTGGATGGAATTGTATTGTACGTATTTAACGTTGAATCAGCAGTAGTGTAAAGCGCCTTGCATTCATCATGCTAATCTTTCGCAAATGACAACAGGTAACTTTAAAAAAACTGAAACCACGTTTTACCACGGTGATAGTAGATCGGCGCGCAAGCGTATAGTAGTAATGTCAAGAAGCCATAAATTTTGAGGAGAAAGTAAAGGTGCAGTTAAATTGCTTTCGGTCCTTTAAAAAGTGCACATCCAAACTGGGAAAATGCGGTATTTTGCCACAAGCTATTGTATTATTATTACGTGGGATTTAATTCATCTCATTTATATAATTTGTTTTATTGCTAAATAAATGAATTATCTTGTTTTTTTAAATGCAATGTTAAACCATTTTGTATATATTTTGTTTTCATTAAAACTATTACGGTTTTGGGAAACAGTTTAAAGTGCTTCAGGCAATGACTCATTTTTTTTTGTTTTTTTTTCAACATTTTTAATATAAAAATTTTTTAATTGGATTTTGTTCTAAATGTTGGCAAAAAAGTGTGGTTTCAATACTTTTATTTGTGAGTGAGTGAACAAGAGTGCGAATAAGTGTTTTTTTTTAAGAAATGTGGATAATTAGTAGTTGTCTATCCGTAATTCAAATTACACTGAAAAAAGATTTCGAGAAAAATGCTTGACTAACTAACATTTGTGTTATATAAAAAATACTTTTGTGCTTTAAAATCATTGTAATTAAAACAAAAAGAGTACAAATGTATTTAAGAAAAAATATAAGTTTTACCTGGGCACAGAAAAGGGTGCAAGTAGTGAGGCGTAGAAAATTATATTACTTTATTAATTACTTTATTTTAATTTATTAATTAGTTACACCACGCTGTATTGTCACGAGTGTTCAAAAATCTTTTATCACTCAGTCGAGCCCAGAACAACAGAATGTATACAAAGGATGACTCGGGAAGATATAATAACTTTAAACTGTTCGTTAAAGCTTTTGCAAGTGATTCTGTAAGTTGACAATAAAGAAAATTTTTAAATGCGTCCACTTTAATTTCATTTTAGCACAGAAACGCTGTAAAAAATTATAAAAGCTGGTAAACCCATTTGTGGTTTTAAAATTATTAATGGAATCCTTAAAAAAACAAAAAGCTTTCAAAGCTTAACCCTGGAGTTAATGTCGACGTCGTTGACGGCGTTTCAACGCCGAAAAAGTTGAAACAGATTGAACTTTTACGGCGTTTCAACGCGTTGAGATTAACTGCTCTCATACAATTTCATACGATTCAACTTTTTTTTTGACATTTGACGCCGTCAACGACGTCGACATTAATTCCAGGGTAAATCTAAAAATTATGAATAACTCCAGCCAATGCTGGATAACGAAAACTTATTTATAAAGTTTTTTTCGTGCTACCAGGGGACTGGAGTAGAATTTCATTTCGGCGCCAGACTTAAAACATGCAAAAGTTTCATCGCCTCCCTTAATGATGAAATTTTTCATGCTATCTGATTTTTTTTTAATTGTGATAGTTTTATCTTTTTTAAACTTTTTACTTTTTCTTTATTGCGGCAAATGCGCACTTATTTATCGCAATGAAAACAGTCTGTGTACACAGCTGCACCTATCAACAATCTTCACAGAGCTTTTCCCAACAAACTCATTTAGGTCGATTTGCTTAAACACAAACCCAAACAAACATATAATGTTTTAATTTTTGTTTTTTTTGTGTTGATTTTTTTAATGTTCTTTCAAGTGGCAGTCATTTTTAAATTCACACCCGGCAGTATTGAAAAGATCCTCAGATACGTGGAATTACGTATCCGACCTTAATTGTTTTAGTTTAGGGATATTAAGTACTATTTTTGAAAGTGAAGATTTCCGTAGTGTGGATATAAAAAATTAAATACATTTTTTAAAGTTCACATAAACTTTATAACTTTTTTCTTCTATCGTATAGAGAATCTTGAATCGCGAAAAACGAAAGCTTTAGTCTTTGGTCTTATATTCCTTCAATAGGCTTTATATTAGGTTCGTCAGCCCCTAATTTTATTGTGTAGTATAAAATTGCATTCCAAACCGTAACGCCAATTTTCCTTCTTTATCAATTGTTAATTGATCGTTTTTGTCACGGTTAGTGTGTGTACTTTTTAAGTTTTCGGAGCTGTCTTAACCTTTAAATATTACAGACGTTATTACAAATCACGTGTCAACTTTACCACTTTTATCTAGAACTTAAATTAATATACAACCTTAAATCCAAATATATTCAGTTTACATAAAAAGGGAGAAAAAAGTACCATCACAGGATGAACTTTTGTTTACATTTTATTTTATGTGTGATTTTACATACAATAGTTAGTTGGTTCTAATCTGATTTGGTTTGAATTCAAATTTTCTTCTGTGAAAAGTACCAATTTAAAATTCATCATGGTTATTCCGGTGCCATTTGAATTTTATATTAACTTTTAATAATACATAATATTAGGAGTAAAAGTCAAAGAGATATGAACAATGTTAAAATTGTCAAGTTAATTCTTCTGACCATTTTCAAGGCTGGTATTTTGTTACTTATTTAAAATAATTCAAATCAAATGAAATCAAGTTCATAAAAGTCCCTAGAAATGTCGGGCAGCTACTGACGTCTTATCTGTTTTCTTTTCTTGTTATTTTTGTGGTTTCAGTGAGTGAGTATGTGTGTGTATGTATGTTTGAGCTGTCATATTTAGCAACTTTAACCATTAATTTTTTTCCAGTCAGTTGCATTTATTACACAACAAGAATCTTATTTATATTCTTTCTTTGTGTCACTTGAGCTTAACTACTGCGTTTTTGGCAACTGGTTTGCGCTAAAATTTTTGTTAAGTTGTTTTTATTTTCTGCTTCCGCAAAAATGTTTATCTTTCCATTTCATTTCCTTTCTTCAACTTTTCTTATTTAAGTCAACAAAGTTTAACAAGTTAACAAGAATTTCATTTCTTTTTAAATTAAATTAGCTAAACAATTTTAAACAGGCATACAAAAAAAAACTTTAGTGAAACAAAACATAAATACGAGTACAATTTTTTAGGTGTAAAAACATATCGTCTTATTAACAAGCAAAAGTCTTTTTAAATGTTAACTCTTCATGTTGAGTTAAAGCTAATAAAGTTTTCAGCCAATTTTACGACAAAGAACGGCAGATATTTCTTATAAATTTTAAAGAAAATTTTTTAAATAACTATCCTAAATTTTGGGACTTGAGGTTTTTAAACAATTCCTGTATTCTATTTTTATTTACCTGTATTTTTGCGTAGGCATAACTTTGCAGTTTAAACTTTGTTTTTAGGAACTTCCTCATAAAAATGTTCATGTGCTAATCTGGGATGCTATTGCGCCGCGTCTGAAAGGTTTAGAAAAGGAAAGCCTGAGGTAAAAACTTAATTTGAAATGCTACTTTGCTACCAACCCGTTGAATTTTGTTTCAACCGGCCCAGATGTTTAGTAATTGCTGATTTATTTTCGAAATATTGCATTTCTTATCCCCAATTTATTCTGGCTAATTGAGTGCTAAGTAAACTAAATTTATTTAATTTCTTGGAAACATTCCTTTCAACTCATGTGATGCTTAATACATAAAAAATCTTATGAATCATTCAAGTTTTAAGTTTTCAAAGTATTTACTCTTTTCCACGAAAGCAATCGTTGTATATTCAACAGGATTTTTTTATTTACGATATTTGAACTCACAAAAATTTAGGAATTCTTACAAAGAAAAATAAATTTGATTGTGCTTCAAGATTCTGATACGTTTTCAAAAAAAAAAAAAAAAAGCTTTGGTTGCAACCACTTTTAGTTTGTTGGGTCCAAATATTTTCCTTGTTGAGCCATTTTAAAAGATTTGTAAAAAGTCTCTGAGAGCCAAATTAGCAGAATTCGAACTCAAGTCGTGTATTTTTGGCATAGATATTCAAAAGTTTGAGTGAATGTTCGGTAGGTGGTTATTCACCACAGGTGGAAAAGGATATTACTAAGTTTGCCATTCAGTTTTTAATTTTTAATATATCCATTTCCGACTCAATAAAATACATATATTATGAGTTCTAGTGCATAGCGAAGCCGATTGAGCGATGTCGGTTGTCCGTCTGTCTGTTTTCATGTTGAAATCAACTTTGCCACGGCACTAGATAAGCTAAAGAAAAATTTAATACGCCAATTGCTTCATATTATTGTCTAGCTTTACAATAACATGTTAAAGTATAAACATAATTATGTTTAAATAAAAACATTAAATGGTTAAATTAAAATATCATAATATGGTTGTTATGTATATGAGGGCAAAGATTTTCTGAAATAATAATTGACATATTATTATTTACTATTTCATTTGTTAACGATTTGTCACAAAGATTATTTAAAAACATATATTCACAAAAAAATCATTTGTTTGTGTGTTATTTGTAACCAATAATTATAAGGCTTTGACGCATAGGCTATGACAATAATTTATTCAAGAAATATAGTTTAAAATGGCATCTTCATACATTCCATAGATACATCTATTTATGAAGTAAACGTTATATTCTCGTATTGAAGATACGTAATGGTAATTCGGAACTGACAACACATTTATCCAAAACTTTTAACACGTTAATCTGACATCTGCGGTCATATATTTTGTTACATAATAGCAATTATTGTTGATTTATTACATGACTGCTTATATTGAAAATATGTAAATGGTTTCAGAATTGTGCCGAAAACACAAATATAAAAAATTATATTTATTTCAATGTATTGGTTGCTTGGAGTTAAGTCAGAGCTTAGTTTAGAAAATAAAGTCAAAATTTACAAGCCAATACTAAAACTAGTATTAACAGCTACGGTATCCAACTATGGGGTACTTCAAGCAACTCAAATATAGAAATTTTACAAAGGTACCAATCTAAAACATTAAGAACCATAACTAACGCGCCTTGGTATGTTACAAACAAACAAATCCACAAAGATCTAAAAATTCCATATGTCCTTGATGAAATAAACAGATTTAGCCACAGATGCTTGGATATCCTAGATGAATCAGAGGAAGTCAGAAGGCTTAAAAGATTCCATGTACTAGATCTGCCATACAGAAAAAAGGATATTTTTTTTATCAAACTAGTAATTAAACAATATTAGTTGTAGTTCTAGGCTTGCTGAAGCTTTTTAACCTGTGTTAAGCATCCTTATATCCTTGTTAATTTTTATAATCAAATCAATCATATCTTTTCTTTAAATAAATTTATAGAAAATATTTTTTTTATTTACTACTACACAATGTGTCGATAACCTAAAAATAACAACAAAAATTAAATTCCATTTTTTTGGAAGTTATAATAAAATAAAAACAAAATTAACTTAAGCTATGTACAGACGGTTGTCAGATCTTACAATATTGTCAAAAAAATATGCAGAAAACGCCTAACAATCGTCTGAACTTACAATTGTTGTCTGACAATATTGTCAGAAAAACCATTGTCAGAAAATTGTCAGACTTCTACCTGACAATAATATTGTCAGATATGTTACAATTGTGTGAACACTTTTATTTGCATTGTCAGAACATTGTCAGGCATTGTCAGTGTGAAATAAATTGTAATATGTTGGAAATTTTAAACATCTGACAACGAAATCATTGCCAGATAAAAGTTAATGAAAAAAAGTGAAAAAATAAACTTAAAATAAAAAATTAAATTAAAATTAAAGCAAAAAAAAAAGAGTTAAAAAAATGGAAAGCGACGATATTTCACGGGATGATTTTAATGGTGGGAAAAAACTTGCCTTTTTCAAGCACTTTGAAAATGGCATATAGCTCTTTAGGAACAAAGCTCGAATAGTTGCAACTGGAATACGGAACAAGTATTGTAGTGACTGACATTTTTCATGTAAATTGACTTGCATGGTCCTATCTTTTGAACCGTCATAAACAAAAGCTTGAAAATTTGACAGAATGTAGATAGCTATTACCTTTGTAATAACAAGTATAAATACTCAATATAGATCATTTTATTTTATGAACATATATGAAGGTTGTAAAAAGACCATTGATATTTACAAAGAACCTGTATTGCTAAGTCCTCTATAATCGCAAGAATAAAATATGGATTAAGAAATTTAAGAGTATTCCAATAATTGATGTAATTTGGTGTATGTGACCAAACCTTTGAACGGTTATAGATAGACAACTGAAATTTACAGGGAACTTGTATTGATAAGTTCGCTAAAAGAGCAAGTATACAATTTGAATTTATAAATTAAAGGGTGTGCTCATACCTGATGTAATTTTACATGTATTAGCCCTATCTTTTGAACCGGTTTATACAAACACTTGACAAAGTGTCCACTAATTTGTATGGTATATTAAGAAATATAAATAGTTAAAACTAAAAATAAGGGCTGTCCCAATAGTTGATGTATGTGGCCTAACCTTTGAACCTTTTTATACAAATAGCTAAAATCTATTTTGAAGTCGGTTTTTATGCAAAATTATTTCTTTTGATCCACGCTAAAAACGTAAGATGTGAGAATTGTTGCAGTTTCTTCGTTTTGATTAATATCTATTTGTTTTGATAAAAATTTATAATATTAATTTATACCTTTTAAAATAATTTACATTAAAATAAATTAAAAAAAAAATTTTTCTTTTGAATTTTTTAATTCTGACACTTGGCAATTCTTACTACCGTGTGAACTACCAATTTGTTGTCTGACAATATTGTCAGAAAAATTTATTGTCAGATAATTTTCTTACAATGGAATTGTTAGTTTTCTTACAAATGCCTTACAATCGTGTGAACTGACAATTAAATTGTGTTTACAATTTTTATTTGCCTTGTCATTGTCGTTACATTGTTAGGTCTGAAAATATTGTAAGACCTGGCAACCGTTTGTACATAGCTTTACAAATTCGCTGTTCAAAACCTAAGCAACTTTTAATATTGGGTATGATATCATTTGTTTCGTACGACCTCAACGCATCTTTTAGGCATAGATTCAATAAGATTCTATAGGATAGATGTTATTATAGCTTCCCACTCTGATTTAAGACAGTTCATCAACTCCTGTTTATTTTTGAAGCGTCGAGTTCCAACTCTCCGTTTTAAAATTACAAAGAGGTTCTCTATGGGATTCAAGTCTGGCGATTGAGGTGTCCAATCCAAAACTTGAATCCCATTAGCTGATAACCAATCCTTAACTAACTTCGATGAGTGTTGTGAGTCATTGTCATGTTGAAACACCCATCGAAGTGGCATTTTGCACTCAGCATAGTTAAGCATGTGAGCTGCTAAAATGTCTCTGTAAACAAAACGGTCATTGTTGCACTTCTAACGAACTGTTACTACTGAAATGCATAAAATCAACCAAAATTATTTTTTTCAATAGCAATCATAAAAAGACTAAAATTTTTATTTAAAATTTTTGTTGCTGTTTTAGTTAATATTTCGCAACAAATGCAACAATGTAAAAGTTGCTTAGGTTTCGAACAGCAAATTTTTAAGTTAATTTTGTTTTTGATTTATAAATTCTTCCAAAGACATAAAATGTATTTTTTGTTGTTATTATTAGTATAAAAATAAATAAAAGGGAAATTTTTCATTAATCTATTTAAATAGAACATATACGACCATGAGTATTTACTGGGGAAAAGTTGTTTAGGTTTCGAATAGTACTGTACATGTTTATTTTTGTTTTCTTTTCCCAAACAATCAAAAACATTTTCAACTTTAAGCTAACAAAAAACTTTCTAAACTGATACAAAACCTAGAACAAAATATTTTTGAACGCAAATATTATTTTGTTTGCTTTTAATTATAATTCGATTAAAAATATTACATTATGATTAAATATATTATATTATTTTTAATAAGTAATAAAACTTTGGTTGTGGTTCGGATTTTTTAAAGTAACCACAAAATGGTTAAACGGTAACAAAAATGTTTGTCGTAACTGAGGTTTGTTCTCCACAACTATACATTGTTACAAAGAACATAGTATGCTTATTGAGACCATATCACACCCATGTTATTTCTCTGCGTGTATATATATTTCAAATAAATCTAGTTTAGTGAAGTAACACCAATCAATGAAAAAGATGTATAGGGTAAGAGATAATTAAAAAAGAAAGTAAAAAAAACAGAGTGAAGAAATTGGCGCTCGTGCATATTTTTCGAGTTATGGGCCCCTGAATTTTCCATAGAAGAGGACAATTATGCATTTTATTTTAGAAAACATCAGGTCAATGTGGTAAGCATTTAGGAGCTTTAGAAGCGATCCGTTAGGAAATGCTAAAAGTATTTAAAAAAGGATTAACTCGTTAAAAGCCGAATATGCAAAACTTACAGTTTTCAAAAAAAAAGCTTTTTTTAATAGAAAAACTTTATGCTAGGAAAGAATTGTTTGTGTCGATTTTTATTTATACACATATGGTGAAGGTTATACACATACAGTACTGTTCGAAACCTAAGCAACTTTTCCCAAGTAAATACTCATGGACGTATATGTTCTTTTTAAATCGATTAATGAAAAATGTCTCTTTTATTTATTATTATACATATAGTTTACATACAAATAATAACAACAAAAAATACATTTTATGTCTTTGGAAGAAATTATAAAACAAAAAAAGCTAAATTAACTTAAAAATTCGCTGTTCGAAACCTAAGCAACTTTTACATTGTTGCATTTGTTGCGAAATATTAACTGAAACAACAACAAAAATTTTAAACAAAAATTTTAGTCCCGTTAGGATTGCTATTGAAAAAAGTAATTTGGGTTGATTTTATGCATTTAAGTAGTACCAATTCTTTAGAAGTGCAACCATGACGCGAACACGTTATGGATCAGCTTTTAAGCTAAAGATTATTGAATTTTTAATAACGGTAAACTCCAAATTGCTATAGCAAACCAATTAAATATTAATAAATCAATAGTTTCCCGACTTATAAAAAAGTATAAAGCTACTGGAAAAGTAGAGAAGGCCAATAGCGGTGGGCGACCTCGACAAACTTCTGAGGGAACAGACCAGAAAATTTTCCGTCTAGTTAAAAAAAATCCATTTATTTCGTCGAAAGACATAGTGAATGAGCTTGAACTTCAGATTAGTTATTCCACAGTAAGAAAACGTTTATTGGAACAAAACTTAAGGAGCTTTATGCCATCTAAAAAGCCCATGCTGACTAAGAAGCATCTAAAAGAGAGGTTTGTTTGATTGATTGCAACGTAGTCTCGGATTTTCTCAGCTTTTCGTTAGTTTTAGGTTGGATTTTGCTAGAGCAGATATGGATTGGACTATATCCAAATGGAGAACTGTTTTGTTTAGTGATGAATCTAAATTTAACTTACTTAATTCAGATGGAGTTTGCCACGTGAGAAGACCAAAAGGAAAGCGGCTACATCCTCGGTACTCAAAAGCCATAATAAAGCCTGGGGGGTGGAAATGTGATGGCTTGGACTTGTTTTTCGGCAAGTGGTGTTGGTCCCTTTGTACAAATTGAAACAAAAATGGACCCTTGCGTTTACAGAGACATTTTAGCAACTCACATGCTTAACTATGCTGAGTGGGAAATGCCACTTCGATGTGTGTTTCAACATGACAATGATCCAAAACACTCATCGAAGTTAGTCAAGGATTGGTTATCAGCTAATGGGGTTCAAGTTTTGGATTGGTCACCTCAATAGCCAGACTTGAATCCCATAGAGAACCTCTTTGAAATTTTAAAACGGAGAGTTAGAACTCGACGCTTTAAAAATAAACAGGAGTTGATGAACTGTCTAAAATCGGAGTGGGAAGCTATATTCTATCGAATCTTATTGAATCTATGCCCAACAGATGCGCTGAGGTCATAAGAAACAAAGGATATCATAGCAAATATTAAAAGTTGCTTAGGTTTTGAACAGCCAATTTTTAAGTTAATTTTGTTTTTATTTTATCATAACTTCCAAAGAAATGGATTTTAATTTTTGTTGTTATTTTTAGGTTATAGACACATTGTGTAGTAGTAAATAAAAAAAAAAATATTTTCTATAAATTTATTTAACTAAAAGATATGAGTCTGTTATTACTTAGTGGGAAAAAGTTGCTTAGGTTTCGAACAGTACTGTACATATGGTGAAAACTAAAAAATTTTTTTTTTGGTAATTTTCGAAAAAAGGATTTGCGTTCTGCTATTAAGTTTTTTCTGACAACTTTGACAGCAACAAACAGGTTGCAAATTGGACGTGTCGTATTAGATGCTTAGATAAAATTAAATATCTAAAATATTATAATTTAGTATAATAACAGAACTTTTTTTAAATTAAATACGAGTATGTAAATTTTCATGTACACATTTAGAGCTTGAAAAAATTAAAATACTCCAATCGATCTGACAGTTTCGAAAAATTTGCTATTGAAAATCACCAAGATCGTTCTACGAGAATTTGTGAGCTCTTCACCACTGAACTTAAGTTCACACTTTCGTAATCTTCCGTACAACTTTGTTAAGATATTGTGAATTAATGCGGCTTTAAATGTGATGAAAATTGCTTCTACATTAGATCTTGAAGCTTGGTTACAGGTTGACAATTTAAGGCATTATATTTTTCTTTTGCCTTTTTGCTTCTAAATAAGTTCTTTGTATTTTCATAGAAGCGTCATTAATAGTAAATTTTAACTTATGTGATGAGTCATCCAATCTTAAAATCAGTCTCTAAAAAATAGTACATAATTCCCTTTTCATTAAAGGTCCAAGGAATATTTAAGTCACTGTGGCCATAAATAAAAATCTGTGTGTATATTTGTGTCATTTTACCTATTAAGCAATTTTAATTTAAAACACTTTTACTTTTTAAATAATTGACAATGAAAGAAAATTTAAATTACAGTCATTTAAAAATTTCTGCTATAAATTGAGCAAAAAGGAAAATTTTTAAATGACCCAATTCTTAGTGTATCTTTTTTGAGTCATAAAAGTGTTTCTTGATCGTAAATCACAAAACATGATTTTGGTCTCCTTTACAACTTTTGTTTTTAACAAACTGACAATGATGTCTGACAATACAAGTAGAAACACATTTATATTTCAATTTTACCAAGCATTTGTATCAGAAGATGTTTGCCATTGTTGTTTTAAATAATAACTTGGGCGAAATTCAGTGTTGCCCATTTTTGTGACACAGGTCAAAAAATTAAAGACACAATAAGATTTTGTTTGATTATTGTGGTTTTAAGGTTTCGTACCAAAATAGTAAAAACGCAAATGGCGATACCCACCAAAAAATTTAGAAAAGGTAATCGAGTGTAGAATAAATCATTTTTGGCGGAAGGATTTTCCAAGTAGATTTCCAACCTAATGATTTTAACAAGGCATGAGACTTTTATAATCAACTACTGAGAATTGATTACATTGATTATTGCAGTTTGAGCTATTTTCTTTTAAGGTAAAGAACTAGTTCACTTACTACTTCTTTTTTTGCGAACTAATGTAATGTGTTTTGTAAGCGAGTAGCAAAATATGGCAATATCAAAAGTAAGCCATTGTATGTCAAGTTCTTTTTAAGGAAATCTCTAATTGCTTGGTGGGAATAGGTTAACGCTTATAATCCTTAAAATAAAGTCATTAAATTAAGGTTGTGGCATGGAAATTTACACATAGTTCGTGCCCGGTATTCTAAAGCTAACAGTGTCTCTTCATAAAAATCGTCCGTCAACATTTTGCTTAATTATTACGCGAAATTTTTACAACAAGTAATCATGCCATTATGAAATTTATTTAATCGGTATTGCCATGTGACATGTAACATATTTTTTAATGGCTCTGCCACATAAAGTTCGGTTGAATTTGAAATTTTTCAACTATAGCTTATTGGCCTAGATCTGCTCCTTTAAAACGCCGCACAATATAATTTTCAACAGGAATAAACGCCTTTCTATAGAAAGAAATACGACAATAAAGCTCCGTTGTAAAAAAATGTATCAGTAATCTGAATGATGTATTGTTTTCGAAACAATTGTGGGCCATTAATGATTGACTATAAAATCTTCCGTTGATTGCCTAAATTTCAGAAGGCTTATTCTGAATTGCGATGCGAAAGTCAACGCGATGCGAAAATACATAAGTGCGAACAATTGCTATTCTGTATTGCGATATTCGCAAAGTTCTATTTAAATCGCATTTCAAAAGCGAAAAAATGGTAAATCGGTATTCTAAATTGCGAAAAAAATGTCAAATTTGCAAAATTTATTCGATAACAAAATAGCATTCGCAAAGTACAAACATGTAATTAAAAAACAATATTTTATTCATGTATTCATCATATATTCATTATTTAATTCAGGGAAGCAAGCAGTAAGACCAACAAACCGCGTCAACTTTAAATAAAGATAGAATTTACAAATAAGCACAGCCATTTGGCAGGAGGCCTTTTGAAAACACCAAATGCACGTTAGTCTGCAAATACTTTGTGGCAAGCGTTGACTGAAGAACTAAATATTAATGGACAACCTATTAGAGAAGCTGCATGATATGAAACATATAAACCAGTTTAAAAATATTTGACTTAAACTTTAATAAACTTTATTTAAATAAATTTTATAAACAATTTTCACAGCCAAGCACAAAAAATTTATTTATTTTTAATTTGACGTTTGTTGATACTGATGTTTATTTAAGCAGCGTTGGCACGATTTAAAATAAATTGCAATTGCTATTGCGAAAGCCTTACAGAATATCAATTTTTTCGCACCGCATTTCATTTGCGCATTGCATTGATTTTCTCATCGCAATTCAGAATAAGCCCCCAGCTCTCTCAAAATGAACACAAATTACACAATAATTGATGTGTTGCCTAAAATGTCGAACTAATTATCGATTAGTCTTATAACAAGAAAAACTCTGACAAAAGTTATCGTTTTTTGCTGGAAATGTGTCCCACCGAGTGTCTAACGTATTCCAAAGTTGGTGATTTTTACCAGAGTTCAGAAAGTACACTCATCGAACACACAATGTTCTGTTCAAAACCAACCCTAACATATTTTTCTTTTCATAACAATTATGTGTGTTACTAAATTTTTAAATTTTCCGCACACAACCACGAAGGTGTTCTAATAAAATATTTTTTTGTGCACTCGAACGCGAATGTTCCACTAAAGCTATTGTTTGCGAACGCGTTCTCTACTTTTAGCACGCGTTCTGAAAAAAAAATTCATTGAAAAAGTAAAATAATTTCGTGGTTGAAAAAAGTGCACGATGAAGAAGTAAAATAATTTCGTGGTTGAAAAAAGTGCACGATGAAGAAGTAAAATAATTTCGTGGTTGAAAAAAGTGCACGATGAAGAAGTAAAATAATTTCGTGGTTGAAAAAAGAGCACAATGAAAAAGTAAAATAAGTTGGTGGTTGAACAAAAAAAAAGAACACGGTAAAATTAAAATAACTTCGTGGTTGGAAAAAAGAAGCAAAAATATATGCGTGTACGGACGACAAAATATAACATGTTAGGATAGACCAAATATAATAACATTTCTTATTGAAGGTTTTTTTAGTTAAAATTTAAGTATACCGTTGCAGATTGTTTTTGAATATTGGTAAGTAGTAGAGTTCCTTGCAAATTCAATAAAATAATGTGCAATAAGTGCTGTTATATAAAGTAAGGATTAATGCAATTATACCTAAGGAAGGAATTTTTTATGTTTACTGATGATACCAGTAAAATAATTATTTTTATTTGAGTTTTGTGTTTTGTCATTTAAGTTCCTTGTAAATATAAGCGAGAGTCGTTAATAAAAACATGCAATAATTAGTGATTTAAAAAGTAAGGATTAGGGTAATAATTTTCTTATCTTTAACATTATTGCAATTATACCTAAGGAAGGAATTTTTTATGTTTACTGTTACGATAAAATAATTACTTTCATTTGGGTTTTTTGATTGTCCAATTGTTTTTCTGCTTTAAATTTGCATGTGTTATTTGTTGTTGTGGTTTTTTAAAGCAGTAGATGTGCTTTGCTTATAATTTAGGTATGGGACGTTTAGTAGTGCATTTGTTATTGTTTTATTACTCTCTTCATTGATGCTTGCCTTATTTGTTGTTTATTGGTAAATGCGTTTTGCTAATGTTTTAGGTATGGAATTTTACTTGTAAATTTGTTTTTGTTATCTTCATTACAGATTGTGTTGTTTTTGTTTTTAAACGGTAGATGTGCTTTGCTTATGTTTTAGGTAGGGGGATGTTTAGTTGTGAATTTTTAACTGTTTTATTACTATCTTCATTGTAGCCTGCATTATTTTTTTGTTGTTAAGCGTAAATGCGTTTTGCTTATGTTTTAGGTATGGGTTGTTTAGTTGTGAGTTTTTTATTGTTTTATTACTTCTTAATTGATGGTAAAGCACCAAATTATTGGTACTAAGAACAAGACTATAGAATTGGTGGTAAAAATGAATTTTTCTTGTTAACATTGCAAAATGCAAAAAATTTAAATCTTTTCTACCTTTTTCTCATACATATGTATGTAAAATAAATATAAATGTTTAATATACCAGAACAACAAATAATGCATATAAGGATATATATAATAAAGCAAATTTTCATTCATGTTCAGTGTGAAAATACTTATCCTGGCCTAAAGTGTTATTTTTTGTGACGTGTAAAAAACGATGGCAAACAATAAACGAAAAAAGTTTTGTTTTGAGAAATTTGCAACTTTTAATGAAGAAACAGACAAATTTACGTGTCTCGTTGAAACCTGTAAAAAAGAAGTAAGTGCAAAAAATAATTCAAATCTTAAACGTCCTAAAATGCTGCATTGGACTAGTGTCAAAAAAATATACCGCTTCGTATTTTTGACGATAAAAAGTTTTAAAAAAAAAATTATACAGCCGTTTTTCTGGTATATTAAACATTTATATTTATTTTACATACATATGTATGAGAAAAAGGTAGAAACGATCTAAATTTTTTGCATTTTGCAATGTTAACAAGAAAAATTCATTTTTACCACCAATTCTATAGTCTTGTTCTTAGTACCAATAATTTGGTGCTTTACCATCAATTAAGAAGTAATAAAACAATAAAAAACTCACAACTAAACAACCCATACCTAAAACATAAGCAAAACGCATTTACGCTTAACAACAAAAAAATAATGCAGGCTACAATGAAGATAGTAATAAAACAGTTAAAAATTCACAACTAAACATCCCCCTACCTAAAACATAAGCAAAGCACATCTACCGTTTAAAAACAAAAACAACACAATCTGTAATGAAGATAACAAAAACAAATTTACAAGTAAAATTCCATACCTAAAACATTAGCAAAACGCATTTACCAATAAACAACAAATAAGGCAAGCATCAATGAAGAGAGTAATAAAACAATAACAAATGCACTACTAAACGTCCCATACCTAAATTATAAGCAAAGCACATCTACTGCTTTAAAAAACCACAACAACAAATAACACATGCAAATTTAAAGCAGAAAAACAATTGGACAATCAAAAAACCCAAATGAAAGTAATTATTTTATCGTAACAGTAAACATAAAAAATTCCTTCCTTAGGTATAATTGCAATAATGTTAAAGATAAGAAAATTATTACCCTAATCCTTACTTTTTAAATCACTAATTATTGCATGTTTTTATTAACGACTCTCGCTTATATTTACAAGGAACTTAAATGACAAAACACAAAACTCAAATAAAAATAATTATTTTACTGGTATCATCAGTAAACATAAAAAATTCCTTCCTTAGGTATAATTGCATTAATCCTTACTTTATATAACAGCACTTATTGCACATTATTTTATTGAATTTGCAAGGAACTCTACTACTTACCAATATTCAAAAACAATCTGCAACGGTATACTTAAATTTTAACTAAAAAAACCTTCAATAAGAAATGTTATTATATTTGGTCTATCCTAACATGTTATATTTTGTCGTCCGTACACGCATATATTTTTGCTTCTTTTTTCCAACCACGAAGTTATTTTAATTTTACCGTGTTCTTTTTTTTTGTTCAACCACCAACTTATTTTACTTTTTCATTGTGCTCTTTTTTCAACCACGAAATTATTTTACTTCTTCATCGTGCACTTTTTTCAACCACGAAATTATTTTACTTCTTCATCGTGCACTTTTTTCAACCACGAAATTATTTTACTTCTTCATCGTGCACTTTTTTCAACCACGAAATTATTTTACTTTTTCAATGAATTTTTTTTTCAGAACGCGTGCTAAAAGTAGAGAACGCGTTCGCAAACAATAGCTTTAGTGGAACATTCGCGTTCGAGTGCACAAAAAAATATTTTATTAGAACACCTTCGTGGTTGTGTGCGGAAAATTTAAAAATTTAGTAACACACATAATTGTTATGAAAGGAAAAAATATGTTCGGGTTGGTTTTAGTTGTTCGTTTTTAATTTATGTTCGAGAATTTTGCACAGTGAGTGTACTTTTCTGAACTCTGATTTTTACATCCAACTTTTATCCATATGAAAAAATATAGCAAAGAGATGAGTGACTGATCCCTTAAATTTTTTAGTTCGATTTTATTTTTAAATTCAAGTTCTTAATTATATCAAATCGCATGTGCCATGAAAACGTGGTAACGGTATAAAACTAAAATTTGACTGCAGCAACACTGACAAGAATGTGTCAACCTCTTTACTTTTTGGTTGCTAGAAATTCATCCATGCGGAAATACAATTAAATGGTTTACACATTTTATTCATATATGACTCTGCATTTGTTTGAATGTGTTTGTGTATGGGTGCTTATACACATATATGACTCTGAAATAAATGTGCAAAAATATGGGTCAAATGTCGTAATTTAAAATAAAAGAACTAGAAAAATATATATTTTCTTTTCTAACCACGAAATTTTAATTAAAAATGCAACAAAAAGTAGAAAAATTAATGCTCACATACGAAACAATTGTTGCCGCACAGTGAACCAGAAAAAATTTTTTTTGTTGTTAAGACGGTAGGCTGTAAATGTAAAAAAAAATTTTGTAATTCCTTTTTTATGCCTTCGACAGCTCAGTCGGTGAAGCGGTGGACTTTAAAATGGGTTTAGAAGCAACTTTTGAAAATAATTGATTTTACAATCACCGGAGCTCTTCGGTTTCTTGTTAAAAGGTAAAGAGGTTTTAGAAGAAACACCTCTTGCGACCAGTGTTGCCAGAAAAAATATAAAATTTAATTACGTATTAAATAATGTTCACAACATCTAAAGTAACACAAAAATTAATAAAAATTACAGTTTTAAAAATAAATTGCGTTTGTTATTGGTCTATTGCTCGTATATAGTGAAAATAAACCAATATTTCCATTACTTTTTGGCCTTCCTTTATTCGGCGAAAGATATAAAATGAGAAAAGCGGTTTTTTAATTCATCTCATGTCTTGAATCATTAATTGGATTTGAAGCCAAGAGAAAGATTTACTAGCGGTATTTTTCACTCTTCTGGTTTTTGATTTTGTTAATGGTGCCGTTGGAACAAATATTGCATAATTAGTTCTACTTTTTTATTTTCATTTCTGTCAACTAAAAATCGTCATGGTCTTTTGTTAGAAAGGAATTACTAGAAATACCAATAATTTGTAATCTATCGTTTCAATATTATTTGACGATTTTTAATAACTTATAAACTCCATGTTGAGAAATTTGAACTAATACCATTTTCATAATTAATATTTGGCGGCAGCGAACGCGTTAACTCTAAGAGAATTCTATTTATTGTTGAAATAACAGTGATTCATTCATTCATTCATTTTCGGCAATATCATGAAAATCATATTGAACTAATTTATTTTATAGTACTACGATGTGAGTTTAAATTTTAATTTTTAGTAGTAGGAGTTCTGATTTATTAAGGGTTGTTCTTTTAATGCAGCAAGCTAAAACAAAGTTATCATGTTTTATAAGTTTATGGAAAAAATCTTCATTTTAAAAGCAAATATCAGCAACTCGGCTCTTTGAAAATATTGAGGCAAAAAACAGCAAAATGCTGATAAATCGATAAATATGACAGGCCTACTTTTTAAGACGAGAAGTAATTCTAAAGTACCGAAAAAACATGATCACTTCTCATTTTAAGTGTATCGTGATTCCCTCTTTGCTAAGTCTTCATGAGCAAAGTTCTCCAAAGAGGCATTTTTGCTGCCGGCAACTACTTTCTGAAAAGTCATTTATTTCAATTTAAAAAATGAAAAAATTCATTGAATCTTAGTCCTGAATTCTAAATCTGAACTTTGGTGCGGTATCAGTTTGCAGTTTATATCGCACATTCTTTCCATTGAAATTGTTTAAATTTGCACTCGATTACAGTCAATTCATCGATAAAAAATTAAGAATTTTCCTGAAACAATTTATCAGCAGTTTTTGGAACCTAGCATTTTTCCGAAATCTTTTCTTAATAAATTCTTTATGACTATTTAACTTTATGACAAATTGACTTAAACTCATATCTAAAATTAAAAAAAAAAAACACTAAGAAAATAATAAATTTTAAACCACTGTCTACGTTTTGTTTCTAAACACTTGTTGTACAGTTGAGACACTGTAAAAAAAGGAGAATATTTTCTGTAAAAAACATTTTTAACTTGGACACTTGGGAAATAATTTTAAAATCATGAAACTTTCAACTGTTATTTTTTGTTCCCCATTGTATTTCCAGATAATATCAACATCTTTAATTTTGCTTTGAATAATTACTTTTTTATTTATTTAGAAATCATAAAACGATTAATGATAGTAACTATTTTTAATTAAAAATATTGTAACAAAAGTAAGACATCAAATTTCTTACATGTCAGTAACAACAAAGTTAATAATAAAGAACGGAACTGAATAAATTATTAATTCCACCACTAACAAGGGTGGTATGTTGTCAAGCAGAATACAGCAAAAAATAAATGTAAAGTGTCTGCGTGTTTGTTAAAAAGATCATGAGTTCAGAACCCAACAGAGCATTTGAGTAGAAATGAATGTAGTTGTTAAGTTGCCGTGTTGCCCTATGATTAAAAAACAACAGTCTAAACCTCGTAAAGTTTCAGTTGTCAAGAAAAGAATTGTATGTAGATGCTGTAAAATGAGTTAATGAAGGCGCCTTTGTATTAAAACTGCATCCAACAGAGGGAGTACCGTTATAACGTGTTAAAAGCATATTTGTTACGGATAAAGTTTAGAGGAATCTTTTATACTTTTTTTCATCTTCGCATGCAATTTTTTTTCTAAATATCTTCTTTTTCTCTATAGATTTTCTAAGTTTCAAACTTGGTCTTTGTAGTGAGAATCTGGTTGAAAAAATATTTGATGAAAGAAATTTTTATATAATTCCTGGAAAATGTACAAAAAATTAATGATTAAGGGCACTTGGAAAGGTTGAGGTACTTTAAAATTGTAAATGAATCGGGTAACGTTAAACAAGTTCAACGGACCACCGGATCATTTTTAAACTTGTTTTGTTTCTATTGTTCCCTGTTAAAGTAGGAATAAGTAGAAATGTAAGTAATTTTATTTTTTCCCGTTGTTATAATTTTTTGCTTTTCCTACTCTCTCTTACTCTCATGAATGCACTCCCTCTTCTGTTGAAATTCATATCATCATCATCGTAGCAATACAAAACTGCACCAGTATTTGTCTGACAGCAGAGGCTTTTTAATATTTTTTTATTTTTTTATTTTTTTGTTGTTTTTGAAAATATAAAAATATGTTTTCTGCGTACATTAACCTTTATTTTTATTGTTTCTGTTGTACGTGTATTCAGACAAGAGTTTTAATGTATTTATTATTGTTACAAAAAAAAAAAATCATTTGCGCGAAAAAAAAGCCTGAAAGTAAACAAAAGCAGCAAAAAAAAAACAATAAACAAGAAAACAAAGTGAATAAATGAATGACAGACGATAGCCCAAGTGAACAAAACCTATGATGATGATGATTATGATTATGATGCTGAAGGTGGCAACAACGACAAGACGTTATTTTTTAATTTGTAGCAGAAAGCTTTCGTTACTTTTCGCCTCCGCTATTTCCTTGTAATTTATTTTGATTGTTACATTTTTTTCTCTTCTCTAAGGTCAACAAAAAACAAAATAAAAAATTATTTCGTCTAAGGAAAAAATTTGTGTCATTATTTCTTTTTCATTGTTGTGGCTTAAATTTATTCCTGTTTTTATTTTAATATTTTAGAACTGGTTTATTTATGCCCTTTTCTTGGTTTTGTTTTTGGTTTTTTTTTGTTTTTCAATTGTTTTTGCTTGCAAAATCTTCATTAGAAAACCTTTTTTCAGATAAAAACTGCTTATAAGCATCATAAAGGCGGCATATTTTGTAACGCTTCTAAGTTATTAATTAATATTAAGGTTGCACTTTAGGACAGGAAAATATATTGGAAACATTTTTTGAAAATAAATGCATTATTCACTTTATATACAGTAGAAGGGTGTTTTGGATGGGGTTGAATTTAGGAACTAAGGGGGCCTTCGATTTTCAAATAAGATCTCCTAGAATGAGGTTGGTTTTAGCTATTTGATATAAAAGGATTTTTTTCTTAAAAGCCGTATAATAATAATTTTATAAAAGTCTTTAATCTGTGGTTGCTTAAGGGCTTCTAAAGTACTTTCACAATATTAAAAGCATTGGTGTTGTAAATAATTTTTAAAACAAAAATTCTTTCAAATTTATGAACGTTTTGATTTGAAGTGAAATACAGAACAGAGCGGTTGTGTTTTCCGCTTATAAATTAAGAATAAAAATCCACACTTTACTTGGCAGATTTGAGAACTGAACTTGTATGATGAATGGCCAATAGTCCAGTTAAACTTAAAGTCAAATACACCTGCATAACATTACTATAAAAATCTATATGAATTGGGCCAGTCATTTATTTCAAGAACTTATGACCCGCTGTGCATTGGTTAATGTATAAGATGTTTTAATTTCTAGTTTCGTTTGAATATGGTAATATTAAAATATTAAGAATTACATGGGTTAAGATTTGGTTTAGCAAACAGGAAAATAATAAATTTTACTTAAAGTATCAGGTAAATAGACTAACTAAACAAAACAACAGAATTAATTGTTTAAATTGAAAAAAAAGCCTTTTTGCAAATTGCTTAAAAATGCTTAACCCATTAAGACCTGATGTAATTGTTGTGTAAAATTATTTATATACAGTAGCAATTTTTTTTCTTAAAAAAAAAAATATTTTGAGGAGAAAATGTTATGTGATAAATCCTGCGAAACCTTATATTTTCAGAGTTACGGAACCCTAAAGTTCATATAAAAAATATGCAACATATTAAATATTTTTGATGGAATGGGCCAATAAGAGTATCATAGGAAAGCTTTTAAAATAAATTATCTGGATCCTCACTAAAATATGTGTGAGAAAAATGTTAGCCCTTTAGGAACCGGTTAAATGTTGTTTAACTTTTATTATTAACTAGCAGTGCCCACGACTTCGTTTTCGTGTCATTCCTAAGTTTCCCTCTATCACTCATGAACTGCGATTTTTTGATTATTTGTATTTAAGATGTTGTCAGGCATTTTTGGGGTTTTAAAAGTTTTTATTATTTGGAGAGAAATATACAAAAATATAGCCAGTTGCTTTTAGACAACACTGAGGTTAGTGATCAAAATCTATAAAACTGTTCATGTTACGAAAGACGAAAATTTGTAAAGCAATTATCGGTTTTCATACTTGCACCTGGTTTTCTTATGAGACTATTTTGGAGAGTGTCCGAACTGGTCTTGTCGAACTGCTTTTGGACGTACGCGCTAAGCATGTTCTTTGTACTTTTTGGCCTTAATCTCGCTGTGGGTGTTATGTCTGAGGTTGTATTTACCTGATCCTGATTGTGTCTCAAATAAAATTTCTTGCTAAAATGGAGGTAATCAACCTATAATTAAGTAAACAACACCCTAATGAATACCTGAAACCACTACTATTTTTGCTTAGAAATCTAATACTACCTCTAAAACGTAGCTTGTCAACAAATATGACGAGATTATGTCGATTATTTCGAAACAAATCCAATTAACTTAATGCCAATATTTTGGCCTTTTTGTCTGACGTAGCTTACGAGCAACACACCTTATTTACCAAATTTAATACATCGAAACGTAAAAAGTGTTAAAAGATAAGGTTCCATAATAAAGTTTAAAGACTCTAACCTCTTTATATTATCAAGTTATGAAAACAAAAAGTACAGTTTTTTATAATCTTTTGAAATTGCACCCAGCCGGCAACTTTCGTAACTACCGAAAGTCAAAATTCAAATGTGCGACCAAATTAGTTTTTTTGGATCAAGGTCGTTAGCTTAGTTTGTAAACCACGAGATGCAGTGCACGATTATGTTAGAGCAATAATTTTCATTATTTTTGAGTCACTTGAACGATATATTGACTACAGTCTACCCTATGATACAGAGGATTCAAATTTAGAAAAAGTGTTTTTAAATATTTATTTCAGAGTTCTGTAGACAGTGTAAAAATTTTTTTACCTACAAAAATAAAAATTGCCTACAACTGTTTTAGTACCATTATACCGGTAAAATTGCGTTCTTTTACATTTGTATTCCTAGTTTCTCTACAATATAATCCATTATCATAAAAAAAGGATTATATATTGGAACCAGGGTTCTAAGAGACGGCGTACTTGCTAAAACTAGACTTGCGGGCTAGTGTTTAATTTTTAATGCTTGAGAATGTCATTGGTTCATAATGAGTTAACAATTTATTTCCGATATGTATGGCGATTGATACGAATTTTGATAAGATCTTTTACGATATCCATGTTGTCTCATTGCGCAAAAAAGTGTTCGAGATATCACAAAATATTTACAAACGCTTAAGTGACACGTAACTCTGAAAATATGGGTTACCGACGGTTGTACTTTTAGTTTTAGCTAAAATATCTAAATAACAAAATTCATTTTATTTTTGGTTTAAAGAAGGGTGAATCCAACAATAAAATTTTTGATTTTTAAAATATTTTATTAAAGGGTTTTGAGTCTATAAATCTTTTATGAATAAAATTTCTTCAACATTTGTTTATTTTTTTTATTAACCTGTTTTAATTTTTTATAAATACGGTCGTATGTCTTTTATTTCAGTAGATAATATTATAGTTTAATTACATTACGAGTATATGACATGACTATATTATGATATTTTAATTTAACCAATTAATGTTTATATTTGAACATAATATTATTGTATTGAATTTTAATATGTTAACATTTTAAATATAATTATGTTTATACTTTACCATGTTATTGTTGTGTTAGACATCAATATCGTTCAAAGAACAACTATATTATTATTTAATTAAACAATACTATGTTTTGCTTTCAACCATATAATAACACCAAAATACCTTAATCTTAGAATATAGTTATCTCAACTATGGCCTTTCCACAGAAAGGTCATATCATTCTTCTGGTATTTAAATTATACTGTCTTTATTACAATAAATAACAACTAAAGGCGTAGCTAAAAAATAATTTTTTTATTTGTAAAAATAGCTCAAATAGAATACAATTAAAAAATCAAATAAAAATTGTTCACTTTAAATTAACCTCGTTACACTTTTTGAGCGAAATTACGATTCAATAACTTAACGTTAGCAGAAACCTATTTATTCAGACTTCTTCTTCTGTTTTATTACAGAAAACAAAATGGTTCTTGAAGTTACTAAACGCGATGCATACAACAATTTTTAATCTTCTGCATGATTTCGGATTTTCGTGCAATCCACTGATTAATAAATTGTATTTGTAAATATTACAGATTAAGAGAACTTTGTGCTTTTATAGTGAACACCTTACCTGATTTTAGCTGAAATAACACGTGTGTCTTAAGTTTCGAAAGATGTATTGAATATTCGAGATTTTATTTAATGTATCGTATATTTCACGCTACGCAAACTTCAGGCCAGCGTTTCAAAGTCCATTTTGGAGCTAAAATGCTAAGCTAAATAGCATTACGCGAACAGTTCGAACCACAGACAAAGCTGCGCAACATGGATTGTAACGAGGAACATTCGTCCTAATATACTCCCACAATGCTGCTTACAACTCGTTCCTAATCAAAAGCTCTGCGATTTGTAGCTGATGTCGCAATTAATTTGTCAGTCTATTACCGAGAAGTTCAGACTTTATCTAAAATGCTGGAAATAATTTCTGCACATAAAAGAAAAAAGTCTACTTCTTCTAATCTGAAGAAGGGAAACAACAGAAATGAATACATTACAAAGAGCAATAAAAATGTAATTTCCATCATTTGATTGTTTATTGTTTAGACAGGCCATCATTGTACAATTACTGTCGCTCGACTTAATTTTTATTGTCCACTGCGTATCCTTTACCTGAAATAACAAGCAATTGTTTGCATATTTGAATAAAGTATTAAAAAAAAATTTCATGATCAAGTCATCATACTCTTTTTTATTTGTTTGCGACAATACAAGCAACAGTGCTACGCAGTTACTATTTTTTTTATCAGTTTTTATTTCACTTTAAACATTATTTGCACAGATTAATGTGCACTAATTTATGTTAATTATACACAAATAAAAAATTAAAAAAAAAAACAAATACACAAATAAAGATATTTACAAAGAGAAACATGCGTTTCTACTAGACAAGGACAAAAGTTAATAAAGCTGTCAAATAATTCAATCACAATTAAAATTTAATTTACACGATATTATTTTTTGGTGCCATTTTGCAATTCAAAGTGTATTTTCATAGATACAATTTTAAAAAGTAAAGTAGCTTGAAATCATTCCTTTGACTTGGTCTGCATACAATTGCGGACAAAAAGTAGGATTAGCGGAAATAACAACATTCAACAAAATTCTGTATTTGCATAGTAGTATAACAAATTTTATCCTCGAAAATTGCACTCTTTAGAAGCTGATCACTTCATTGTACATTATTTTTAAAACAAAGGAGAAAGTCCACGTTAAATTATCAAGAGGATTTCAGAAATTTGTGTTAAGTGCATTACAGCGAAAAAGAAAATAACATCTCTTAACAGACAGGGCTTCAAAAACTTCTGCTAAAGGGATAATCATATTAAGTTATTATCAGGTCAAAACCCTTTTAAATATGCTGCAGCGAGAAGAACTAAGCTGTGCGTCCAAATTGTCACTAGGACAATGAGACAATGATCAGTGGAAAAAACTTATTTGGCATATCTCCCAGAAAAATCGAATTGTTAACAAAACGACATCGATAAAATCGCAGAGTGTTTGTTATAGTAAAGATAAAACTTTTGGTTGTCGGATGATTTAAAATATTTTAGATGACCCTATTTTTCTGTCCGTAACTGTGTGTGTTTTATCATTATTATTTTGATTATAACAATTTTTCAAGATTTTCATTGCAAGTTTTTTGAGACGGCAAAAAATAAAAGAAAAATAATAAACTTAAAATCTTTTATACAAAAACACAGTAACCATAGGGCACCTCTTTTCATTTTTTTTTCAATGATTACTGTGTTTTTGTATAAAAGATTTTTGAGTTGTTAATTGGTTTTTTTTTTGTTTTATTAATTCAATAAAGTTCTTATTAAATCAATTTGGTTTCTAATATAAGACTCTTTGGTTTTCTATACAGAATCTGGGTAAAATCCAACGATGAGTCATATAAATAGTAGCGAAAGGGCCATATTGATATGCTTTCCCCGCAGTAATACATTTCATTTTTTAGTTTTAAATTAAAAATATTTCATGAAAATATCGTGGAATATTCACGTTTGAAGGAATCGAGCACAATTAAAGTAAACTAAATAATAAATAATAAATTTTCATATTGATTTAAATGGTGACGATGGTGGAAACTGTGAATATACCAAATGCTTACAACCTTGTGCCAAAAAAGTTCCCTTAAAAATTCATGTCACATCATTTTTATTGCCTCTTGCACATACAAAAATTATAATGTAAATAATTTCATGATAAATGTTTCAATGTTCTCAATTGTATGGGCTGTTTTATTTCTTTTTAATGTACGAAATATTTTTTTAATGTCACTATAAAATTAATTTTATAATCAAATAAAATAACTTGTAGATGATTTGTTTCAATGCATTGTGATTTCTTAATAAAGTGGATCTTTTTGATAAAAACTGGTGTTAATTTTTTTTATCGAATATTTTAACGGAACGCCGGACTTTCCTGAACCAAAAAGTGGGATATTCAATAATGCAAACGATTTGAGTACATGTCTGCTGAGGTTGTGTCCAAGGCATAAGCTGTACGTTTCTCCAGGACTCGAAAAATAGTTTGCTATTTCGTATTTCAATTTCAGATTGCAAACATCGAATTGAGATCTCTATCTGTCTATCTCCACATCTCTTACCTTTTAAAGGTTGCTGAACAATTCGTTAGGTTGAAAATTAAGGAAGTAACTCTGTAGCCTTGAATATATGCAAGGCCTCCGAACTGTTACTGCTTCTTAATGTTGCAATAGAACACTTCTTGTCGGCTGTCACATTTCTACTCAAATGTCTTCTATTTTCACATTCTGCTCAATTGTAACTTTTAGCACTTTGCCTCATATTTCATCAGAAAGAGGACTATCATTTTAAATTGAAGCCAGAACAAGAGAATGTGTTACCACGGAACTCATTACGTTAAAAATTGCACGAAAGTGGAATGAATCAGTTTATTTGGAAACTGAAAATTATGTTTTCATAGCGATTACACATTCTGAAAGGAGAATATTAGGCGAACAAAATGTACAAGGTTGGAAGAAAATGTCTGCAGTGGTTCCAGAGATATCTGGAATTGATTTCTTTTCAAATGGCATGAATGTGCAACTTTGCTCTTTTTGTTAGAATTTTTGTGTGAAAAACTATAGGCAGAACAACTAACAAATGATACGACAATTTAACGACCTTAACTTTTAAGCGCACATTCTCCAATTATTTAATCAACCATTTTATATTCAAATGACCTCCATTTAACATTATTAAAATAATTTATATAGATATTTCTATTATAATCAATTTATTTATTTATTTATCTTTTTTTCATTTCAGGTATGTGAATAAAATTATTGACATGGATTTTTAAAGCTCAAGTATTTTCGTAAGTAAAAATATTACAAAAAATTAAAATAATAAAGTTTTTATAGCAAATAAAAATATATTCCGCTTTTGAGTGGCAAATGTCCAAATGAGTCACAAATACATTAAGGGCGAGATAAGAAAAAACAAATGCTAATTGAAAAAAAACATTTGTATAAAAGACTTAATCAAAAGTCAATTGACAAATACATGCAAGTCAATATATAGAAATCTATAAATGTGAATTTATCTAAAAAATTATTTCAAATTATAATAAATATTTGACGTCTTATCGAAGTTGTTATACCACCTGTGTACTAAAAGTGTCTAGCCAAGAAAATATAATGCTTTTAATGTGTTTATCGTTTACTATGGAAGTTTTTTTCTTATTGTTGTGTTTCTATTTTTTGGAAACAAACACATTATGAATATTTTGAAGTCGGTGTTTGTCACGCAACAAACTTTAAAAGTTTCCATTCTTCTTTATATTTTTAGATTATTTATTATTTTTAATTATTGAAACGAATCTATTGAAAAGTATTTTCAACTAATTGAATAATTTTAATTCGTCTTAAGTTTACGTATATTTTATTCTCATTGGTGGATTATTTTTTTTTTTTTTGTTATTTTGAGAATTTTATTGGTGGCATGTCATAGTGTCGCACTCAAAAGTGACATAATATTTAAAAAAAACCTCATAATGTCCATAAACATTGTGTTGTTTTCAGTGTGGACATCACGAAACTTATGAAAGTGTCTCTACTTAAAACAACAACGCCTTCGCTTTCAAAAGATTTTCGTCATAGCCAGCCTTCGGTCGGGCGCAAGGATTTTTTCCTTTATTGTATAACAAACACCGGCTTCGCTTACAAAAGATTCTCTGCAAGCCAGTCAATAAAAACATTTCATCTGTCTTACAAAGAATACCATAAAATATACCTATAATATCAATTAACGTTATGACTCTACGTTGATAGACATTATGTCGGATCGTAGTGTGACATAATGTCCATAGACCTTACGTCACTTTCTGGTGCAGCATAATGTCCATGGATATTATGTTTTTGTCTTTTTCAAAAAGGTTTTCTTCTTGATTTTATTAGGCTTTTTTTTTGTTTTTTTTTCAAAAAGTGTGTCTTTTGGATTTTATAAGGTATTTCTCTTTGTTTTTGTTTTCTTTTTAATTTTATTAGGATTTTTATGTTTTTTTAAATTTTATAAGAATATCTCTATATTTTTTTTTTAAATAATTCTTCTTCAAAGAACTGGCATTTTGTATCTGAGCAATTCTTTTTCTACTTGCTTCCCTCCAGAAAGAAAGCATTTGATCCCATGGACTGTAATTGTTCTGCAACCACCACTATTGCTCGAAATATTTATCTATGAAAAAAAAGATGTATAAAGATGAACACATATTAATTTAGGAAATTATAAATATTCATACCGTTATAAAAATCTATAAAATATTCGTCTGCAGTGACAGGATAATCATCGAATTTGTTTTAGCATTAGTCCAACTAGAAAATAATTTTCCTGTTGGATTTTTTTCTGTTAAAGTCTTTTGATCCGTCATTATTGTTGAAATTACAATAATTATTTTTTTTTATTTCAATTTACTTTGCTTTATTTTGTTTCTCTCTTTAAGAAGAAATATTTTTATTAGTTTTTTCCACTTGTTCGCTTGTTTACTTTCAACTAACAGTACAAAAAAAAAGACCATAAATATCTTCTCTATGTTGGTTTGTATACATTCGTGACATGACAAGCCAGCTAATACACCCAAGAAGATATTCTTATCAACTAATTGATAAGATAACTTGCGCATAATTAAGTAGAAACCTAATGAAATCATAAGGCATACTCTTAAAAAAAATTTTTAAGTATCCTAATGAAATCTATAAAAAATACCTTTTCGAAAAAATTTATTAGGCAGCCTAATGAAGTCAATAAGCAATCCCTTTTTTGAACAATGCAGAAGAAAACCTAACGGAATCAAATTGTATTTTTTGTGTCAAAAATAACGGAAATAGAGTGAAAAAATCTCTAAGAATCTCTATGAAAAGTCTTCGCTTCTCTCTGCTGGTATACCCCTTAGCCTAAAAACGTTTCATAGAGAACATCTTCTTGAAAGTATTAGGTATTTTTTCTCTGTGTATAAAGTGAAGAAGTTTAATTATATACCAATGATCCGCAGAATGTAGTCTAGGAATTTTTTACATTAACTCTTTTATCAATATGCACAATCTAGCATTAACTAGTGGGCGAGTTCCTGTCCTACAGAGGGAAAAATTACTTTCGTATACGTTATACATACAGCAATTTTCTTTTGTGCCCCGTTATTATTGTGCGTTGTCGAGCTTAAGACGCGCTGGGTATTGAAATAAATGCACTCCGGCTAAAGAATAGTCTGTTGAAGCTTGGAAAAAACAATAAAAAATATATGAGATAATTCTTAATAATTTCGTCATTCCTAGGCCGACGTCTGCCGTTTCTTTATTTAAAGTCTTGCTTGATGTTATTCTATTTATAGATATGGAAACTGGGAATGATGTGTCGCATGTTGATGAAATTGGATTGATAACGTTGCCAGTGAAAGAGGGCGTTCATTGAAAGTATTTTTCCTAACATAGCACAAGAATATAAATGTCTTATCAAGAAGACATTGTGAATTTTGCTAGCTAATGATCTGGTTAAAGCGATCTATAAAATGCCTATAAATAGCAGCCTTTCCGGCATTTCTTATTATTAATACCCGATATAATTTTATAAATAAAAATTAAATACTTTTTGACAAAGAAAGGTTTTTTATTAAGGTAACGACGACGCTGGTATTTTTTGTTTTCCAACGCATTTACCTTTGACTCGATACATTCGTCCAGCACTATGTCAACTATTTTAGCCTTCCGAGAATAAAGGTTTTAAACAATAGGCTCCGTTGAAGAAATTAACTTCTACGTTATAATATCAAGTCTTGACAAAATACTCCACTTTCTATCTATCCATAGGTTTATACAAACACTTCTGATGCTCCGCTAGGTCTAAGGCTTTGACAGGTGCCTAACGGTACCTCTCGCTGCAATACAGTGAATAGTAAAGTTGAATACTTCGACAGAATTTATATCCACATGATTGGGTCGTGCATTTTTTTATTTAACGGAAAGGCTTTCTTTTTCTCCCTCGAAAGAAGTCTTCTATGTCGGTGTATTCAAAGGAAGGGTAAAAAGAAGGAATTCATTAGATTACTGACAGATGTTATAAAAACTTATTAAACCGCCAGCGACAAAGAAAATAAAATTAATTTAAAACGTCAAAATGATTGAATTCAGCAAAATAATTATAAAAAAGTCACAAGAAAAGAACAATATGCTAATTAATAATTAATAAATAAATTAATAAAACACATTTTTATTGTTTAATAAAAAAACGCAAATAAAATAGTACTTATTTATGTATATAATATCAGCCTGAGAATTTGGTTTTTAGGTGCAATTGTCCCGTTCTTTATTTTTTGAACTCAAACCAGTTCAGAGCAATTAAAAGTTTAATGACCGACAGCAAACAAAACTGAATATGTGTATTCTCATCTAGACATTCTAGAACTTACATTTAGCAGCAATAACATAAAGTAATATTTGTTTGAAATCGCTATCTTTAATATACTATAATAATTTTGGAATCGAAGCACGACATTAGCAGCTGTTATAAAGCTGATTATTTTTAAGGATCTTTCATCATAAAAAAGCAGTATAATAGCAAATTAGTAGAGGTGTCTTGTGCGATGAATTTTTGCATGGAACTATTTATGAAATTTTTGTTTCTTGGAAAGATGTGTAGAGAAGCAAGCGAGGTGAGCGAGGCTTGAACTTGAGGGGATTTTTTTCATTGTTTTTATTTTTTAAATAACTTAAACAACTGCAATAACGAATACCAAATTAAAAGCGAAATGTAAAAATTCCAATACGATCAATAATTTCATCGCTAAAATGCACGATGAAATTCGTTGCAAATGGCACATAAAAATGACTTCGTATAATTCTGGCCTACTTTTTTAATTGTGATTTTATTTCAAAATTTAATTACATCAAAATCGAACCTTTGATAAGTTCACATTTAATTAAATTCCGAAAAATTATTATTTAGATAAAAACAAAAAACATGAAATTTATTAATGCGGGGAAAGCATACTCATATCAATTAGAGAGTGCAACGCTGGTAATATCAAGCACATTGATTATTGAGCATTTGTTCGGCTTGGTGGTCTGGGTTCGAGTCCCACCTGAATCAAATGTAAAAACAGGTTTTCTCATATTAATAATTTAGCAATTAATTAACAATAAAGTGAAAAATAATAAATAATTAAATCTAATGTCTTTGTTTAACATCAGGGCCACTGCAATAAAATAGAATGAAAGTATTCTAACTATAGAAGGCAGAATTTCATTGCACTTTACTTCTCCTAAAAACAATATGTAGACATTTTGCTGCTGCCTATATAGCCTATTATCGGATTTTCTAAAATTTAGTTGACTGAATGAGAATTCTAACAAAAAGGTAAAAAAAAATCTGCACTTAAAAAAGAAACCATGGGAAATCTGTTGTTGTATTTTTACTTTGTAAATAAATAATAAATTTAATATTAATCAAAAATGAAATTCATAAAATAAAATATGTACGACGTATTTTTTGTGCTTACAGAATACTAGCTTTTGTCTGTGATTTGTTCTGCAATACCAAGCTTCCATTGTCATTTAAATCGGAAAAAATGCGTATCCTATAATTAACCTATGCGGGTTAATTATAGGATACTAAATTTTATTATGAGTTATTCAGTTGAACAGGCAGACAGACAAGTATTGCAAAAATATACGGTTGTTATTTGCCAGCGAAATGCTCAAAAAATATGTATGTCATGTACATGTATGACATGTATATACATACATACCATACGTAAATAAAGAGCATGCATGTCTTAAAAAAATTTTATCAGCTGCTTTTAAAATGTCACATTATTCTGCCCCAAAATACCAATTTAAGTGCTTTATTAATTACATTACAATTGTGTAACCTTGTGTTCGAATATTTATGTAAATTAACTATGATGATATTGAGCAAAATGCTAAGATTTTTGTATAAAAGAATTATTGAAAATGTATCATACATTAATGGATTTCACAACCCTTTAAAAATTAAATACTAAATAATAACCTCCAATTCATTAATGTATTCAAGGATAATATTTAGTATTTTTTCTTAATTAAAGATGTTTATGAAATAAGAATAATTCTCAAATACTTTTTTCGATTTCCGAACTTTGCATTTATGGCTGAAATAACAAGAACCTTATACGAGTCACAATTTTTGTCGCCATAGAATTATTTAGTATTTTTCATAATATTTAAATTAAAGAATTCGATTTCTTTGCCTAAATTTATTTAATGGGGAATTCTCGATTTTTGATAATTTTTTATTTTTTTAACATTCGAGTAAAACCATAACAAGAAAAACAGCGGTCGTGCCGTTTTTTTTTTTTTTTGCTTATATTTGAGATAAGTTGAAATTTATATAACTAAATCGTAGTTATAAGATCTCATAACAAATATTTTATTAGGTCCTTTAGGTATATTGTGGATTGGTAACGTGTGCTGGTTTCTTTTCAATTTTTTTTATCGAATTTGCGGAATTTTCGTTAAACTATTACTTTTCTCCTAGAACACAAACCGCCTTTTAGGGTTTTAGAGTCCGACCCCCCTCTATGCAGGGATTCCTCTCTTTAAGTTCGAGGATCGAATTAATGCTTTTTAAGTGTATCTTTGTAAAGATCGGCACTCTTTAATGGACATTGTCTCGACCACCGCTAGTTGGAACTGTTGCCTTGCGAATTGGAGTTATCTCAGAAGTTAAACTCTATGCCACTTCCTGTAAGACATTAATGTCCGTGTCGTTTAACATCTACCAGCACAGAGTCAATATTACTTTGGTAGGTTTTTATTTAAAATTATTTGCAGCATACAAATTCTTTACAGTTTACTTCTCTTAACACCAACTGTAGTGTGACTTCGTTTTCCACCAAAAGGCAAAGTCGAAACCCTGATTAAAGATTTAAAATAAGGTATACTTAAAGAACTAAAATTAAGCGACATTGCAATGCTAAAAATAGGCTGAGCTAACACAAAATGGCAAACGTATTATTCCAAATAAAGAAATTTAAATTTTTTTTTGCAACTTTAAAAAGTTTCATTTATGTTATAACGACCGAATTTTAAACGAACACTTCCCTAAATGCATGCATCGCCGTATTGCAAGTAAATATATCGCATTTTGTTTTGCTTTTTAATTTACATTAAGAATTATTCCAAATAAATTTACGTCAATGTATAAAATTAGATTTAATTTGCATTAAATATTTTTAAATATTTTACTAAAATTGAGAAGAAAAAACAACGAAAAACATGTTTTTCCACATCAATAACATTTGTGTAAATTATTTATTTTCTTTTTTTTCTTGGCATTAATATTTACTTCCTCTTCTGTATGGTAAAATATTAATTTTTCAATTAAAATGATAAATGAAAAAAGTAAAGAAAGTGACAATGAACTTGCAAAAAGCCTGTTTAGTTAAAATTAATTGTGCGCTACACGGAGAGTATTAGCTTTTGAACTAAGAGTGCTTAAGCAAAAGACTTCACTCATTTCGTTACGTTGTTACAATGTATTTGTGCTTTAAGATTTGTTTGTTTCAATGTGAGTTTCTATTGATTAAAGGATCGTAACTTAAATGAAATTGTAATAAAAAATTAAATTAAAAAGTAAAACCTACTAAATTTTACTCTGTTTAACGCATTTTTCAAGAAGTTCTTAATTGTGTCCAGCATTTGAATATTTTAAAGTTCTTAAATTTAGCGATTTAGGCTTAGATAGATTTCCATTCTATATTTAATTTGTACATATGTGTTGAATTAAGCTAAACCCGAGTAATATTTCGTCAGTCTAATCGCGCTGTTTAGACGTAATCACGATGTATTGCAGTAAAGATGTAACTATTATCAAGCTCAAGACCTAAAACCCAAGTTACCCACAAAGTGCACCGTTAAAAAAAAACCAATACCCAAAACTCCTAACTCATGAATCAAAATTTGAAATTTGTAATCATAAAAGAACATTTAAGAGTAACTTAAAGCATGCCGGTATTTTTAAAAGCAGTTTTAGTTTTTATACTCCAGCCAGCGATTTTAGAACATTAGTGCTAAAATAAAATTTTTTTCAGAATTTAGACGAGTGTGAGGAGGCGCATGGGTAACAATTTAAGAAATTTGGTAACATTTTTAATAAAACATTCATATCCATTATCGAGCCTTGTTGAAAAGCTGAAAAATAATAAGTTTTTTTTAATGGCGAACTCTTTGCAAGGAAAGCATTATTAAGTGTTTTCAAATACAAAAAACTAAAAAACTATATTTAATCGAATGCCTGAGGTGTATTATTAGGGGACCCCCCTGTGTCACTTCAAGAGGTCTAGAAGGCCCTCTGCTACTATCATGTGTCATATTTTGTCAATAGGTCAAGAATTTTGCAAATGACTAATTTATTTTCAAAATACTTTCTTACTACCGCACTGTGTTTTTTTTTTTATTATTTTGTTTAAAAATTTTCAAGCCACACAGCTGTATAGAGCTAATAGCACGTCTGTTAAGAGAAATGTTAAATGAAACTTAGTTGTCAAAAACGAAGCTAACTGATGCGGTTCAAAAGTTCGGTCATAAACATCAATTTACAACAACTATTATAACACCCCTTAATTTTGTAGTTTTAAATATTTCCACTTATTATTATATCAGAAAAAGTATTAGACATTCTGATAGGCCTACTTAGGTCAAATTACATGAATTATAAGAACACCCTTTAATTTCTAAATTAAAATATTTACTTGTTTTTATAGTAGCCTTCGCAATATAAGTTTCTTTGTATATTTCAGCTGTCTGTCTATAACAGTTCAAAAGTTTGGTCACATACATCAAATTTCATCAGTTATTGGGACACCCTTTAGTTTTCAAATCCCAATTTTATACTTGCTGATACAGCGGACTTTACAAAGCAGATTCTTTGCAAAATTAAACCGACTCCCTACAGTTCTTCAAAAATATGGCCATATACATACTTATAATTTTTAATATTTATACTTAATATTATAACCGTTATAGTAGTCGACACTTTGTCCACTTTTCAAGCGTTTTTCTATAACGGTTCAAAAGATATACCTACATTTGTCAATTAACGTCCCCTGTGGGGATACCCGTTAATTTTAAGATTTAATTTTGTATTTCTTAATGATATTGGGGGCTATTGTGATACGCAGTTTTTTTTTTATTTTAAAGCGATGCCCTCTACGTCACAGTTCAAATAATAGTTCAATAAAAATTAAGTTATAAGCACGCAAGGCACAGTGAGTATTCATGCTTACTTTATAACAATCAGAATGATACTGGAACAGCATATATAATGTTATGAGTAAACAAGTAAGGATGATTAAAAACAAATTTGCATTCGTGTTCAATCGATGATTGAAACAAAGCAAAAACAAATGTACAAGACGAAATACAGAGAGAACAGTAAAGAAATACGTTGTTTTGTGTGTAAATTTCGTCTAAACAAATTAATGTTGATATGAATATTCTCGTATTCTTTTTTACAAAAATAGTTGGTTTAATAGATGATGTTTATAAAATACACAACTAAGGTAGATAGATGCGAAGAATGCTGATGAAGGTCGTAGCGGTCCAGAAAGTGCAGCATTTCATTCTGCTAGCGTCTAATTTTTCTTGTTTTCTTTGGAAAACGTCCGCATCATTTGTAAAAATAAATTTTCTTTTTAAAAAAGATTTTTAGAAATTAAAAATAAATGAACTTAAGCCAAAATAATTTCTATTCATTTATATAATATTCAAAGTTCAAATAATAATTTAATAAAAATTAAATTTTAATTGATTTTAAAACGGAACCAATCTATAAACATATCCTTTCAAAATCGAAGGCAATTAATAAAAGCTTTTCGATCGTCGACTTCTTTTCATAAAAAACCAAACAATATTCGCTTTTCTCTGTATTTTTTACAAAACATGATAAAGGTGAAGCAAATAACCCCAAAGGAAATCTTGGTTATAATGCAATTTAAGTTGAAATTTATCAAGTAAAATAAATGGTTTATGTTTTTCTTACATACTTGTGCAACATACTGTATTTTCAAAGTAGACTAAGCGATGATTTTTTAATGCAGCGGTTATTTCTAACATTGAAAATTGAGCGATTTACAGTTCCATTGTGGTAACATTTTCATTTCGACTTTAAAGCACTTATTTTCTTTGTTTTTGTCCATTCAGTTCTAGTAAAGCTTTTTCGATAATTTGTTTTTACTCTTTATAAAGTTCGAAGAAAAAAAAAGAATTAAAAAACGAAAATGTTTTTGTAATAAAAAACTAATCTAAAAAGGTGCATTTTGCATAAAAATTCATAGATATATATAACAGATTAGACCCCATTCGCTTTGGATGTGACAATCGTAAATGAAAAAGTTACGAAAATTTGAATACACTGCGAGAAAAATAATTATGAACTGAATAATTAAAACTTGTATTAATAGCTATTCTTTTAAAGTGCGTTCAAATAAATATTTTATTTACAACCTGTTGTAAATATGTTAAATCACAATTTTAAAATTATTTTAAGTACGATTAGTAGGGCAATGATTTCAACAACAATTTAACAGTTTTTAATTTAAATCTAGTAAATTTAAAAAACAATGCAAAACTATTATTTTACATTTTTGCTGTAGATAAACAAGCAAAATAACCCTGAAATAAAACAACAATAATAATGACAACTAAATGGATACAATAACGAAAGTACACTCTGTTTGTAAAGATTTTTCCCAGTAGGACAATAAAAATAATTTAAATTTTTTACGAACACAAGCACTTCGATCTAAACGATTTAATAAATAATAAACAAGTAATGAATAACTATTCGATACATTTGGTTAATGTGGAAAAATAAAAATAATTATTTTAATAATAAAGCAGCAAGTGAAAATATGAAATCAACAGTGTGCAACAAATGTATTTGCCACAAGTAAAATTTCTCTTTTAATTTGCTTTATTTGTCTTGTTCCGTTTTTTTATTTCTGTCACTATCGCAATCTCCGTTAAGGTTTCCAGGTTTTACTATTAGTGCGCCTTAAGCGGTTCTACGTTTTTTTTTTTAAATCGAAACTCTGGAGCTTCGAATTGCTGTTTTTGACTTAGTCTCCCTTTAAACAACTCGTCTCAAATCAGGTCGCATTATGGATGTGAACTAATGACTAGCAATGTTCTGTTTAATAAGCGTCTCACGCAGACACCTCTATCACCGTAGACAAAGCGGCTGCTAAACATCTGACACCTAAATTTTCTTTTTATTCTTTTTACTCACAAGACATTCTTTTAGCAGAAATCTCAGTTTCGTAACAATATGGTTAGCATTTGGAGTTTGACTTTTTGGTTATTGTAGATGACTTGCTGTTTGCTCAGATAATGTGTACTTCGAGTTTATTATCGAAACAAAAAAAAAAAATCCTGTTTATTTTGCTTTAACTCGTTCTAAATAAATTATCAATGCGTTGTTTTTACTGTTGTAACAGCTCTGCTGCTGTCAAGAGTTTTCCCTCAAGGTTTCTACAGCTGTTGCTGAGTTGACAATCTTTGGACGAGATTGATTCGGGTCGTTCCGTAGCGATGATCCACTTGTCGCGGGAAAGTCGATGCGCTATTTTTGTGTTCAGTGTTGCTTAGTTTTTGTTGATTTTTAAAACTTAAGGCTTCTCTAAATATAATACTTTCTTATTGTTTGGAGTAAAAAATCACAGGACTAAATAAATTAAGATTGCGTGACTGAGCCGCAATTAATATTTGAATATCGCTAGAGTCTTCAGTTTAATGCACTTGCAATATGTTTCGTGCGCAAAGGTTTAAAAAGTGGACTCAGCTGTTTTGCTCTTGCAAATTCTGACATATTAATTTGCAATGAATTTATGTCTTTCAAATTGGCTCAATAAAGTTGTGGCCGTGCAATAGTTGATATTGAACAATTACTAATCAGATGTTCAGGACTCTAAAAAAGTGCAAGTTTTTCTGTTTGTGTAGCTTTTTATACTGCTGATGATTTAATATTTTTCCAGGAAGGTTTTCCAAAATCACAAATCCTTTAATAACATTTTAATCATGACATTTTTTCTGGGTTCTTTTATTATTCTTGCTGAGTTTTTTTTTTATTTTATAAGCAATTAATATTTGCATTAATGAAATAAGAGAAGTTTGTACGATAAACGTATTGATGCACTTAAATAACATTAAAACCTGCCACGACATAAAATCTCAATTAATTGTTCAAGAGCATGTTAAACATGTGGTGGCCCTCAAACAGTAAAAGACAGTCAGTCGGTCAGACAGTTGGGAATAATTTTAAATTAAATTATTATCAAGAGATGTGCATGTTTTAATTGCATTATAATCCAGATGTGGGGATGTGGAGATGTGGAAAAAAGGAAGATCTTGCATACTCAATTCAAGTTGTCACGAATGTGGCTGCGTGCGAAAATCATTTGTAACTACAAATTAAACGATTAAGCTGTCATGTGTATTTTTTTTTGTTCATAAATGGCGTAAATAATCGAATATTTATATAAAAAAAAAAAAAATACTGAGAATATACTTTTAATTAAATGTGGCTTACGAACTATAAATTATAATTAAAAAATCGTAGATTAAAATATTTTTAAAAAATAAATAAAGAAATAAACAATTTTTTATTTCAAGGCTGTTATAAACAAAATAAACAAATTTAATTTAAGTGAGCAAGAGTGCTATATTCGGCATTGCCGGATTTTATGTACGCTTCACCTAAGAAATTGTGTTGATTTTTTTAAATATCGGTTTTTTGCCAGAATATATCTCTGGTATAATGAAAATGTTTCTGGTGATGTTTTGCTACTTGGGTCTGCTCTCCGCCCACTAAAATCCGCCAAGATTCCCGTGCTTCTTGTAATGGTTCTTTATACATATTTATAAAAATAGCAACCACAAAACGAACAAAACATCGCTCCTAAAGGTTCCCTTATGCTTCTATACTCATGTAAGGTTCTTTAGGCATTCACTTTTATTTTAATTAGTCCCGCCGTTAGACTCAGTATTTCCCACTGTGGTCTACTAAATGCCCACCTACCTTATTACATCCTCTTTATCATCTTTTTATTGAAACGAAAATAGGTATATAGTAGTTAATTAGATGCCCATTGAGGTCCTTTGGTTTGTAAAATAAGGGAAGCTTTAATAAAAATAAAGGCGCTCAACTTTTGGAGCACATCTCATCGGTTAACGAACTCGAAACTATATCTGACAGATTGATTGGCTTTAATTTTCTGTAGATCCTCTGGTTTCTTTATGATGTTCAAATGAGTATTGCAAAAATTACAAGAGTATAATAAATAATTTAACAGCACACTGGTCTCAAAGGTTGTTCGTAAATAAAAAAATTCATAAATAAAAATAAATAAAAAAAATTCTTTTTGCTTAAAATACTCGGAATAGTTTTTAGGGTTCATTCCGCAAAGACTAAAATGTAACCCTTTAATGTCTGGCCTTTTATCGGTCACAAAAAGGTTCATAATTATGGCAGCTAGAACAACAAATAAAAGTCAAAGTCAAAGGATGTCCCCATAGAGATGCTATATTTGCGTTCATGATGATATCCTGTAAACTTTTATATTATAGAGAGACATCTGATCTGATTTTGGCATACTGTAATCAACAAAATCTACATTACATTTCTTCACACCAAAGTGAACATTTTCCAAAATAATGCGTAACCAAATATAATTTAAATTTTTTAAATCTCTTTCCTTCAAATGTAATGAAGTGGTTTAACTCTTTATTTCAGTTTTTTTCTACTTCAAACCATAAAATTATTTTTGTTTGTTTTATTTTTAAAACTTTTTATTTCCACTTAATACACAACCAAAAAAAAAAACAGTTGTTTTTTATTTTAATACTTAAAACCATTTAAATGTTTTTAAATAATTTTAAATATTTCCGGACCCACACAAGCGCACTCAATAAATACTATCGTCATTTGCTATTTTTATTTTCTTTATTTAGGAAACACAAATAATAATTTTAATTTCCGCTGCTTCAAAAATAGATTCAAGCATTACATTTAAACAAAAAATTTTAGGAAAATAACAACAGCTACAAAATAGCAATGCATAAGTGGTTAAATCTAATTTTGTAGAGAAACACCCGTTGTGTGTGGTGGTGGTTTGTTTCAATTTTAAATATTAAAATTAAAATAAAAGACTAAATCCACGAAATCCTAACATAAACTTTTTTATTTATTTTCACAATGGATTAACAAACGCAATGGAAGATAAATTCATACTGAAGTATCAGAGATAAAATACATTTCATTTTTCAGTCACCAAAGCTCGGTTAAGTGGTTAAGTGGTAAAGAGTTGTAGGCTAAGTAACGTGTAGATAGCATTTATAGATCCAACAAATTTGGGACTTTAGGACCATTGTGATAGCATTGAGCTCTGAATTACACAGTTTCCTCACACAGCTCTTTTCATCTGTAAATTCAACACAATGCTACTAAGCATTCCACGTCATGCGGGTGAAGCTTTTTTATTTTCATGCTCTTAACGTGATCATCCTTTTAAATAAGACGTCTCTTGATTTGTAAGCTGTCTGTTTTACAGAGTTTTGTCTTATTTTGACTATCGTGTTTGGTGGCATGTCGTAACGTCTAAGGAAATAATCTTCATCAACGTAGATTCATAACGTGTATGGATATAATAGTTATATTTTATAGAATTCTATGTAAGAAAGATTTAACATTTTTATAAACCGAAAATCTTATACCACAGAGGAGAAAATCCTTACGCCCGGCAAATGGCCCGCTATGCAAAAAATCTTTGGTAAGCGAAGTCATTGTTGCATTAAGTGCGGACCTTATGACACTTTCATAAGTGCGACTTGACATGTCACCAATAGAAAAATGCAAATAGAATAGAAAAAAATTAAAACTTGAGAGATTTATAAAATTTAGGAAAAAATGTAGAATGAACAATTCAGTTGCGCAAGTGTATTTTAAAGATTAAAGCTGGACGTAAATTTGCGTTTATGCGAGTGCGTTATGCAAGAGGTTTCTAGATTAAGCTCGATTAGCAATATGTTTATGAGTAGATCTGTGTTTGCTCGGACTAACATTTAAATGTTTTACCACCGCAATAAGAAATGTTCCGTGCGAACCATCTAAGATGTTGTATAAACATCCAACTGATTGCATTCTTGTTTCGCGCTATCCAGATTCACATGAATCCATTACCTATAGTCTTTGATACCCCAAACAGTAACACGCTGCTTTTACGGCTGATTTCTGTTTAAATAATATTTTAGTAAATGATGATTTTTATTAAGTTGATTGGATTTGTTCCGCCAATAAATATTATCTGTTGACATACATTTCGGTGAAGACCGTCATACCATACATACATACATACCAACAAAACAAATAGCGAGTGACGATGGTCTTCACTTAAAGGTATGACAACAGAATAACCTTCATCCCTGGATACTGTGGACCTTGTATGTCTCCTGTAAGAAAAACAAATCACGTTTTTATTTTTTTTATTTCTTATTTTTTACATTCCTTTCTGCATTAGATTGGTTACATGCCGACTCTTAATAGGTGGCTTTTCGAAGCAATATATAAAATGATATGGATTTATAGGCATAATATTTTTCTGTGATATTAATATTTTCCAAAATAATTTTCCAAACAAAAGCACTAAGTTTAACTGATTTTTGGTGATAAATTCATGCAAAAATGTGTGCATTGATGTTCTACCATCGGTGTTAGGCAAGGTACTCTAAATCGATGAGAACGTCTTCTAAACTACTTTTAATAAATACACAGATGGACGGATTCTAAATAGTTGTTCGCTTCGTTCGCTCAGTAGAAGAGTCGAGCGTTTAAATCAAATATAAAACGAAAAAAGAAAGAACTCTGTTGTTAAACTTTAGTCTCAAAGTTCCATATTTATTTACCTAAAATCCTGCCTAATATTCACTTAAAAACATTTTCAGCAAAAGTGAGTTATTTGATTTTAACTTTTTCATACTATTAACTATTGAAAAAAAAGGAGTTACAAAATAAACATCTGAATGAAATCCAGCAGGGTTACTTCAATGTAAACAAATGTTAAAGAAAGACTAAAGAATATAAAAAAAGAATGAAGGAAATTGATGGCGCTTTAACAACGAAAAAGGTCTATTGTTTAAAGAACAAAGTAAACATTCGAGGCGCCGCCATATGTTGCTAATGAACACAAAAGTATATTTTGTCTCAAAGGGTGAACGCAATGCAACCAAGCAACCGACATACAATCAAAGTTATTGAACTTTATCAAACATTGAAGACATAATGGTGATGAAGCCCACAGGGGGTATATGTGAGTTGCAAGTTTGACATTTTGTTGTGTAACTAAAAAAGAAAAACTTTCTTGGAATTATAAACGATAAATCTTTAATTTGAGTTTGTAAATATTTAAATTTTAAATAAATATGATATTAAAACATACAAAAAACTAAACAAAAGTTTCTCAAGGCTTTAAATAATTTTTTTGGTTATTTTAAATTTTAAAATTAATGTCGTCATATTAATCAATTTATCGATGAATCATAAATAAAGGTGACTGTCGTAGTTCACCTGTACACATCTCAAATCACTGAAGTGCGGAATCCGATAAGAACCCCAGAGGCATTCTTGAGAGTGTGCTGGCGAGACAAGACGTTTACGTCGTGGCTTCAATTGGACATCAAAACGCATCTTCAAATTATGAATTCTTCTAAAGTCTACATATTTGATGTAACTACGACTCTAAGAGATATTTTGTTTTTTAAGGTTAATTTCTTGTTTTTTTTTTTTATTGTTTGATTAGATTTTACAAAAATATCAACTTTTAATTCAAATTTTGTCTCCTTTTTAGTGAAATTGTAAGTTGTCACATCATTGTGCAGTTGTCATATCATTGATAAAATTCTTTTTGGTTAAATTTCAGTTTGTGGTTTTATTTCTTGGAGAAAAAAATTAGGGAGTTTTTCAATTTGTTGAAGAGATCATGGTTTTTATTGAAGGTAATAGAAATACAAACAAAAGTCTCGATTTTGTAATAAAATTAAAAATTTTTGTAGTGTAGATTTTTAATGGAAACTCACTTATTTTCCAAAATAACCTATTTTTAGAGTTAAGTTTTGTGTTTTTCCTGTGAAATCCCGATATTTAGGTTAAAAATACATGCGATTAATTGCAATGCATGAACATACAAATTAAGAATCTGATAATGCTAAAGAAGCTTCAAGCGATCCAGAAAGTGCATTACATTTTTTAATATCTCACTTAAAACTTTGCTCTCTACATATATTTATGCTTTATTTTTTTCTTTACTCATTCACTCTGTTATGAAAAACTAGCCTGAAGGGCATAATCGTTAACAATATACTAATCAATAATTATTTACATACAATGGTAAAATATATAATAATGTGAAAAAAAGAGATAAAAATATTTCACAAATTAAAAAAAGTACAAATAAAATATTATTTGATATAATTATTTTCATATAAGGAATAAAACACATAAGTCTAACTTAAAATAATTTTTTATTTTTTAATAAAAATTTTTGAATAAAAACATAAATTTTTATAAATTAGCAGTTGAACTGTTGATGCTATAAATGAATTGAAATTTGTTTTTTGGGTTAAAACCTTTTTTAGAAAGAAAAAATTATTTTACAAAAGTATGCGGACGTTTTCCAAAAAAAAAAAAAATAAACACCAGCAGACTGTAATGCTGAATTTTCTGTATCGCTACATCCTTCATAAGCATTTTTTTATCTATCTACTTTGGCTGTGTAATTGTAAACATCGTCTATTTATATTTAACCAACTAACTTTGTAAATATCAATATATTAATTTGGTTAGACGAAATCCATAAACAAACCAAAGTTTTTTTTTAATGAACTTAAGGCAAAATTCTATTTCAATTCATTTATAAAAACATACATTTTAAATTTGTTTTTTTTAGCGAAGTTTCAATTTATTCAATAAAATATTCAATTTTGGATAAAACGTTTTTGTTTCGTTAACATTTCCATTCTTTATGAAATACCTGTTATTTAATATAGTTTTGTAGTAAAAGAATTTTCTAAACATACGCAAGACTTCAGACCTGGGGTAATTCAACTACATTTCAATTTCAATTACAATTACAAATTACAAGTAATTTTAGTTGAAATCAGGGACTAAAGTCAATTAAAAAAATATGTGTTTGTAGTTGAGAAAATTTCTTGTAATTTGTAATTCAACATTTTCAATTACACATTACATGTAATTGTAATTGGAAGTTTTTAATTACAAATTAAAAGTAATTATAATGAGGCAATAATTATTACTCGTAGTTGAACAAAATTCAATTATTTTTTTAAAAATTTGCACTTAATATTTTATTTTAACAATTTTTGAAAATGATCTTCTGAAACGCTTGGAATAATTTCAACAATTTTATTTATTGAAGCTCAGAAGCGTATTAAACATTCTCTTTAATGTGTAATTTTCAAAAGATTATGTTTCAGATCCATTTTTTTACACTACACAGAAATTCTATATAACGTATATTGTACATTTTATGTACAAATGTATTCATAAAATACTTTTATTTATAATAGTTTACCTTGTTGCAATATCTGAAGTTATACCGTTTAATAGTCTTACAGCTAAAAGAAAATTTGTACAGTTAATTGAAATAAGTTTTAAGAAAATCCTTAGTCGCTAGTATTATTTTATAACCTAGGCGACAGAGCTTAAAAGATCAAAATGATAAAAAATTTGTTTTATTTAAAGCAATTAAAAATTTTCTTTAAATTCGCACTTATTTTAGTATGTTATGTAAATACATATCTATATGTTTTATATCTTCTGTTGCATTATTTGCTTCACGGTGTTTTTATTTTTAAATATGACGTCTAATTTATGTGTTTTATATGTGCATGTAATTGATGATTTTTGTAATTAAAAATTTTTTGACTATAAATAGTTAAAAAAGTATTCATTACACAATTTTATTTCAATTATGTAAATATTTAGTTCAATTTTTTAATTACAATTACATGTAATGTATAACTGGATTTTTTTTCAATTACAAATTACAAGTAATAGGAATTGTAATTTTTCAATTATAAATTACATGTAACGTGTAATTGATAAAACTCGATTTTAATTACAAATATGAAATGTAATTGTAATTTAAAAGTTCAATTAATATTACGTGTAATTAATTAATTGCATGTGTAATTCATTGCAAAATGTAATTGACATTTAAGCATTTAAGTAGTGGCAGCTATGAAATACTATTTGGCAGCTGATACTTTAAAGCAATTGCAAATATAACATTGCGACTCACAGAAAAAATGAATTCCGTTACTTAAGAATAAATTAAAAAAAATTATTCGATTAAAACAGTAAAGCACCTTCGTCTTCATAACTGTGTTAATACTCATAAGACATTCCATGGTCTGAAAATGTCTCGTTTTGGTAATCGGGGTTGGCTGCATTAAAGGAGAATATATTATGCAGTTACGAAAAATTATCACAAAATTATGAAAACATTTTTAACGCTAACCATAAATGAGTTATTATACGTTATTAACTGTCAAGAGCAGTGTTAGGTGCGCTTATCGGTTGTTATTTCTTTTAAATCGACACTATCACAAGTAAAAGCTTAAATGGTTCTGTTTCGATCAAAATTTTCTGTAAACCGATCAAAGTTTGCGACTTGATGGCTAATCAAACCAATCTGCAATATAAGCCAAAAAGCAGCTGCTTTGATCTACAGAGTGTTGATACTTGATCTCTTGCTAAAAAACGCTAAAGGAAAGTGACACGACACTTGTCACTTAATATAAAAGTTTCTGTCAGGAGTTCAATAAACATATTTTAAGTACTTTGTGACACGTCTCGGGCAAAGCTTTACAGGAAAAATCTGATTCTGAGCTGAGGAGTTACAATTTAAAAGAGCAAAACATCTGATAATCAAAATTTTTAAGCGGACTCGAAATATATTGGTACATGTGTCTGCATACATTTTTTATGATTGCTCTATTTTGAAACTCTTTTAAACCAGTTATGTTAACCTTCCCTTCTACCTATCAGCAGGTTTAACATTTTTTACCACTTCTATGTGTTGATACTTGATCTCTTGCTAAAAAACGCTAAAGGAAAGTGACACGACACTTGTCACTTAATATAAAAGTTTCTGTCAGGAGTTCAATAAACATATTTTAAGTACTTTGTGACACGTCTCGGGCAAAGCTTTACAGGAAAAATCTGATTCTGAGCTGAGGAGTTACAATTTAAAAGAGCAAAACATCTGATAATCAAAATTTTTAAGAGGACTCGAAATATATTGGTACATGTGTCTGCATACATTTTTTATGATTGCTCTATTTTGAAACTCTTTTAAACCAGTTATGTTAACCTTCCCTTCTACCTATCAGCAGGTTTAACATTTTTTACCACTTCTATTTTAACATGCCAAATATTGAAAAATTTTATAAAGAAAAACCAAAATTTTTTAAGACTACTTTTACTGTCGCAAACTTAACTTAACTAACACCTGATGTTCCGCTTGCAACACTACTTGCACATAAATTGCGGATTATAAGCTGCTTTAAAAAGATTTTGTAAGTTTTCTGTAATGACCTGCATACTGATGGCCTCTTCATTTTTGCTTGTACCGTTTATAACACAAATAAAAAATTCGAAAGGAAAGGAAACTTAAAAAAAAAAACAAAAAATTTTTATTAGGGTTCATATAGCAATGTGTCGCTTTTGTTAATAATCACTAATTTGAAATTTTACAAAGTTAAGCGTTATGACTTGTGTTTGCACAATTTTCAAAAAAAGGGAATAAAATTCTGAAACTGTTAAATTACTATCCCGATTTGCAAAAGCCGCATTGCGGTACATAGAGCAGGACCTAAGCTTTTAATCTATTGTATTTGGACGCAACCTATTTCAGTACAGGGTAGCTACACAGGTCGTCAAACTTAGAAATCTTGAGTGTGAAAATTTTTTCAGAGCTTATTGCTTTTTGAAACGTGTATCGACTTAAATAATTTTTTATTTGTACACACAGAAAAAAGATTGGTGAAAATTCGATTGATGTCTTCAAAATTTAATTACTACACAGAGAAAACAAATTCGTTATAAGAACCGAATTTGTTGCCAATCGAATTTGGTCGGTTGTGTGTATTATCTCGAATTCGGTTGTAATAACTGAATGAATATAGCACTCACAACTATTTAAAAAAATGATTCTTGGGTGACTATAAAGTATTATTGTGAATAAAATAAAACAGTAAAATATTTTAATATTTACTTTTATTTTAAAAATATGTATAGAAATAAGATAAACATCATATATTTTATGTTTCGAACCATCGTATTCAGCCTACTCCTTTCTTTACATCATGATTCTTCTTTTCCACGTAGTTTCTTCAACTTTCCATCTTATATCGCAGGTTTTGCTGCTGCAAAGTGTATAAAACATCATAAATTTTTTATTTACAAACGTCTTCTCAAATTGATTTTGAACTTACCTTTAAACAATATTGGAGAACTTTACACCACTAACAATATATCTTTGTCTTTTTCAACTCAAGTATTGATGTTTTTTTTTTGTGTAATGTGTACAAATTAATTTTTATTATGTCAAACATTTTTTGATATAAGAAGACGCAATCGATTTTTATGATTCTAATTACCAAAATTTGGTTTTCAGTAGTAATGTGCTGAATAAGTTTAGTTGCGTCCTCCATTTAATAGAATTCATTTTAGTAAAGATACAAATCGGTAAGGATAACTTTTTTAAGAGGTTTTACAACCAACATTTGGACGTAAATATTATTTGTTAGCTTTTAATATTAAAAATAAGTTAAAATTATAATTTATTTATATTTAAAACCAAATGATTATATTAGTAATTAAATTTTGGACATATCAATCGAATTTTTAATAATTATTTGATTTTTAATATAAATAAATTATAATTTTAACTTATTTTTAATTTTAAAAGCTAACAAATTATATTTGTATTCAAATGTTGGTTGTAACACCTTTTAAAAAAGTTATGCTGACCGATTTGTGTCTTTACTAAAATCTATTCTACTAAATGGATAATGCAACTAAACTTATTCAGCACGTTACTACTAAAAACCAAATTTTGGCAGTAACAGTCATAAAAATCGATTATGTCTTCTAAAATCGAAAAAAAAAATTTGTTTTCAATATTTGAGTTTAAAAATACTTTCAAAGATATATTGTTAGTGGTGAAAAGTTCTCCAATATTGTTGAAAGGTAAGTACAAAATCAATCTCAGAAAAACGTTTGTAAATAAAAAAAACTATAAAATGTTTAATATACTTTGCAGCAGCAAAATGTAAGCTATGGGATGGATAGTTGAAGAAGCTGTGTGGAAAAGAAGAATCATGATGAAAAGAAAGGAGTAGGCTAAATTCGATGGGTCGAAATGTGGTATTTATAATGAAGAATCGTATTTCTATAAATAATTTTTAAAATAAAAGTAAATATTAAAATAAATTATTGTTTTATTTAATTCACAATAATAATTAATAGTCACCCAAGGATAATTTTTTTAAATAGTTGTGAGTGCTATATTCCTTCAGTTATTAGAACCGAATTCAAGATAATAATCACAACCGACGAAATTCGATTGGAAAAAAATTCGGTTCTTATAACGAATTTCTTTTCTCTGTGTAGTAATCTACATAAATAGATAAAGAAAATGTTCCCAGAAATTTATTTGGTATCTTTTGAACTTTCGCCTTTTTTAGTTTTTTTCCTGCAACTTTTTGAATATATAAGAACTACTTAAAACACCCTTTAATTTTTATTTTACAGAATTATAAAATTTGTATTTATTTAAATAGACACTAATTTAAAGGTTACTTTTACGAGTTTTTAGATGTCTTAAATAACAGTCAACTACTCTTCTGTTGCATCTATTAATTCTGTTTGCAATTCGTAATTTTAGTTCTCTTCGTTCTCTGTTGCATCCCCAATAAGGGTTTTCATTTTTACGTATGTAGAACTGTTTCAAAAACAGTTTTAAAAATCTAATACTAATAATACGAAATAATTGACAATTTATTTTTCTTTGAATTTATCAGTTTAACGGTACAATTTCTTTAAATTTAAAATTTATAACAAAAATAACAAGCACGTTGACTACAAGCCGGCTGCCCAGGATTCAACCCTTGCGGCAGTCAAAAAATAAAAAGTAAGTTTTTTAAGAAATTCATAAAATTTCAAGTAAAAGTAAACAAACTTTGACGTAAAAGTCTTTGTTACCGTTAAAAAAAAAAAAATATATATATATATATATATATATATATATATATATATATATTTTTTTTTTTTCTCTTATTCACGCACTTTTTGGCCGTTAATGCGATAAAAACTGTTCTCATATGAGTTTTGAGGTAAAACTTCACTTTCGCTCTTTTTTTAGCTTAAAAAAACAAGTCAAGCTAAATAGTAGACGTTGTTATCTATTTTGTGTTGTAAAACTGTTTTCTTTAAAACAGCTGTAAAAGATTAACAGAATTATGTATAAGATTTTCTACTAATTATTACTCATTTCTTTAAAATCATTCGAAAATCTTTACAAGCATGTTTCACTACCTGTATGATTTTAGAAGCTGGACAAGGACACTTAAGTTCACGCGCCTATGTATGGCTTTAAATTGTGCCATCAATAAGTCAAAAGCCAGTTTTGAATATAATAATAGTAGTTATGTAAATATTGGCCCAAATTCATAGTTAAAATAAAGTATACTTTAAGGGTACTAAAGTCGGTTTTACTTTAGAATCGACTCTAACTCAGTCATAGACAATTTAAAATATACTTTTGGAGAGAAAGTCAACTCTAAATTTTAAAACTACCTAAAGCTGTTTTTAAATCATTTTTCCAAAATTATTTTATTTGGTTTAAGAACACAATACTCTTTATCTGATTTTTATACCAAAGTGAATAAAATAAAAACAAGGTTACTTTTTTCAAATGTTTGTTTAAGAAATTGTATGAAAACATTTATCAAATTACAGTTGGCACCCAGTGGAAGGCGTCTAAACTTAAAGTATACTTTATTCTTGACTATGAAAGCAAAAAAGATAATAAGAGCTTTTTATTTTAGAGTATACTTTAGCAAGAGTCGACTTTTTTCTATAACTATGAATTTGGGCCATTGTTTTTAATATTGAAATTATTAGTCAAAACGTTCTTAGTTGTATAACTAACCGACTAACATTTATCGGCTTAAGTTCACCTGTGTACATTGTAAACATAATTGCCCATTGTATTTAATTCGCCTTGATTGCCCATATTCAAAACTAAAATAAAGTATACTTCAAGGGAACCAAAGACGGTTTTACTTTAGAGTCGACTCTAATTCATTGATAGACAATTTAAAAAATACTTTTGGCGAGAAAGCCAACTCTAAATTTAAAACTACATAAAGCTGTTTTTAACTCATTTTTCAATGATTATTTTATTTGGTTTAAGAAGACAATACTTCTTATCTGATTTTTGTACCAAAGTGAACAAAATAGAAATTATATGAAAACATTTATCAAATTACAGTTGACACCCAGTGGAAGGCGTCTAAGCTTAATGTATACTTTATTCTTGACTGTGAAAACAAAAAAGATAATAAAAAAGAGCCTTTTATTTTAGAGTATACTTTAACAAGAGTCGACTTTAGTTTAAAATTATGAATATAGGCCAATATATTTAACCAACAAATTTAACTAATATGAATACAAGAAATATTCACAATCAGTCAATATAAACTTGGTTACACAAAGGTTACTTTTGATGTTCTTGTAATAATAACAATAATAATAATAAATAAATAATAAGTATAAGCTTACCCAAACTTATTTCTTGGAATTGTCGAGAACTAAACAAACAAAAATAAGATTTAATTTGATTTCTTAATCCAATCCTGCACTTTGTATTGCTGCTATATTTTTTCAAATAAAATAAAAAAAAATTTATGTTTGAATATAAACAAAGATTGCAAAAAATGCAGCTTTTTAGGGGCTTTAAGAAATTGTTTGAATTTTCAATTAACTCTTAAATTTATGAAAAAATAATAATTTTTTATTAAAAAAAAAATACATGCAGAAGCAAAATTATACTGTTTTCAGCTTTTATTTTTACATTTATGTCGGATATACAGTGGACGGGCGAAGAAAATATGTAAATGTTGCACATTTTATTTATTTGTTTAAATCGCTAAACTCTTAATTATGAATTCATATTTCTGAACAAGAAAATTAATTTCAGTACTTGCAAAGTTTATCAATAATATAGGGCCTATTCGTAAGTGCATCACTGCGCTGCATAATGTGATTATTCTGCAATGCCACTTTTAAGCAGCGCTTTGCTCATTTTAGTGTTTGCATCCACGAACGAAGAAATACCGTGAAAATAAAAACATTACTAATAAACTCGATTTGTGAACTACATGATTTAAAAATTATATAAATATGTGCAACATAAAAAACTAAGTTAATTTTGAAAAAAATATTAAATAAAAAAAGTCGAATTCCAAAAGCACAGATTTCTTCTTCCACGCACTAGTAAATTTATCCTCCATGTCCAATCGTATCCTGATCAAAAGATAGCAAATCTTATCATCATCTCGAGTCTAAAAATAAAAAAAAATATTGAATAAAATGAAATAATTTATAAAAACTAAACAAAATTTTTTACCCACACGTTCATTGCAAATAGCCATTTTTATGATTAGTTTTTTGATTTTATTTGCGCCTAATATACTTTAGTGTTGCATTTACGAACAGATAACATTTGCAGTGCTGCCACTTTTTTCATTTACGAACGTACTGCGCATCATATGCAGCGCAGTGATGCCCATACTAATTAGTAATTAACAACATAAATTCATGCACTAAACAAACAATCAACTAATGATAGCATATCATATCCTAAACATGTTGTCTCTTCTAGTCGTTATTATATTTATTATTTTTTGGTTTTTAAACAATTTAAACAATTTTGTTGCTGTCACCTTAGAATTTCTAAATGTTATGCAAACATTTTAAATATAACGTCTGTATTTTGAAAAGGAAATTATATAGAAAATGTGCATACATTTTCCTAAAAATAAAATAATTATATTAAAAAAAAATCAAAAAAGTTTTTAAAATTTAAAACTATTCTAAAAGTTTCAATCATAATGTTGCTCCACTGTATGAAACAAATACATTTAGATACAAATATTAATATTCAAATGTATGTATGTGTTCACACGTATGCCGTTTGGCTGCATTATTGTGCAGGGTGTCCGTCGAGAAGGTATACTACTTTGTTTCTTTATAATATTTGATTCAATGAATAAGAATGGATCTTATATTGATAAATGTTTTATGTATGGAATACAATATTAGATAAATGTCCGCCTCTTTTAGCCTCACAAATGCGAGCCCTTTTTAATACATTCTTACACGTTTTATGCAGTATTTCATTTTTTCATAACCAATTAAATTGCTCAAGCGTTACTGGCACTGAATATTTTTCCATAGTAAAGTTGCCACGTGTCTACTTCACTGCTTCCAAATATGAAGTGTCAGGACTAATGTTTACCAAAATGGCGGCAAAACATTCCCAGCGGACACCCTGTATTATTTATTATTTTTTGTCATTCCATCATTTATTCATTTCTTTAGAGGATACGACTACTTTACTTCCGCTTATGGCTTTTGAATTTTTCATGACGTCAATAAAAACGTTGCATACTTTTTATTCAGCCTTTCAATATGATTACAAATGTGTAAAGTTGTATTGGAATCTTTGTAAGTGGTTTATGGCTCTTATGCGTGTATGTGCATTTGTGGCTGAATTTTAAAAATTGAAAATAAAGATATAAATATTGGCAATTCAAACACAACACACAAAAATTTCAATTCCGTCTACAGTGTGTTGGGTTTGAGAATGTGTGTGTCTGCAGTCATTTGCAAGAGCTTTTTTCATTGTTTCATTACATATGTTGCATTAAGTGTTACCATTTTGATATTTTAAATGCTAAACACTGCTTTTCACTTTTATACACACAACTTTTTTTCTAAAATTGATAAAATTATTGAAATCTGTTACGATTAGTAACTTATGAAACTTATTGGCTTGATAAAAGTGAAAAACTGTATTCTAATGATTTACTGGGGAACAATTGTATTACTACGGTTTATGTTGCGCAAAAAATGAATGTTTAAAAGAAGAAAAGAAAATTGCTATTTATAAAATTTTTGAGACATCTCACATTTTGCTTAACATATAGGTTATGTCTTATAATCCAGAAATATTTATTGCTAATTAACTGATAATTAAATCAGTTTCGAACAAAAGCGCTCTCAATTTTGAGAATTTCTTACAAAACTATCCAGTAATTAGAAATATTTTTCTCAAAAAATTTGCATTGCTTTTTAATAGTTATCTGACAACGTTACACTTCATCCAAATAAAAGATGAAACTTTTAAGAAAAGACAAAAAATAGGATTCTTTAGGATAACAAATAATAGGCGAGAAAAGTGCCTTATAATTGATAGTTTTCTAATGAAAAATAACAAAAACAAATAAATAAATTTATTGAGTCAACATAAAATCCCAAAATTTTGTGTGAAGTGCATTACAGTGAATTAAAAGATGCAATAGGTTGTAGCCAGATTATTCGTAATTCAACGATTTCCTTTTTTTAATTTTAAAAATAGGATTTTTTTGCCATATTTACTAAACAACTAAGCGAGAAAGAAATTTCAGCTGCATGAAAATAGTAAAGTCATTTTGAAGCATTCAACACAAGTTTTGTTTTGAACTCGTTTAATACTAATAATAATACTTTGTCATGACTAGAACTACAACTACAGGGGGATCGGTTATTTCGGCCATTCTAGCATTAATCCGTGATAAAAAAACCTGGTTTTCAATTGACATTAAGAAGTAGATATAATATGGGAGCATCTTGTTTAAACAGTAACATGAAAATAAATTTTTTTTTATTCAAAGCCTTTTGTTTACAACTGTGTTTAAGGAACAAGTAAAAATTTCAAGTTTTTTAACAAACTTAACGTTATTTTCCTTTACCTTTTTGATGAGAAAATATTTTAACAATTTTTTTTTTTGACAGTACTAGAAAATTTGTGCTAAATTCTACAAAAAAATAAATTATACCTTATAGAAAAAATTATACGCTGGCAGAGGGAATGCATAATATTCTAGAATGCTACATCAGCGTTAATCGCATCTATTGACTTGACAAATAATAATACGATGAACAGTTTTTCATTCTTTTTTTTTCTCGTCATAGTAGATACAGTTCCAGTATCACATTGTACACAACTGTATTAAAAATACGTGAACTCACGGTGGACTAAATATTATTTATTTGCCATATATTTAATTGTAAAAGTCGAATATCTTCTGAATTTTTCATATTTCTTTAAAGCAACAATTTTATGCGACGGTATTCCAGATGTTTTTCCTGAGCTGTGTAATCAGTTTAAACAGTTTTTTCTTCATCTAACTAAAATCTAAAAGTTTTTTATCTCAAAGTTCAATAAACGATATATGTGACAAAAATAACAGAAAAAGAAATTCAATCGATACTTTAAGTACTTTAAAACAAAGGAGTTCTATTTCATAATTTAAAGTTGTTCAATTGTGAATTTTGCTATCTTGTGTTGTATTTGTTTATAATTATGACATACTATTTTATATTATCGGCCGCTTTGCTAATACAAGCATAAATAAATACTGCGAATTATTTTAATTCGATTAATTTGATTTTATTCAAATTTAAATACGTGAGTATTCAAGAATTTAATATTTTTACTGTTTAAGAAACAAAAAAAAAAAAAAAAAAAAAATAAGAGTTTCCTAGGTAAACGTCAAAAGCTTTTCACTTTGTATGCATATATGCATATGCTTGTAAGTTAGTTGGTTTATTTATTTTGCTGAAAACACAATATGTACAACTGTCATTACATAAGTCGTCGGTGAAGCATACCTATACAGGTGTGCCTCAGGGTACTATTTTGGGACCGCTTTTGTTCTTAGTGAATATAAATGATATTTTGTCGTCGTTTGTATCACCTAAAGGGTATATGTATGCAGAATCTGAAGCTAAACTACGTAAAATAACAAATGAAGACTTGGGAAAGGTACAAGGATGGTGTGAAAAAAATTTTATTGCTCTCAATATTTATAAATCTAATGCCATTAATTTCAATTACATATGTACGTGGAAACTTAAGAAATTTTGTCCTTAATGGAACTTCCCTTGAATTTCTTTCTTATTTTAAAGCTCTAGGGTTTTATATAAATGAGAAATTATCCTTTAGTCAACATTTTAATTTTATGATTCATAGAGTTCTTCTGACATTACGGAGGGTTTATAGTATTCCCTGCAAACTTTCTATTAATATTAAGAAAAAAATTGGTCACGTATTATTAATGCCATTGATTTTATATGGTATAGAGTTATTGTTACGACGGCGCGCCGGTTGACTGTTTCAAACGCCGCCGCAGATAAATAGGCCACGTCTTGTTTTTCTGGTGTAGTGTAGTTTAACGGCTAGTAAAATTTTTTTTAAAAATCTTGACATCTAAATTTATTTATTTATTTTATTTGGTTCCTAAAAGTATGCCTTGATTTTTAAACATCTTGAATTAAGTCATGTTAACTATGTTTCCAAGTGCTTATATAAAAATATATTTCATACAATAAAATTACCTGAAAGGATGTATGTTTGACAAAAGAAATAGCAAAACCATTTAATTATTCGTAAAATCTTATTGTAATTTCTTTACTATATATTTAATAAATATTTGTATTATACAGTCATCCAAAATATCAGTAAAAAATTCTACAGCAGAGCGAGTGGCCTGTTGTCCGGTATGGGGCAAATGTGCCAAGTCACATATTAAAAAATTACAAATAAGTCAAAACAAACTGTTAAAGATGGTAATGAACCTACCATGTTATTACTCCACAAATAGGCTCCATAATCTTTGCAAAATAGAATTCGTTATCGAGCGCATTGAAAAATTAACTGAAAAATTTAAGAACTCATGTTTCATATTCAGATATTGAGTATATTTCTAATCTGTTTACATGAAATTTATGCATGTATGTATGTATGTAAGCATTTTCTCTTTACAAATTGTATGTTTTAGTCTATTATCCTAATGTTTTCATACATTGTCTAATGATTAGCTTACTACACATGTAATTTTAATTAGAACACCTATTAATTATTTATTGAAGGTTTTTTAATGCAAATTTTCCTTCCGCATGCCCATAACTATTTAACATGTTCCTTAGATTTATAAAGTTATTAATATTTTAGATGTAAGGTAATATAACCATTTCTCTGTAAGATAAGTTTTGAAGAAAGATTTGTTGCAATAAAAATAAAAAATAATTGTATTATACAGTCATCCAAAATATCAGTTAAGAGTTCTACAGCAGAGCGATGAGGCCTGTCGCACGTGCTTTCTATTATTTGATAAATAGATTTACAAATTACCTGAAGTTATGAAATTTATTCGTTATAATATACACTTAAGTATAGCGATTATTTACTTTATTGCAGATTTAAATTTTTGGGTCTTATTAGTGTTTTGTACAAACAACGTAAGCCTTGAAAGAATTTGTTTTCATATTAAAAATTTAAATGAGAAAAACAGCTCTAAGCCAGAGCCAAAGTTTTGATATTGTTTTATTAAAAAAATCATTTAAATTAGTTGAGAAGGTATTGCTTCTTGATTAATTGTGACTTAAATAAACTAAAGGCCGTGTCAGATAAAACTTTTGCTTTGCGTTGCGTTGCAAATTCGCTTTGACATATAAGATAAAATGCACGTACTTATATGAAATATGTCACATAAAGCACTTTTAACGCAAAGCAAAGCACAAAGTTGGTCAACACTCATCTTTTTGCGCGCTTTGACAATTACCTGCTATACATTTTTATATAATTTTTGGCAAAATCGAACGTAAAAGAGTTAAGTATTTTAAAATATTATTTTTTTTATTAAATATTCTTCCTTTATTATTTTTTTAGAAAATTATGGAAGAAAAACTCATAAAAACAAACAATAATTAAGCGCTGTTAAAGTTTTCATTGTGACATACCTCTTGCGTTTTACGCTTTTTCTTCAAAGTTTGAAACGTCACGCAAAGCGACAAAGTTTTATCTGACACGGCCTTAAAAGTTAGTTTGTTTAGTAGATAAATACATTTTAAATTGGTTGAGTTGCTTTCTGATACTTACAAGTCTGTGGTTAACAGAAAGAAAAGAAAATTGTTGGGTATCTGTAGTAGCTGCACGCCTTTGCGTGAAAAAAATATATATTTAAGACCCGCTGTTTAGGCGCGCTTTGACTGAACATGTTTTTGTAAAAACTAATAATGGTACGTTATGATTTTTTTTAATAAACCGATTTTCGTAGAAAATTTTAAAAACCGGTTTTTTCGAATACTCAAAAATCTGTGTTTAGAACGTTTCAAATATTTAACAACACTAGATCTGGCTTTCAAATATAATAATTTGAAAATACTTATTCGATTTTTTTTTTTAAGTTACGATGATTTAAATTTGTTTTGATTCCCTATTAAATACCTCTTCTATGATTTTTTTTTTAGTTTTTTTAACTTTATAATTATATTTTTACGGTTTATTTGATTCATTTCATGAATCTTTGAGCAACAACACGAAAACATTTTCAAATGTTCTGATAAAAGCAAAATTCGCATTTGATTTTAACAATCCGTTATTTATGTTCTACCAACAAACTATTATTTTGCCATCCATTAAAATTGCTTTGAGTTTTTGACCATAAAAGCAAATTATAAAAAAGCTCTTTGAAAATAAATGATGGATAAAAATGTGCAAATACAACAATTTTGTTCTGCATAAATAACTGTGATATTAAATGGGTTGTGTAATAAATCTGTACGATACGTTATCATTCATAAAAAAAACAAGCCGCAAACAACAAATATCTATTCGAGTATAAACAGTAAAGAAGAAAAAAAGGTTTGTGTAAAATTGTGAGTTGTAATGGACTTTTGGTGGCCTTCACTTTACGTGTTGTGAAATATTTCATTTTTTAAATTCGTTGAGTGTGAAGTTATAAATAATTTTTAGCAAATACAACAATAATAATATATAATTATTATATCATTTAACTGGCTAAGTCAGTTGAAGTTAATTAAAATATTACTATTTGAAATCTTAAAGGCCTTTTTACAGAAGAATTTCTAAAAAATGTGCTCTGTTACCGTATCCTTTACAATTTTTCCATAACGCCCACTCGGTCATTTAAAATGGCCGCTTATTATATTTTCATAATCACCCCTATCATGAATAAAATGTGAAATTTTTGTTCACGTGCAATTTTTATTCCACCCGAACTAAAAATTGGTATCGGGAATTCCACGTGAACAATTTTTTCTGCAACTTGAATATTGTTATCACTGCATTTGCGAAAATGAAAAATAGTTGTTTACGGGGTATAAATTGCAAATTTAATCAAAAATTTTATAGTGAAAAATTTTGGACTGACCCTTAGTTTCGCCGTTACGGATCTTTAAAGTTTGTATATATAATATGGCATATGTCGAAGCAATTGACTTTTTACCATAAATCTTATTAAGAAGAACGTCACTTTAAATTTTATTTACCAATTTTATCCTAAAAACTTTTTACACACATAAAACTTCTTATTAGATGAAAAATACTTACTTATACATGAATTCCACTATCAAAATCAAGGTGAACAAAACAGTGAAACACATTTCACGCAAAAAGAAAAGATTCATGATAAGGGGAACTTGATTGTCAGTGAAATGTGAAACAATTTCATGAAGAAAATAATTCGCGATAGGGGTGAATGTAGTTTAAAATTTCATTTATAAGTTTTTTTTTTAGATGAACCTGCTCCCCATTCTGAGGTTAAGTCACCACCTGTATTGGAAAATAATACAAGTTGACGCACATGATTATGTTTAATTTACACCGTCAAATTTTTCATGCAATTGCTTGCACTTAATTTTTTTGTGTAGAAAAGAGCCCTCTTATGTGAAGATTTTAAGATGGCAAATGTTTGTTTTTTTACTCTTTATGAGCGTAAAAGCTTCGAGAAATAAGTTACTAAAGTTACCTTTCTGATTCAAATGGTTTTCTGGGAATTTTCATTTTGCTTGAAGTGTGATAGTGTAGAAACAAAATCTAATACTGCGTTTCCATTCACTTAAAATCAACTAGTTTTGAGAAAAAACACTTCGAAGTGTTTCTATTGAGCTGAAGTGTTTTGTAAATTCGAATTTGTGACGTAACACTGACATTTTTGCGTCATATTATTATATTATAACACTTTTTTTGTAACAAAAAAGATTATTGTCTTGAAAAATTTTATAGTAATTGTCAATTTTTCGATAAAAACATCCAATATGAATAGATAGAACGGAGTTGAACTTGAATATCCTAGACACATGATTTGAAATGAATCAAGTGGTAGCATGAAAAATGTATGGAAAATCAAGTAGCAAAGCACTTGATTTGAGCATTTCAAGTGTTTTGGAGAAAATCACGTCAATGTAAACGCCCTATAATATATTGGACTTTTAATAATCACAACAATTCAAATTAGATTTCTTTTTTACTTGTACTCGTAAATAAATTTAAAAAAGTTTAAAAGTTAATTTTATTCCAAAATTAAAGGGTTGAAAAGTGTCGCAACAATTTCATATGAATACCTTATTGAAGTGAAGAAATCAATCTGTAATGAAAGAGATAACAGCTTCCATCAATGCGGAATCCTACTTGACAAAATTTTTGAAAAGACGACAAAGAGATTCTCGATATAAAAATTTGAGGGTTTCTAATCGAATGTGAAAACCTAAACAACTAAAACAATAGTAGCAGGCTGAAATTTTTAATAACTTTAAGAAACAAAACCAATATTCGATATTTTATAAAGTTATCAAAAGTACAGCGTAGAAAATCAGGAAAAAATCGAAAGAAATGGTCCACTATTAACAAATCTGACAGTATTAACTAACTAGTTGCTGGATCCTTTTCAAATTTTTTGGCAGATGTGCCTTAAAAAAACCTCAATACCATAAAATATTCATGACACTAGCAGTGCCCACAATAAAAAGGCTTTAATTTTGATCGATAAACAATAATAATACGTAAGACTGATAAAGGTTACAATTCAACATACTGATGGGGTGGGTAAATGACAGTTTATTAGCCAGCATAACGCCCATAAGGTTAGAAACAAAGGGAATACATACACCTCCAGCATAACATAATATCCCTAGTTTTCGAGAGATTTCAAAACAAACAATTTCGTAAATTCCAATCCAAAAAAAAAAAAACAAAATCTCAAGTGTTGTGTAGCCAAACTGTTTCAAACAGAAGTACGTGTAAACAACAATATAAGTGACTTCCAAAACGTCAGTTGTATTCGAACTATGTATTGTGTTTTATAATGCCGTGGTAATAAATGTTTATAATGCATACGATTCCACAATGTCGCAGACACGTGTTAGAAACATTGCAACCGATCAACTAGCGCATCATTTTCTAAATTGATACTTTGTTTCGCAATTTTGTTTCTGCACAAAATGTAAATACCGCAGCAAAACTGTATACAAACTTTGGAAGACACCCTATCTTTTGTACAAAAACTTCAAATAGAAAAAAAGGATCATATATAACAATAAAGCAACCATCGTTCCGCCTTTAGCCAAAACCCAAAACATCTTTAATGTTCAGTTCACAAAGCAGCGAAATAAAAATAAACAAATTGTTGAAACAGGGATAAAGTTGATTTTATTTTTAATTTTGTTGCATTGCATGGTCGATTTTTTTTCTACTTTTCTTATTTTATTTTTTTAATTAAACTTAGATAACAATGTACCAATAAAACTGAATTAAATATTTAATGATTGCATTATTGATAATCTTATATTTAAATTAAATCGTCATCTACAACAGAATTTGTTGATGGTAATTCATTCATTACCTCAATTTCAGGAATTTCGGTTTTATAATGAATGCATATATTGTGTAAAGCTGCACAAACAGATGTAATCTTAGCAGCCATATTTGGTGTGTAATGCAACTGTCTTGCGCCTAGTATGCACCGGAATCTGTTTTTTATAACACCAATAGTTCGTTCAACTATATATTTATATATATATATTCTAGTTCTCGCATGTATATAGTTAAAACGACTTTCTGCAGAACTTTCTCCAGCAGATCTGAATGGCGTTATTAGAAACTGTTCTAAGGGGTACCCAGCATCCCCTAAAAAAAGATATTTGATGTATAATAAAAGAATTTTATAAAAAAAAAATTGAATTACATACTTAGGTTAATTGAAGTTAACATCAAGTTTTCGAATAATAATTAATTTTTTTTTAACTACAAATAGAATTTCTGAATTATAAGTAGTATTTTGACATTGCAAATTATCTTTTTCAAATTACAATTGGAATTTTTGAATTACAAAATAGAATTTTGAAATTGCAAATGGAATCTTCCAATTACCAATGGAATCTTTGAATTCCTTTTTAATTTTTAATAGTTTGCTGAATCAATTTTGATTTTTTGAAGAAAATATGTTTTTAAACTTACCTAATAACCAAGTATTTCTTTCGCCAGTATCATATTGCTCTCTTAGTAGTTGTTTTAAGTTACTGATGTTCCATACTAAGGAGTCATGAACAGATCCCTGATGATGAGATGATATGATCTTATTCGAAGCTTATGATCACATACTTATGTATAGTAAAAAAAAAATAGTATTGAATTTTTCAATTATAAACCTTTTCTGTTTCTGTATTTAAACTGTTGTTCCTTTTCAGGTGAAATTATATTTATATGCGTTCCATCTATACATCCAATTACACCAGGAAACCCAGTTTTATTGTAAAAGAATTTTTTTATATCGTACTTTTCATTTTCCTCCGTTGGAAAGGAAATCCATACTGGGCAAAGTACATTGTACATAGCATCTATGCACTCTTGGAATACATTGCTAACGGAAGACTGGCACATACTAATATTGTAGACATTACCAGCGCCTTTTTGGTAACTACCCTCAGCAAGTATCCGCATTGTCGCCGCAAGTTTCAAAATATTTGGCAGACATGTCGACCTTGTCGGTTCTTTTATTTCAGGTGCAATTTTTCCAAAACATATTTAAAACTCTATTTATTCTAAGGGAACTTACAAATCTTAAAAAAAACTTACAAATTTCTTTTAAGTATTTAATCATATCTTTTTACTTACTTAGACTTAGACTGTTCCCGTAACTGTCTCCGAATAGCATTCATCTCGGCTGTAGTATATTCATCCTCATCATCAGAAGATGAAAATGCAGCAGTGCTTAACATTTTGTTTTTTAATTGTTTTTTTGTTTGTTTTTCACTTTAAATTTCTCCAACGATGACGACCACAATTTTCCTTTACAAAACTATGTGTTTAAATACACTTTTTATATATTGATTTGATAAATTTTGATTTGTGTGTACACTTTTATTTTCTTTAACCAAATTTCTTTACCAAAAATATTTATTTAAATAAATGTTTTTATACCGCCGAACAGCTGTTTTTGACAGTTTTCGTAATCAGGTAGTTCATAAATATTTAAATTAGTAAGAATTATGAGACAATCTGTTATTTTCACTCTTTTACAAACATGTCGTTGTCGTAAATTTTACATGATACCAAATAAAATTAAAAACGACAACGACTACGACAATTGTCGAAAAAAATACGACACTCATAATAAGGCCGATTAAAAACGGTCACAAGCAGCGGAAAATAGTTGAAATAATGAATAATAAAGCTTAGACGTCGCAATGAATTATCGAGTGCTTCGTTCATGAAAACCGTTTAATTAACAAATGTAGAGAAACACCAAATAAAATGTTTGATAAACAAGATGAGCGTTATATTGTGAAAAAAAAATAAAGCAAATACAAGGCTCTCAGCTCCCAAACTGACCTTCAATATTCACTATGACCTGGGCAAACAATGCTACGTCGAAAATTTTCGGTGTGGTCTTCGTCACCATGATTTTAATGGTCGAGTTGCACGCAAGAAGGCTTTCATTAGCGCCAAAACCAAAATATGCAGGTTTAACTTCGCTATAGAATACGATTTCTAGGACGCAAACAAGGCACAATCTTTTAACTAGGTAGTAGCGGCTCTACAACAAATACAACATTGACACAAAAACAACATGCCTTTTTATTGTTGTTTTGTGCGTTGGAAACGTCAAAAACACTAAGAAAAATAATGCAAATGCTTGCATTGTTTCGCAAACGCTTGTTGTTAGTGTTTTTTAAATTCGTAAATAAACAAATAAAAATACAAACAACTTTTGACATTTCCAACTACAAACCAGCTGGGCGGACGACACGTCCTAGTAAAATAAATCTGCCTTGGAAGCAACGATTTGAAGTTCAGTGATCTTTACCGATGAATCCAAATTTAATAAATTCCGCTCGGATGGTAAGTCCTACGTATGGTGAAAACCTAACACCGTGCTTAATAAAGAATAATCAAAGGCAACAGTTAAGCATGGTGATGGCAGCGTCACGATTTGGGCCTGTATATCGTCTGCTGATACTGGGAGTCTAGAGTTTATTGAATTAACGATGGACAAAAACAAGTATCTTCAAATTTTAAACGATAATTTGTTTCAGAGTGCAGAGAAACTGGGTTTAATATCTAACTTTAGATTTTAACCGAATAACGATCCGAAAAATAAATCGAGAATTGTAAAGTCTTTGTCAATTTATAACTGCCCACACTTGATGATAACGCCATCTCAGTCACCAAGCCACAATGTCATTAAAAATCTATGGTCCATTTTAGAAAAACAAAAGACAACACGAGTTTTAAAGCAAAAAAGGCTTAAGGAATTGGAGTAGTAGAATATTTCGCCCAATTCAATGCGAAAACTAGTTGCATCTATACCAAACCGTCTCAAGTTTGTTATAGACAATAATACCATTTTCACATTACAGCGTTTTTTCGTAATTCGCTCTCCCATTCGTAATTCAGCTTCTAATTACAAGCAGAATAACATAATTCCCCATACAAATTTTTAAGAGCAAAACACGAATTTTGTAGGTAATTGAATTTGAATTACCACGCCAATTACGATCAAATCAGTGTCATCGCTAATTTTTATCGAAGTTTTACCTGAACAACTGTCAAAATAATAAAAAGTAAACAAAGAAAAAAGTGAAAAGCTATATAGGACATTAATAATTTAAATAAATATGGAAAAGAGAAATGTCATAAAAAAATTGTAATGTCAAGGCGTCTACTAGCTACGGCTAAAGTACTGGAAGAGACAAAAAAAGTGAACAAAATAGTTGTTTTAAAATAAAATGGCAAAACTTTTTACAGTCCAACGTGTTTTCTACGAAATAAACAAACAACTGCCGAACCCAATTACTTAGATGCAATATGAACACTTAAAATAGCACAAGTCATTCAGAGAGCGAATAACGTCATTCAAATTGTATAAAGTGTACCAGAAAATGTATTAAAAATATAAAGTAGCAAACACAACTTGACGGTTTTCAATACTAAAGCTAAAATAAGCTGTAAGATATAAAAAGCTGTATTTTTTATATTTTTACTTTTAGGATACTTAAATGTTAATTTTTAAAATAATTGAAGTTTTCTTGATAAACTAAGCCCTTTTCTCTATTAAATGATACCTTTGTTTTTTTTTTAATTCCTTCTGGTTTTATTGTTATAGAGCTTAAAAAATTAAATCATGCAGTGTATAAAATAAGCTATATACATATTTTTCTTCCTTAAAATCGTTTTATCGGTTTATTTTTACACACTATCAGACAGAATAAGTACAATTTCTCCTCATTTATATATGTATGTATGTATGTATTAATATGTAAACTGTTATGGTTGTGAAATAATACCTTGTTGAGTAAACATACACGCTAACATTAACCTTTATCTATATATATATAAATGAATGTCTGTCTGTTTGTTTGTGCTTTATAGGAGGCCAAGCCCTTGGACCGATCTTCCTGAAATTTTCACAGCATTTTACTGTGACTCTGGAAAGAATAATAGGCTATATGAAGTTTTAATTGGACAAAGGGGAGTGGCACCGCCCATATAACCCAAAAATTTAAATCGCCATATTTTGGCCATTTTTTGACCTACGTCGACGATATTTCGTACATATGGTATTGGCATAATTAGGAATACGTACCAGGAGAAAAGTGGGTGGGACCCCGGCCCTTTTTAGAAAAATTAAAAATCGTAATATAGTCTTAACTACTGGACCAATCGTCATTAAATTTTCGCAATAGGATATTCTTGACTATATAAAGTTGGGAGTGGACAAAGGGGCGTGGCCTCGCCCATATAACCCAAAATTTAATATCGTCATATCTTGGGCATTTTCTGACCTACGTCGACGATATTTAGTACATATCGTATTGTCATAATTAGGAATACGTACCAGGAGAAAAGTGGGTGGGACCCCGCCTGCGTGGGACCCCGCTAATTTTTAGAAAAATTAAAAATCGTAATATAGTCTTAACTACTGGACCAATCGTCATTAAATTTTCGCAATACTTTTAATTTTATTTAATAACGAGGGGGGTAGCGAAGCACACCGGGTTCATCTAGTTAAAATATAAAATAACATAAAAAACATAAATAACCAAATAAAATAAAATATATTTACCGTGGCTGTAATACCGACAACCTATAAAATATGCTTGATCATGCGCGGCAAATAATGACAATGTAATAAATATTCTTTATTATGGGCGGCAAATAATGACAATCACACATTTGTAATATATGGTCAATCTCCATAGTTGCTTATTTAGGGTTGCCAACATAAACCTTCCTAAAATTTTAAGTAGACCAAAAAATTTCCAAAAAAAAATCTAAATGGATTACAAGTTCCTAAATTATCAGCTTTAAAATGTGTTCCCATCCCGTAATCTTTCTTAGATTGTCCACAACTTGCAAATATTTTTGCTTGATGCAGTATTTATTTTTGACAATGTTCAAAGATTTTTTTCTTTTTTAAACCAAAAATTAACTTTGAATATTATTAATTAACTATAAAATGTGGTATAACCCGCCCTTCAATTTTTAAAATATTCGATTAAAATATTTTAAGGACACATCTTGTTTAACTACATCTAAAACATAATCTGTAAAAAATTTAAAATACAGCCTTTTACGACTCAAAAGAATTGCCCATAAATGAAAAAAGGCACCCTTTAACTTCAAATTATTTATTTTGTTCTTTTTGTAGTGCATACAGTTGTACTCAGCAGTTGCATTTTGTCAGTGCCTGTCTATTACGAATTAAAAGATGATTGTAATTATTGTAATAATATATTTTGCCGGGTTACCCTTTAATTTTATATACTTGCTGTAATCTACATATCCTGTCTAAATTTCAAGTGTCTGTCTATTACAGTTCAACAGAAGAGGGCACATAGGTAATAACGTAGAACGCTTTTTAATTTTATACGCTTGTAATTATAGCGGATGTTGTTATACTCACTTTGTGTCGTTTCATGATTCAGCCTGCTACGCACTGTGGTCAATATTTTTGGTTTTTGTTCTCCGATTTTAAAGTTATTAGACTCATATGAAAGTAGACAGTAGTAAACCTCGGGAGCCAAAAAATTAGAACTCTATTTCAACTATTTCACTGAGAACAGGGTGGTCCAAAATGGGCTTTTTCAGAATTTAGTAAATTTATGATATTTTTAGTTAATTTTTAAAGTTTAAATGATCATAACTTTTTTGTTTTTCAAGATTTTTGGACGAAATAAATTTTGTGTTGTAACTTAACTTATTTCTTATTACTGGTAAAAAAATTGAAGCTCTACTGTTTTCAGAACAATTTAAATATTTTTTTTTAAAAAGGTCAAATTTCTCGGAAATTTCCTACTTCATAGAGCACAACTCCTGTGAGTCAAGCTGAGTCAAAACACAAATTTACTATTTTGTAGTCCTAACTCTCCCCTACATTCCTATATATACATGTCCATGCATCGGGACTGCACTTTTTGAGCTACAGCAATTTTGCTGACCCAAGGTAAGATATACGGTACAAATGAACGTCATATTTTTTGAGAAGTTATTTGTATGTGAAAGTGGCTATTATGCATATATTTTGATGAAATTTTGTACAAGAGTTCTTATTGATCCAAAAAATAATTCTGTTGAACCGTAGCTACCGTTCAAAAGATATGCCCATAAGCCTCAAAATCACGTTGTTTATGGGGGAACCATTTAGGATTGAATTTTATTATTTGATTTTTGTTACACAAACACTGTAAATTTCAAGATCACGTCTGTACGTTAACGCCCTTAAATTTTTAATCTTATTCTAAATGCCTGACGTTAGCCATAGCGAATATGGGAAACCTTACTACATCATATTCAAATGTCTATTTTTTACGGTTCAAAAGATAAAACATATTCGTCAAATTTTCGTTTCGTATAATAATCGACTAACTACAGTTTTGATCATAGGGCGGTTTATTTGGTCACAGAATTTTTACGATATATCAAATTTTTGTGCAGAATAGTACAAGTGGGATTGTCTAAACAAAATACGTAATGAATTTGCACAAATTGAGAGCAAATATGGATGAAAATTTGACAGTCGTCAGACAATTAGGAATCATTAGATTAGTGTGTTTTACCCACACGAATTGTGTAAACGCAAACATAATCTGTCGTAAGATTTTTACGCGCAGTTTTAAAATACTAATAGAATTTTATATCATTTGCTTTTGCTTTTTACGTGCGTAAAGTCGTACCATCTAAAGCTCACTTTGACTGTACTAGAGTTCGTCTTGTGGAGAAAATTCGACCAAGCTTATTACTTTTCTCTGTTTATTTTATAAACACACTCATGTTTTTATAGTGGTAGCAGTTTAAGGGCTCATTTATTTCTTAAGCACTAAACCGATTTAAATAAGATAAAGAAGGCGCACTAAAGCTCGATAAAATCCACAAATATGTGAAATAATAAACAGAACCGGTTCACAACCAGAGGAGAAAAAAGGATATCCGAAGGCTTATATTTGCCTATTTATATAGATTCCTCATTTCTTCAACCACATCTGCAAATCACATATATATCGAGATAAATGCGTTGTCCGTAAAAGTTCATGCGTTGAATTAAAGTAACAACAAATATTAATTTCATTGACTGAGATGAATGTGAAAAAATTTTTTTTCTGAAATGTAAATTTAAATAAGTATTAATTTCAATTTAATTAATTGATATCATATAATTTTTTTTAATTTAGAAATTTCTTTTTTTTTCAATTTTGATTTTCGGTTAATTTTTTACTTATTTTTATTAAAACCTTGAGGAAGCTTAGGTATTGCTATTTGTGAAACCATTAAGCTACTTTTAACTATAAATTTTCAGAGACTATATTTGACAGACCGACTTCAAGGTATAGACTTCACTACTTCTAAAAGATGAGTGCATATGGAAATGGATCACACTGCATCTGATGCGTCTTAGATTCGGGAAAGTACAACATAAATAAATGGAGGTTAAATAATCCTTAAAAATTCACCAAAAAATAGCTGATGCATTAAATTTCATAATTTAATATTTTTCTTCAAGGAACTCGAAAAATTATATTTTTTATTTTGAATATCGTCGGTCACAGGTTGACAACTCTTAACTCGCAAAAAAATCAAATCGGGTTTTTGGTGCCAAAAGTCAGTCAGTCGGTCCTTCTGCATGTTAGTACGTTTCATTTATATTTTTTTAAAATTTCCCTCCCGCGAAATTTTACAATTGGAAACTCATATCTTACAATCTTAATGAAAAGTATAAATTTACAAATTAGTAGGTCAGTTATGAGTTGTCAACTTAAAAAATATCAGCTAAAATTTTATAACAGAGAGGAACATACAGGGGACACGATTTGAATTATTTTAGCCGCAAACAGTTTTTTTCGATTTAAACCAGTGACTGCTAAAACGAGAAAAGACTTGACCGGCATATTTTATTTTTCAAAAAATCGAAGTTTATGTATGCTTGATATTAAGATATTCACTTTTCTTATTTTAAAATATTAAAATGAATTCTGCCGATAATGGAGTTGACTTAGATCAATACAGTATTGATGAATGTTTGACGGTTATGAAATCTTCGGAATCATTGGACTCAAGTTGTGATAAAAACTGATTGATTGATTAATTATTTATTTTCCAAAAAATCTATATATATAAAAATGAATGTCTGTCTGTCTGTTTATTTGTGCTTTATAGGAGGCCAAACCCTTGGACCGATCTTCCTGAAATTTTCACAGCATGTTACTGTGGCTCTGGAACGAATAATAGGCTATATGAAGTTTTAATTGGACAAAGGGGCGTGGCACCGATCATATAACCCAAAAATTTAAATCGCCATATTTTGGCCATTTTTTGACCTACGTCGACGATATTTGGTACATATGGTATTGGCATAATTAGGAATACGTACCATGAGAAAAGTGGGTGGGACCCCGTCCCTTTTTAGAAAAATTAATAATCGTAATATAGTCTTAACTACTGGACCAATCGTCATTAAATTTTCGCAATTGGATATTCTTGACTATATAAAGTTGGGAGTGGACAAAGGGGCGTGGCCTCGCCCATATAATCCAAGGGGGGTAGCGAAGCACACCGGGTTCAGCTAGTTCATTATAAAAAAGAAACTTAAACTAACAATAGATTCAAAAAATTCCTTACATACTAGAGTATTTTTACAGGATTGTTACAATAATTAAACAAAAATGTACATTTCAATACAGCCATTAAAAGTTTAAATAAATGATAAGGAAATTCTCCAAAAAAGGAAGAAAAGGGGACACAATTAAAATTTTTTAAAAAAGATAATAAACATAAAACTACTTACACACTAATGGAACAACAAAACACAACAAAACAAAAACAAAAAATAAGGTTACTGTACAGTGTTATACGCCCTGTTAACAATGTTTAATGTATTTAGTCTTCTATGGTAAAATAGAAGGTCTGCACCCTCGAACAGAAGACCAGCTCCCCCAAGGGTTAGCAAGTCCACAGGAGAAAGATACTTTGCTGCCTGAACGGTCTCCAGACTCGAGGCCCCAGAAAAACACTCCCTCACCAATTGTGATGAAAACAATCAAAGTGCGTTAAAAAAACGAAAAGGGTTTCATAATAAAGTAAAATTGAAAAAAAATATTACCAAAAAAGTACGAGAATCGGGTAAATCATATACTGAATGGAAACGACATGAAAATTCTTGTAACAAAAACAATATACATCGCCCAGAAAGACAGATAAAGCCTACATGTCAATCAGGATACTGTCGCAAGTCCAAATTACGCCATTGCCAAAGTTTTACACAGGAAGATCGTGAATGTATATTTACATTATTTTGGAAAATGACCTGGAAATTAAAGCGAATTTTTGTGGTTAATTCATGTAAGATGGCTACGACCAAAAGACCTACAAAAAACGACAGTGTACGTTAAAGTATTTTTCGAATAAAGGAAACACAAAATTAAGAGTTTGCAAACAAGTGTTTTTAAATACTTTAGTTATTGGTGAGTGGACAGTGAACTCCTGGAATAAAAAGTCCAATTGCGGTATGTTTGAAGAACCAAGTGAAATGGAATGCAAAGGAAGTGGAAACAACAAAAAGGACTAAACCGAATTTTTTATGAAATACTAAATAGTCTCCCACGGTTGCCTTCGCATTATTGTCGCAAATATACTCAAAAAAACTATTTAGAACGTGTCAATGGAGGCATGCTTACCGTCTATAAAGATTGCTGAGAATCTTGCAAAGACAAGGCTATAAGTCCAATGTCCCGTACGTCATTTGACAATGTTATAAAAAAAAACAGAACATATCTTTGCAGCGTCCAAAAAAAGATATTTGTGACACTTGCCTACGCTACTCCTTAAACCAAATATCTGAAGATAAGTACATACTCGTAAAACATCAAAACAATAAGGTAAAAGCACGGCTGGAAAAAGAAAAAAAACACAAACAAATCAATTAATGGTGAATGCATGTTTTTTAAACAAGATGTTCAAGCGGTGAAGGTATGTCCTTATATTCGAGCAAGTAGCGCTTATTATCGAAGTAAATTAATTAACCATAATTTTACTGTGTACGAACTCCCCTCAAAATCTGTAAAATGCTATTGGTTTTCAGAGGTGAATGCAGATACGCAGTGCAACCCTAAATCGCCAATAGTAATATGGAGTGATGGATGCACGTATCAGAACAGCAACGCTGTATTGTCGAATGCTATTTTAAATTTTAGTGTCCAAAATAATATAGATGTGTATAAAAAATACTTGGAACCTGGCCATACACAAATGAAAGTTGACAGTGTGCATGTTACAATAGAAAATGCAATTAAAAAATACGATGGAATACTCGTTCCATCACAATATGCTGAAATCACAAGAGCAGCTCGAAAGACTTCTTTAAAAAATATGACGATCCCAAAGTCATGAAGTACAGCAGTATTAGACCTGGCAAGAAAAAGGGAGACCCATGTGTTACCGATATTAAAGCGCTACTCTATAAAACAAATGGTACCATATATTATAAACTTGATTTTGCAGAAAATAACTACGAAGTTCATTCAGTAAGACCCAAAAAATAGTACTTCCTATATTAACATACGACCAACTTTTTGAAGAACCACTAAAATTAAATTTTCAAAAATTTAAGGATTTGCAAGATCTTAAAAAATTTATACCTTCAGACTACCATTATTTTTACGATAGCCTTCCCCACAATTAAAGCTGTAATTCATATTATTATTTAAATATTATTAATTTAGTTCTTTGCACATTCATTCACATTGTTATATATTTATTTATTTATTTACATAATATTTTACAAAATAAATTCATAAAATATTGGAAAAAAAGGCGCCGGTGACAAGACCATATGCGCTCGTATTACAAAAGATATCGCGAAAAAAAAATATGCATAGATATTTACATTTTGATAAAGTTAAAAAACGAAACTATTAAAAGTAATGAATGAAATTTAATACAATTACAAAAAACAGAAAAGAAAAAATTAATGAAATTTTAACCTAGACATCCTGAATGTTGTGTTGTTGCAGACTTCTTTTTATCTTCATGATGTTTTTGGTAGTCGCACAATCGAGTATCTCTTCCAAAGATTGTCCTATCCCCGATACTGGACACGTTGTAAGCAAATGAAGAACATCAAGTAAAACATTACAATTAAAGCATCTTGGGGGATCAGTTTTTTCATAGTAGTGTTTCGAGTTAAACATACATTTACCAACCCTTAGACGGGCTAACATAACACATTCTGATCTTGTTAAATTGCTGCTGTACCTAAGTCTGGTTAAAGATATGTCCTGTAGACCTAGGGTAGCCCTTAATGGATTTGCTATGGCTTTTGAAAAACAAGGGGTTTCTGTAATATGGGGTAAACTCAGAGCCCATTTAGCACAAACATCAGCTACTTCATTGCCTTGAATACCAATGTGCGATGGAATCCATAGTATCAAAATTTGACAAGTACTATTCTCCAACTGCAATATATCGTCATATATACCATTGCGATTTTTAATTATAGCCCGGGTAGCACTTAAACTGTCGGTACAAATTAAAGTTTTACTACAATGCTGTGTGGAAAGACTAATGGCTGTTTTTATAGCTGCAAACTCTGCAGTAAAAATACCCGTATGATCTGGTAATCGAGACTGTTTAATAATCTCAAATTCTGTGGATGAAAGTTGCCTAACAATGGCATAAGACGTTACACAATTATGAAAAGAACCATCTGTAAAGTAAATCACATGTGGAGAAAAAGATGACAATTTCTGAGAAAACATTCTTTTGAAACACGTTGGATCAGTATTGTTTTTGACGAAGTGACTCAAACTATCATCTGCCTGAACAAAAGCATTTGAACAACTAAGTGACTTAGGCTTCTGTGGCAACGAAATGTTTGAATTTCTCAAAATAGAGATAATATTATCAGTGGCAGATGGTGAACAGATTGTTGCAGAGTTAATATTTGTCCAAAAAGATTTATGTAAGCCATGAGATGATATAGTAATCGCTCTGGACGCTAAGTTAACAGCAGTTTTTATCAAAAGAGTACGAAAATCCGTGAAATTAGCCTCGGTTCTCAATTTATCAAGCGGCGTTGTACGAAGCAGACCAGAGGCTGTTCTGAACCTCATAAGTGAGCAACATTTTTATTTTTTTTAAATTATCAACACGTATTAGTTATATTAATTTTTAAATTTGAAATAATTTCAATACCTTTGTTTTCTTTACACTATAATAATAAATTTCTCATACTAATTTTGGTTTTTTTATTTACTTACAACACGGTTTAGTAACGGAGTAATAACGTTTTTTTTGTTTTTTGTCTCCTGAAAAGTACAAAAAAACATGTTAAGAGTTGTCAACCTGTGACCGACGATATATTTTTGTTTCTTTGATCTTTATAATTAATTAATAAATAGAAAAGAATATTTGTTTATTTTGGGTGTTTTCTACTTCCAAATAATAAGCAAAAGAAGCCAATAAGATGCAGCAGCACCAAGCATAACAGGTGCTAACAAATTGAATACTTTTTTATCCGCTCCAACATTTTTTTACTTATTTTAAAAATATTAATTAATTATTAATAAATCCATCGTTAAATTGTCGTTTGTTGAAGTTTTCGTATCAAAAAATTGTTGAACCGCGCTTACTTTGTCTGCGTGTCATTTCAAATTTTCTTAAAATTCAAATCTAGTAAAATGTGATTTAAATATTTATTTCAGAGTGTTAAAAATTTTCTATTTACATAAATAAAATATGCAGCCAACTGTTTCAGTACCATTATACTGGTAAAATTTGGTGCTTTTATCTTTTTTTCTCTACTAAATGACTTATTTTTACAGAAAATAAGTATTTTACATTGGAATCAAGGTTCTAAGGGACCTTTTCACAAAATTATTTTCAAATCCACTCAAAAACTTTCTAAAAATATTTGATTTACAAAAATTACCCTTTACAGTTTTATTATATGTATAGATTTTTTTTATACCGTGTACTGCTTGTTTTTCGATTCAATACTCGTATGAATGAATTGTCGGCTAACCTTTAGAGATTTTCTAAAAACCCCCCATAAAACACAAACTATATTTTATTTTAAAAAAAGCGAGTTTTATTTTATAAATATTCGCCACATTGAACAAAAAATATTGTTTTATTACAACAATTTAAACAGTATACTAAATTACTACGCTAGAAAGTCTTAACAATGAAATTTATTTTAACGGAATAATGATATAATTTTATTTTGATGATATTTAAGAAATAGGATAAAATAAAAAGCAAAGATAAAAATTAATATAGAAGAAAACATTATTTTAACAATGTTTACTTTTAAACACAAAGTTTACATCTTACTTATTCAAAAATTCATAAATCTGAAAATGTACAGTTGGCCTTCACTTTGTAACATCTGGTGACAAATTAATTGGAGGGGGAAGAATAAGTTTCACTTGTTTATAAAAATTTTCAAATTTTTGGAACATTTTTTGAATTCTAACGATTTTAAATTATGTTTTGTTCCTATAGAATTTTTATCTCTATTTCGGGCTTTTACGATTTTATTTTTCCACCAAAACCAATAATGAATTAATCAGAAAGATAAAAACGAATAAAGATGTAACAAAAAAAAAAAAAAATTACATTCTACTTTTATCATTTGACTTAAAGGGTTTTCTGTTTTATTCTTTTATTTGCAAATTACTTGTTTGTCGAAATTTTTTTAGTTGTTTTTTATTCGAGAGAAATTGCTGTTTATATAAAATGTCCTTGAAGTAAACTAATAAAGAACAGTGCCTTAAGTCAATTTTTAAGACAAGAATCTTGGTGATATCCTCAACTGATAATTTTATTGCCATTTTTCGTGCTACAAAAATTACACATTCTTCTGGCGTAAATGTGTTTAAATATTTTCTAGGGTAATTACAAATTACAACAATTTTATTGAATTCGCTTATATTTTCCTGAGTGTTATGTGAGTTTTCAACAGTCTTATTTTCAGCATTGTTATTTTGGGTTTCTTTGAGATTCTCTGTTGAATTCGACATTTCTCTTGAATCGATATTACCTTTTTCAGTTTTATTTTCATCTTTGTTTTTTTGTGTTTGTTTTAGATTCTCTGTTGAAATTGATATTTCTTTTGAATTTAAATTACTATTTCCAGTTTTATTTTCAGCACCTTTTTCTTGGTTTTCTTTGAGATTCTCTGTTGAATTTCGTATTTTTCTCCAATCGAAACTACCATTTTCTGCGAAAATATTGCTTTTCTTGCAATTAGATACGTTTTGATCTTTATCGACTTTATTATAACCAGAAAAATATCCTATTTCTTTGAACATCCCAAGTATGTTTGGCTTTTCCTTAGTAGTTTCATTACTTATTTCCTTATTACTTGTTTGAGTTTTGAAATGCGAAGAATTTGGTTTTTCCATTAGTTTTATTTTGCTTTCACATCTAAAATTTTTAACCAATAATTCATTGTCTTTAATTAAAAAATTATTTAACACTTGAAGCGTTTCTATACGATCTTCTAAATACGATATGGTTCCGTTCTTACTATTTAGACCGTCATTAAGTTTTTGTAATTTATCCTCAAGTTCCAGCAGTAGAACTTTTGAGGCCCTGTATTTTTCTTTAAGAAAAGCAAAATCATTATTATTCTTCTCAAGCTCGCTTTGAAGTTTAATTGTTTTTGCTTGGTCCTTCCAAGAAGTAATAACATTACCAAATTCCAAAGACATTTTAAAAATGCATGGTTTGTGTGTTTCACAATGAGAACACTTTTGCGATCTGCAGAAAAACAATGTTAGTTAATTAAGACAAATAAAATTAACTAAAAGCGAAACTTACTCCGAGTGGCATCCACGCAAGCAAAGGAAATGGTATAAATGACCACAACTTGTTCCAAAAATATCATCCTCATTGTTAAGAACATCTTTGCATTTCATACACAGCATTCCCGTTTTTGTAGTCATTTCTAGACTTAAATTTGATTTTCAACTTTCAAAAACGCGTCACTTACATTGAAACTCAGACCTTCTTTTATTTTATTGTTTTGACAGTTTAAAAAAGTGAGGCTCATATGGTTTGTGTCGAGGGGTGCCAGATGATTTTGATAAGAAATCGACTCATCGGCAATTTAAAATAAAAAAATCGGCAAATTACAAATACCCAGTTCAAATTCAATTAAAAATATTTTTTATTAACAAAACAGAATAATTTTGTATTAGATAATGTTTACAACATTATTAAATTACAAAAAAAAACATTTTACAAACAAATCCCTTCAGTTATTGGTCTATTGATCGTATGTAGTTGAAGTAATCCAATATTTTTATTTATTTTGGCCAGAGCCACTTAAAGAAGTTTTATAAAACATATAAGGTTCATTTTTATTAGAAAAAAATATTTTTCTCTGCACTGCTCGCTCAATCAATTAATATTTATGGCCAGGATTACATTGTACTTTCTTCGTTTTCATTTGTATCAATTTGAAATCAAGGTTATATGGTAGAAAGATATAACTGTCCTCCCTAAATTAGCGCGTAAAGTGCAGGATATCTGTCAAAATTTCTCAGATACATACGAAATGTATGAAGCATCGCTAAATAGCACGGCATCAACGCTTAGCAATTGGAAAATCCAATTTTGACAGTGCGTTAGGAAGCGAAGTTGGCTGCTTGTTGGTTTGTTTTGTTATGGTTGAAAAGTAATGACAATTTAGTTATTTTTTAAAGGCAATCTAGCGGTTTTATCTCTTCTTTATTCTTATACAGCGGTTTTTTTTTTTAAATAAATGAGTTAACATTACTAAGACACAAAGTTGACGCTCTTATTTAGGGATGACATTCCAGCGCAAAAGCTATGAATCACATTGCTTTGCGTCTTTCGCGCTAATTTAGGGACGACAGTAAGTAGATAACAACAAATTTTGTATCTATCATTATATGCGGTCACACCTAAAACAATATTTGCCTTGAACTGAATTGGATAAACTGAAAAACAAAACATAAATTTATTTGCCCAGAAACGGCTTTCGCTTCTATGTCGATGTAATTGCTAAGAAAACGTTTAAAATATTGTTATGCTAATTAAAAATGATTAAAAATAGTTGCTCTGGATAAATCTTTAATTGCAGTACAATATAAATAAGTTTAAAACAAACAAACAAACAATAACCATTTGGTGTCGGAATAAAAATATACAAATGTAGGAAAATTTTTCCGATTTAGGCAGACTCTGGGCGCATCTTTTTAAAAGTCCCAAATCGAGTTTATATTCTCATCCTATAATATACTTTTGCAATATTCTGTACGAGAAGTATAATTCCACTGGTCAAGTAAGTATGAATTAATAACTGTAATTTGTTTACAAATGAAGCAAAGCCGCGAATAACGTTGTGAAAGACAAATTTTGCAAAACCGGTTTTTTTTTTGCAGATTACCGTTAATTTTACTCTCTTACATTTGTTCCAACAATAAAACATTACAATTATGCATTTTATCACCGTCAAAACGCAATTACAATGAGTCAGTCAGTGGAGATAATCAAACCATTTAAATACGTTTTTTTGTTCTCCTGAAAAATTATTATTTTGTCATTTTCAACGTTATTCGCGGCGATCCTTCAAATATATAGTTGTGTATTTTTTTAGATACTTGACAGTTCATCTCAAAAGATCGTTCCTATGAGATATCTCATAAAAACGCTCTCATAAGAATTCTTATAAGACTGCAATAACAGTAATTTTAAGTCAACACGTAACACAGTTCTATCAGCAAAGGAATTTGACGTTCTCATCTTAGATGTTATCCCTAATGTAGATCCTATGCAGACAAGCACTAAAGAGTGTTCTCAAGAAGGAACACAATAAGAGGCTAAAGCTAAACAAAGCTTAACAAAAAATTGTAATATTCATTCATTGCTCTTTCTGATTAAAATTTATAAAAATGTTTGATTTATTGCATATAATTTTCAAACTACAGCTGTTTATTTGTTTATTTCATACATATATAAGAGTAGCTAGTTATATATTAAATAAAAAGTCATTTAAATTAAAAAGCCAATTTTACAAAGAATTAAACTATAAATATGCAAATAATAATAATTGGGACACAAAGTCCTAAAATTTTTAAGAAATTTAAATGTTTCAGATTTCGGAAAATAGAGGAAAAACGCTTGTATATAGTTTTTAAAAATTGTTACATTATAACTTGCCGCCAAACAAAAATATGAAAAATTAAAAAAGTTTACATTAATTGCAAAATTAAGCTTTTAGCTTAGGACTTATAGAACATATCTGTTTTAATTGCAAATCGAAAGCTATGCAAGAATAATTTAAGTGTTCAAAATGCATTATCTCTAAAGACTAATAGCTCTGAGCAGTTAAAATGCATGTACACTTTGTAAATCTTAATTAAAGTTTACTTTATTTTGGTTAAATTTAATCGATATTGATTCTTGAAGTGAACGCATGTTTCTTGTTGTCATATATAACTTTATTTAAAAGTTATTTATAAGCATTACAAAATTCTTTTCAGCCTGATCTTACGATTATGTGCAGATCTATAACAGTATATAATTTATTACTTTAAACCTCTATAATTCCCAAACTAACATCTTTCGGCAGAATAACGTTCTCTCGGTAGAAGTAAAGATAGTTTTGCTTCGGTCTAGTTACTATCTTACGTTGTAGAATGACTACTTCAAGAAAAAATGTTGAGTAAATAACTTGGCGGCAAGGCATATTTTTCGAGTTATATAAATTCTTGCGACTCGTTTTAAACCAATACGTAACTAAAAATTTATAAAGAAAATTTATTTTTTTATTTGACCTTTTTAATTTATTATATTTCATTTATTATACAAGCAATAAAAATAAAATATATTTATAAAAGAAAATTTAATAATCGCCAAAGCAACAACTCTTTTACATAAAATTTTGAAACCTTGCTCCGTTCTGAAGCGAAAATGTTGAAATATACCAAATCATGTATATATAAAAACTATGATAATATGTAACTCGAAAATTATGCGTTCTCGAAACATTTTTTAATAAACCCTTTTCTTCCAAAAATTACATTTTATCACTATTATCTGTAATTTTATTTTGAATTGCTTACTGTATTTTGTTTTTATTTGGCATATACATATATTATAAATTTATAATGTTCAGCGAGTTTACTTAGTAGCATTGCTGATACAGCTGTTATTTGCCTCTGTTTGTTGTTACAAAAACTTTATAACAAGACGAATCAATTATAAGGTGTTAGCAATGGCGCATTCATTGATTTTTAGGCTGTCAAACTCCATATATAAAAAATCGGTATACTATTTTTTTGTATATGTGGTTTGTCATTCGGGCTAACGGCGAAAACTAACGAACTCACCATCGCAACCACCTTATAATTTATTTGCCTTGCTTTGTAAGAACAAATATTTATTTGCCTAAAAATAAGTCAAATATTTGCCATCGAGTGGAATTTTTTTTCCTGGAAAATAATTCTATTTGCCGAAAATCAGCTGTGGTATTTTTTGCTGCTAATAAATATTTTGTAGAGATACTACGGTAAACAAATATTTTCCGATTTAAGGCAAATGTATGTCAAATGTGACCTTACTTTTAGCTTAAAACATTTTCATAAATGGTTAATTTCTAATAATATCAGAAAAATCACAATTAGCTTACATACATTAAAGCAATGTGGTGTGAAGGAATTGATAAGCTTATTTTTTATTTTGAACTACTATGAATTAATGATACAATTTTCCAGGGACTAACGAACTTATGAACGATATTTTTTGAATGTAACTGCTATCCCAAAATCAGCGCGTAAAGCGCAAGATATCTGTCAAAATTTCTCACGTACATACAAAATGTATGAAGCATCCCTAAATAGCATGGCGTCAACGCTTAGCAATTGGAAAATCCAATTTCGACAGTGCGTTAGGAAGTGAAGTTGGCTCTTTACTTGTTAGTTTGTTTTGTTATGGTTGAAAAGTAACCAAATTTTAGTTGTTTGCAAGGCAAACTAGCGGTTTTATCTCTTCTTTATTCTTATACAGCACGTTTTATAAAATAAAATGAGTGAACGTTACTGTTAAAGACACAAAGTTGAGGCTCAAGGCATATTTATCTTACTAAGTAGTGTCGTCCGCCCAGCTGGTTTGTAGTTGGAAATGTCAAAAATTGTTTGTATTTTAATACGTTTGCTTACGAAAAGCAAAAAGCACTATCAACAAGCATTTGAAAAACAAAGCAGCCATTTGCACTGAGAGCAATTATCGTTTACTTCTCTTACTATTTTTGACATTTCCAACGCACAAAAAAACAATAAAAAGCCATGTTATTTTTGCCAATGTTGTATTTGTTGTAGAGCCGCCACCACCTAGTAAAATAAATGTGCCTTGGTTGCCGCTCTTATTTAGAGGTTACTAAGGCATATTGAACAGATGAATGCATTAAATCATGCGGTCAACATATGTTTGCTGTTTTCTTTTGCGAGTTGTCATATTTCCAGATGTTTTTGACAGATCAACAAAATTTTACAAAAACAAAATGCAAAAGCTAATGCAGTCACCTGTATCAATGTGGGGATGACATTCCAGCGCAAAAGCTATGAATTACATTGCTTTGCGCCTTACGCGCTCATTTAGGGATGGCAGTAACAAGTATTCTAGTGATATCCAAAAGTAATATATTTTTTACAAAATTAAATTTACCGCGTTTTCGAAAAAAATAAGCATTTTTGGTGCACAAATTGGCACTTTAAAAAATTTTATGAAAAATCGGCAAACTGCCGATAAGCCTGTAAATATGGCAGAACTGTGTGTGTCAGTGAATGTAGTTGCCAAATGATAATAGCAAAAAATCGCCAAACACCTAGCTATGTGATAATAAAATCGTTAAATTACTTAAAACAATCGTTAACATATTAATAAATATTTAATTAACCATCAGCTTAAATCGTTAACATATAAAATTCTATATAAACACACTCCTGTTTTTTTTTTAAATAATGTAAATGTGTTCACTAAATTGTCTGCTGATTCTTACATAAGACTTAATTAAAAATGAATAGAAATAAATGAATAGAAATTATTTTGGCTTAAGTTTATTTATTTTTAATTTCTAAAAATCCTTTTTAGAAAGAAAATTTATTTTACAAATTTATGCGGACGTTTTCCAAAGAAAACAAGAAAAATTAGACGCTAGCAGAATGAAATGCTGCACTTTCTGGACCGCTATGACCTTCATCAGCATTCTTCGCATCTATCTACCTTAGTTGTGTATTTTATAAACATCATCTATTAAACCAACTATTTTTGTAAAAAAGAATACGAGAATATTCATATCAACATTAACTTGTTTAGACGAAATTTACACACAAACCAACGTAATTCTTTACTGTTCTCCCTGTATTTCGTCTTGTACATTTGCTTTTGCATTGTTTCAATCATCGATTGAACACGAATACAAATTTGTTTTTAGTCATTCTTACTTATTTACTCATAACATTATAGATGCTGTCCCAGTATCATTTTTTGATTGTTATGAAGTAAGTACTAAATTAAAAATCTTGTATTGATATATATTCAAATTTGAAATAATTATTCTTGTAATAATTACTAATTAAAACTATCATATAGTTCAGCTTGAGGTCGTTTTGTTTTTCATTTATTAACAAAAGGACCTCAAGCCAAACTATATGAACACAATTTAATTTATTTATTCATATACTTATAAAGAATTATTAAAAAATCATCGAATCGTCAAAAACCGTAGTGCTCAAAATGTAATTTTATTACCATAATCTGGCAACATTTGGTGACCGGGTGTTTGCGATATAAATATAAACATATCCCCAGATTATAATTTTTTTTCGTAAATCCGCCAACAAAGGAAAAAAAATTTTTTTCCCATTAAACCTTTTTTTTATTGAAATGAAATTTAATCCAATTTATTTTGTTTAAACTAACACATGAAATAAGAACGGTCATAGATGACTGAAAAACACAACTCAAATTCAAATGGAAATGAACTAAAAACGTATTTAAATATAAAGTCATAAACTTGCCATATTCAGATTAGGGGATTTATCCCAAATCGGGGATTTTATTTTTAAAATGAAAAATTTAGTTTGGGAGTTGAGTAATTCTTTGAGGATATATTTTGGGTTATGGAATACATAAAGAGTTTTTTGGGATTTTTTAAAAATTCTGTTTTTGGTTATTGCAATTTCTCAATTATGAAACTGAATTAGCCTTCTTTTAGCAATCAACTCAGTGAAAACCAAAATAAGAAGTAAAATGCAACACGACATACTTGAATATTTTTTGAGAAATAATACACATCAGAGAAAAGATTAACGGTCTTATGCAAAAAAAGTTAACGCTGCTTTAAACTCATTGTTAAGCAAAATTCCTTAAAGTTTCATCCAAAAACGATTATTAGCTTAACAAACGTATGGTAAGCCCAACGTCAACTTTAAAATTTTTAAAGTAGGTTACCCCTTACTTTAAAGTGACGATTTTGATAATTATTTTTTGGAATACATACTGTCAACAAAAATTTTGTGGAAATAAGGTTTTAATTAAACGAAAATAAAAAAAATGGTGTTAATTAAAAAAATGGATACACTAAATTTATTGAGCAGAATCGGTAAAATTAATTTTGATATTATGGAAAAACTTGTTTTAATATTGTAATATTTTATTTAGAACGCATAACTGAAATATCTGGATATAATCGGCCAAGAAATTACAAGCCGAGGATTGATGATTTTATTTTAAAATTATCACAATTTACTTAAAATCACATAAAAAATAACATAACTTAACAAAATTCTATAGTGATGTGCATATAATCAACAAAAGTAAACAAAGCTCGTTATTCAAATAATTGATATCAATTCTAACAAAAAAGTGTTGTGTTTAATGTTTGAGATTATTGTAAATGCATTGAATTTTTGTTTTTCATGTATTAAAACATTAATTTATACATTAACTTAAAAAAAAGTAATTTTACTTTACAATAATATAAAACTTTTTCAATAGATTTGACTACCCGAACAAATTAATATTCGTGTTTATGTATCATTAACTATAAAAAGTGAATGGTGTTGCCAGTATTAACGTTTAAAATGTATTGCAGCATACTTTAGTGTTTTAGGATACCATTTTTTACCATACGTTTGTTAGGCTTAGTGTGTTAGTTAACTAGTGTGAACTTTAAAGTTGACGTTAGTCTTTTTTTTGCATAAGGCTGTAAATGTATTCACGTTTTCTGTCTATTCACATATCATTGCTTTTCTATTGCCTTTAATCGAAAACAATAAAAATATGCATTGCTATGTAAGTAAGTGCAAAACTTTAATTTTTGATTGCCTTCTTAACACTCTCATTTATGATGCCATTACACTTCAAGCAGTGAAACAACATACTGTCACATCCAAGAACATGGAAACAATCTCAGCATTCGTTCAGTAGTACTTGCTATTTCTGTTTAATACTATATTAACCAGTTTTGATTAAGGTTTTATGTTTTATTGTGCCGTGTTAAATTAAAAAGAACTATAAAATATGTTTATATGCTTAACTTGCTTAACAAGACTATGTACTTCAATTTTTTCCATACAATTTATAACACATACAAACATTTATTTCAGTTCTAATCGCTTATTTTTAAATACAATACATAGGAACTTTATTATTTTTACATGTTAGCTATATATATAATTGATAATTTTTATAATTATATAATTTTTAGATTATTTTTGAGTTTTTTTATTCGACCTGTTTGTTATAAAGTTTTAAATACAAAGCAATTTTTCCAGCTCGAGGTCAGTTATTTAAATTTGTTCTTTATTTTGCCGATATTTCGCTACAATCTTTAAGTAGCATCATCAGGGCTTAATTTTCTAAAAATTTTAAGTTTAAAAATAACAAACATTAATACAATATAATTACAATAACAGAACAAAAAGTCTAAGAAATATAAGACCAACAATAAAAAAGTAGAAGAACAGTCGCAACTTTTAAGCTTACATTTGATTTTTACATAACACACACAGATGGACAAACAATAAAGTTTTTCAATCAACGTCAATTATTGCACTGAGTAAGTTAAATATTGCACTGTTTTCTTATACTAATTATTACAGATTGTTTCTATTTTTTTTTTATTTACTTAATGTCTATAGATTTGGGCACAATTCTCTGTATCAGCTTTGAAGTTTATTCTCTCCTTTGTTGGTTGGTAATGTGTAGCATCTCTAACATATACGACTTCGCTGATCTGATTTGTGTCCAGCTATTCTTGTTTTTAATTTATTTTTAGTAGTGCTCAAAAAACATTTAATAATATATATTATATATATTATTAAATGTTTTTTGAGCAATTTTATAATTGTCTTTGTCAAAGAGTTTAGAGTTTTTAAACCTCTCAGATAAAACTGGTATATATATCATTGATTTAAAAACATCCGTTCTGTTAGAGTCGAAACAAGTTGTTTCGTAATTTTTAATCAAGTTTTTAGCAACGCTTGCAGGGAAATCGTTGGCTCTTAATATATTTTTGATTTTGACTATGTTTTTTGAGCGGAACTCTTTATCACAAATACTCAACACCCTTTTTACCAAGTTATTAGCTGTGTTGAGGATCATGTTTTCGGTTGTTTTGAGTAATAATTTATAATACGACCTGATGCTGTAGGTGTGAAAATTATTTAATGTTTTTGAAACAGAATCAACTTCATTTTCCGGAATTATAGTAAAGAGATCGCCAACAAACTTAGTAAATATTTTTGGTTTAATTTTTAATTTTTCAATGGTTGTATCTTCCATAACAATGTCTGCTATTATTGGAGAAGCTGGTGAACCCATGGGAAGACCTTTTTTCTGTTTGTAGATTTTTCCATCATACTTGAAGTAGCGATTATCCTTTATACAGAATCTTAAAATTCTTAAAAATAGTGCCTTACTCATATTTGGTTATTTCATTCCATCTTTTTTCAATTGTAGTAAGGGCTTTGTCTACTGGAACACTTGGGAACAATGCTACCACGTCAAATGAAATCAGTTTTTCATCCTTTTCGATTGTCAAGTCTTTAATTTTTTATTTATATTACTATTTTTCTTTTATTTTACTAGATAATAGCGGCTTTACAACAAATACAACATTGCAAAAACAAAATGGGTTTTTATTGTTGTTTTGTGCGTTTGAAATGTCAAAAGCATAAAAAAAATAGAAGATAATTGCTCTAAATACAAACGCTTGCTTGCTCTAAATACAAGTGCTTGCTTTGTTTCGCAAACGCTTGTTGTTAGTCTTTTTTTGAAATTCGTAAAAAACAAAGTTAAATACAAACAACTTTTGATATTTCCAACTACAAACCAGCTGGGCGGACGACACTACCTAGTAAAATAAATATACCTTGCTTTATGCATTAAAAACAGGTTTCATCCTTTATATTCTGGCAGAATCATTAATATTTTTTCTATGAAAAAAAAAAAACATTTGTTTGCAACCTTTACACATGGTTTCTTCTAACACATTGCTTTCAGCTTTTTTGAATATTTTTTTATTCGCTTAAACGAAAGCTGGTAGAAAATATGATAACATACTTTTTAAATGTTACAAGTGAGTTATCTGGTTAGTTGTTTGTAGTTGTCTCTACAGCAAATAAAATAAATAAATTCAATTACGAAGCCGACGTCAGCTGGTTAAACATCTGTTGCAAAATTTTTTCGCCGTTTGTTATTTTGTTTTCAATCGGCCCTGTTCTGTAAAAGAATCGAAACGAATTCACATTTTCTTTGAGCTCTCTGAACAGAATTCGCACATTTTTACTCGTTTTAATATCGAGTAAACAAACCTGGTCGAAAGTAAATCGAATGCATTGCAATAAAAAAATTTAAGTCTTTATTAATCTTAGTTAAATTAAATACATTTTAATATACTTAATATTATAAAAAATTAGTTTAAAAACACTCTTTAATTGCTTCATATTCTTTCCTCAAGCTTGATGAAAATTAGTTGCATGAATAAAAACACTTTTTTGGTAAAAGTTTTAAACGCACATACGAAGTATCTTTTGTAAACACAAATTAACAATTAAAGTTTAATTTTAACAAATTTTTCACCAAATCACGAAATTTCTGCAAATTGTTAATATGTCGATCACAGTTTATGTATATTATTTATAATTGTAACTTAATACAAATGGTCCGGGAATTTTCAACTCTTGCCTTAAAATAATAAATTTGGTTACTTTTTCAATCAACAGCTGACTTTGGCGTTTAAGTAAAAGTTCGAACTAAATTTCGAATAATGCCAAAACGAGTGATTTGTAGAACACCAAATAGTAATTTTTTCGGTCTTGAAAATCTCTCGTTTTTTAAAACGATTCGGTTTAAAGAACAGAGCCGAATGTTTGTAAAAATGTGGACAGAAAATTTTTTGTTAAATTCCAATATCTCAAATTTCAAACTAAAAAACTGTTTACAAGTAGTGAAACATAAAATCCTACGGCCAGGAGAAATAACCTCGGCATTAAAATTTAGAAGTGTAACACATTTAATACTATTATTATTTGCCTTCGTAATACATAAATTTCTCTTTTATAAAGTTAAAAAACTGGACACTTTTGTTTTTTTTTTTAATTTCTTCATTTTTAGTTCGTCTCAAATTAACCGTTAATGAAAAATCAGATTTTTTACTTTAACAAACTGCATGTGCAACCACATTGTATTTCTACCTTGTTTTACGGTAGATTTGAATTTGGAAATTTAAAAAAGCAAAAAAAGCGCTTGGAAATCATGAACAAACCTCGTTGTTTTAAAATAATAAACCTTTTTAACATTTCCAACACTCAATAGATTTCAACGAAATTTTGTAGAGGCAGGGCAGAGGTATTTCTTAGTGAATCTACTGACGGTCAGGCTCTGGGTAGGGCCCAAAATTTAGGTACCTCGGACATATAATAAAAAAGTTTATATTTTACTCAAATGTTAAGATTTTTTAAATTTAATCAGACCTAGAAAATATCTATAAAAATATGCTTAAATGTGCAGGGAGAAAATTTGCCTGCAATTTTCTTTGTTTTGTAAATTTTGCCCAACCTTAACTTACTATTTTTGGCTTAGTACGCTTAATAATTATCGGATTATTACTGCAATACATTTGCTATATCTTAATAAAATTAAAAATAGACAAGTTTAAAGTTTTGTCCTGATTGCGCTTTTCGTTAGAAAGTTACAAGCCTCTGAATTAAGAAACTGTTTAAAAAAAAAATCGTTTCTTTAAGATTTTCCCCGAAAAAGGTGGTACATATTCTTTTTTTTTTTTTTTTGCTTATGTAATTTCAATTTACTTCAGTACTAGCCAATTTTTTTACACCATTTTAAATGTGAAGAAAAGCAAAATTAGGTGAACAGTTATAACGGTCTTCCAGTGCTTCCCAACATTGCCAATTTTTTAACAAAATTTTAAAATTATTGTAAAATTCCTCGGAGTGCAAAGCGCCGATTAAAAAAAGGTAAACGATAAGTTCCCAAATTTTTGCTACATACTCCAAAAAGGATTTGACAGCCCTGTGATTAATTAAGGCCTCTTTTGTAAAAAAAACAACAATTTTTTGGGACATTTTTCCCCGTTCCGGGAATTTATACTTATGTTAAAACTTAAAATTCGAATTTTATTTCACCATTTAATTAAAAACTCTTTTAGTTATATAACTTGAAAAATTTTATAAAATACAGTTTAAAAAAGTCTGTGAATCTTTTTTGTTTTATGAAAACTTTAAATATATTTCCACAACACCACTGTAAGAAAAAAATTTTTTTAGGAAAAAATATTAAGTGTAAACAAAGTTTGATATCTGAAAACTTAAACAAGAAAGTCAACTGATCTACTGCCACTACCTAGTATATTAATCTGCTTTGCACACCATTAGTTGAATTAACTTATTCAACACGCTCATACGCATAACAACAACAGGGGTTGCCAGATCTTATATTCGTAACAATATTTATACCACGACTTCGCCTACGTGTCATTTCCAATTTTCTTAAAACCTAAATTTAGAAAAATGTGTTTTTAAATATTAATTTCAAAGTTCTGTAGACAGTGTTAAAAATTTTCATTTAAAAATGTAAAATGTGCTGTCAACTGTTTTAGTATCGTTCAAATTAAGTGCTTTCACATTTGTATCCCTACGAAGACATTTTTAGGAAAAATAAACCTCCTTTCTAAATTTTACTCAAATGCATCTAACAGTTATACCTGATGCGAAGACAGACAGACAAAAGAAAATTTTAAAAATATGTGTTTTGTATTCCATATCGATTACTATCTACACCAACATAAAAATTTTCAAAAAATATTTCATGTACAGAAATGACTTCGTTTTTATACCCTTCACCACAAAAATTAAAAGTTTGTCATTCCGTGTGTTATTTCTACAATACCCAGTTCCGACCCCATAAAGTATATATATTCTGGCTCTTTATGCATAGCGAAGTCGATTGAGCGATGTCCGTCTGTCCGTCAGTGTTAGTGTTGATTTCACAAAAAAACTAATTATGTCATTCGATCAGATATAGTGTCGAAAGAGGTGTTATTGTAAATCAGCATGATCGATCCATGTCCTTTGAGGCAGCAGGCAAAACACCACGCCTACCTCTAATTTTTTCATGTCATTTGGAACAATAAAGTAACTGCAATCAAAAAAACAAATATATGGGGAAATATAGAATTAAAAAATAAGAAAAAAAACATCAAGTGAAAAAATTTGCGCTCGCCTATATTTTCCGACTCGGGTCTGGACTCTGAAATTTTCAAATTTTTTAATATATCAGTATGGGTTTTTTTGATTTTAAAGGTTTTGATACGATCTTTAAGGAAATACTAAAATATCTTAAAAATGCTTAACCCATTAAGACTGAACATTTGCTTTTTTGATTGGACTTACTTCACTAAAGTAGATTTGCATAGATGGTGAAGGGTATATAAGATTCGGCATAGCCGAATATAACACTCTTACTTGTTTTTTGTTTTATTTTTTCCCTTGTGATTCAAAATATAACTATGATGGTTTTATTTTTAAAACGGCTTACGTCCTCTCTTGCCGCCATCGAATAAATTATATTTTTATTATAAAATGTTATGGATGATTAGCATAATATTTTCTATAAAAGGCATATATTTTTATTAGTGTGTTCCAGAGGTATTCGATGACTTCTTTGTATAAGCAGACCCCTCACCTCGGTCTACCATGCATGTTCTTCTTAGAGGCAACTGTATCAAATCTGTCTACAGCTGTATTAATGAGTGAGAGTCCTTTGGTACTCGAAATAATTCAATTAACAATCGTTCGAATTTAGTATTTACTAAACTCCATTTTTTTTTGTCAAATCGCCTGCTGTAAAATATTGTGTCACTTGACGACCTACTTCTTGAATAAAAAAAATATTAGAATTTTTACTGTTCGATAAAAACTGAATACGTTTTTAGTTGCAAATGTGGTTGCTTCTAAGTTTCTTATTATTTTCTAAAATGTTTTCGCTCTAAATGCAATAGTGTGTGACCTGAACTTTTGTTCTCATTTCTAGATTTCAAAAGCAGGCCATATGCAAAACACACACAAAAAACAAAAACAAATTATCTGGGTCCAATCAACTAAAAAGGAGTGCAATGCTGAAATTAAAATTTTTGAATTCGTGTATCTATAGATATTTACTTTGTATATGATCTTTTTTTCTTTTTTTTTTTTGCAATTACTTACATATAAGTTTTTTGTGTACGAATGTAAAGCATCACGAATGTTAAAATTTTAAAAGAAAATTGTAGAAACATTAAAATGAAATATAAACTTTGGCTACATTTAATGCTTACACATGCATGCAATTCTTCACGATATCTGAGACATAAATACATTTCGGCATATTTCAAACGGGAATGTGTTCGTTTGCGAAAGTTTTACTCGGAACATTTGTAATCTACGGTGAAAGGATTTTTTTACCTAAACAAACATAACACTCATGCAATGATTTTTAATAATTAATTATATGTGCCCATAATTATGAAAGTCAACATTAAAAAAGAAATTAATTTACCAGTTATTTTCATACCGCATTATTTTAAACTAAATTTATTTAATGTAATTTTTACGAAATTGTCAAAAATGAACAAGTGGTTGTCGCATAATGTAAAAATATTTTTTAATTTATACAAATGCAGTTCATTAAATATCTCGAAACAAGAAATATATGACTTAGATTACATTATGCCTTTCTTGGGAAATTGATAGATGGTTAAGAATAGTGAGAGATAAAATGTCATAATGTTGCAGCGCCTTGGGTGTAACGCAAGCGCATTATACTTTACTTAGTCGACAATTTGATTTTGTATGGAAAGGCCGGCGGCTGTGATTTTAACTAGTATAAAAAAATTTAATACCTGCTAGAAAAATTTACATTGCTAGAATTGGTAGTGGCTAGGAACTGAACCCAGGCCACCAAACAAATTAAAAGCTAAGTAGTCAGCATGCTAACCATCCAGGCAACAGTATTGTAATGTTGCGCTCTATGTGATGTGGCCGGCAAATAAGCCTTTATTTGAAACTATTTATGTTTTGCTCTTTTAAACCTTGTTCGCACATCTACAATTTGTGAAACATTCGTTGTACTTAGCTTCGAAAACAATCGATAAAATCGATAAATCCCCTTAGATTCACGGCTTTAAACTTAAAAAATAATTATTAGGTGCGATATTTTTTACCCTTCTCCACCAAAAATTGGTAAAAGGGTACAACTAAAGTTGTCATTCCGTTTGTAATTTCTACAATATCCATTTTCGACCCCATAAAGTTTATATATATTCTGAGTTCTTGTGTATAGCGAAGTTGATGGAGCGATGCCCGTCTGTCTGCAAAGCACACTTGATTTCAACAAATAATTATATACGCCAATCGCTCAGACATAGTGTCGAAAAAGGTGCTATTTGTAATTAGCAAGATCAGTCCGTGTACGCAGCGGGCAAAACACCACGCATACCTCTCATTTTCAATATAATTGGGAATAAGAAAGTAACTCCGATAAAAAACAAATATATGGGGCAATAGAGAATTAAAAAATAAGAATGAAACATCCTATGAAAAAATTTGCGTTCGCCCATATTTTCCGAGTTTCGGGCCTCTGAAATTTTAATATTTTTTAAAATATCAATATCTTTTTAATGAAATACAAGAAATTTTTTAATACGCTTAACCCATTAAGAGCCGGTGACATTTTTATGTAAAATTATTAATTAAATATATATGTATGTACCTATTTCCTAATTTTTTTCTTATTTTTAATACTCCATATTCCCAATATTTGCATTTTGGATTGGAGTTACTTCACTAATCTAGGTTTAATCATATGGTGAAGGGTATAGATGATTTGGAATAGCCGAATATAGCACTTTTACTTGTGTTGTTATAATTGAGATTAAAACGAACCCTGTGACTTATTCAGTAGGCTTTACAATTCTGATGCAAATTGCGAACACAAAAAAGATTACACCAGTTACGTCTGTCCTCAAATAACTAAAGGAAGGAAAGTCGGCTGCCCGGAGGAGTTCTGTTCACGATTTTGCCGCTACATGCATAAAATTATCCTTGTGAAAGGAAATGTCATTTTATGAAAAACGACATTAATAAGAGATAAAACTCAGTTACAAACCTAACAAAATTGTTGTCCCATGCAGGTTTAGATGCCAATGCAATTTTCCTATTTCCAAATTAGAAGAAAAGATATTAGTCGAATGAGAAAATCAACTCTTTCTTTCTAGAATTCTTCAAATACTACTTTGCCGAGGGCGTAACTATTTGAGAAAATTCCAGTCTAAAACGTTTTAAGCTGACAGAACTGTTAAATAGAGTTTTTTTAAGTCGAAAATAGAAAGGTTGGTGTTCTATAATTTTATTCACATACAAAAAGCTGTTTTAGGCCGGATTGCAATAATATAAAGCTTAATATACAAACAAAAATTCACACATTGAAAAGTAAAAGAAGTAAAATTGTTCGATTTTGTAGAAAACAAACTGAAAATCAAACATTTTTTTTAATATCTGAACAAAGAGACATATTTTGCAAAAAAAAAAATAAGAAAACAACCATCGACATCATTCCTCTTTTGAAAAGTGTTGCAACATGCAACTTTATTTTAATACTTTTTCTGTTGATGAAAAAAAAAAACATTTAAAAAAGTTAAAATAAATTTGAAAAGAACTAAAACTAGAATTTATTCCTTACTTCTCTATAGTTTGCAACAACTGCAATAGGTGTTTGTTGTAAAGTGGGTGGAATAGAGTGTGCTTAAATATTAAAAAGTAATTAAATTTCTGAAAGTATCCGAAATTATTATTGCAAGCACATGTGAGCATTTGTACTTTTTTAGAATCTGTGTCAATGGTTGTGGCATAGAATTAGAATTTTTTTTTTACACAAAAGAATATAATATAATATAATAAATTTTACTAAATGTTGCCAGAGTGTCATAAAAACGTTAAAATATTAAATTGTTTTTAAAACTATTCGATATAAAATTGAAAATAGTTTCAATAAGATTTGTTTTGATTTATTGTTACTGAAAAGACATCGCACACGGTGGTAAATTACAAATATAGTTGGAAAAAATATATATGGCAACATTCTTTCTGATCTCAGTACAATAGCTAACTGTAATTCGTTTATTTTCAGCTCGAATTACGAAAAAAAAAATTAATTTTAAAGTCAGTTGTTGTCATCACGTGCATTCGTGTTTATTTTTTGTGTGACTTTGATTTATGACGGTGATTTTATTGTAATAATTTTTTTTATTTTATTAAGCTTAAATTCAAGGAAATATATTACGATTTTTATTCAATTATATATTTCCAATGTAAGTATTAACAAAAACATTTTTTTTGAGAGAAATTCAGAAAGTAGAGTTTAAGCTGTTTATTCCCGATAGTTTGGGTGTAAAGCTATATCTAGGTTATTCTTTCAAGCGTTTAATGTAAGGTAAATCAAAAATATCTTAAGCATTTTTGCGACCGTCATATGTTTTCTATATGACCTCTTTGATAAAAGAAAATTTTTGAAAAATGCGTAAAAATTTCGAAAGTACCACGCAAAGACGTCTTATTTCTTCATAATGATTAGACATTGTCTGTGGAAAATAAACCGATAGTGACTGAAGACAATATATATTTAACAGAGATTACGAAAGAAGATGGGTGGGGTTGCTTGTAGATATGCCAACACTACAAGGAAGTAATACGAACAACGGTAATACTGCTAGACGGTTCTTAGATCAGCAGAAGAGTTCAGAAATTACTGGTGTGTCATAAAGAATTAATTGAATGGTTTCATATTATTTAGAAAACTTTAGGAAGTGCTTGAACAAGGTTTTGATAAAGATGCTTTTGAAAGTTTTATTGTTGTCACACAAAATTTATACTCAAACGAATACCAATGGTACTTTATTCCGGTAAATGTCCATAAAATCCTTTTTCATGGAAAAGACATAATAGAACAGCTGTCACGAGGAAACTTAGAGAGCGGTTTGCAAGAAGAACATCGAAAATAGATACAAATAAAATTTTTTTCAATCGACTCTTGTTAATTTCTTCAGGTCCTTTTATTGCAAGTTACTTCTAGTTCGAGGTTTGATAACAAAAGAAGTAAGGAAGTTTCTTTAAGCGATGCATACGAAAGTGAATAAAAAATTTAAATTTTTTTGTGTATTTATGCGTTACTATCAGCAAAAACAAGTAAAGAAAACAATTATTATGAAATGTTTATTAAAACTATTGATGTTATTTTACGTAATATTTAAAATGATTTTCTACTAACGAAAAACCTCACTTACTGCTTTAATTAATAATAAATCTTAGTTACATTCAACCTAAATAGTTGCATATAAAATAAGAAATAATCTCAGAGGATGTAAGAAACCAATTTTTTATCTTAAAAATAATTTTTTTTATGAGAGCTGTTTATGTTTTGCTTCATTTTAAATTTCAAAAATAAAAACTTCATTTAAAAAAAATTCAATTTTTATAATCATTTATATTGTTACGTTTTTTCCCTTCTAGAACAAACGTTCGGATTCTTTTGATTGCAAATACCACTGTGGCTCATTAGAAATTCTGTATTCTTACTTTCTCTGGCTATACTTCTTAATCCTACCGGTCTTGTGAATCCATGGTCTCGTATTTACTAAACATGCATTATTATTACAAACGCTGCAATCCACGCTACACTACTGTGTTACTCCGGCGAAACATGAACTATTCGATGCCTTGTTTAGTTTAGTAACCTTAACCATCCACAGACATCTCCACTACTCCTTTTATCAAAGCTAGTCATCCCCTTTAATCCAATAGCAACAACACACGTGTGCCATACTCTGGTGTTATGCTGTTACATTTCCCCGCGCTAACCGCTACTGTTCGTACTTTTTATTATTAAGGGGTTCTTGACAATTATCTGTTACTCTTATATTAAATTGGACGTCTTCACTAAATTATCTGTCATGGCTTTACACGATAATTGTCTTTTGGCCCTCGGGAGGTTTGTACTGCTGCTCCTTAATTTTTAATTGCTTTATAATAATTATTACTTTCCGTTGTACGCATGTCCGAAGGCGGGATCGAACTCACGATTTTCTGTTTTACAGCACGCACCTCTACCAACGCAATCATTGAGGTTGCTCAGCTTTTGTTAGCTTACTGTGGTATTATTCTATACACACAACATTGGTGGAAGTAAATTACGGAAACAACAACAGGGGTTGTCAGATCTTACTTTCGTGACAATATATTCAACTTAATTTTTTATTCAATTGGTAAATGAAAAGTGAACCCAACGTGATTTTTTAATTTGGTACAGTTAGATTTGCAATCCACCACACTGAGCATAGCTTTAACTTTCAGTAAATATAAAATAATTAAAGCTTATTTATTTTCAATAACGACAACTACATCTGTTACTATCACAATCAGCAAAATCTTGAAAAAAAAAATAGTCAATAATCAATCTGAGTGATTTGATTTAAAAAACTCATTTACGTTTTTAAATGCTGAAAAGTGAACTAGTTAAAAGTTGTTATATTTACTTTTTAAAATATCAAGAATAGGAAATACAAAACGACAGTCATCGATAAATTTCGTTGACAAAACCGATAACACTAATTTGCAACAAACAATAACAGACGAATGTAGTGATTTAACGAACGAATTAATCACGATCTTATAATTATAATTAAGAAAGTTAAAGTGGTCTATCTTTAATCAATTCAACACACGCCAGTAGAGTCTTGTCAAGTGCTACAAATTTGTGAGAAAATCACGTTTCCGAGGGCTCTGAATTTGTTTTTTCAAATTTAATATTCGTATAAAGAATGTTGATCTTTTTCAGTCCTTCTGTCACATTCTTTCTGCTTGGTCCTCTACTTCAAACAAAACGAAATTTCTTTTTTTTTTTTGTTTTAAATGTAAATATCACAAAATAGTGAGCCCGGCAGTTCATTAATGTGATTATATAGGGTAAGTCGGATTTGGCATACGTTGAGGGGGCGCTTATTGAATTTCGTTGGATGAGTTATGAAAGAGCGTATGAATATAAAAGTCTGCATATTTTTTTTTTTTTTTTAGAGAAAATAGTATTATTTTTTTTTATATCCCATTTCAAAAGAAGTAAAGTTTCAAAACTCTAAAAAGTAAATACGTTTTTAACTCGAAAAAAGTTATTCGAGTTGAGTTTTAAGCGATGCATATGTTTAAAAATATGTTAAAAATCTGAAAACATATTTGATAAATATTTCGCTTGACTGGTGCATTGTGCGATTTTATCACATTTCTATTTCAATGTGGCATATGATTTGCCAACAGGTGTTGCAAACATTTTCCTAATGTTATGTTATCGATGCTTAAGTAAATACTAAAGATCCTGGTCTTCTTAAGGGTTAAACTTAGGTTGTACATATGCAGAAACCTTGCCCTTTTTAACATTTGTCAATTTGTTACGTGGATAGTTGTAGATCATTCATCTTTTTAACCAGTTCGCCTTGTAATTTACTAACTCGTCATAATAAACATTTTTCATTACCAACAAACGAGTAATAAAATATTCTAAAATATAAAGAAGCTAAACAATTATTTTTTCTATTAATTTATTATTAAACTTGATGATTTACGTTGCAAAATAACATTTAAGATTTTCATTGGCATCGTGACATTATTTTTTCACAATTTTTTCTTTACATATTTATTTATATTAAAAATATTTAATTATTCAAAGGTTGTACTTAAAATTATATTTAATTTTAATTAATTTATTTATTTACTTAAATCAAACTACTTTAAAACGTGGTCGTAAATTCAATTGACTTTTATTTGTCTTTTTTTTTTGTCTCTCTATCATTTCAGGTAAATAAAAACAATATTCTACAAAAGCATTTTAGATTTAAAGTACATTGTAGTCAACTTATAATAGTCGCCAGGTAATTGAAATTCAAGTTATGTGTGTGAATAAATAAATAAAAATATTTTATTTTGTTTATTTTTGTGGTTAAATAAAAATAGTTTAATTCAAATATTTTTATTTGTTCAGTAACAAAGTTTCAATGATTCTGTTTAAGAATGCCCTATGAAATGAATTTATTGAATTATTGATTTGACGCTAAAATTTTAAATTGTAATAATTTCAGTTTCATTAAAGACGTTTTATTCTTTAACTTTAATTTAAATTATCATAATTTAAGTCAGCCCCTCGAAACTGAAAATAATTTCCAATATCTTCTGCGTTCTTAAACCATATGAGAGTTAAAAACAATAACATTTTTAATAATAGATTAAACAAAACACCTGCCTTTAATGGTGATCATATTGTTGCGTTTTTTCCTTTATAGACAAAAATTTTTTCAAAAAAAATTTTACTCCCTTTCCTGCAAGCTTTGCAGTAGCATCTCAATAGATTTTTTGATGCCAGCCCATATAGAGAAGTGTTTTTGCTTTAGTATCTCTGCCTTTTTTGAGACGAACATAATGCTTCTTTGCAAACGTACAGGCGGTCCGTATCTTCCCAAATTACAATATTGTAACCACTTACTGTAGCTATTCCTTCGCTCAATGTTAGTTGGATCATTTCCGAGAGTCCCCTACATTTTCTAATCGGTAAATGTCCATAAAAGTCTATATCCCTGTATGAACGAAACTTAGCAAAAACTAGGAGAAAAAAATAATTTTTCGCTTTTTGGGACCTGTTTTGATACTGTTCTTGGGGAAACTGTAAAATAAGAAAAAATTCGTACATTTTTGGGGATTTTATTTTCGGATCGAGTCTTAAATGCTCCTAGATTGTTCTTTATTTTCTGTAATATTGATACTGTTCTTGGGGAAACTGTAAAATATGAAAAAATTCGTACATTTTTGGGGATTTTGTCCTTTATTTTCTGTACTATTGGTGTTTTTATATCTTCGGATCGTTCGAGTCAGGAAGAGTGTCTCATTTTAAATTAGTTAGCAAGTTTCCTATCTTCTTTGCAAGGCTTGGCTGATTTCTATATATTGAAGTAAAAGCATTTCCTTTTTCTATTACTTTCAAATTGTATTAGAAGAAAGGTTTTAAGACTTTCCAGTTAACCCTAGTCTACCAAACTAACAACTTTTCTACTGTCTATTAAGTTTTTTAACCGACTTAAAAAAAGAAGGAGGTTATCAATTCGAATGAATGTGGTTTTTTAATGTTAACGTTAGAACTCACTCATATCCATATAGCTCTCAATTTCAAAACGTAATGCTAAAATAAATCAAAAAAATATAGAGTGTCCCCATAGTTGGCGTAAATTGACTTATATAGGCCTATCTTTTGAACCGTTATATATAAATGGTTGAAAATTTGACAGAATGTCTATTACTGGGACTTTTATAATAATAAATATAAATTAACCCCCTAATGCCAATTTCTAAAATAATGGGCAAAACCGTTCCTAAAATTTTTTTATGGAGATTTTGGACATCCGATTACAAAAACATCATTTGAAACTTTGTACATTGACGGTTTTTCTGACAGATAAGAAAAACTAAATGAGTGCCTTAAGGCACTCTTTTGGCTTTAGTGATTAGATCATAGTTGGGTTCTTGTTTGTATTATTTATCAATTTTTATTAAAAATTCTTTCTTTTTATTACAAGTTATTTAAACAAAATTAATTATTTATGGTTATGATAGTCAAAAAAACAATTTTTGGTATTAGAGCAGCATAAATGAATTTTGCATTTAGAACAAAAGCATTGTGTCTGAGCCAAAGAGGGTAATGATTAAGGTTATCATATCGTACATCTGCAACTGGTTGATCAGTTTTGCTCCCAATTTTTATTACATTTGGTTGTATATTGTTCGTTTGGGTAACATGGCTCAATCTTACACTTGGACGACCAGGTAATTTCTTTTCTTTATATGCAACTAGTCCAGCAGCGATGGCTTCACGAAACTCTGGTAATTTAAACATGTTATTGTTACTGCTTTCGAAGCTATCAGGAAATTTCGATCTTTGGATGCGTCTGTATAAAATGTATGCATTCGTTGCTGCCATATCAACTAAATGATAAAATAATCGAGTTGCAGCGTCTCTTGTCTTTGCTCGAATATGGTACCGGCCCATTAGGCCATCCATTAAATCGACACCACCCATGTGACAGTTGTACTCACGAATAATTTGCGGACAGTCGATTTCAATATGACGTTTCGATTTTCTATCATAACGTGGTATTTTTGAAATGTCATTATTAGAATTTTCTTTAATAAAAGGCTTAGCACCAAAATATGTGGACAGTAAACGGACGGCCTTGTTGTCTTTCCATAATACATTAGTTATATCCACACCATAAACCGATCTAACATATTCTGTTAAAAACCCTCTTTCTTGGTCTTTAATTTTATTATCTGGCGGAAGTTTGCAGTTAGGAATTCCATTTACTCGTACTGTTCCTAAACTGTGAATACCTTTAGCGCGCAAGTACACCAACAAAGGAACTGTCGTATAAAAGTTATCAAATTTTCTGATTCTACAAAATCTACGTGGGGTTCTTCATTTTCACTTGAGTCACTACTCAATTCTTTATCCGTTTCGACTTCGTCAAACAACTTTTCTATCTGTTCATCACTCAAATCAGATAATTTAAAGGTTTTCTTTACTCGGTGAGCCATTACTTAAAAAATTTTGTAAAAAATTGCATATCAAAGCATAAAGAACGTAAAAACCTTTTTCTATATGAAGAAAAAACTGAAACAGCAAAAGTAGTCTGCAATGCCCAAGAGTGCCTAAAGGCACTGATCAAAAAAATCATGTCTCTTAAAGTAACTTACCTTTTTTTTAAACAATTTTCGTCACCAACAAATAAAAAAAAAGTATACTTTTTTAGAAAATAAATATTATTGCAATCGGAACACCTTAACACACTTTAAGCAACGTTTGATAACCCAACTTGGACTTCCCCTGTTTTCTTGATTGTAATTGCACTTAGTAAAAAGTGTATTAAATAATACAGAAGGGAGCTTTTAGAAGCTCTAAAAGCTTTTTTAATATTTAGGTACGTTTTTAAGCAGCTGTTGCGAAAGTTTTTAAAATAAAAAATCAGTTACATATACATATATTGGCGTTTTTGCGATGAGTGCCTTGAGGCATGCTTAAGCATTAGAGGGTTAAATAAGTAAAATTTAAATTAAAGGGTGCTCCAATATTTTATTTAATTTGATGTTTATGGCCATACTTTTGAACAGTTGTGGACAAACGGTTGAAATTTACAAAGAACTTGTATTGCTAAGTGCGCTATAACAACAACTAAAAAATTTGAATATGCAAGCAAAAGGGCGTCCCAATATTTGATGTTATTTGATGTATGAAGCCAACCTTTCAATCCGCTGCAGACAAATAGCTCAAATTTAGAAGGAACCTGTATTAATAAGTACGCTATAAGAACAAGTATATAATTTGAATTAAGAAATTAAAGAGTGCTCCCATAATTAATGTAATTTGACATATAGAGCTATATTACCCCCTCCCTTGAACCGTTGTATATAAACACTTGATAATAAGGCAGAATGCCCGTGAATTTATCTGGTAAAATAAGTATAAATATATAAAATTAAAGGGTCATCCAAAAAACGCGCCTACATGTTTCTTTGAAATAAATCACAAACTATTTGCAATTTTTTCAAGCTGTTTTTTTTTATTAAAAGTATGATCCATTACAATTATAAGTGGAGTAGAATATCATTCAAATGTCCACCATGACTGCGTCTGCAGACATCAATCCGAATATCGAAATTTTCAATGACATTCCGACATGTTGCTGGTGTTATTTCACGAATTGCAACTTGAATGTTGTTCCTTAGATCATTAATTGATTGTGGCTTGTTAGTATACACTCGACTTTTCAAAAAACCCCACAAAAAAAATCTAATGGTGTTAGATCACATGACCTTGGAGGCCAATTGAAATCTGCATTTCGTGAAATTACACGTTGAGGAAATTTTGACCGCAGAAGCGTAATGTTTTCTCGAGTTGTGTGAGATGTAGCACCGTCTTACTGGGAATAGACGTCAGACACATCAATATGATTCAACTGTGTCCATAAAAAGTCTCTCAACATTGATTGGTATCGCTCAGCATTCACAGTAATAGCATTTTCAGCATCACCTTCGAAGATAAATGTCCCAATGATTCCATTTGCCCAAAATACACACCAAACAGTAACTTTTTGTGGCTGTAGAGATTTTTCATGAATAACACGAGGATTTTCATCACCACAGGTACGACAATTTTGCTTATTGACGAATCCATCCATTTTGAAATGAGCTTCGTCACTAAACAAAATTTTGCTTTGGGTATTTTTCAAAGAACGCCCATTTTCATAATAACTTTGAATGATGTAAACGCGTTGTTGCAATGTGTACCTGTCGATGGTTTAAACTGTACTACCTTCTAATAAAACAAAATGGCTTATGTCATTTGAAAAGATGTCACGTGTAAAAATTATATAGTGCTGACATCTAGGCGTCACATTTGGATGACCCTTTATATTTGAAAGGGTGTTACAAATGATGATGAATTTTAAGTGTATGGGCAAACTGTTGCATGGTTTTAGACAGACGACATTAAAGGGTGTCCCGATAGTTGATGCTATCGTTATCGACAGACAGCTAAAATCTGTTTTAAAGTTGGGTTTTTTGAAATTTTGCTCTGTGTTGAACAGGATACGTGCAACTTGTGAGTTAGTTGCTTAAACTGCTTGTGCAGCAATACCGGCAACATAAAGTAATAATGTCTTATGTAAATAAATTTGTAAAATATTGCCGTGAAAATTATGACAACATGGGTTGTAAATGTACATATTAAGTTTGTAATAGGCGATGGAAACAGGCAATTTTGGAAAGGGTAACTAAATTATTTATTTCAGTGGACTTAAACCGGTTACAAAATAATTTTTTTTTAATTTCGTTAACTTACTAATTTTTAAGTGCCCAACATTATAGCGATTTTAATGATAGTAGACTTAAAATGTTTATAAAACAAAGATTATATAGGATTGTGATTACTATTATCATTAACTATTTTTTTTAATGGACTTAAACCACTTTCAAAATAAACGACTCAAATATATAAACATCTTTATCAACCCAACCACCATGGCTGCTTAAAATTAGTTGGCATCTCAATTTGATGTTTTTTAGTGGCGGAAATAATAAATTTCATCAGCGATGGTTCGTTTCTTAGCTGAGACGTAATTCAACATATTTAACGTGCTACATACGCGTTAGTTTTTAAAGGGCTGTCAATCCTATTTTATTATTTAATTTTAAAAATAACGTTTGGAATGGAGTCGTATAAATTTGTTTGTGTTCGAAAGAAAACATTTGTCTCTCATGTAATGTATAATTCAATGAAGTGAAAGACACAGGCGCATTTGTTAGTTCAATTATAATTGTTCTTTATTTAAAACTTTAAAATGCTTGTATACTAATAATGAGAAGAAATAGTAGGGAGCTTGTCTCACGGTTTTACAATCGGTTACAAATGGTTTTTAGAAATATTTCATTATTGTACGAGTACATGGGAATAAGAAGTGTAACATGAATATTTCAACAACAAATATTTTTCTTGTGGTTTCTCAAATGCATAGGAATAAAAGTGTAATATGAATATTTCATAAACAAATAAATTTGTTATACGAATGCATTTATGTTGGAAGTAAAATAATGTAATTATGCTACGTATAAGTGAAGTAAAATAATGCAATCATAAAATTACATCAATCATGCTACACCTCACTTTTCACAAGAATGTTCATATAACATTAATGTTTTACGTAATTATAAAATGTCTTCTATGTATATGAACATGCATCTGTTTGTTTAAAAAAAAATTTTTTTTATAAAATAAGATTATATATAAATGTTTTTTTGACCTTTTTAAATAGTTTTTCTTTTCTAATTTATTAAGCACTAGGTCAGCTTTATAAATAATAAAATAAGATTCTTTTTTTTTTTTTTCTTTATTATTATTTTTATTTCTTATGTTTGTAATTAATTGTATTTTTATTTATTGTAATATAACTTAGTCTGTTTTTATGTACTAATTGTTCTTGTTTTGTTTTGTTATCTTCTATTGTTACTTTATTTCTAACTTCTTACCTAAATTTTGCCTCCTTGGCATAGTCATCTATATGGTATAACGGTGTTATTCTGTCTACTTCATTAAATTGATGAAAACTATTTGGAAGTTTTGAGAAAACTAATTCATATGGACAGTAATTATGTACTGTTGAAGGTGTGGTGTTAAAGCAATATGTAAAATATTCAGAACGCACGTACTCATTAAAAGTTCTATGGCTTCTTTCTATTGTACCTAATGTCTGGTGATGATGTGCTATTGATGTAAGTAGATTACATAACTCTGTAAGTATAGAATTCTTATATTCCGTACCCATGTGCGAAATGAAGGTCTTCATTGGTCCATAGATAAGTATAAAATTCCGAAATATGGCCTTAGCAATAGTTTTAGCGTTTTTGTCTTGGATTGGTATTGTTACTAAATATTTTGTCAAGTCACACATTATTGTGACTGTGATTGTGTCCACGTAGACTATATCGAACGCTTTAGCCTGCGTTTCAGTAGTGGTTATTTGACACTTTGTGTGTGTTGTTGTTTTTGCCGTTTGACATTTATTACATATTTTTACATATTTAGTTATATCTTTTGACATGTTTTTCCAGTAGTAATATCTTTTTATTTTTTCAAGAGTTCTATATATTCCGCAATGTCATCCTTCTATGGGATCATCGTATTTTTCAGCATAATTTCAAGAATTGCCTTGGCATTCTTGATGTTTATTTGGGTCAGCTTATTTAGTAGCGCTACTTTTAAATTCTTTAAATATTCATTGCCTATATTTTTAAATTCGTGTATAGATTAAATTCGAAAATTTTCTCACTAGGTGCCACTTGTAATTTATTAATATTACGTTTACCGGCCACTTTTTCGAGCCTAGAGAAAAATTGTTCTGGATCAAACTTCTCTTTAGTAAACAAATCTTCTATTTGCATATATGTTACTATAGACTTTCCTTTTTTGATGTAAATTTTCCCGAGTGAAAGTTTCAGTTTATAGTATTTTCTGACGTCAGTATTATGCAATTGTACAAATATTTTGGGCTTATTATTTTTATGCTGATTCTTTTCTAATTTATTACTACTTTCATTCTTTTTATTTTTATTGGTCATCGATCTAGTCGTGACTCCTAATATTGAACAATTTTCTTTATTCATGTCTTTAAAGTAGTTTATTGTTATGCGTGACAAGGCGTCCGCAACATTATTATCTTTTCCCCTAAGGTATTCAACTGTGAAATCATATTCTTCGAGATCAAGTCTCATTCTTGTTAATTTTAAACTAGGATTTTTCATAGAAAAAAAAAATAAGATAGTGGTCTGTGATCAGTGCGAACAAGAAAATGTTTACCATATATATATATGGTCTGAAATGTGTTATAGCCCAATGTATGGCAGTTAGTTCTTGCTCAATCGTAGACTTATTGCTTTCACCTTTAGTGAATGTTTTTGATGCATAAGCAACTGGAAGGCGTTTTCCTTCGTATTCTTGAGCTAAAACTGCCCCACAAGCAAATTTGATTGCGTCTGTTGCTATACAAAATTCTTTTGAAAAAGCTGGGTATTGAAGCAATGTTGGGCTCATTAATGCTTTCTTGAGGTACTTGAATGCTGCATCGCAATCATTTGTCCATTCAAAGAGCATACCCTACTTGGATAATGTAGTTAAATGCCTTTAATATTCCGAAAAGTTTTTTATAAATCTTCGATAATAATTACAAAAAGCTATAAATCGTTTTGCGCTGTTGGTGTGGATAGTTTTCAATTACGGAATAATCTGGAAGTATTCTTTTATTTGTGACATTTGTGGCCAAGGTATGTTACTTCTCTCATAAAAAATGAACATATTTCTGGGTGTAACTTAAGATTATGATCTCGACATAATTCAAAAACGTCTTTCAAATTTAATAGCATATGTTTCTCAGAGCATTCAAAGACAACCAAGTCGTCCATGTATAGAAAAGCTTGGTTTGGTTTTAGTCCACTGAATGCAAGTGTCATCAACCTTTGAACCGAATTTGGAGCTATTTTTAGACCGTATGGTAGCCTTGTGAATCTGTAAGAGCCATTGTTTGTTGAAAATGACGTTATGTCCCTTGAGTTTTTATCTAGACGGATTTGATGAAATCCCGACATAAGATCTGAACATGAAAAATACTTTGCTCTTCCCAATTGGTCTAATATATCATCTATTCTTGGCAACGGGAATTTATCCGCTACTAATTTCTTATTTATTTGTCTATAATCTACCACAAGTCTCCATCTTTTATTTTCGGAATTAGGTAATGATTTCTTCGGTTCCATTAAATTGGACTATTGTGTTCAGAATATGAAGGTTCTACTATTTTGTCTTCTATTAATTTTTCGACTTGTCTGTTAACTTCTTCTTTGTGTGAATGTGGTATTCTATAGTTCTTAATGTATACTGGTTGTGTATCTTTTACTCTTAACTTTTGTTCATAAAAATTATTGGTGGTTATCTTTTCCGTTTCTAAACCGAAAATATCACAGTACGAACTGCAAAGTTCTGTCAATGAGTTATTAAATTGTTTAGGAACATTTTTCTTTAAAATTTGCAAGACTTTTGCGTCTCTATTCGCTTGTTTCGTAGAATTTCTGTCTAATATTTTGTAGTTTGAGACGTTTTCGGTTTTTATTTGACTTTGGTTAATTATGCTAATGTTGTTGTTAATATTAAGTACGCGAATAAAAGCTTTATTTGTTTTTACCAATGTGTTTGCAATAAAAACTACTGGTTTTATTTCTTGGTTTGGTATTAGTAATTTATTATTTAGTGATATTAATTTAATTTGGCGTACGATTTCAGATCTTGGAGGTAAGATTATATCCTCACCGTTATTTGTTATTGGTATTTCTATTGGTTGTGGAATGTTAAAAGGGGGTAGGATAAGGTAATCAGAGTCGTTATCGAAGTGTAATATACAATTATATTTTTTTAAGAAATCCATGCCGAATCGAAAAATCGAAAAATATACTTCCTATTGACTATATTTTACCTTGTCCTATTCCGCTTAATGTTGTGGTTTTTTAGTATTTATTTGATTTATCTTGAAATGTGTTATTAGTAAGGTTACTGGGGTGTTAGCATTGCTTATTCTTAGTTGAACAATGAAACATAAGTTGAGATTCAAGTGGTATACCTTATTATTTATAAAATTGGTCTTAGGGGTAGAGCCTGGTTTTCCGAGTCAATATCGTCTGATTCCGTTGCTCTAACATAATTTCTGTTTCTATTGCTGTTGTTAGGTCTTTGTCTGTAATTCTTATTGCGATTATTGTTGTACCTATTATAATTATTAGTGTTGTTATTGTTATTATTTTTTAGGTAATTATTCCTTCTACAGAAATTTGTATAATTTTTATGGAAATTATTATTTCGATTATTTTGTCCCTGTCTAAAATGTAGTATAGCATTCTGTTGCCCAGTTGCTTTTGTGCAACTATTGACAAATTTGCTAATAGCATCACTCATACAACCGAAGTGTCCTGCTTCCTTGATAAGTTTAACCTTATCAATAGAGCAGTTGTTAAAAGGTGCTTTTACAGCAACTTGTGTAGAATATTTCGTTCCTAGTTCGTATGTTAACCCGTCTGAAATGTATGCGTTTTCCAAGGATTTAGTCAAATTTGCTATTTCGCTGCAGTAAGTGTTAGCAGTTTTATTATTTTGTTTAATATTCATTATTTTTGCAGTTAATACCTCGGTGGATTCACCTTTAACGCTATTGTTTAGTTTGTTTATTATATCTGTGATTGTTGATTCATTGCTAATTAAATTGCGGGCGTTTCCCTTAAACTTTGTTTTAATTAGGGATATCGCTGTACTTTTATGAGTGCCCTTAATTGAATCTATCAATGCCCTTATTTGAATCTATTAATGAATCAATAAACAAACGCATATTTTCCGATTTTCCATCAAAGTCTATAAGAAGTTTTGAGGCTGTATTTAGAAATTCTACTACAGTTTGCGTCATCGTGGCGTTCGGTTTTGTCGATTCTGTATGTTTGGTGGTTATACTGTAAGGAGTATTTTCAGCGATTTTAAAAATTCTGTTTCTTAGATCTAAATAAAATGCATCGGCTGCAGTTTTATGAGCGGTTTGTTAGTCGATGATTTACATTAAGTAGGACTAGTATTTTCTCGAGATTCTCAAAAATATTTTAGAAATGATATTTTAAAGTTTCATCTTTTATTGGTCTATCTATATTCAAACGCTTATACGACTTTTCGAATTTTTCTTTTATTAATCTGACTTTATTTAATATTTCCTGCCATTATATTGGGATTGATGGCTTAAACTTTATCCACGTCAGTGGCTGTACTTATATATTTTTTCTTTAAATTTCTGTGATGCGTTTTGTATATTTGCAATAAAAGTTTTAATATTAGCAATATTACAATTAGAATTAAACAAATTTCAATTGTTGTCAAATTAAGTTTTTCTTCTACTACCTCAACTTTGTTTATAACGTTGGCGTTAGGGTTCTCTACTTTAGACTGCGGTGTTCCCATATTTTATTTTTTGTGTTTTTTTTTTTTCAATTAATTTATTTGTCTTCTCTCAATATTTTTTTGTCTGTCTAATAGAACTAATCGTTATCTTTTTCATAAAACCGTCCTTGTTGTATAACATTTCTTTCCTTGTTCCTCTTCAGGTAGTTCTTTTGGGGTGTTTTGGTCCCAGTTAATAGGATTTTTTGGTTTAATTTTTCTTTTATACAAAATAATATAATAAAAACTTATAAAAATAATATTTTGATTTGCTTTGATAGTGTTTATTATTGAATGTTCCTAACTACATATTCATTATTATTATATTTTTTATTTAATTATTTTTTTTTTGTTTTTTTTTTGTGTAAAAATAAGAATAATTTTCTTTTCTCATTTGCTTGAGTAATTTCTTAAGTTCGTTTGTTCTCTTTTTAATTTTTGGATTTTCTTCTTCTTTGGCGTGAGTTAACACGTGCGCCAAAATTTTTAGGTCCTTTCGGATCCTATTTAATTTTTCACCTCTCGATTTTTTAAAATTTGGTAGGGGAAAAATTTCGAATTTGGGTTCTTTTGGTTTCTTTTTGGGCAAATATAACGATCTTGGGCCAATGCTTAGGATAGCTGGTTTATCTTCTTTTTCAGCTGCCAGTACTTTATCCCACCGTTCGTCGGCTTCCTTTAGCTCCTGCAGTATTTCTTCCAAAGATTGGGCCATACGTTTTGTAATAAAAAAAATATAGAAAAGAAATTTGTCCAACTACGCATGCGATGTGGGTTGGATTATTTCAAACCAGTCTAGCTTTTTAAACAATTTAATATTAGCAAGTATTGTTATATGTTATTTAATTATTTTCAGCTAAAGCTGGCAGGATTGCCATGTAATGTATAATTCAATGAACTGAAAGACACAGGCGCATGTGTTAGTTCAATTATAATTGTTTTTTATTTACAATTTTAAAATGCTTATATACTAATAATTAGAGGAAATAGTAGGGAGCTTGTCTCACGGTTTTACAATCGGTTACAAACGGTGTTAGAAGTGTAACATGAATATTTCAACAGCAAATATTTTGTCTTGTGGTTCCTCAAGTGCATAGGAATAAAAGTGTAATATGAATATTTCATAAACAAATAAATTTGTCATACGAATGCATTTATGTGGGAAGAAAAATAATGTAATCATGCTACGTATAAGTGAAGTAAAATAATGCAATCATAAAATGATGTAATCATGCTACACTCATCCTTCATAGCTTCAAAAAGAGCCGTACTTAGGGACCAGGTGCCATATATTTATAAAAAATAAAACAAGTTTGAAACGTGTTTTATAACATAATTTCCATACACATTGTCCTAAAATCCATTTCAAATCTATTTTATTATTTTATGAATACAGCAGTAAACGCACTAACACATCTTTCATTACATAAAGATCCAGAGAGTCCAGTATTGGTGTTTTCACAAGTTGTTTTTTACAACAGCGTGAACTATCATGTTTGGATAGCTTAGATATCTTTTACTTTTAAACCGTAAAAAATAGAAAAGAGAAAATTGTTATTTCAGTTAATACAAATTGATTTTTTCAAATGTTTGTTTCTTATGAAGGGTGGAAATAATACATGTAGCCCCTCGATTTTCTAAATGAAACAAAACACTCAGTTTTAATTGACTGTTGTTTTTCGAAATGTAATAAATACTAGCAATAAAACCTTTTTTCATTTCCAAATAACACAACTTAAAAACAAAAAACAACAAATATTACAAAAATATCAAAAACAAAAAACTTCAAACGAAATAAACATCAAATTGCATTCTCAATATTTTACAATAAGTAAAGAAAAACAAGAATGAAATTTAGCTTAGATAATGTTGTTGTGTTGGATAAAAGAATTAAAATAATAATAATGTTATTTATCGTAGTCATGGCTTCGTGAAATTCCATATCGGAAGTAAAATGTTAACATACATGAAACTGCATCATCAGCAACTTGAAAAGATGTGTCTGAAGAATAAAAAAGAAAGATGAACGTGTCAATTTCTCAATTTCTAACAACGAAAAGGAAGTGAAACATTTTATACAAAAAAAGGAACACAATAACAATTCTAGATTTGGTAGACGTGTGTATGTTCAGAAATTTTTCGCATTAAGAATATTGCTTGAATTCCTTAGCAGGGTCGTTAGCGATTGATTTTTATTTTACTCCTTCACATTATCCTTATTGTAGCGCAAAAGTTATTTAAAAAAGCAAAAGCAAATCATTATCTGCACACTTAAAGTAAGCCAAATTCAACAACACGAAAGGCAGCAAAAATGTCTTTCAGTTTGATTTTTTTTTGCAGCAATAGATTGTTGAGGAAAATATATTCAACTTGGCGAAAAGTGGAAAAATTTTCAAGGGACATTACGTCATTTTGAAAAACGTAATAATGTCCGTATATTTTCTGTCGTTTTTAGTTTGGACATTTTGTCACAATATCTACACTTAAAACAACAAAGATTTCCTGCATAGCCAGCCTTTAGCCGGTTGAAGGATTTCTCCTCTATGTTGCAATCAACACGAGCTTCGCTTACCAAAGGTTTTCTGCAAGCCAGCGTATAAAAACGTTGCATTATTCTTATAGAGAATAGCATAAAATATCCATGGACATTATAACTCTACGTTGGTAGACGTTATGGCATGCCGTCAGAAAATCAGCAACAAAAATACAAAAATTGTAAGCAGTTTCCTGAAGATCTAAATAAGCAGTAGTGAAAATGGCCATCGAGACGTGCTTTTACCCTCAATAATCACTATGGGTGATTTGTTAATAAAATCGGGATGATTTAAGAAATTAGGACAATAATTTTTTGAAAATTAATTAATTCCGTAAAAGTTTCCCATGTTTTAATTTAAAGTACAAATATGTTTTATTCTATTTTTTTGGAAGATATTTATATTCTTCTTTTCGTACTCAAGTTTTTGTTAAGCTGTATTTAATTACTGTTTCGTTGCCGACATGCATCTTTTACAAATTTCCGAGATTTAAGGCTATTTTTACTTTCTGATTGCCGGCAACACTCTTAGAGAACGCCAGAATAAAAAGCTACTAAAAAATGCAACGATGTTTTCAGTAGCTTGATATTTTTGGTAAATAAAAAATTTTCATAAAACTTAAGAGTATTTATTTTTTAATTTTCACCCTGACCAGGATTCGAACCATCGATTTTATAAATTAATGAAATTTTACTTTATTTTCGGCTTTTTGGTTCTTTTTAATTAATTTTCTAAACATTTTTAGAAAGAAAAATTATTTACAAATGTATGCGGACGTTTTCCAAAGAAAACAAGAAAAATTAGACGCTAGCAGAATGAAATGCAGCATTTTCTGGACCGCCACATCCTTCATCAGCATTCTTTGCTCGTTTTTTTTTTTTTTTTTTTTTTAAAGAGAAGTAGCACTTCAGGCATCAATACCTACTTAGTTCGCAACCGTGCTACATTCTTTAGGAAAGGGATAGATGAGAGAGAAGAAAGGTGGTGAAAGGAGATAGATATAGCCATTTTATTAATTATTTTACTTCGCCGGCGAATATGCTATAGAGAAGTACCGACGAAGGAGGCTGCATGTTTTTAATTTTAGATCTGAATATGTATATATACCATTAAACAGAAAAAAAACATTTTTATTTTTTGACTACCGCAAGGATTGAACCCAGGGCAGCTGGTTTGTAGTCTACGTGTTTACCACTTAGACTACAGCAGCCTCGTTTTGAATATATGAAATAAAAGTAGGTTGTACTAATGTCTGCAATTTAAAATTTTCCGTTATACATATAATATTTAAACGTTGTCTTCCTGTTTTAGTTGTAAGTTGTGTTTTGTGCAGTTTTTTTAAATTCCCAGTACCAGGATTAGTACCTTTAAATAAATTAAGAATCAAGATGAGGAAAATTGTCAAAGAAACAGAAAATAGGATAATAATATTGACTGAAAGTGGACACTCATCCCGAGAAATTTCTGATAAGTTAAACGTGGGTTAATGAAGTGTGATTGTTGTAAGAAAACGGCTTTTATGCCGAATACTGGAGGTCGTCCCAGACTGTTAAAAGATTCAGACGGTCGATTAATAATACGCGAGATGAAAAAGAATGGTTCGAAAACACCTAAGCAGGCTGCTAATGCTATAAATAAAGGCGTAAGTGAATGGACAGCTAGAAGAGCACTTCAAAAAATAGGTTTTGTGGCAGCAGTCAAAAAGTGCACTGGACTGTAGATGACTGAAAACGAGTCATTTGGTCGGAGGAGACTAAAATTAACAGATTCCAGTCTGATGGGTAGAAATATTTTTGGAGCAGACCTCACGAAACTATTCAGAAGCATCATGTGAAACAAACAGTTAAACATGGCAGAGGTAGTTTGATATTTTGGGGTTGTTTTATTTTGGTGGCATTTAGGACCTATTGTTAGAATAAATGGAATCACGAAAAAAGATCATTACCTCAAAATTATTCAAAGCCATTTACCTGATTTTTGCTGAATGCAGTGCCTATCCTGAGGAGGTTGTTTTCCAACAAGACGGATACCCCAAACATACGGCGAAAGTTGTCCAAAATTGGTTGTCGGGCCAAAAATTTCATGTAATAAAATGGCCTACGCAAAGTCCAGATCTCAACCCTATAGAGAATTTGTGGCCTATATTGAAGAGATGATTGGGACAACACAATCGAGCGCCAACCAGCATAGAGGAGCTTTGGAACCGTATTAAGAGCGAATGGAAGGCTATTCCAAGTGAATTCAAGGAAAACATGGTGGAAAGTATGCCGAAGCGTATTAAAAGCATTATAAAAAACAAGGGGTTACCATGCTAAGAAAAAACTTTTTAATGGATCGTGCAAAACTGAACTAATTGAGTTGCCTTATGTTTTTAAATTGAATTTTTTTGTTTTTGTTATTTAATCATTACTTGCAATACACCATGTTTTTGCTAAAACAATAAAGATTAATTAATAAAAGTTTCACAAAAATTTATTTGTTATTTATCATTTTATGACGGCTTTAGTAAAAGCATATTGAACATGCACACGCTTTTGCTCGCCAGTGTATATGGATTGATACCTAACGGCATTTTCAATAGTTTGTTTATTTCTCACATTTTTAAAGAAGTTTCTTAACATACCCACTCTTTTTCCGCCAATTTTTATTACTATTTTACAAATCCCATTTTTACATGTAATGGAACAAGTACGTTAAGAGTAAGTGTCTCAAATTTCATGTGATATATGAATATCCAATAAACTTTGAAATATGTTTTATACTCGACTTTTTTTTGGGAATTGACGGGTTACTGGCAATACAGAAAAAATTATATTTCCTACCGCATAAAATATACATATTCTGGGTTCTTATACATAGCGAAGTCGATTGAGCGATGTCGTCTGCCCGTCATTGTCAGTGTTGACATCATTTTTTTTTTTATTTAAATAGAAGTAGGACATTAGGCAACAATACCTATTTAGTTATTTTTGTAACCGTGCTACATTCTTCAGGAAATGGATTGGTGAGTGATAAGACAGGTGGAGAAAGGAGAAAGATAGAGGAGAAAATGCTTCATTTTTAATTCAACACTGCCAGCCTTATGTTGTTGATAAGGCAATTGATTATGAAACAAATAGCCATTTTATTAGTTATTTTACTTCGCCGATAGTTGTGGTATGAGGAAGTGCCGACGAAAGAGGCTACGTGCTGCAATATATATTCTAAATATATATTTACACCATTAAACAGAAAAAACATTTCTATTTATTTTTGGATTGCCGGAGGGGTTGAACCTGTGCCAACCAGATTTGTGGTCAATGTAATGTGCTTACTTACCATGACTGCAGCAGCCTCATCGTTTCCAAGGCACTAGATGAGCTAGAGAAAATTTAAGTACGCCCATCGATCAACATAGTTTCGAAAATTTTGTTATTGCAGATCAGCAAAATCGGTCCATGTCCTTTGAGACAGCCTTTAATTTTTCAAACAAATCAAGTTTAAAGAAGTTACACCAATCAAAAGAAAAAAATATATAATGCAATAGAAAATAAAAAAAATTAGAAAAAACATCAAGTGAAAAAATTGTAAACACATATTTTCCAAGTTATAAACGGCCTTTGAACTTCACTAAATTAGATTTACATAGATGGTAAAGGGTATATAAAATTCGCCATAGCCGAATATAGTCCTTTTACTTGTTAATGATACTTTCAAATAGCTGAATGTCACAAACAATACATCTAACAGCCATACCTAAACAAGCGGAAAGGCGGAAAGCGTTCTTTTGCTGTCAAAAGTTCTCATGCCTGCACATTTTGTTTGAAGCATACCGAAATAACGCGGTGGCAACGATTTACAGTTGGAAAATCCGACTATGAGAACGCGTTTAATAATGATAATAATTAAAAATCAACAAACCAACAACAATTTTTTTTTTATAAAATTTTCAATTTACACAACACAAACACTAGAATTGTTATTTTTTTTAATAATAAAAAGAAAGAAATGAACAAAAATTGTGTCTGGGGTGTAAAATTTAAATTTATTTTTGAGCTGCGTCCGTAGACTAGATTTAAGCCTTGATTTTTTAATAACCCTGTTTTTTATCATTTTGACATAGCGTTGACGCTGTTGTTTAGGTATGGCATTTCACCGTAAAAGCTATGCGGAAGAAAACTTTCCGCTTTCCACTTTTATTTAGGTATGGTTGTAAAGAATTTTGGCGTAATTTTTTACATGCCTGCGTATACGCAATTTAATTTCTTTTTTTAATATCACTCATACGCTACGAAAACATTAAGTAAAGCAATGTTTGTAAGGTTGTAACTTTTTTACGTTTGGACGAGATTCTATGTTATTTTACTCTAAACTACAAGAAATTTAGAAAACTGAATTTAAAAAGACGCTTCGAATAACACAAGTGAGAAAGGAATTATTTAGAAATGTTTTCCTTTAAAAATAGTGACTTTTTTAAAACGTGACACAAAAAACTGACTTCCAAAAGGTCAATTGCTTTGTATTTAGAAACGCCATAAAAAAGCAATTCGGGCATGAATTTTAGAGTTAATGCTTTATTGCGCAACTTTGTATACGAACATGATTTATATATGTTAGCAAAACTGTATACAAGCTTTGTATTGATACGTTTTGGAAATCAGCCAGAATCACTATAGGCTGGCAATGATTTATAGACACGTTTTATTATAACGAACTCGATAATCGTCTAAGCAAGCAACTTGGTTAATTAATCAAGCATTTTTTTGAAAAATCGATCCATAAAACAATTAATTATTAATTAATTCTCATGCGAAAAAGTGAGTTTTGTTATTTTTAGGAATTTGCAGTAAAAGTGATGAGATGCGATTTTAGCACAATTTAGCAGGGACCGAAAATAACTGTTATTTTTGAATTTTTGATTAAAAAAGCAACTTAAAGGAAATGTAGGAGAATGAAACCAAGTATACCATTTTGAAAGTCTTGGACCAATGCGGTGCTTTTTAAAAATCAGATTTTTATTTTTTCAGGCAAAAATAACAGTTATTTTTTAACTTTTATTTTTTTGAGTAAAAATAAAAGTAATTTTTGACTTTTATTATTTCGAGCATGAATAAAAGTTATTTTTTGACTTTTATTTTCCGAGCAGAAATAAAAGTTATTTTTTACTTTTATTTTTCCGAGTAGAAATAAAAGTTATTTTTGTGTTTTCAACCCCTTTAACAAAGAAATTATTATTTAATATTCCAAATATTATTTTCCAAATAAGTAAATTTAACGATTTACCATTGCAAACGTGCGAAGTTTTTTAATAAATATAATAAATTTATCACAAAATAACTTTTATTTCTGCTCGAAAAAATAAAAGTCAAAAAATAACTTTTATTTTCTGACTTCTACGATAAAAGTTATAACAGTTACGGTCCCTGCAATTTAGTATTATCCACAATATATTATTTTCAAGAGTAAATATATTATTTAAAAACCCAATGTCATGTTATGAGAACTATTTGGACACAATGATAATGCGGCTGGCCCTGCTCTACTTTTTCCTACAGAAGTCTGTGAACTCGGAAGTTATAGAAAATTAATAGAAACCAGGCGAATGTAAAAATTTATCCTGAATTATAAGACAGCATAATTAAGGTGTCTTTGAGCTGCAGCAAGCATTTAAATGATGTCATCTGTAATACATAATACACTGTTAATTAAAACAAGAATTTTATAAATGTCTCACACAAAACTTTTTTGTATTCCATTCAAACATGCGAGACGCTGTAATTGACAAATCTTTTATTTTAATAAATAATCTTAAATAATATTAAAACAAGTAAATGAAATTTCTTTTACGTGTCGATATCAAAGAAGATTATGAACCTTAAGTCGCAAATAGTCTACAAAGACTTAGTGTAGTGTAGATTTTGCTTGCTTGTGACTCATTTAAAAATTTTAAAATTTTCTGAAAAAATGTTAAAGGTTACTGTAACTACATAACTCTTAAAAATTCAAGATTAAAAATGCTTTCCTTAGTTTTTTTGCCTTCAAAAATAATAAATAAAAATCTAATTTGAAGTGAAAAAACATTTTTTATGGAAACATTTGATGTAAATTCATGAACCTGTAAAAATGTTCAGCAAAAGAAGTATGTACAAAATGTGCTTCGACATGTAATGACATGAATTTAATAACATCAAACAACAACAATAGATGACAACTTTGAGAGGAACTTAACTTGCATGATAGAACAGCAAATTGCACTTGAAAGCTATTTTTTATGAGATGAAAATAAAGTTAAAGAATATAAGAGGCAGTAACTTTGCATGTGAATGTAAGAATTGCAAAAGAGTAGTATTTTTAAATTACTTTTAGATAAGATGTCGCATTTAAAGTCGATTAAGCACGACTACTTGTTAAGCTACATACGGCTACCATTTTTGAGCTGAGATCTTAAACTTCATAAGGCAAAATTATTTTTAATCAGGCGTATCAAAGTGCTTTCTGGATGACTCTCGAACGAAATGGTCTAATCAACCGTAAAAACTTACCGGGCAAGATTTTGTAAAGTTAACATACACCCATTAATGGGTGTATGTTTTACAATCGGGCCTCGATTATGCGTGATCTGGTTAACCGGTAACCGCGATGGCTTAAGATCAGTCTATTGTTTTTGTTTGCAATTAGTCGTGATTTCCTCAATTATCTGTGATCGCAGAATTTTTTTATTAACTTCAAATTCATACATACACATACATTGTTTGCATACGATGAGGCATAAGAATTAATTTTTTTTAATGTAAATCTGTTCAATGTTCACTTGTTAAAAAATAAAAATATTAAAAAACCGTATTTTCAAAATTGTTGTTCGATTAACCGTGAAAAATCGATGATCATGCTTTTGGTCCCGACGATCACGCATAATCGAGGCCCGACTCTACTTCAATACATTTGGCTGAGGCTTATGGTTGTCAGCGATTTTGTATGCAAGACTTTATACGTGAATGTGAAGCTTCTATTAATAGTGCAGAACATCCTAACTTTTGTTAGACAATGTCGTTTTTCGTTTCGTTTATTAATCTTATTAAAACGCTGGTTGTTATTAAAACCTGATTTCCCTAAGATTCGATACTGTTGGATTCTCTGCGGTTTTTAACAATTAAATCGTAAAAAAAATAAAGCGAAATTTTAAGTCATAAAGCAATCTCTGTTCGACGAGGCTTTTGCTTTAATACCACCGAAATAGGGATTTTAGAAATTTAATCAATTGGGTATTTTTTAGTAAGAAGATGAATTCAAAAAGTCTCTACAAGACCAAAGAAAACCATTTTAGTTTGAATTTTATCGGAATGACTTTAATAAATTCCTAACTCTTCTCAAATTTCAATTAGCCAGTATTTGGTTTTAATGTAGAAGGAGACAAACTAACTGGAAGCGAAATTAGGAGATCAAGGTGGATGAAGGAACGTTTGGACATTTAAATCCTGTAGTTTTTTTTTTTACAAAAATTTACAAAATGCGCCTTAATATTAAATTTTGATGACGTTGAGGTCACACACATTTGAAATCTCCGGTCATAATCCTACTTATGAATATATTTTACATTCTTCGCTTAGTTAAACGAGACTCATCTCGCAAAATTTATTTATTTGACACAACAAACGTCTGGTAAGCAGAAAAAAAGGCGACTGAATATTTTTTATGCAAACATTTTATTTAGAAACCTGCACAGAAAAAATCTTTTTTTAAGTTTTTTATTGATTTAAATACAATAGAATTTTTTAAATAAAAATCGCCATGATTTGCAAACAATTGGCAGTACCTTTAAAATTCGTAAAACATAGAAAATTTACACGTTTCGGTCACCTCAATGATTTTATTATTATTTTTTTTTCAATGGAGAACCCCCGTGACCTGCAATAAGCTATAATTCGATATTTCTGACCCATTATATGCAAAATATAAAATCAAGGTTTAAAAGAGTCAAAAAGTTTTTTAATAGTAATTTGAAAAATACCGTCAATTTGTAAAGAATGAGCTGGTACCTTTCGGGATGACAAACACTAAATATACAAAGAAATCAATTTAAATCTTAATTAGTTTTATTAAGCGCAACAAATTGTCCTGTTTGCTTTAAGTTCTTTGTGCCCCTAATATAATTTCGTGGAGATATATTGACTTTCTTTCGATACTGCCACCCTTTTACGACTTTCCCGATTCTGCTATTTTATGATTAAACTCTTTGTCTCTTGCTAGACATCCTTGTAATACTATTGCGTTCATTCCAGCCCAACAGTTAGACTGAGTTGGAGTTTCCAAAGTATATCTTCTTAACCACTCGACTGATCATCCTACATTTATGGTCACCTACTCCTCTGTCTTTTCATTAAAACTTATTAATTCGCAATAAGGAACGTTGTGCGAAGCAAACTTATATTTTCTTTTGGGAGGAGGAAGATTATTTTAAAATACGTGAAAGTCTAAAAAATTATTCCTGTAGGGTATTTAAGAGGAACATAAACTGTTGGCATTTCAGCATTTATTAATTTTGAAGACAACAAACGCTCAAATTTACTTATTTAGCAGAATTTTTTTTTTTTTTTTGAAGCAGAAGTAAAGTGGTTTAAAGGAATAAAAATAATATTATTGTTTTAGTTGGAGATCCATTGCAACTTCAAAAAAACTCCTGCTACTTAGAAGTACATTGTTGGAGATTATATCTAAATACCACCTGGAACAATAAACATAAATATTTTTTAGTAGCAGAAATTTCAAGAAATACCTAATTGTGCTATTTTTATAAGCAGCAGTGTATTGGCGTCAAAGTTTTTACAAGAAAAATAACGTTTATTTTTGTGTCTATTTTTCCCCTCATGTATTTTCTATATCCAGGAATAAAGACAAACAGAATTATTTATTTTCATTGCAAGAAACTTTTTTATAAACACACACACGAACACATACACATTGAAAATTTTTTTTCTCAGGACAACGTGACAAAATGTCATATTTTATTATAGTTGACAAAAAAAAGAAAGGAAATAATTTATTTTATATTAAATAAAAAATACAAAATCGCATACACGAGAGCACCATCAGCTTTAATAATGCAGTGTGTTGCATCAGGTGTGCAAGAAAATGAAATATAACACGAATTTCTTTATATCTGAACTAAATTTTTTAATTCACAGGTGCAAAAAGATATCTATCAAAGAAATGTGTGTGAAGATAAATACGTCAAGTTAAATACGTTTTTTAAAAAATGTAGCATGCGATATATTTTTTCTCCCATACATACAGTACAATTTGTATAGTAAATTCCGGACTTTTTTAACGAATACGACTACAGCTACAAAACCCTACGATCTCGGAGAATCAAACCTAATGGGAAATCAAGAGCACATATAAAGCTATTGAACTGTAAACACAGTTTATTCAAATTGAATTTGAGAAATTTTTTATAAGACGCGGAAAATTGACTTAGTGCAATTTTCTAATATACGATGAGTTCTGTGAGGGATTTTGTCAATCTGGCCAAACCCTTCGATCTCGCGGATTTACACCTATTGGGAAATTAAGAGCACATATAGGGCTATTAAACTGTAAGCACAGTTTATTCAAATTGAATTTGAGAAATTTTTTATAAGACGCGGAAAATTGACTTAGTGCAATTTTCTCATATACGATGAGTTCTGTGAGGGATTTTGCCAATGTGGCCAAACCCTTCGATCTCGCGGAATTGCACCTATTGGGAAGTCAAGAGCACATATAGGGCTATTAAACTGTAAACACAGTTTATTCAAATTCAATTTGAGAAATTTTTTATAAGACGCGGAAAATTGACTTAGTGCAATTTTCTAATATACGATGAGTTCTGTGAGGGATTTTGTCAATGTGGCCAAACCCTTCGATCTCGCGGAATTGCACCTATTGGGAAATCAAGAGCACATATAGGGCTATTAAACTGTAAACACAGTTTATTCAAATTCAATTTGAGAAATTTTTTATAAGACGCGGAAAATTGACTTAGTGCAATTTTCTCATATAAGATGAGTTCTGTGAGGGATTTTGTCAATGTGGCCAAACCCTTCGATCTCACGGAATTGCACCTATTGGGAAATCAAGAGCACATACAGAGCTATTAAACTGTAAACACAGTTTATTCAAATTGAATTTGAGAAATTTTTTATAAGACGCGGAAAATTGACTTAGTGCAATTTTCTAATATACGATGAGTTCTGTGAGGGATTTTGTCAATGTGGCCAAACCCTTCGATCTCGCGGAATTACACCTATTGGGAAATTAAGAGCACATATAGAGCTATTAATCTGTAAACACAGTTTATTCAAATTGAATTTGAGAAATTTTTTATAAGACGCGGAAAATTGACTTAGTGCAATTTTCTCATATACGATGAGTTCTGTGAGGGATTTTGTCAATGTGGCCAAACCCTTCGATCTCGCGGAATTGCACCTATTGGGAAATCAAGAGCACATATAGGGCTATTAATCTGTAAACACAGTTTATTCAAATTGAATTTGAGAAATTTTTTATAAGTCGCGGAAAATTGACTTATTGCAATTTTCTCATATAAGATGAGTTCTGTGAGGGATTTTGTCAATGTGGCCAAACCCTTCGATCTCGCGGATTTACACATATTGGGATATCAAGAGCACATATAGGGCCATTAAACTGTAAACACAGTTTATTCAAATTGAATTTGAGAAATTTTTTATAAGACGCGGAAAATTGACTTAGTGCAATTTTCTCATATAAGATGAGTTCTGTGAGGGATTTTGTCAATGTGGCCAAACCCTTCGATCTCGCGGAATTGCACCTATTGGGAAATCAAGAGCACATATAGGGCTATTAATCTGTAAACACAATTTATTCAAATTGAGTTTGAGAAATTTTTTATAAGACGCGGAAAATTGACTTAGTGCAATTTTCTAATATACGATGAGTTCTGTGAGGGATTTTGTCAATGTGGCCAAACCCTTCGATCTCGCGGATTTACACATATTGGGAAATGAAGAGCACATATAGGGCCATTAAACTGTAAACACAGTTTATTCAAATTGAATTTGAGAAATTTTTTATAAGACGCGGAAAATTGACTTAGTGCAATTTTCTAATATACGATGAGTTCTGTGAGGGATTTTGTCAATGTGGCCAAACCCTTCGATCTCGCGGAATTACACCTATTGGGAAATTAAGAGCACATATAGAGCTATTAATCTGTAAACACAGTTTAGTCAAATTGAATTTGAGAAATTTTTTATAAGACGCGGAAAATTGACTTAGTGCAATTTTCTCATATAAGATGAGTTCTGTGAGGGATTTTGTCAATGTGGCCAAACCCTTCAATCTCGCGGAATTACACCTATTGGGAAATTAAGAGCACATATAGAGCTATTAATCTGTAAACACAGTTTATTTAAATTGAATTTGATAAATTTTTTATAAGACGCGGAAAATTGACTTATTGCAATTTTCTCATATAAGATGAGTTCTGTGAGGGATTTTGTCAATGTGGCCAAACCCTTCGATCTCGCGGATTTACACATATTGGGATATCAAGAGCACATATAGGGCCATTAAACTGTAAACACAGTTTATTCAAATTGAATTTGAGAAATTTTTTATAAGACACGGAAAATTGACTTAGTGCAATTTTCTCATATAAGATGAGTTCTGTGAGGGATTTTGTCAATGTGGCCAAACCCTTCGATCTCGCGGAATTGCACCTATTGGGAAATCAAGAGCACATATAGGGCTATTAATCTGTAAACACAGTTTATTCAAATTGAATTTGAGAAATTTTTTATAAGACGCGGAAAATTGACTTATTGCAATTTTCTCATATAAGATGAGTTCTGTGAGGGATTTTGTCAATGTGGCCAAACCCTTCGATCTCGCGGATTTACACATATTGGGATATCAAGAGCACATATAGGGCCATTAAACTGTAAACACAGTTTATTCAAATTGAATTTGAGAAATTTTTTATAAGACGCGGAAAATTGACTTAGTGCAATTTTCTAATATACGATGAGTTCTGTGAGGGATTTTGTCAATGTGGCCAAACCCTTCGATCTCGCGGAATTACACCTATTGGGAAATTAAGAGCACATATAGAGCTATTAATCTGTAAACACAGTTTAGTCAAATTGAATTTGAGAAATTTTTTATAAGACGCGGAAAATTGACTTAGTGCAATTTTCTCATATAAGATGAGTTCTGTGAGGGATTTTGTCAATGTGGCCAAACCCTTCAATCTCGCGGAATTACACCTATTGGGAAATTAAGAGCACATATAGAGCTATTAATCTGTAAACACAGTTTATTTAAATTGAATTTGAGAAATTTTTTATAAGACGCGGAAAATTGACTTATTGCAATTTTCTCATATAAGATGAGTTCTGTGAGGGATTTTGTCAATGTGGCCAAACCCTTCGATCTCGCGGATTTACACATATTGGGATATCAAGAGCACATATAGGGCCATTAAACTGTAAACACAGTTTATTCAAATTGAATTTGAGAAATTTTTTATAAGACGCGGAAAATTGACTTAGTGCAATTTTCTCATATAAGATGAGTTCTGTGAGGGATTTTGTCAATGTGGCCAAACCCTTCGATCTCGCGGAATTGCACCTATTGGGAAATCAAGAGCACATATAGGGCTATTAATCTGTAAACACAATTTATTCAAATTGAGTTTGAGAAATTTTTTATAAGACGCGGAAAATTGACTTAGTGCAATTTTCTAATATACGATGAGTTCTGTGAGGGATTTTGTCAATGTGGCCAAACCCTTCGATCTCGCGGATTTACACATATTGGGAAATGAAGAGCACATATAGGGCCATTAAACTGTAAACACAGTTTATTCAAATTGAATTTGAGAAATTTTTTATAAGACGCGGAAAATTGACTTAGTGCAATTTTCTAATATACGATGAGTTCTGTGAGGGATTTTGTCAATGTGGCCAAACCCTTCGATCTCGCGGAATTACACCTATTGGGAAATTAAGAGCACATATAGAGCTATTAATCTGTAAACACAGTTTAGTCAAATTGAATTTGAGAAATTTTTTATAAGACGCGGAAAATTGACTTAGTGCAATTTTCTCATATAAGATGAGTTCTGTGAGGGATTTTGTCAATGTGGCCAAACCCTTCAATCTCGCGGAATTACACCTATTGGGAAATTAAGAGCACATATAGAGCTATTAATCTGTAAACACAGTTTATTTAAATTGAATTTGATAAATTTTTTATAAGACGCGGAAAATTGACTTATTGCAATTTTCTCATATAAGATGAGTTCTGTGAGGGATTTTGTCAATGTGGCCAAACCCTTCGATCTCGCGGATTTACACATATTGGGATATCAAGAGCACATATAGGGCCATTAAACTGTAAACACAGTTTATTCAAATTGAATTTGAGAAATTTTTTATAAGACGCGGAAAATTGACTTAGTGCAATTTTCTCATATAAGATGAGTTCTGTGAGGGATTTTGTCAATGTGGCCAAACCCTTCGATCTCGCGGAATTGCACCTATTGGGAAATCAAGAGCACATATAGGGCTATTAATCTGTAAACACAGTTTATTCAAATTGAATTTGAGAAATTTTTTATAAGACGCGGAAAATTGACTTATTGCAATTTTCTCATATAAGATGAGTTCTGTGAGGGATTTTGTCAATGTGGCCAAACCCTTCGATCTCGCGGATTTACACATATTGGGATATCAAGAGCACATATAGGGCCATTAAACTGTAAACACAGTTTATTCAAATTGAATTTGAGAAATTTTTTATAAGACGCGGAAAATTGACTTAGTGCAATTTTCTCATATAAGATGAGTTCTGTGAGGGATTTTGTCAATGTGGCCAAACCCTTCGATCTCGCGGAATTGCACCTATTGGGAAATCAAGAGCACATATAGGGCTATTAATCTGTAAACACAGTTTATTCAAATTGAATTTGAGAAATTTTTTATAAGACGCGGAAAATTGACTTATTGCAATTTTCTCATATAAGATGAGTTCTGTGAGGGATTTTGTCAATGTGGCCAAACCCTTCGATCTCGCGGATTTACACATATTGGGATATCAAGAGCACATATAGGGCCATTAAACTGTAAACACAGTTTATTCAAATTGAATTTGAGAAATTTTTTATAAGACGCGGAAAATTGACTTAGTGCAATTTTCTCATATAAGATGAGTTCTGTGAGGGATTTTGTCAATGTGGCCAAACCCTTCGATCTCGCGGAATTGCACCTATTGGGAAATCAAGAGCACATATAGGGCTATTAATCTGTAAACACAGTTTATTCAAATTGAATTTGAGAAATTTTTTATAAGACGCGGAAAATTGACTTATTGCAATTTTCTCATATAAGATGAGTTCTGTGAGGGATTTTGTCAATGTGGCCAAACCCTTCGATCTCGCGGATTTACACATATTGGGATATCAAGAGCACATATAGGGCCATTAAACTGTAAACACAGTTTATTCAAATTGAATTTGAGAAATTTTTTATAAGACGCGGAAAATTGACTTAGTGCAATTTTCTAATATACGATGAGTTCTGTGAGGGATTTTGTCAATGTGGCCAAACCCTTCGATCTCGCGGAATTACACCTATTGGGAAATTAAGAGCACATATAGAGCTATTAATCTGTAAACACAGTTTAGTCAAATTGAATTTGAGAAATTTTTTATAAGACGCGGAAAATTGACTTAGTGCAATTTTCTCATATAAGATGAGTTCTGTGAGGGATTTTGTCAATGTGGCCAAACCCTTCAATCTCGCGGAATTACACCTATTGGGAAATTAAGAGCACATATAGAGCTATTAATCTGTAAACACAGTTTATTTAAATTGAATTTGATAAATTTTTTATAAGACGCGGAAAATTGACTTATTGCAATTTTCTCATATAAGATGAGTTCTGTGAGGGATTTTGTCAATGTGGCCAAACCCTTCGATCTCGCGGATTTACACATATTGGGATATCAAGAGCACATATAGGGCCATTAAACTGTAAACACAGTTTATTCAAATTGAATTTGAGAAATTTTTTATAAGACGCGGAAAATTGACTTAGTGCAATTTTCTCATATAAGATGAGTTCTGTGAGGGATTTTGTCAATGTGGCCAAACCCTTCGATCTCGCGGAATTGCACCTATTGGGAAATCAAGAGCACATATAGGGCTATTAATCTGTAAACACAGTTTATTCAAATTGAATTTGAGAAATTTTTTATAAGACGCGGAAAATTGACTTATTGCAATTTTCTCATATAAGATGAGTTCTGTGAGGGATTTTGTCAATGTGGCCAAACCCTTCGATCTCGCGGATTTACACATATTGGGATATCAAGAGCACATATAGGGCCATTAAACTGTAAACACAGTTTATTCAAATTGAATTTGAGAAATTTTTTATAAGACGCGGAAAATTGACTTAGTGCAATTTTCTCATATAAGATGAGTTCTGTGAGGGATTTTGTCAATGTGGCCAAACCCTTCGATCTCGCGGAATTGCACCTATTGGGAAATCAAGAGCACATATAGGGCTATTAATCTGTAAACACAGTTTATTCAAATTGAATTTGAGAAATTTTTTATAAGACGCGGAAAATTGACTTATTGCAATTTTCTCATATAAGATGAGTTCTGTGAGGGATTTTGTCAATGTGGCCAAACCCTTCGATCTCGCGGATTTACACATATTGGGATATCAAGAGCACATATAGGGCCATTAAACTGTAAACACAGTTTATTCAAATTGAATTTGAGAAATTTTTTATAAGACGCGGAAAATTGACTTAGTGCAATTTTCTCATATAAGATGAGTTCTGTGAGGGATTTTGTCAATGTGGCCAAACCCTTCGATCTCGCGGAATTGCACCTATTGGGAAATCAAGAGCACATATAGGGCTATTAATCTGTAAACACAGTTTATTCAAATTGAATTTGAGAAATTTTTTATAAGACGCGGAAAATTGACTTATTGCAATTTTCTCATATAAGATGAGTTCTGTGAGGGATTTTGTCAATGTGGCCAAACCCTTCGATCTCGCGGATTTACACATATTGGGATATCAAGAGCACATATAGGGCCATTAAACTGTAAACACAGTTTATTCAAATTGAATTTGAGAAATTTTTTATATGACGCGGAAAATTGACTTAGTGCAATTTTCTCATATAAGATGAGTTCTGTGAGGGATTTTGTCAATGTGGCCAAACCCTTCGATCTCGCGGAATTGCACCTATTGGGAAATCAAGAGCACATATAGGGCTATTAATCTGTAAACACAGTTTATTCAAATTGAATTTGAGAAATTTTTTATAAGACGCGGAAAATTGACTTATTGCAATTTTCTCATATAAGATGAGTTCTGTGAGGGATTTTGTCAATGTGGCCAAACCCTTCGATCTCGCGGATTTACACATATTGGGATATCAAGAGCACATATAGGGCCATTAAACTGTAAACACAGTTTATTCAAATTGAATTTGAGAAATTTTTTATAAGACGCGGAAAATTGACTTAGTGCAATTTTCTAATATACGATGAGTTCTGTGAGGGATTTTGTCAATGTGGCCAAACCCTTCGATCTCGCGGATTTACACATATTGGGAAATGAAGAGCACATATAGGGCCATTAAACTGTAAACACAGTTTATTCAAATTGAATTTGAGAAATTTTTTATAAGACGCGGAAAATTGACTTAGTGCAATTTTCTAATATACGATGAGTTCTGTGAGGGATTTTGTCAATGTGGCCAAACCCTTCGATCTCGCGGAATTACACCTATTGGGAAATTAAGAGCACATATAGAGCTATTAATCTGTAAACACAGTTTAGTCAAATTGAATTTGAGAAATTTTTTATAAGACGCGGAAAATTGACTTAGTGCAATTTTCTCATATAAGATGAGTTCTGTGAGGGATTTTGTCAATGTGGCCAAACCCTTCAATCTCGCGGAATTACACCTATTGGGAAATTAAGAGCACATATAGAGCTATTAATCTGTAGACACAGTTTATTTAAATTGAATTTGAGAAATTTTTTATAAGACGCGGAAAATTGACTTAGTGCAATTTTCTCATATAAGATGAGTTCTGTGAGGGATTTTGTCAATGTGGCCAAACCCTTCGATCTCGCGGATTTACACATATTGGGATATCAAGAGCACATATAGGGCCATTAAACTGTAAACAGAGTTTATTCAAATTGAATTTGAGAAATTTTTTATAAGACGCGGAAAATTGACGTAGTGCAATTTTCTCATATAAGATGAGTTCTGTGAGGGATTTTGTCAATGTGGCCAAACCCTTCGATCTCGCGGAATTGCACCTATTGGGAAATCAAGAGCACATATAGGGCTATTAATCTGTAAACACAATTTATTCAAATTGAGTTTGAGAAATTTTTTATAAGACGCGGAAAATTGACTTAGTGCAATTTTCTAATATACGATGAGTTCTGTGAGGGATTTTGTCAATGTGGCCAAACCCTTCGATCTCGCGGATTTACACATATTGGGAAATGAAGAGCACATATAGGGCCATTAAACTGTAAACACAGTTTATTCAAATTGAATTTGAGAAATTTTTTATAAGACGCGGAAAATTGACTTATTGCAATTTTCTCATATAAGATGAGTTCTGTGAGGGATTTTGTCAATGTGGCCAAACCCTTCGATCTCGCGGAATTGCACCTATTGGGAAATCAAGAGCACATATAGGGCTATTAATCTGTAAACACAATTTATTCAAATTGAGTTTGAGAAATTTTTTATAAGACGCGGAAAATTGACTTAGTGCAATTTTCTCATATAAGATGAGTTCTGTGAGGGATTTTGTCAATGTCGCCAAACCCTTCGATCTCGCGGAATTACACCTATTGGGAAATTAAGAGCACATATAGAGCTATTAATCTGTAAACACAGTTTATTCAAATTGAATTTGAGAAATTTTTTATAAGACGCGGAAAATTGACTTAGTGCAATTTTCTAATATACGATGAGTTCTGTGAGGGATTTTGTCAATGTGGCCAAACCCTTCGATCTCGCGGAATTACACCTATTGGGAAATTAAGAGCACATATAGGGCTATTAAACTGTAAACACAGTTTATTCAAATTGAATTTGAGAAATTTTTTATAAGACGCGGAAAATTGACTTAGTGCAATTTTCTAATATACGATGAGTTCTGTGAGGGATTTTGTCAATGTGGCCAAACCCTTCGATCTCGCGGATTTACACATATTGTGAAATCAAGAGCACATATAGGGCCATTAAACTGTAAACACAGTTTATTCAAATTGAATTTGAGAAATTTTTTATAAGACGCGGAAAATTGACTTAGTGCAATTTTCTCATATAAGATGAGTTCTGTGAGGGATTTTGTCAATGTGGCCAAACCCTTCGATCTCGCCGAATTGCACCTATTGGGAAATCAAGAGCACATATAGGGCTATTAATCTGTAAACACAATTTATTCAAATTGAGTTTGAGAAATTTTTTATAAGACGCGGAAAATTGACTTAGTGCAATTTTCTCATATAAGATGAGTTCTGTGAGGGATTTTGTCAATGTGGCCAAACCCTTCGATCTCGCGGAATTACACCTATTGGGAAATTAAGAGCACATATAGAGCTATTAATCTGTAAACACAGTTTATTCAAATTGAATTTGAGAAATTTTTTATAAGACGCGGAAAATTGACTTAGTGCAATTTTCTAATATACGATGAGTTCTGTGAGGGATTTTGGCAATGTGGCCAAACCCTTCGATCTCGCGGAATTACACCTATTGGAAAATCAAGAGCACATATAGGGCTATTAAACTGTAAACACAGTTTATTCAAATTGAATTTGAGAAATTTTTTATAAGACGCGGAAAATTGACTTAGTGCAATTTTCTCATATAAGATGAGTTCTGTGAGGGATTTTGTCAATGTGGCCAAACCCTTCGATCTCGCGGAATTACACCTATTGGGAAATTAAGAGCACATATAGAGCTATTAATCTGTAAACACAGTTTATTCAAATTGAATTTGAGAAATTTTTTATAAGACGCGGAAAATTGACTTAGTGCAATTTTCTAATATACGATGAGTTCTGTGAGGGATTTTGGCAATGTGGCCAAACCCTTCGATCTCGCGGAATTACACCTATCGGGAAATCAAGAGCACATATAGAGCTATTAATCTGTAAACACAGTTTGGCCACATTGACAAAATCCCTCACAGAACTCATCGTATGTGAGAAAATTGCACTAAGTCAATTTTCCGCGTCTTATAAAAAATTTCTCAAATTCAATTTGACTAAACTGTGTTTACAGATTAATAGCTCTATATGTGCTCTTGATTTCCCGATAGGTGTAATTCCGCGAGATCGAAGGGTTTGGCCACATTGACAAAATCCCTCACAGAACTTATCGTATATGAGAAAATTGCACTAAGTCAATTTTCCGCGTCTTATAAAAAATTTCTCAAATTCAATATGACTAAACTGTGTTTACAGATTAATAGCTCTATATGTGCTCTTGATTTCCCGATAGGTGTAATTCCGCGAGATCGAAGGGTTTGGCCACATTGACAAAATCCCTCACAGAACTCATCGTATATGAGAAAATTGCACTAAGTCAATTTTCCGCGTCTTATAAAAAATTTCTCAAATTCAATTTGAATAAACTGTGTTTACAGTTTAATAGCTCTATATGTGCTCTTGATTTCCCAATAGGTGTAATTCCGCGAGATCGAAGGGTTTGGCCACAATGACAAATTCCCTCACAGAACTTATCGTATATGAGAAAATTGCACTAAGTCAATTTTCCCCGTCTTATAAAAAATTTCTCCAATTCAATTTGACTAAACTGTGTTTACAGATAAATAGCTCTATATGTGCTCTTGATTTCCCGATAGGTGTAATTCCGCGAGATCGAAGGGTTTGGCCACATTGACAAAATCCCTCACAGAACTCATCGTATATGAGAAAATTGCACTAAGTCAAATTTCCGCGTCTTATAAAAAATTTCTCAAATTCAACTTGACTAAACTGTGTTTACAGTTTAATAGCCCTATATGTGCTCTTAATTTCCCAATAGGTGTATTTCCGCGAGATCGAAGGGTTTGGCCACATTGACAAAATCCCTCACAGAACTTATCGTATATGAGAAAATTGCACTAAGTCAATTTTCCGCGTCTTATAAAAAATTTCTCAAATTCAATTTGACTAAACTGTGTTTACAGATTAATAGCTCTATATGTGCTCTTGATTTCCCGATAGGTGTAATTCCGCGAGATCGAAGGGTTTGGCCACATTGACAAAATCCCTCACAGAACTCATCGTATATGAGAAAATTGCACTAAGTCAATATTCCGCGTCTTATAAAAAATTTCTCATATTCAATTTGAATAAACTGTGTTTACAGTTTAATAGCTCTATATGTGCTCTTGATTTCCCAATAGGTGTAATTCCGCGAGATCGAAGGGTTTGGCCACAATGACAAATTCCCTCACAGAACTTATCGTATATGAGAAAATTGCACTAAGTCAATTTTCCGCGTCTTATAAAAAATTTCTCAAACTCAATTTGAATAAATTGTGTTTACAGATTAATAGCCCTATATGTGCTCTTGATTTCCCAATAGGTGCAATTCCGCGAGATCGAAGGGTTTGGCCACATTGACAAAATCCCTCACAGAACTCATCTTATATGAGAAAATTGCACTAAGTCAATTTTCCGCGTCTTATAAAAAATTTCTCAAACTCAATTTGAATAAATTGTGTTTACAGATTAATAGCTCTATATGTGCTCTTAATTTCCCAATAGGTGTAATTCCGCGAGATCGAAGGGTTTGGCCACATTGACAAAATCCCTCACAGAACTCATCTTATATGAGAAAATTGCACTAAGTCAATTTTCCGCGTCTTATAAAAAATTTCTCAAACTCAATTTGAATAAATTGTGTTTACAGATTAATAGCCCTATATGTGCTCTTGATTTCCCAATAGGTGCAATTCCGCGAGATCGAAGGGTTTGGCCACATTGACAAAATCCCTCACAGAACTCATCTTATATGAGAAAATTGCACTAAGTCAATTTTCCGCGTCTTATAAAAAATTTCTCAAATTCAATTTGATTAAACTGTGTTTACAGTTTAATGGCCCTATATGTGGTCTTGATTTCCCAATAGGTGTAAATCCGCGAGATCGAAGGGTTTGGCCACATTGACAAAATCCCTCACAGAACTCATCGTATATGAGAAAATTGCACTAAGTCAATTTTCCGCGTCTTATAAAAAATTTCTCAAATTCAATTTGAATAAACTGTGTTTACAGTTTAATAGCTCTATATGTGCTCTTGATTTCCCAATAGGTGTAATTCCGCGAGATCGAAGGGTTTGGCCACATTGACAAAATCCCTCACAGAACTCATCGTATATGAGAAAATTGCACTAAGTCAATTTTCCGCGTCTTATAAAAAATTTCTCAAATTCAATTTGACTAATCTGTGTTTACAGATTAATAGCTCTATATGTGCTCTTGATTTCCCAATAGGTGTAATTCCGCGAGATCGAAGGGTTTGGCCACATTGACAAAATCCCTCACAGAACTCATCGTATATGAGAAAATTGCACTAAGTCAATTTTCCGCGTCTTATAAAAAATTTCTCAAATTCAATTTGACTAAACTGTGTTTACAGTTTAATAGCCCTATATGTGCTCTTAATTTCCCAATAGGTGTAATTCCGCGAGATCGAAGGGTTTGGCCACATTGACAAAATCCCTCACAGAACTCATCGTATATGAGAAAATTGCACTAAGTCAATTTTCCGCGTCTTATAAAAAATTTCTCAAATTCAATTTGACTAAACTGTGTTTACAGTTTAATAGCCCTATATGTGCTCTTAATTTCCCAATAGGTGTAATTCCGCGAGATCGAAGGGTTTGGCCACATTGACAAAATCCCTCACAGAACTTATCGTATATGAGAAAATTGCACTAAGTCAATTTTCCGCGTCTTATAAAAAATTTCTCAAATTCATTTTGACTAAACTGTGTTTACAGTTTAATAGCCCTATATGTGCTCTTAATTTCCCAATAGGTGTAATTCCGCGAGATCGAAGGGTTTGGCCACATTGACAAAATCCCTCACAGAACTCATCGTATATGAGAAAATTGCACTAAGTCAATTTTCCGCGTCTTATAAAAAATTTCTCAAATTCATTTTGACTAAACTGTGTTTACAGTTTAATAGCCCTATATGTGCTCTTAATTTCCCAATAGGTGTAATTCCGCGAGATCGAAGGGTTTGGCCACATTGACAAAATCCCTCACAGAACTCATCGTATATGAGAAAATTGCACTAAGTCAATTTTCCGCGTCTTATAAAAAATTTCTCAAATTCAATTTGACTAAACTGTGTTTACAGTTTAATAGCCCTATATGTGCTCTTAATTTCCCAATAGGTGTAATTCCGCGAGATCGAAGGGTTTGGCCACATTGACAAAATCCCTCACAGAACTCATCGTATATGAGAAAATTGCACTAAGTCAATTTTCCGCGTCTTATAAAAAATTTCTCAAATTCATTTTGACTAAACTGTGTTTACAGTTTAATAGCCCTATATGTGCTCTTAATTTCCCAATAGGTGTAATTCCGCGAGATCGAAGGGTTTGGCCACATTGACAAAATCCCTCACAGAACTCATCGTATATGAGAAAATTGCACTAAGTCAATTTTCCGCGTCTTATAAAAAATTTCTCAAATTCATTTTGACTAAACTGTGTTTACAGTTTAATAGCCCTATATGTGCTCTTAATTTCCCAATAGGTGTAATTCCGCGAGATCGAAGGGTTTGGCCACATTGACAAAATCCCTCACAGAACTCATCGTATATGAGAAAATTGCACTAAGTCAATTTTCCGCGTCTTATAAAAAATTTCTCAAATTCAATTTGACTAAACTGTGTTTACAGTTTAATAGCCCTATATGTGCTCTTAATTTCCCAATAGGTGTAATTCCGCGAGATCGAAGGGTTTGGCCACATTGACAAAATCCCTCACAGAACTCATCGTATATGAGAAAATTGCACTAAGTCAATTTTCCGCGTCTTATAAAAAATTTCTCAAATTCATTTTGACTAAACTGTGCTTACAGTTTAATAGCCCTATATGTGCTCTTAATTTCCCAATAGGTGTAATTCCGCGAGATCGAAGGGTTTGGCCACATTGACAAAATCCCTCACAGAACTCATCGTATATGAGAAAATTGCACTAAGTCAATTTTCCGCGTCTTATAAAAAATTTCTCAAATTCATTTTGACTAAACTGTGTTTACAGTTTAATAGCCCTATATGTGCTCTTAATTTCCCAATAGGTGTAATTCCGCGAGATCGAAGGGTTTGGCCACATTGACAAAATCCCTCACAGAACTCATCGTATATGAGAAAATTGCACTAAGTCAATTTTCCGCGTCTTATAAAAAATTTCTCAAATTCAATTTGACTAAACTGTGTTTACAGTTTAATAGCCCTATATGTGCTCTTAATTTCCCAATAGGTGTAATTCCGCGAGATCGAAGGGTTTGGCCACATTGACAAAATCCCTCACAGAACTCATCGTATATGAGAAAATTGCACTAAGTCAATTTTCCGCGTCTTATAAAAAATTTCTCAAATTCATTTTGACTAAACTGTGTTTACAGTTTAATAGCCCTATATGTGCTCTTAATTTCCCAATAGGTGTAATTCCGCGAGATCGAAGGGTTTGGCCACATTGACAAAATCCCTCACAGAACTCATCGTATATGAGAAAATTGCACTAAGTCAATTTTCCGCGTCTTATAAAAAATTTCTCAAATTCAATTTGACTAAACTGTGTTTACAGTTTAATAGCCCTATATGTGCTCTTAATTTCCCAATAGGTGTAATTCCGCGAGATCGAAGGGTTTGGCCACATTGACAAAATCCCTCACAGAACTCATCGTATATGAGAAAATTGCACTAAGTCAATTTTCCGCGTCTTATAAAAAATTTCTCAAATTCAATTTGACTAAACTGTGTTTACAGTTTAATAGCCCTATATGTGCTCTTAATTTCCCAATAGGTGTAATTCCGCGAGATCGAAGGGTTTGGCCACATTGACAAAATCCCTCACAGAACTCATCGTATATGAGAAAATTGCACTAAGTCAATTTTCCGCGTCTTATAAAAAATTTCTCAAATTCAATTTGACTAAACTGTGTTTACAGTTTAATAGCCCTATATGTGCTCTTAATTTCCCAATAGGTGTAATTCCGCGAGATCGAAGGGTTTGGCCACATTGACAAAATCCCTCACAGAACTCATCGTATATGAGAAAATTGCACTAAGTCAATTTTCCGCGTCTTATAAAAAATTTCTCAAATTCAATTTGACTAAACTGTGTTTACAGTTTAATAGCCCTATATGTGCTCTTAATTTCCCAATAGGTGTAATTCCGCGAGATCGAAGGGTTTGGCCACATTGACAAAATCCCTCACAGAACTCATCGTATATGAGAAAATTGCACTAAGTCAATTTTCCGCGTCTTATAAAAAATTTCTCAAATTCAATTTGACTAAACTGTGTTTACAGTTTAATAGCCCTATATGTGCTCTTAATTTCCCAATAGGTGTAATTCCGCGAGATCGAAGGGTTTGGCCACATTGACAAAATCCCTCACAGAACTCATCGTATATGAGAAAATTGCACTAAGTCAATTTTCCGCGTCTTATAAAAAATTTCTCAAATTCAATTTGACTAAACTGTGTTTACAGTTTAATAGCCCTATATGTGCTCTTAATTTCCCAATAGGTGTAATTCCGCGAGATCGAAGGGTTTGGCCACATTGACAAAATCCCTCACAGAACTCATCGTATATGAGAAAATTGCACTAAGTCAATTTTCCGCGTCTTATAAAAAATTTCTCAAATTCAATTTGACTAAACTGTGTTTACAGTTTAATAGCCCTATATGTGCTCTTAATTTCCCAATAGGTGTAATTCCGCGAGATCGAAGGGTTTGGCCACATTGACAAAATCCCTCACAGAACTCATCGTATATGAGAAAATTGCACTAAGTCAATTTTCCGCGTCTTATAAAAAATTTCTCAAATTCAATTTGACTAAACTGTGTTTACAGTTTAATAGCCCTATATGTGCTCTTAATTTCCCAATAGGTGTTATTCCGCGAGATCGAAGGGTTTGGCCACATTGACAAAATCCCTCACAGAACTCATCGTATATGAGAAAATTGCACTAAGTCAATTTTCCGCGTCTTATAAAAAATTTCTCAAATTCAATTTGACTAAACTGTGTTTACAGTTTAATAGCCCTTTATGTGCTCTTAATTTCCCAATAGGTGTAATTCCGCGAGATCGAAGGGTTTGGCCACATTGACAAAATCCCTCACAGAACTCATCGTATATTAGAAAATTGCACTAAGTCAATTTTTCGCGTCTTATAAAAAATTTCTCAAATTGAATTTGAATAAACTGTGTTTACAGTTTAATAGCCCTCTATGGGCTCTTGATTTTCCAATAGGTGTAATTCCGCGAGATCGAAGGGTTTGGCCACATTGACAAAATCCCTCACAGAACTCATCGTATATGAGAAAATTGCACTAAGTCAATTTTCCGCGTCTTATAAAAAATTTCTCAAATTCAATTTGACTAAACTGTGTTTACAGTTTAATAGCCCTATATGTGCTCTTAATTTCCCAATAGGTGTAATTCCGCGAGATCGAAGGGTTTGGCCACATTGACAAAATCCCTCACAGAACTCATCGTATATGAGAAAATTGCACTAAGTCAATTTTCCGCGTCTTATAAAAAATTTCTCAAATTCAATTTGACTAAACTGTGTTTACAGTTTAATAGCCCTATATGTGCTCTTAATTTCCCAATAGGTGTAATTCCGCGAGATCGAAGGGTTTGGCCACATTGACAAAATCCCTCACAGAACTCATCGTATATTAGAAAATTGCACTAAGTCAATTTTCCGCGTCTTATAAAAAATTTCTCAAATTCAATTTGACTAAACTGTGTCTACAGTTTAATAGCCCTATATGTGCTCTTAATTTCCCAATAGGTGTAATTCCGCGAGATCGAAGGGTTTGGCCACATTGACAAAATCCCTCACAGAACTCATCTTATATGAGAAAATTGCACTAAGTCAATTTTCCGCGTCTTATAAAAAATTTCTCAAACTCAATTTGAATAAATTGTGTTTACAGATTAATAGCCCTATATGTGCTCTTGATTTCCCAATAGGTGCAATTCCGCGAGATCGAAGGGTTTGGCCACATTGACAAAATCCCTCACAGAACTCATCTTATATGAGAAAATTGCACTAAGTCAATTTTCCGCGTCTTATAAAAAATTTCTCAAATTCAATTTGAAAAAACTGTGTTTACAGTTTAATAGCCCTGTATGTGCTCTTGATTTCCCAATAGGTGTAAATCCGGGAGATCGAAGGGTTTGGCCACATTGACAAAATCCCTCACAGAACTCATCTTATATGAGAAAATTGCACTAAGTCAATTTTCCGCGTCTTATAAAAAATTTCTCAAATTCAATTTGAATAAACTGTGTTTACAGTTTAATGGCCCTATATGTGCTCTTGATTTCCCAATAGGTGTAAATCCGCGAGATCGAAGGGTTTGGCCACATTGACAAAATCCCTCACAGAACTCATCGTATATTAGAAAATTGCACTAAGTCAATTTTCCGCGTCTTATAAAAAATTTCTCAAATTCATTTTGACTAAACTGTGTTTACAGTTTAATAGCCCTATATGTGCTCTTAATTTCCCAATAGGTGTAATTCCGCGAGATCGAAGGGTTTGGCCACATTGACAAAATCCCTCACAGAACTCATCGTATATGAGAAAATTGCACTAAGTCAATTTTCCGCGTCTTATAAAAAATTTCTCAAATTCATTTTGACTAAACTGTGTTTACAGTTTAATAGCCCTATATGTGCTCTTAATTTCCCAATAGGTGTAATTCCGCGAGATCGAAGGGTTTGGCCACATTGACAAAATCCCTCACAGAACTCATCGTATATGAGAAAATTGCACTAAGTCAATTTTCCGCGTCTTATAAAAAATTTCTCAAATTCAATTTGACTAAACTGTGTTTACAGTTTAATAGCCCTATATGTGCTCTTAATTTCCCAATAGGTGTAATTCCGCGAGATCGAAGGGTTTGGCCACATTGACAAAATCCCTCACAGAACTCATCGTATATGAGAAAATTGCACTAAGTCAATTTTCCGCGTCTTATAAAAAATTTCTCAAATTCAATTTGACTAAACTGTGTTTACAGTTTAATAGCCCTATATGTGCTCTTAATTTCCCAATAGGTGTAATTCCGCGAGATCGAAGGGTTTGGCCACATTGACAAAATCCCTCACAGAACTCATCGTATATGAGAAAATTGCACTAAGTCAATTTTCCGCGTCTTATAAAAAATTTCTCAAATTCAATTTGACTAAACTGTGTTTACAGTTTAATAGCCCTATATGTGCTCTTAATTTCCCAATAGGTGTAATTCCGCGAGATCGAAGGGTTTGGCCACATTGACAAAATCCCTCACAGAACTCATCGTATATGAGAAAATTGCACTAAGTCAATTTTCCGCGTCTTATAAAAAATTTCTCAAATTCAATTTGACTAAACTGTGTCTACAGTTTAATAGCCCTATATGTGCTCTTAATTTCCCAATAGGTGTAATTCCGCGAGATCGAAGGGTTTGGCCACATTGACAAAATCCCTCACAGAACTCATCTTATATGAGAAAATTGCACTAAGTCAATTTTCCGCGTCTTATAAAAAATTTCTCAAACTCAATTTGAATAAATTGTGTTTACAGATTAATAGCCCTATATGTGCTCTTGATTTCCCAATAGGGGCAATTCCGCGAGATCGAAGGGTTTGGCCACATTAACAAAATCCCTCACAGAACTCATCTTATATGAGAAAATTGCACTAAGTCAATTTTCCGCGTCTTATAAAAAATTTCTCAAATTCAATTTAAAAAAACTGTGTTTACAGTTTAATAGCCCTGTATGTGCTCTTGATTTCCCAATAGGTGTAAATCCGGGAGATCGAAGGGTTTGGCCACATTGACAAAATCCCTCACAGAACTCATCTTATATGAGAAAATTGCACTAAGTCAATTTTCCGCGTCTTATAAAAAATTTCTCAAATTCAATTTGAATAAACTGTGTTTACAGTTTAATGGCCCTATATGTGCTCTTGATTTCCCAATAGGTGTAAATCCGCGAGATCGAAGGGTTTGGCCACATTGACAAAATCCCTCACAGAACTCATCGTATATTAGAAAATTGCACTAAGTCAATTTTCCGCGTCTTATAAAAAATTTCTCAAATTCAATTTGAATAAACTGTGTTTACAGTTTAATAGTCCTATATGTGCTCTTAATTTCCCAATAGGTGTAATTCCGCGAGATCGAAGGGTTTGGCCACATTGACAAAATCCCTCACAGAACTCATCGTATATGAGAAAATTGCACTAAGTCAATTTTCCGCGTCTTATAAAAAATTTCTCAAATTCAATTTGACTAAACTGTGTCTACAGTTTAATAGCCCTATATGTGCTCTTAATTTCCCAATAGGTGTAATTCCGCGAGATCGAAGGGTTTGGCCACATTGACAAAATCCCTCACAGAACTCATCTTATATGAGAAAATTGCACTAAGTCAATTTTCCGCGTCTTATAAAAAATTTCTCAAACTCAATTTGAATAAATTGTGTTTACAGATTAATAGCCCTATATGTGCTCTTGATTTCCCAATAGGTGCAATTCCGCGAGATCGAAGGGTTTGGCCACATTGACAAAATCCCTCACAGAACTCATCTTATATGAGAAAATTGCACTAAGTCAATTTTCCGCGTCTTATAAAAAATTTCTCAAATTCAATTTGAAAAAACTGTGTTTACAGTTTAATAGCCCTGTATGTGCTCTTGATTTCCCAATAGGTGTAAATCCGCGAGATCGAAGGGTTTGGCCACATTGACAAAATCCCTCACAGAACTCATCTTATATGAGAAAATTGCACTAAGTCAATTTTCCGCGTCTTATAAAAAATTTCTCAAATTCAATTTGAATAAACTGTGTTTACAGTTTAATGGCCCTATATGTGCTCTTGATTTCCCAATAGGTGTAAATCCGCGAGATCGAAGGGTTTGGCCACATTGACAAAATCCCTCACAGAACTCATCGTATATTAGAAAATTGCACTAAGTCAATTTTCCGCGTCTTATAAAAAATTTCTCAAATTAAATTTGACTAAACTGTGTCTACAGTTTAATAGCCCTATATGTGCTCTTAATTTCCCAATAGGTGTAATTCCGCGAGATCGAAGGGTTTGGCCACATTGACAAAATCCCTCACAGAACTCATCTTATATGAGAAAATTGCACTAAGTCAATTTTCCGCGTCTTATAAAAAATTTCTCAAACTCAATTTGAATAAATTGTGTTTACAGATTAATAGCCCTATATGTGCTCTTGATTTCCCCATAGGTGCAATTCCGCGAGAACGAAGGGTTTGGCCACATTGACAAAATCCCTCACAGAACTCATCTTATATGAGAAAATTGCACTAAGTCAATTTTCCGCGTCTTATAAAAAATTTCTCAAATTCAATTTGAAAAAACTGTGTTTACAGTTTAATAGCCCTGTATGTGCTCTTGATTTCCCAATAGGTGTAAATCCGCGAGATCGAAGGGTTTGGCCACATTGACAAAATCCCTCACAGAACTCATCTTATATGAGAAAATTGCACTAAGTCAATTTTCCGCGTCTTATAAAAAATTTCTCAAATTCAATTTGAATAAACTGTGTTTACAGTTTAATGGCCCTATATGTGCTCTTGATTTCCCAATAGGTGTAAATCCGCGAGATCGAAGGGTTTGGCCACATTGACAAAATCCCTCACAGAACTCATCGTATATTAGAAAATTGCACTAAGTCAATTTTCCGCGTCTTATAAAAAATTTCTCAAATTCAATTTGAATAAACTGTGTTTACAGTTTAATAGTCCTATATGTGCTCTTAATTTCCCAATAGGTGTAATTCCGCGAGATCGAAGGGTTTGGCCACATTGACAAAATCCCTCACAGAACTCATCGTATATGAGAAAATTGCACTAAGTCAATTTTCCGCGTCTTATAAAAAATTTCTCAAATTCAATTTGACTAAACTGTGTCTACAGTTTAATAGCCCTATATGTGCTCTTAATTTCCCAATAGGTGTAATTCCGCGAGATCGAAGGGTTTGGCCACATTGACAAAATCCCTCACAGAACTCATCTTATATGAGAAAATTGCACTAAGTCAATTTTCCGCGTCTTATAAAAAATTTCTCAAACTCAATTTGAATAAATTGTGTTTACAGATTAATAGCCCTATATGTGCTCTTGATTTCCCAATAGGTGCAATTCCGCGAGATCGAAGGGTTTGGCCACATTGACAAAATCCCTCACAGAACTCATCTTATATGAGAAAATTGCACTAAGTCAATTTTCCGCGTCTTATAAAAAATTTCTCAAATTCAATTTGAAAAAACTGTGTTTACAGTTTAATAGCCCTGTATGTGCTCTTGATTTCCCAATAGGTGTAAATCCGCGAGATCGAAGGGTTTGGCCACATTGACAAAATCCCTCACAGAACTCATCTTATATGAGAAAATTGCACTAAGTCAATTTTCCGCGTCTTATAAAAAATTTCTCAAATTCAATTTGAATAAACTGTGTTTACAGTTTAATGGCCCTATATGTGCTCTTGATTTCCCAATAGGTGTAAATCCGCGAGATCGAAGGGTTTGGCCACATTGACAAAATCCCTCACAGAACTCATCGTATATTAGAAAATTGCACTAAGTCAATTTTCCGCGTCTTATAAAAAATTTCTCAAATTCAATTTGAATAAACTGTGTTTACAGTTTAATAGTCCTATATGTGCTCTTAATTTCCCAATAGGTGTAATTCCGCGAGATCGAAGGGTTTGGCCACATTGACAAAATCCCTCACAGAACTCATCGTATATGAGAAAATTGCACTAAGTCAATTTTCCGCGTCTTATAAAAAATTTCTCAAATTCAATTTGAATAAACTGTGTTTACAGTTTGATAGCTCTATATGTGCTCTTGATTTCCCAATAGGTGTAATTCCGCGAGATCGAAGGGTTTGGCCACATTGACAAAATCCCTCACAGAACTGATCGTATATGAGAAAATTGCACTAAGTCAATTTTCCGCGTCTTATAAAAAATTTCTCAAATTCAATTTGAATAAACTGTGTTTACAGTTTAATAGCTCTATATGTGCTCTTGATTTCCCAATAGGTGTAATTCCGCGAGATCGAAGGGTTTGGCCACATTGACAAAATCCCTCACAGAACTCATCGTATATGAGAAAATTGCACTAAGTCAATTTTCCGCGTCTTATAAAAAATTTCTCAAATTCAATTTGAATAAACTGTGTTTACGGAATAATAGCTCTATATGTGCTCTTGATTTCCCAATAGGTGTAATTCCGCGAGATCGAAGGGTTTGGCCACATTGACAAAATCCCTCACAGAACTCATCGTATATGAGAAAATTGCACTAAGTCAATTTTCCGCGTCTTATAAAAAATTTCTCAAATTCAATTTGAATAAACTGTGTTTACGGAATAATAGCTCTATATGTGCTCTTGATTTCCCAATAGGTTTGATTCTCCGAGATCGTAGGGTTTTGTAGCTGTAATCGTATTCGTTAAAAAAGTCCGGAATTTACTATACAAATTGTACTGTATGTATGGGAGAAAAAAATTATCGCATGCTACATTTTTTAAAAACGTATTTAACTTGACGTATTTATCTTCACACACATATCAAAGAATGAGTTTTTGAATAATTTAATTATGTTTAAGTCTAGCTCAAGTTTTGAAGACGAAAGTTTTAGCCAAGCAGGCTGCGTAAAGTTATAAAGAAGGAAACTGGTTTCTTCAGTGCTCAACTTGTTTTTTAGAACCAACAATTTTTATGTCTTCTCATAAACAACAAGTTGAATTTTGGATATTCCAAGATCAAGTAGATGCTTAACTTGTACAAATTATACACGCCTGGGCCATTACTGGAAATATTTGTTGCGATTTTGTTTTGTTTGTTTGGCATAAGTTAATTTTTTTTAATTGTTAAAACCCTTTTTTAAGAAGAAAAATTATTATTATTATTATCTTCGGACGTTTTCCGAAGAGAACTAGAAAATTTAAACGCCAGCAGAATATAATGCTGCATTTTCTGAAGTCCTACATCCTTCCTAAGCATTCTTCGAGTCTATTTATCTTATCTGTGTTATTATAAACATCATCTATTTAAAAGCACAATTTAACAAACACACAGGTTAGAGAACGTGAGAAAAAAACTTTTGAGAAAAATTGTACTCTTCAGCGATTTGCGTTGGCGTTTCTAAAACTTTTAAAACTTTCCCAAGATGTATACTGAAAGAAGAAAGTTTCCTTAGTATGAATATTCAAGTCGTAATACCCCAAGGAAGTAGCTTGGAACCAGCTTTTCACTTGCTGCATACATCCGACATCCTAATTAGTAGTTATTTTCAGACAGCTTTTCTAAACATTCACAAAAGGACCAAAAGGAGAAAAACACAATTTAAACGAAATAATATTTTATAAACTTGAATTGCTTCTTTTGAAGTACTTACTTATTTTCTTTAACTGACAAGTAATTAATCATTAAATAAAAGTCGAGACGAATCAATACTAGGTGGTCGCGATGGCTAATTCATTAATTTTCGCCGAAATCCTTAATGTCAAACTCCATATATAAAAAATCCGTATAATTTTTTATATGGTGTTCGACCAAGGCGAATCAATGAAAGGTGGTAGCGATGGCGAATTCGTTAGTTTTCGCAGCTAGCCCGAATGTCAAACTACATATAAAAAAATAATATACAGTTTCACAGTTAGGCTGCCGGCGAAAATCAATGAATTCTTTATCGCTACCACTTGGTATTGATTCGCTTGATAAAAGTTTTTTTTAAACAAAAATTCAATGTACACGCAAAGAAAAAACATGGTTCAGGTAACCATAATTTAAAAGCAACATATTATGGTTGTATTACATGGTTGCTAACAAAACATAGTATTGTTACACTTGCAACCATTTTGTTGTCTAGCAAAACTATAACTTTCTAAAGTATAAGTATAATTATGTTCAAATATAAACATTAAATTGTTAAATTAAAATATAATAATATGGCTGAAAATGTCATGTTATATAATTGAATTATAATATAGTCTCGTAAGCGCAAAACTTTCGTGATATAAAAATAATATTATTGTTTTATTCATTAACGATTTGTCATAAAAAATATTTAAAAACATACATTCACAAAAAATCAATTATTTGGTTATAGTAACGCTTAGATCATAGGCTACAAGAATCAGTTATATAAAAATATAGTTTATAAGCCCAAATATATAATTTCACAATTGTGCTTCAAATACAAAAATAAGATTTATATGCTTACAATACATACATATTTATTTCAACTTTTTTTTTAATGTTGTGGCTCCCTCTTTATTTGTTTTGATATTTTGCATATTATTTTTGATTATTTATTTTGTACATAAATTTTTATTTTTTTCACTTTCTCTAACAACAAAAAACAAATTTTAGCTACCAAAAAAATTACTAAACTGTTAAGAACCAAAAAAAAATATTTTTAGCGCAAACATTATTCTGTTGCTATTATTGTTGTTATATTTGGCCACCAAATTTCTATTTATGTATAATCTTATATTTTAAGCTAATGAGGCCTGAATTAATCCATGTAACTAAAAAACAATTTTTATTACATTTTTCCCCAACGTTTCGTGAATTTTTTGTTCACTTTCTCAAGGGGTCGTCTATTTAATTAAAAAGAAGAAAATTCTGTTGCTTTTAACCATACTTTGATTAATAATTATACATTATGGTTAAAAATTTTATAATGTTTGGTTATGTTGCATTTTTTGTGTACAGTAACCATATAACCGTAAACAGTTAACAAAAAAATGTTTATCGTGACTAAAGTTTTGATGAAAAAAACTATAATTGGTTCTCTGGAATTATACATTGATACAAAGAACATAACATGGTTATTGTGACCATATCAGAACCATGTTTTTATTCTGCTTGTTAACTGGTTTTAGGAAATGCAAAGTATAATCAAGAGAACAATAATTCTAATTAATTATATAGCTTTAAAAAAATTCTATTTGTTTTAAAATTTTTTATCTAAAGCTTTGATAAAAATATCAGCATCTTCATTCTTTGTTAGAACTTTTTTTCAATTTTAAAGTTCCCTAAAGAAGTTATGTTTTATTTCTATGTGCTAAGTTCTGTTGCATCCTTCATCCGTTCACTCCGTACATCGATTTCAGATTTTTAGTTCCTCTTAAGTATCCTAAAATTCTCTTTACGGCAGTATAATCAACTTCGTTATAATGTTCTTGATGTCTTCCTACGTTGTCAAAAACAAAGCAAATGTCTGCAGCTGTATATAGATAACATTCAATACTCTTTATAACGATATTTAGAAGAATCTTGCGTTATATGTGGAAGATTTAAACCTTTTTCCATTGGCGTTTCTGAGGAACAGTTTTTCAATAGACGCTTCTTTCTTTAAAAAACATTTCACCACTGTTTTGGTTATACTCTACTCTTACCCCAAGATAAGTTATATTCGTATAAACTGCATTTAACTATTTTACACCTGACTATGTTTTAATTGGTATTTAAACAAGAAGGAGTGCTTTATTTGGCTATGACGAATCTTATATATGAAGTAACTCTAATCAAAGGAACAAATATTGGCTTGACAAAGAATTAAAAAGAAAAAATTAAAAAATTAAATTTTTTAAAATTTTAGTATTTCCGGAAAGATCAAAAAGACCTTCAAAAGCTTTTAACCCTTTCGGGCCTACTGGGATAATACGTCCCAGCAATTTTCAAACTGTCTTTTTTTCTTTGTTTTCAATGCAGTCGCCAGGGACGTAGAACTCCCAAACGTCCAAAAACGTATAGCCTCAATATTGGAGACCACTTGTCAGTAGAGCAAGAAAAGCGTTGTCGCTGTGTCCGCTGTTCTTCACTTGGCATAGAAAAGCGAACAAAGATGATATGCTCAGGTTGTAACAACGCCTTATGTTACAAGTGGTTTGGGCCATTCCACAAATAAATACCTAATTGCATTCCTAAAATGTTAAAAATAAATGTAAACTTTTATCTTAATCTAATAATATTTATATTTTAGTTATCTTTTTAATTTTGAATCGCTCTTCGAGAACATTGATTGGGATTTTATGTCCCATGAAAATACTTGTTGGGATTATATGTCCCAGGAAAAAAGGACGAATTTAAAATTTTTAAGTATAGAGAACATAATACTTTTATCATACCTTTTAGAATATGAAAAAAATTTCACCATATAAAATTTGGTTTTCAAAATAAAACTCCGTCCCGAAAGGGTTAAATGAACCCTAAAAATGTGGTGCGCAATCGCACTTTTCTATGAAAAGTAAGAGGACCATAACTCTTAAAATATGAATTAGCGAAAATTTTTTCACTTGGTGTTTTTTTTTCTTTTTTTTTTTTTTGTCTTCTATCGCCCAATATGTTTGTTCTTTGTCCTCGAAGGATATGGTCTGATTTTGCTGATTTTCAATAGCAAAATTTTTTAAACTATGTCTATAGTTCTTTTCTATAGTGCCATGACAAACTTGATTTCAACACCAACACGGACGGAAGGACAGACATCGCCTAATCGAGTTCGGTATGTATAAGAACTCAGAATATATCGTGCCTTAACTGCCAAAATAACGTAACCAACATGTTTTTCAAAACTGAATTTTTGATCCACAATTGTTTTGTAAGTAACAACACGTTGCCCTGAAAAGTATAGTATCGATAATCCAAATATTAAGAGAAATACAAGCCCTTAAATTTTAACGTAACCCAAATACGCCTAAATAAGTGACTGTAAAATAATGTAAGTAACATAAAAGCATGGAGGGAGCTGCCATATAATTAGAAAAATATAAAGTTTAAAACAAAAAAAAAAATTACAAATAACGATTCAATCAGCGTAGAAGCAAAAGTTATTTTTATCTACCGTTATGTTTTTATTATTATTATTTTTTTGTAAAATGTGTATTCACTCGTAGTTTCGATTATGGATTTTGAAACACGCTAAAAACATAAAATTTACTTATTGATTACCTGGGCATATTACGATGCCAGTGGATTCGGTTCATAGAGCTATAGAATCATTTTTCCGAAAAGTATGTGCTTCTAGTGAATCGCCAACAGTTATTCGCAGTGCAAGAACAAACCCTTATGGATACGAATGTACATTTTTTCAATATTCAGATTTTTCGCAATGTATTTTTCTAAGAAATTAAAGCTAAAATTTGTTTCCCTGCGCTCTGCTTTTTTTGAAAAACCTTAAGTTTCTCCTAAATATGGCTACTTGGATAAAAGCGAAGCTCAAATAATTAATATCGGGCTGAATGCATGTACTTATCGCCTTCCTCTTGCGTATTCTTAGGGATTAAAAATTTCGTCACCTAAACTTAAAGATATAAAAGCGGTATTCCACAAACTTTTTATAAAGAATGCCTTCGGCACAAATACTCCAATACGATAAAAAATGTTCCGAATCTAACAAATGAGAGAAATGAATAATATATAATTTATTTATTTAAAAATATAAGAATTTAAAGTGTGAAAGTATATATCGTCACCTTAAATACCAAAAATACAGCTGTAAAAAATCAACTGATTTTTAGTTTTGTGTCAGTTACGGACTTTTGGATTTTAGGTGACGATATGTGCATGTAAATATACATACTATATAGGTATGTATGCATTACAAAAATTCAAGATATTAAATTTTTAGGTTAAAATTAAAATTTTAAGTTAAAAATAATAAAATGTAAGTAACACATTTAATTATTATTTGGTTACAATAACGAATGCCAAACTAACTTAAATGGCGGAAAATTGTTTTTAGATGATCAAAAACACTTTTGTAGATAAAAAAAAGCGATAATATAAATCTGAGATAAGCATAACAATATTTATAAGCTATTGTAAAAACTTCTCCAAAAAAATTTAAATGAATCGGAAGTCGGATAAAAAAAAACCTTCTCCTGTAAAATTTGTTTTTTGTTGGTTACGTTATTTTGGTGGTTTTGGCACAATATATACTTTATAGAGTCGGAAATGGATATTGTAGAAATTACACACAGAATGGGAAACTTAGACATACCCTTTTCCAGACAATTTTCAAATTTAGCGGATACGCTCTTGTATGTTTTTTAATAAGAAAATACATTTTACTGGGAAACTTAAATATTATTGCAATTCATATCCCTGTGGTTATACACAATCGACTTGATCAACCACTTAAGTCATTAATTGGAAAACCAAGCGAACAAAGTAGAAGCATGAAATGATAAAAATATATATTTATATACATACATACTACATACATACATACATATATATAAAAATATATATGTATTTTTTGGACGCCAGATCATTTGAATAACAAAGAAAACAAAGAGATATTAGTTTTCTAGTAAAACCAAACCACTTTTTATTTGTAATTTAAAATGTGAAAAAGTTTATATAAAATAATTAATCTGATCATCCGTGTATTTTTTTGTGTTAAAAGCTGCTTTCTCAACGCATTTAATTTTGCTTCTTAGCCAGACAAATGCAGATTTTACGAACGTATGTTTTTGGGCCGATTGAAGAGGTAAATGACAATTTAAATAGGACGCAGAAATATTGCGTGTATATATTAGATAATTTTCCTGAGGATCATTACCAATACAATAACAGCCGTTGTATAACCATTCTATTAATGTCCTGAAAGAGAAGTACAACGAAAGTAAAAAAAAAGAAAAACATAATTTTCCATTAGTTATTTACTTAGTTTTTCAAAACACTCCATTAATAATAATTTGGACCTTAATTCTTGGGCTCTTGTTTTGTTATGTGCTTAAAATAAACCAGTTTGCAACCGCATGTGAGAATACTTATTGGCGTTTATCGGCAGCCTTCTGATAAACCAAGACATCAAAAATGTAACTTTATTAAAAAGTATTACTTAATTCAACTGGAATTGTAACAAATATATTCATTTTAAATAATAACTTTCCCGTAATATATGTATGTGTATTCATTTTTAAAGAGTAAAACGGCACTTTAAAAATGAGAGATATTTATTTACCTGCAGTGTCTGAATAGATCACCATAATTTATAAGATTGGAGTAGACCTGACAAAATTCACTGTAAAACTGCATCAATTAACGCCTGTAACAGAATTATACACGAATCAAGACGGTCGCATTTAGAGTGACAGTGAACATGCTGTGTGTACGAGGCAAAGAAGGTCAGTCAAGTATTGATCTGTGTTTAGTACGTTACTTTTTTATGGTGTTGTATTTAAAAAAAAATTGTCTTTTGGTCGTGGACATCGTTCAAATAGCACGATCAGCAATGGTTGGACCCAAAAACCGATTTTGATAGATTTAATATACGAATATTAATTGTTAGTTTAATCATGTTCAAGATCTAAAAACAAACAATTTAGTAGAAACTATTCTATTTTGAGAGTCGTAGATTAGCAAATCTGATATTTTGTAGAGCTGCAATTTATACGTTCACAGTAAAATTCTTGATCGATCTGGCTACTCGTCTCTATTTAAGAATAAAACAAAAATGAAAACATTCACCAAAACAAAACTTAAATTGATTTTTTACGATTAAATAAATCGTTATCTCTTCCGTTTACTTTTTTATTTTCATGTGTATGAACCCCTTTTCAAAAACAATTTTGATAGGTCACTCTTGGCTCCAGTTCATTTCAGTTTTTGAAAACTATTAGAGATACCAAAAACTACACCTGTCAGTGCCATAAAAGGATTTTTTTCTTTTTTTTTTGTCGTTTGCTATTTTTGCTTGAAAATGTAATATTTTTGTCATATGTGAGATTGTGCTGTATATCAGAGTAAGTGGTGATGGTGCGTGTGTCAGTGCTTGGCAGTATGTGGGTCAACATTTAAGTGACAGCTTGCGATGACTGATGGATTAAAAAAAAAATGAAAAACAAAATGAAACCTCATTTAAAATACGATACATGTGACTTTCGTATTTCATTTATCATATTTAATCTTTTTTACTTGTTGTAAATTTTTTACTCGTTGTATTAAAATAAATTGTAACCACAGAATATGAAATCAGGACGGACAGACAGACATACAGCAAAACCATTAAAACTATAATGGATTTAAAAAAGTTTTCATTGTTTTAAAAAAGTATTTTTTGTATAACAAAACCCTGTTTGTTCAACTAAAGTACACTGAAGAATGTACAACATCCTTGTGGTGTTTCAAGAGATGATATTGAAAACTGTTTTTATGTGTGCGTGTGTGTACTTTTATTTCAATTTCTACTTTTTTTTTTAATCCTTTTTTCAAAGGAATTCATTTATTTATTTTGTATCATGTTTATGAAGATGGTTTTTTCATGTAATTTTGCAATTAAAAACTTTTGAAACTTTATGGACAAATACTAAATATGCTTGAGGCTTTCATTACGTTAATCCTAAATTCTATTAAAATTTTTTTAAGATTTTTTTAAAATTACCAATTTAAAAGACATTACTAAAATTGTATTTAAAACATCCCTTTAATTTTAATTGCAAAAATATAAATTATTTTTGGCTGCTTTAAATTTAAAAAATGTGATGGGAGCACAAATATGTTTTGGATCATGAATTGATTGTTGTTTTTTAATTTTCAACAAAGTCTTCTTCCTGCTCCGTATTACTTATCCTTTCTGAATAGTGGATTTTCCTTAAAATTTAGTCAGATATTTTTTTTAAGCGAGACGTTATTTATTAACTTTTTAAAGTTAAAAATTGCTAGTATTTTAAAAATTTTCATTATTGTTTCAATTAAATAAATTTAATAATTCATAAATTATGACATCTTTTAACAAACATGTAAATTTTGAAAATTGAAGACATTTTTAGTTTTGACATTTCATCTACCGACCAAATGGAAATTGTGTATATAAATTTTAACATATGTATATACATCTTAAAATTTTTAATGTTTTGACATTTCAATTTTCAAGGGTTTTAAATGTCATTAATTTCCTTAAGGACAGAACATTAAATTTTAAATTTTAAAAAATTTAAAAACTTTTGAAACAATTTTAGCACTTTGTAAGCAACACAATTTCATTTTTCTATTTACATATTTATTTTTTTATTTTTCAGATTTACTTTACATTTGAATGAAATAGATTTATTTCAACCCAGGACTTTCTTTTTTAATTACGGTAAGTAAGAAATTATCTGATTCTCGTCTTTAAGTTTATCTGTATTTCTATAGAAAGTAAATTTAACGACATGAGTGTTATCACGTAGTTCTTCGAATTCTTTCTTAGTCTTCTCTAAACCAAACGTTCGTTGCAAACAATTATGAATGATGTTTAATTTTTAAAACTTGGTGGTCAAACTTTATGTTATTCTTATTAGCATTAGCAAAGTTTCGTAAAAATTCTAAAAGAAATCTTCTTACAAATGATAAAAAAAATTCACTGAGATTCTAGTTGTTTTAAAACAAGTCTATAAACCTGCTGTTTAAATTCTCTTTAAGACTAAACCACGCAAATGTAACTGAAACAAAAGAGTGTAAGCAATAAAATTCTTTTAAAAATCGAACTAATCGCTCAGCAAACCGATCGGACCACGTCGTTCATTTTAATGACAATTGATTCTGAAGTAAAATAAAACTTTGATAACAAAACTTCATCAAGTACAAGACTGAAATTAGTAAACACTTTAAGAAACTGGAAATATGAGTGATTGATCAAAAAGCTAGACTAAACATTATCATTTGGCGGCTTATTATTATGAAGTTACCTATAAAACTGCGAAACACCTATAATTTTTGCCTCATTAAGGATTCGTTATTATAGGGGCTTAAGCTACTGTTAATGGTCGATTTGCTGCTTTTTGTAGTTATATCTTTTCACCCATTATTGTTTAAATGGGTCTTGATACGTCCATCGAAGCTCTATAATTTTATAGTATTTTGCCGGACACTAGGGAAAAAATTTAATTTAAGAAATGTAAAAATTTAAGTACGCAGCTCGAAAAGACTGCAAAAATCTGCATCGTATAGTGAATTTCCAATTCATTTTCTTTAGATTTATCGTTTTGGAATACTGTTAAAAGCAGGGAAGTTGAGTAAATTGCAGATGTTTTTATTAACTTTTTACTGTTTTGAGATGTTTGCAAGATATTTTTTGCTGAATAATTAATTATTAGAAAATTTTTGTTTAAACTGGAAAAATTTTCGTACAAAACTAAAAAAATAATTTTTTGTAAATGTTTTTGAGAGTGAAGGCAGTCGCGACCCTTAAATTAAGCAGCTCTTGGAACTAATAAGAAAATGGGGCTGCGTTGGATCACAACAGGTACAATTTATACATACGTTGCAAAATGATACCTTAGATTCTTATATTTTTTCAGAGCAGTTTCTTTTCACCTCGACTAATACAAGGTATATAAGAAAAAGTATATAATGACAAAAACAGCTGTAATGTAATCCAAGATTGAAACTGGCCATATACAAGATGCTATAAGTACATTAAAAAACAATTTTTTTTACTTAAATGAAGTGCCATATTTGTAGGGGGTACACGTAAAGGCTGAGGTAACCATATTGTAAGAGCAACATACTCTGGTTGCATTATATAGTTGTTAGCAAATCATAGTATTGTTACATTTAATAATCATTTTGCTCATTTTGCAACCCTATTGTGGTTTGGCTTAACAATAAAATGGTAAAGTGTAAACATAATTATGTTAAAACAAAAAAAATTAAATGGTTCAATAAAAACATTAAATGGTTAAGGTAAAATATCATAATATGGTTGTAAATGTATGATATATAACTGAATGCAAAGATTTGCTGATATAATAGACTTATTATTATTTTATTAACATTTCTCAAAAAAAAAAAAATCATCATACGCATAGGCTAGAAGAGTAATTTATACAAGAAATATAGTTTATAAGCCCAAATAATGGCATTTTATCTTCATACATTCCTATGTTGGGAACATCCATTTATGGAGTAAACGATATAATCTCATATCGTCATTAACACGGTAACCTGGCATCTGCGGTGATATATGTTGTTACATAATAACAATTATTATCGATGAATAATATAACAGTTTTAATTGAAAAATAGACAAAAGGTTTCACAATTGTGCCTAAAACACAAATATAAACAATTATATTTATTTCAAATATTTTGAAATGTTTTGCTAACCTTTTACTTCTTTCATATTTTGTATATTCAGGTATGTGATGAATTTCGATCGACTTCAAAAGTAAATCGAGTATCCAAATCGATAAGAGTGTGATGAATTTCGATCGATTTCATTTTCCATTTTTGCTTTAATTCCATGTTGTTTTAACAAAAATTGCAACCCTCTTAAATGACATACTACGAAGTGAACAGGTGAACATTTTGCAGCAAAAAAAGAAAAAATTGTAAAAAAGCATGGGTTTTATTGGCTTTGCCGGAAAGCATGTGAGATAATTTTTATCATAAGATGACATTTTCATTCAATTTATTTTTAGATTTATACAATGTTTTCGGCTCAATAAAGAAGGATTTATGATTGTCCTTAAAAAGATCGAAAATGTCTGGGAAGATATGTACGTCGATTCCAATTGTATTGCAATTGGCAGCTTCACTACGATTTTTAGCTGAAGGAAGTTTTAAACGATTTGTTGGAAACGATATCAATATAACAATGCACCGTACATTAGTATCAAAATAATTGATACTAATGTAAAATTTGCCCAGTATTTATTAAATCCAGCAAAGAAAATTTTAGAAAATCTAAACAATTTCTTTTTGAAAAATATGGTTTACTTGGCGTTATAGGAATTAGTGTACCGTCTATACACCCAGTCAGCCAGAAATATTGTAGAGAGGACAATTGGGGTTTTGAAAATTCGGTTTGGGTGTTTGTTTAAAATCTTGTGGTATTTACCGTGGAAAGCAGTTCAAATTATAAATATTTGTTGTGCTTTGCATAATCTATGCAACTCACACACCTGAAATTGTTATTGAAGGCGTCAGCAAATAAAACTATAAAATAGATGACGAAGAAGTCCCCATCGGATCTGCCATTTAAAATTATGCTGTAGCTATAAGAAATGACATAGCTGGAAATTAAATCCGATTTAATAAATATATCATTTCGAAATGAATGCAAAAACTTACATAATTTAAATGTTTTATTAAAATTTTAAATTAAAAAATTTAATTCACATTTGTTTTGATAAAAAAAAAATAAAAAATGACATTCCATAAACCTTATGAAGGCATCCTCTTGCCATAAATTCTTATTTTCATGCTTACAAAAATTTAACTTACATTTTTCTTTACGTTTTTAATATGGAAAACAAAATTCTCAATGCAATGCTAATGTGAATTAAAACCGAGTTCGAAGTTATAATAACGATTTTCATCACATGGCAAAACGATTACTTTTTTCATAGAACGAAATGGAATTTGAAATGGAGAACATAAAAACGAAAAAATAACCACATCACACCTCTTACCTTATTCTACTCGATTTTATATCGAAATCGATTTTCATCAGGTAGATTATTTTTTATTTTATATTTTGTTTAATTTTTTAAATTTTTTTTTTCTCTAAAAAAAAAACAGTTTCAACTTTAAGCTAACAAAAAAATTACTAAACTGATAGAAAAGCATTCTGTCAAAACCTGTAGCAAAATATTTTTAAACGCAAATATTATTTTGCTTGCTTTTAATCATATTTTAATTTATAATAATATATTACGGTTAAACATATTTTTGTTAAGCAAATACACTTTGGTTGTGGTTCGAATTTTTTAAAGTTAAAACCAACCAATTTGCTTTATTGTGCGTAGTAACCATTTAATGGTTAAATGTTAACAAAAAATGTTTGTCGTGACTGAAGTTTTGTTGAAAACAACTATAATTTGTTCTTCGTAACTATACATTATTACAAACAAAATAATATGGTTATTGGGACCATACCACATTCATGTTTTTCCTCTGCGTGTACTTCAAAAGAATTTAATAACCTAAACAACAAAAGGATAAAAACGTAGATACCCTTTTTTTAAATTACCGACTTTGCTCGCCAAAATTTGTCTATTTCAGAGCATATTACACCAGTCATATTACTTCACAGTGAAAAAGTAGCAATAAAATATGATGCAGACAAAGCCATTGTTAAAGCCAAAATATAAACTATCTGGAAAGATTTGAAGTGAATTAGAGCTAATAGTGGATTTGGACAACGATAAAATATTTTTTCCAATCCTGAACTAGCTGTAGAAAAAAAAAATAGATTTGATTTTTATCTACCGAATTAAAGTTATTTTTAATATCAAGTGGTCACAAAATCCATTTGCATGTTTTTGGGCAGTGTTGCCTATTGGGCTGTTATCAGAAGAGACGGCTGAGGCAGGAAAGGTACTATTAGGCTTTTGCTAAGTCCGGACTAATTAATAACTAGACCAACTCCAAAAAAATTTTTACTTTTTACGAAAGAAGTAATTGCTTTTATGCTTCCATCTGTACTTGACTCTGAAAAGGACAGATTTGGAAAATGTCTTTGAAGAAACAGACGAAGAGAAGCAATGCCACTTATCATAATCGCAGTGCAAATTAAAAGTTGTTTTAAATTAAGTTTATTAATTATTATTATGAATAAATTTGTTTTCTATGTAATAAAATTATAAATTACAAAGCTTTTATTTTTTATTAATATTTTTGTGGGGTGGGGAATATGTAGACATTGGTGACACTTTAACCTCGACATAAAAGCTCAGAAATAACATTATTTTTAAATTTATATTTTGTGTCACCGCCCAAGAAAGAGACGGAGAAAAATTGAAATATTAGAGTTTTTGCTGAACTTAAAAGTTGCTTTTGCTTAACAAAAATGTGGGAAACATCAGAAGTAGAATTAGTTCTTCTAACGTGAACTTTTTTCTCCTTCATGCGTTTTTTTTTATTTTAAAGTTATAAAACCCTATGATAACAAGACATATTTTTGCCATGTTTCGATAACTTAGCTGCATTCAGTAATTTTTGAGAGAAAATACAAAAAAAATGTCCGGCTAGATTGCCAAATACCCCTATGTGCCATGGTGGGACTGATCGAACTGGAAACAACTCTACAGTTTCTAAACGAGTACACCGATTTACATAAACATTTAGATGGCTGCAGAAATGGTATAGTGGCTTATAAGTTACAACAACAGATTTGCTATACGTCCTAACCCATGGGAAATATATAACTCTGATATAGAAAATTCCGCTTATTGGGAATATTAAAAATACTTCTGGGAATGTGAATTTCGTTTGTATAAAAAAACTTTAAACAGCACAATTATTTAAGTTTTTTCTCAATATTTCTTTAGAGATTGTACAATTGTTAAACATTTAATATATATATTTAAAAGTTTTCTTTTTTACTAGTTAAGCTGTAACTTTATGCTGGGGAAAAATCGACTGTTTAGAATTAACAAAAGAGGTTAAACTTTCGTCTAATAAAATCGGGTAACTTTTTTAGAAACCCTAAAATTATTTCCCGTTTTTTTTTTTAATCTCTTATTGTGCAGTGGTAGCTTTATTGAAACAACCAAGAACTTTCTATTCAATAATTAACTCAATATTAACTGTGTTGTTTATAATTATAACTGTTGTATTTTATAAAGAGTTGCTTATTATTTCTCTATATGTCTTGTGGATCTTTAAAATGGCCTCGGAAATCGTTAAAATAAATTAGTTCTCAATAATAAACGGTTTTAAAAAACAACTTAAGAACGTTAATTTTTTATTAAAACCCCAGCCAATGTCGCATTAGTTAAACTAATTGTTGCCTTTTTAAAAATTTATACAAGACGAAGAAGAAATAAAGAAATAAATAAAATATTTACCAAACTAATTTGATTATTGTTTCCGTAGCAATTATCTTAAATTCAGTTATTTGTTGTCTAAATTGGCTTAAGCATTATTATGCCTGCAGTTTCTCTGAATGGCATTTATTCAGATTTTAAACCTTCTCTACTACTTGACTAAAAAAAAAGAAAGAAAACCATTTAAAAGGTAAATGTTAAGAAACAATTTAGCTAATTATGTTAATGACTTTTATGAGTATATATTTGTTAATGCAATTATTATTATAACTTTTTATTAGCAGAGATTACTTCCAAGTTGTTTTTTAACATTTTTTTACATTAATTTTAAAACTTAATTAGCCCACTTATCTGAAGTGATTTTTTTTTTTTTGGATTTACGGAAAAGTAAAATAAACTTAAGATGAGAGAAGTGTTTGAAGAGAAAACAAACAGAAAACAGGCAGATAAACTTTATAGCACACTTTCTTATTCAATCATTGAAAGTTTGCTTGAACAAGAAGAATTGAAAAAATATTGTCGTGAAATAAAAAACAAATAAAAAGAAAATAATTTTTTACACATTAGATGATGTTGCACAGTGGCACGGATCTAAATGATTTGAAATTATTTTTTTTTTTGATATCATATCATAACGTCAGACAGTGTAAACAATCTAAATCGTAAATTTTGATTTGACTTTGACTACTAAAAACTTTTTCGATAAAATTTATTAAACTTTTTGTTTAATTTTCTGTTTTTCTTTTCTGTGTTTCTGTTACTACTTCTTGTTTTGCTAAACTTGTTTTTATTGATATTTAAAGCAAAAATTATTTCTCATTAAACAAATGAAAACAGTAATTTTCATGTGATACACAATTCTAAGAAAAATATTATTTAAGATCTTTCAAAAAACGAATATTTTAAATAAACCAAACAATACTGACAAATCAGAAAACGACAAGGAAAAGTGTTCAAAATTTAATTTTACAATTTCTGGATAAAGAAAAACTAGGATACTTTCGCAAAAACTTGGGATGACTTCAATATCAATACTTCACTTACTGAATATGTTTGTTATCGGCACACTTGTACCATTAAGATCGTATGTTTGATTTCCGAACTCTTCATCTCAAAACGTACTAAAAGAAATTTGCACAAAATTCTGCTCCAACCTTTCATGTGTTGATTATTAAAAATAAAAAACAAAATCTAAAGGTTTTTCTTTCAATAGAGTTGATTTTTGAAATTTTCTTTATATAAATAGTAATTTAATGCAATTTATATAAAATAAAATAAATATCGGGATATAAAAAATAGCATGATCATTTTGAAATAAATTAAAGTAAAACGATTTATTTCACATTGCAAGCAAAAAAATCCTTTAATAAACGAAAATAAAACGAAAATAAAAAAATAAAAACGTAAAATAAATTTCAGTCTGATTATAACTATTTAAATCAGGACTTAATATTAATATTCTAGGATGGGAAAGTGCATGCTCTCACCATATAAAAAAAAATTAGATAAAGTAAGATTGAGCTTCGATAGATTTACTACTTTAATTATTATAAAAATACAGTTCTTAAAGGCAAATTTGAGTCATATGTGCTAAAAACATCAATATAAAATTACTGACAGTTTTTCTGTAATATAATGCGGCACTTCTTCAAGGAAATTAAAAGATAACTCTCTTCTAAATCGAGGTATTCCTGCTGTACCACTATCAAATTATCAAATTTTTGAAGAAGCAGAATAACTAAAGTTGCTAATAAAGTTCGCAAGTTTGAAAAGAATAGTTAGTTTTCTGCACGAAATGCAACTCATATTATTTCACAGTTGAGAAACATATTTCACAGAAACATGTTGCTGTTTTCAAACATGAAACAAGAAACACTTCGTAATTTCTCGCTAATAGAACAGATTATAACTACAGCAACGTTTTTTTTTTTTTTTTTTGTTTATTTCAAACTAATTTCTTATATGGGATTTTAATTGTATTTGCAGGTAACCTTGTTATTAACACCGAATTGATATGTTATAAAAGGTTGATATAATAAGCGAATTTCAGTAATATTACTTTATTTCATGTCTCTACCAAAAGTGACGAAAATTTGGCGAAATATAAGAAAATTATACAGGCGGGTTCACCCATTGTTTCGGAACAAAATTTTTGTTGTGAGAGAATTTTAGTTTTTTGAGAGTTTGTTCTGAAACGATTCACCCACTTCGAACAATTTTTCTGGAAAAACAAAGCTACCATATGACACATATGTGTAAGCGAGATGTGTTACTTTACAAGCAGGCAGCACTGTGACAGAAAATTAAAATCACTGAATTCCGTTTTGTTATAAATAAATTCTAAATTAAAAAAAACTTTCATAATTAAATCAAAAAATGAGGTAAAAAAAAAAAATTGAGGTAAAAAGTCATACAAGCATTCTCTACCCGGCTTTTTCATTTCTGAAATAAGCTTCAAGGCAAGGGATTCATTCGTTGAGATCCATGACACAATTTTTTAAACTTATTTTCTTTTATTTTGTGTTTTATTATAAATATACCAGGCAAATTAAGGCAGGTAATCTTAAGAACAAAACAAATTTTAAATATAATTATTGAATATCAATGCAAACAAAGAACGAAAAAGTATGTAAAATATATTTTTTTGCTTGAAAAATTTTTATCACATTAATTAATGAAGCTCAATTAAATTTTCTGAAATAAGCTTCAAGGCAAGGGATTCGTTGAGATCCGTGACACAACTTTTTAAATTTACTTTTTAAATTTGCAAGCAGTTTCACCTTTTAAATTTATATGCGTATATACATATATTTGATATTTCTTTGAAAATATAAAATAATTGGCAACACAGTTTCATTGTTTCGGAACAAAAATTAAAATTAAACCAATTCAAGCTGAAATTGTTCCGAAGTGAGTTTACTCTCTTTCTCTCTCTCTCTCAAAAAATAAAACGTCAAACTACATATAAAAAAAAAATGTTTCGGAACAAAATTTTTGCCGGTGAACCAGCCTTACATGTTACGTGGAGCCTTCAAGAATAACAAAAAATATAAAAAATGTAACCAAACGGCAACACTGAAAGATGTAAAAAACATATTTTGTATTCTTCATTATCTAAATTTAAAAAAATACAACAACAAAAAAGAGAAATATCTAATATATTTTATAAATCTCTTTGTAGGATTGTTTGCAAATTTGTTTGTTTGTTTGTTTTTGCGTCAATCGTGGCTACACGAATGAACCGATTCTAACAAAATTTAAAACATCTTTAAATATTTGTCTTCATGATAAAATGGGTATTTATGTTTTCACACAGGAGACGAGGACCATTTACAATAATCATTTGATTCTGAATAAGTTGAAATTTGTAGCTGCTTTTTAATTCTGTGAAACTAGAATTTAGCCTCAAAAGCGCTGAACTGGTAATACTGGCATGAAATTATTAAAGTCTATAGTGCGAATAGCTCGCATAATTTGTTGAAATATTTTTTCATCGTAAAAATCATACGGAGGTTTGGTAATAAAATATCGACACATCAATAAATAGATTTTTTTTTTTAATTTTATTACACGGCATTGCTGGAAGTTATTTTAAAGCTGTATTTAAATATCTGCTTTTTTCAGAGAAAAAGTAACTGTGTTGTTTCTAGAAGGGAAAAAACGCATATATAGTTTAGGCGCCAATTACAATATGGCATAATTGTTTCACATAATAAAAATTTCAGTACTTTGTAACCAAAGACTTTATTATCTGCGTTCAATAAAACTTTATTTAACATTATGACCTGCGCTTATACAATACCTGATAACTGAAGTGAAACCCTGTCCTTAAATGTTATTTAGGTAAGAGACAGTGAACTGTGTGAATTGGTTAATAGTTTATAATAAGGTCTTGTTGGTATGCAAAATACCAGAATTAAATTCCTTTAAAAATGAGTGAAAATGAAAAAAACCGAGCAATACAAATATCAAGGTGAAAAACTTTGATGAAGAAAAGTACAGCTTTAGTGACATAACAAAAATACAATTAAAAAAATCAACTAATAATTAAATAAAAAATTAAAAAAGGGTATTTTTGAACTTGCAAATACAATCGAATTCCTCTTTCGTGACAGAATTGATAGCTTGGATGTGATACAAAATATAGTAAACAAGGCTACAACATATTTTATAACGCCTAGAAATGGCCTAAAATTCGACCCAGGCAACACCCTGAGCAGAAAATCATAATGTTAAATATATTTTCTTCTTGTCTTTGATTATATAATTAAAAATTTTCTTTTGTTACCATTAGTCTAACGATTTTAAAAATAACTATTATATTTGAATACATTTTCAAACTCTGGCTATGCCAAAATAACACTGCAAAATAAGAAAAGAAAATTCAAGAACATTTCTTTAAGTGTATATCAAGCAACAAGCGACAATAATTTTCTGTATGAATTCTCGTATGAGCCTTGTTATTTTCAGACAATGAGTGCGGCTACTTACGTATGAAATTTAAATAGAAAAATGCCCGATTTATCCTAAAACACAATTAAAACTTTAACTTATTTCAGATGCTTAAGATGAACTTGAGCCTTGGTGAATTTTGATACTTAGGAGAGATTCACACGACTATCTTTAAGACTTGTCTTTATATTAAGTCCAATGTGTGTGAAGTTAAATTTTAAAATTTATAAGCCTAGCCACATTCTGTTACGATAACAGAGCTATGTTAATCAGTTAACATAACCAATGTTAACACAAAAAATCTAATAGGTATAAAAGTTTCCGGACGATATTTAAATAAAATAAAAGTGGATAGAAAAAAAATTATTGGAAAACACTTCTAATAGTGTCTTTATTAAAATTCAATGGTGAAATATATTAACATTTTGTTTTTTAAGAAATTATAGAGGTTTTTCCAAAAACACCCCTTTTGAAATTTGAAAAAGGACTTTGGTCCTTTTCTCGAAAATGAAAGAGAGTGGGCGAAAAAAACTAGTTGGAGAACACTTCTAGTAGTGTCTGTAATTAACTCCAATAGTCAAATATATTAACATTTTGTTTTTTAAGAAATTATAGAGGTTTTTCCAAAAACACCACTTTTGAATGGTTATTGCGACCATATAACAATCATGTTTTTTCTGCAGCCTTGAGAAATCTATCAAATCAGTTTGGATCTTAAAGATTATTAGATATCTGTATTTCAAATATCTTTAGAATCTGAATGTGTTACATTCGGTTAAAATTCATAAAATTACGAATTTGTTCTCTCTCCCACTCCTCTCCCACACTCACCTCTGCTATTTCCTATCATAAAAATGATTAGGCGAAATGGATTATACATCGTTCTTGCAAAAAACCGACTTCAAAACAGATTTTAGCTGTTTGTCTTCTACGGTTATAAAGTTTGGACAGATACATTATTTAACATCAACTATTGGGATGCCCTTCAATTTATAATTTTAACTATTTATGCGAGCACTTCTTATTATACATGACAACGTAGTGGACATTCTGTCTCATTTTCAAGTGTTTGCATATAACGTTTCAAAAAATAGGGCCATATACGTTAACTCAAATCAATTATGGGAACATCCTTTAATTTATAAATTAAATTTGTATACTTCCTCTTATAGCGGAATTAGCAATCAGGTTATAATAATTTATAATTTTGAAAATTAATACTGTATACTATAACGGTTGTAGCAATCGATATTCAGTCCAATTTGCAAGCGTTTGCCTTTAACGTTTCAAAAGATAGGCCCATATAGATCAATTTACGTCACCTATGGGGTTTGTTTGCTATTGATAGCTATAGTAATATGCAGTTTATTTTTTTTTTTTTTAATTTTTAAGTGGTGCCCTTTACAATTCAAAATACACTTTGAAAACATGTATGTTGTATAGGGACATCCTTTAATTTTTACAATTATAAACTGTTTTTAAAATGGAAGCAATTTGTAAGCATAACCTTGCAAATAAAGAAAATATTATAAAATCGGTTTTGAAATGTCTGAATTCTGCAGGCACAAATATAGAAGAAAAGCAACATTCCTTCTTTTTTGAAGTCGGTTAAAAATAGAAAAACAGCATTGTATGACACAAACATTTGAAAATAATGTTTCTCTCGTAATAAATTCATGACTTAAAATATATGTAGGTTAACTTTAGTCGGTTTAATCCATTTATTTTATCTAGACTTATTAAAATAAACAATGATCATATTATGAATAAAAATTATATTTTAATTTTTATTTAATTAGGATTTGAACTGTGAATATTTAAATTGAATCGATATTATTCTGGCTTTGGAACAAAAGCAAAAACAAGTGAACAATGAGAACAGTGAAGAAATACGTTGGTTTGTGTGTAAATTTCGTCTAACCAAATTAATATTTTCTTTCTCAAAAGTTTTTTAGAAATTAAAATAAATGAACTAAAGCCAGAATAATATCGATCGATTTAGTTTAGCGGGGAGAAGAATATTTATTCAATAGAATCTTACTATTCATTTTTCGAAAACTTCAATTCTTTCATACAAAGTCACTAAGCATCGTATAAATGGAGGACTATGACAAGCAAACTTTGGTATAATTATCTCTTATGCTGGGATAGCGAAGCATACATACTCTAGTAATAGCATGGGCTTCCCTTTAAACAAGAAAATTAAAATTAGTTTAGCCTTAAGAGCTTATAAAATTTTAAAGAATTGCATTTTACATTTGATTGCAACTCTAACTTTTTGTGTATCCAAATAAAATCCTTAAACTCAAGTGAAATTCAATTGACGCCTTTTTTGCCTCAACAATTGAGATTCTTTAATTAATCTATAGACTTAACCCAACTGTATGTGTATTATTAACCACATTAAATTTGCTACAATTGAAGTCAACGCTTTACTTTTAATAAAACATTTGCACGTGCTACTAAATCCGCTTGAAAACCAATGAAATCTTACAAAATTAAATGTTGGAAGGAAAAACAAAAGTTAAACTGAAAAACACAAACAACTCACAAAAAATGTGCTTAGTTGACAAAAATATTATTCGACTATGAACATACACTCGCATACATGAAACACACAATGAAACATACAAACATTCTAAAACATCTGTCTTCACACTTGTTATCAGTTGGCAACATGAAAGAAACATGCACCACATATTGTGTCAGACAACTAAATATTAGGGTCCGCTATTTAACGTTTTTTTTTCAACTAGTGCTTATTTCGTAAATGGTAATACTTAGCTCATGTCTGGTTTGACAGATAATTAGTTTTATCCTTCCGCTGAACAAATATGGTTGTGTATACGCTTGTACAACGCTGCGAAATATTGCGAAATTACTTTGAAAAGTTTGCCAAAAAAAAATCATCTTTTCAGATGTAGCTAAGAAAACCCGCGCGCATATATTGAAAAGCGGGTGCACCCAAAACTAGTCACTGTTTGGTGCGGATTTTGGTCCAGAGGCATAATTGGGCAATTTTTCTTCGAAAATGAGTAGTGGCCGTTACAGTCAATGGCGGTCGTTATCGGGCTATGTTGAACGAATTTTTGTACACAAAAATTTAAGAGGAGGATATTCGCAACATTTAGTTTCAACAGGCCAGCGCTACGAGCCACATAGCGTTTAAAAAAAAAAGTTATTTGGCGGACCCTATAATTATATTAACAACAACCACTAAGCGAGGGAAGGCAAGTTATTCTTGACAAAATCATTTAAGAAGACGTAAGAATTTTAACTTAAAAAAGTGGTTCAAATTAATTTCAGTTCAGTCAGTATCTTACGGCGTATTTGCATCAGCGTTTCTGTTTCTTAAAGCGGAAGCTGTCGATTTAAATCACGTTATATTTTTGATGTGACTAAGAATATAAAGTTTGAAAACTTCAGCAGTAACCTGTGATACAGTGATTTCAATTCTTCGTAATAATTAATGCAGGGTTTGCAATTGTGTGAACAGTTCATTAACGTGAACGCAATCGTTAATACTTTACCAAAAGTCACGGACATGTAAAAAACTTATTACCATAAGAGAAAAAGTAAAAATGGTATTTACGAGTAATGCAAACACAAAAAATTAAAAAATATAAAGCAAATCCAAACAAAAAATCAAAATGCAATACATACATTAGAAAACAATAACAAAAAAGCCAAACACAAATTGTCTATATCTGTTGCTTTTTTTTTTTTTTTTGGTTAAGCTTTAAAGAATGTGTAAACGGATTAAAAGGATTAAATTCAAACCAGTTACAATTGACAGCTAAATGCAAAGATTTATTTTGTTCCTCCTTTTCTCTCTGTACGGATGTGTGTCTTTTCTAAACGGCGACTTAACGACTAAACAATCAAATGAGTTGAATGATAGAACTCAGGAAGCAATATAAAGCTACTAGTTTTCCAACAATAAAATAGATTAAATAATTTCAATCAAATTAAATTAAATAGAAAACGAACACTTCGAATTAGGAAACTATTTGTGTTTTCGTTATTAATTGTCTATTTATATTTTACAAGTTTTGTCATATTTTTAATATACGAGGGTAGTGTACAGGTTTTGTTTTTTTTAATCGAATTAAAATATTGCATGTTTTTTTTTATTGTTTAAAAAATTGTCGTTAAAGCTTAATATTTTAATCACGGTGTAATTTTAGATCAGAAAGTGTTAACTTGTATATTTACATATACATGTAATATTTATAGTCGGGTTGAATGTTTTGAGAGGAGAATGGATAGAAAAAATAGTTGCAATAAATCGGGTGTTATAATGCTATGCAATTAATTTAAAATTTGGTGAATACAGATTTTAATTAATAAATTGAATTGAAATAATACTTGCGAAAAAAAACCGTTTAAAACAGATTTCGTCTGTCGGTCTATAACGGTTCAAGAGTATGGCCACATACATCAAATTACATACACTTCTGGGACACCTTTATATTTCATCTCCAAACTTAATACTTGCTCAACTGTTTAACAATTCAACAGTTTTGCAATATACATTAAATTAGAGCAACTATAGGGCCACCCTTTAATTTCCAAACTCAAATTATATTCTTGCTGATATAGTAGACTTAGCAATCGGGTTCTTTGTGAATTTCAACCGTCTTTTTATAAAGGTTCAACAGTTTGGCCATATACATCAGATTACATAAACTAGTGTAAAACCCTTTAATTTATAATTTAAATTATTTTTATTTCTTATTATACCAAACAAAGTAGTGAATATTCTGCCTAATTTTCTAGTGTTTGTATATAACAGTTCAAAAGATACGGCCATATAGCTCAAATTACATTAATTTGGGGAACACCTTTTAATTTTAAAATTCAAATTATAAAGTTGCTGCTATAGCGGACTTAGCAATACAGGTCCCTTGCAAGTTTCAGCTGTCTGTTTATAACGGTTTAAACATTTGGCCACATACACCAAATTACATCAACTATTGGGACACCCTTTTTTATTTACAAATCCACATTTTCTTCTTGTTGTTATAGCGGATTTAGCAAGAGTAAAGCTATAATTCCAAAAGAATCTAAAGGAAAACAAAGTAGTGTGTCGGCGGATACCTTGTATTAGCAAATTAAAAATAAAATTCAACATCAACTAAAACAAACTAAGAACAGATTTATTCTATAATCGAAGTGTTTTTAGCTGCGTTTCTGCAATGCAAAGTGGAAAACATTTTTTATGGAAACACAAGCTTCTGTCGAACAATAGTCTGTGATATATTTCTACGAAGCAATTAATTTTACATTACCAAAGATCGTAAAAGAGACACAAAAACCAGTTACGTAAGAGCAACTAATTTTGACTTCTTTTCCAGGAAAATATATTTATGCACACTTCATCTGTCCATCTGAGACGGTCCCATTTACAAAAATTAAAATATGTACTTGGATAGCAATCTCTAACTCACATTGTCTGCTTTCTTTGTAATTTGTTGTGTCAGTCGGTTAATTGATTTCCGTCCATATAAATGCTGTGGATATACTTTTTAATTTCCGGAAAATTATTAATACGATATATAGTAAATTCCATTAAAAATGTTATTGTTAATTAATATCGGCTCTAACGAGATTTAGAATTTAATCGCATGTTTTGCCAAAACCTTTTAATTCAATCTTAATATATGTTCTTCGTAAAAGCAATAACTCTACATATTTGTACGTGTTACATGCAGTGTTGCCAATTTTTTCGAACTTTCTCGCCGAATGGTTTGTCGAATATTACCAATTATCGCCAATATATGAAATTGTGTAATTTTAGTTATAAAGAACAATCTTATTTAATTTACTTCTTTTATTATAAAGCATTGCATTGCATTTAACAAATATAAAAATTAATAACTTAGTTAAAACAAGAGCGTTATTATCGACTATAACGATTCTTATATACCCTTCACCATGTATGTAAATCTAGTTTTGTGAAGTAACTCCAATCAAAAAAACATATACTGGGGTGGCAAAGAATTAGAATTAGTAGTTTTGTAGTTTTAATAATAAATATTTCATCGGAGTAAAACTAAATATTTATATTTGAAGAAATAATCAAGCACAATTAAAGTAAATCGATATAAAAAGGATTCCAAATAATACATTTTCATGTAGATTAAGTACTATATATAATTTTACATAAAAATGCCATCGGTTCTTAATGGGTAAAGTATTTTTTAAACATCTTAGTATTACCTGAAAGATCTCTTTAAAAGCACAATCGTACTTTTCTATGAAAAGTTCAGAGGCCTATTACTCGGAAAATATGGGCAAGCGGCAATTTTTTCACTTGATGTTTTCCTTATTTTTTAATTTCCTATTTTCCCATATATTTGTTTTTTTTTTCGATTGGAGTTACTTCACTAAACTAGATTCGTTTCAAAAGATATAAAAATTAGAGGTAGGCGTGGTGTCTTGGCCGCTGCCCCGAAGGACATAGACAGATCTTGCTGATTTAAATGTTCTATTTGTTAAGGCTTTTTGGAACTTTACTATGGAAATATTGATTCCAGTTAATGAAAGTAAGTCTTACCTGCTGTGTTTAGTAAATACCAAATGCTTATTAAGGATCTCCAAATCTTTTAAAAACTTGTTTAACTGCTGAAAATTTAATTTGAGTTAATGGATTTTTAAAATTTAAAAACAAACAGCAACTTTTTTTCTGCTTTAAATTAAAAAATCGCCTTTTCAAAATAATTATTTTTTATCACCACATTTGGCGAGAAACTGACAACACTGGCTACATGTGATTAATAAATATAAATGTTCGACCACGTCGTAGAATATATAATTGCCTCAAAACATGTTGTAATTTATAAGGAAGGGAGAGAAAGCTTTTATTGCCTAAACTACATACATATATACTTCGCACACACATAACACCACAAGTGAAATCAAACACACCCATCTTTCATTTAGTTGTGGGTGTTTATCGTCATTTATCTTTACACATGACTGGTTATATTCTACTTAGAACCAGTATTTACTACAAATAGATGCTATTATTTTACACTTTCAGGCTTTAGTGTTGTTGTTGCTGTTATTTAACCAGAAACGTTTTAAGGCAGCTTTGATATGAAACTGTCTATTTCAATAACATTTATTCGAATAACATCAGCAACAACAAAAACAACACATAAATTTGTATACAGACATTAACTATTGTCATTCATTGAATTTTGTAGTAAAAACAGTGTCGACTGAAACTGTTTTGTTTTAAAGAAAATGTTCGGCCATGTTTTCAGAAAATTTAATTAGAAAGCTAAACTCAGAAGACATTTGACCGTGGTAAAACTGTGAATGTTGATATAAATTATTACTTGATTTTAATTAAAAACTGCAGAAATTTTTATTTGTGTTTTAATCTTTCATATTGTCTTTTAAAGGAATTAAGCATTCTCGTATACTCAAAATTCTTAAATCCTTTTTTTTACCCTTCACCACAGGTGGAAAAGGGTATATCTAAATTTGTCCGTCCGTGTTAGTGTTGAAATCAACATAGTTTCGAAAACTGCCTGCCTCTAATTTTTTCACATTTTTTTTAAATTTCGTTTGTATTCCTGGAGTTGGTTGTTTTTAACCGACTTAAAAAAAAGAAGTATGTATCAATTTGGCTGAATGTAACTTCTTTTTTATGATTCTGTGCCTACATAACTCAGTCGATTTTGAAAACTGTTTCTTTATTTACAGATTGGCCCTGTTTTAAAAACAGTTCTTAATTTAAAAAATTAAAGGGTGTTCATATGATTGTGAACCGTAAAGAGCCCCACTCTAAAATTTAAAAGAACTGATAGCTTCTAATAACTAACACTAATATAAAAATATATCTAAAAATTAAAAGGTGTCCCCATAGGTAACGAAAATTGACCTATATGGTACTATCTTTTGAACCGTTATAGACAAACGCTTGCAAATTGGACAGACTGTCGATTGCTAAGACCGTTATGGTAACAAGTATTAATATTCAAAGTTATAAATTAAAGGGTGCCCGAATATTCATTTAATTTGATGTATTCGGCCATACCTTTGAACAGTTGTAGACAGACGCTTGAAATTTACAAACAACTTGTGTTGCTAACTCCGCTATAACAACAAGTATAAAATTTAGATTTAGCGATAAAAGAGTGTCGGAACAGTTGCAATTTGAACCGTTACTTACAAATACTTGAAAATTATATATACAGTCCACTACTTTGTTTGGTATAAGAAAAAGTATAAATGTTTTGAATTATAAATTAAAGTGTGTTACAATACTCTATGTAATATGATGTATGTGGTCAAACTATTGAACCGTTTTAGACTGACGGTTGATTGCTAATTCTTCTACAACAAGAAGTAAAAGTTTTGATTTTGAAATATAAGAGGTGCCCCTTTAGTTGCTGTAATTTGCAGCATTTTTCCAAACTGTTAAACATATGTAGACAGACGGTTGAAATTTACATGGAGCTTTAGTGCTAATTTTATTACATGTTGCGATTTTTCAAATCACTAAAAATAGATAGAAAAGATTTATTTTTATTTTATTTATTTATTTCACAAAAAGCAATAACAAAGCCTTAATGGCCAATAAATTTATTACTTAGAATTTACAAAATGAGTTTAAACTAAAACCAATTAACATATTCTCTCAGATAAAACTATAGAAAAAGAAAAAAATAAAAAAACTAAGGTCTAGAAATTAAAAATAAATGAACTTAAGCCAAAATAATTTCTATTCATTCAATCACTAAAAATATTTAAAAACAAAATAATATTCGGTTAAAATTGTATTCGAAAAACATCAGAAAGATTGTACAAAACTGGTTCTCATTTTAACTCGTTACAGTTTAAACATATTTTGAAGCAACTCGCAAAGTAAGTCTTTAGTGGATCCAGATATTTGGTTTAAGTTTCGCACACCGATTGCAATCCTCTTTCCGCCAAATAATATTTTTAAGTGAAAGCAACATAATTTTGGAAGCATACGCTTTTTGATCAATTCTCTTAGCCAAACGAGGCATTTTATTAATTCTTTCCTAAGGTTTACAAATAATCTGATAATAACATTCATCCTTTCGACCAAATTCGCTAGACTATTAACTTTAAATCTGAAATGTTTTTTCGCTTTTAATTAAATACATATTTCGTTTTTAGTATAGACATAGTGTCACTTATGAAAGTCCGCACTTAAAATAACGACGGCTTCGCTTACCAAAGATTTGTTCCTCTATGGTAAAACCGACACCGGCTTCGATCAAAATTATCACACCAAAACAGAACTACTTCTTTATGTGAAATACCAATGCAACCCTTTGATATTAACGCATTGGAATATTGAACATAAAATGGCCAACAGAATTCAAAATTAAGCCAGCTTGTCGAAGTGGTTCTTGCTGTACCTGCAACACAAGCATCTGTAGAAGTGCATTAAGTGCACTTGCTACAGTCTTGACCAAGTTTAGATCTAAGTTATTAAAAATCTATTTCTAATATATTAATAACAAAATTAAGCTTTGACTTAGTCGACTGCTCAAACTTTAAAATATAAAACAGTCAGTAACAAGAGTTTAATTTTGTCTCAAACAAATAAATTCATAATCATATTTTGTTTATAAACTAAATTTTTCGCATTTTATTTTTATTATTATTGCATAACTATTAAGAAATTATTACAATGAATATATTATTATATAAATATAAACAAATTTTTTAAACTCAATAAAACAATTGTTTTCATTTGCATTTAATAGGTTTTTCCGATCGCTAATGGATAATTTGTTGTCTATCGTACATGTACGTTTTTGCCGTCCGTACACGCAGTTATTTTCATTTCTTCATGTACGTTTTTTTTTTTTTGTACACGAATTTAATTTCATTTTTCATGTACTTTTTGTCCGTACTCGAATTTTTTTCATTTTTGCATGTACCTTTTTTCCGTACACCTTCTAACAATAAAGTGCACTCAAACTTCTCTGTCTTTAATGAACGTTTTTAGACGTTCACGTACACAAATTATAGCTACAGTCGTGCATACACGTACGTGTACGCAAATAAATATTTTAATAAAACACATTCGTGGATGTGTACGGATAATTTCAATATTTAGAGACACACATAATTGTTATAAAAAGAAAAATATGTACGGGTTGGTTTTGATCAGTACATTGTGTGTACGATGTGTGTACTTACGCGTTTTAACTATGCGTCTATCTAATTAAAAACAGAGACACTGCAGTATTTATTTACTTATATTCTATCCCCTTACGAAGAAGATTATATACTATAAGTTTTTAGGCATTATAAGCTGAATTTAACTTCGATTTATTAAACAAATCCCATTAGATAAAATTGAAAAATCTTTCTGAAATCTTTTATATTTTTTTCCTTTTAGTACCTAACTAACGACTTTATTTATCTATTTATTTGCAGATCATTACACTGGACAACAATATGGCTTTCAAAAATCATTTAAACTTTAGACTACAATGTATGTCGTCGAGTGCATTGAGATCAAACATTTCAGGTTTTCAATTAGTTTTTCAAAATTTAAATGATGCGACCACCAGTGCAAAAAAATGCATTGCAGCAAAATGATGCACATCGCTTGCAACATCATAAGCATTTACAACAGCAACAACAACAAAAACAACCGGACATTATAGCAACAACAATAAATGATTTGCAGCCAACAGAAACAATAGTTGGAATCACAAAATTAGAACAACGCGAACTACTTGTAGAAAATCATTTAAATAGCGCCTGCTTTGCTCAAGTGCACACTCATCAGCAACAGCAACAACAACCAATAGTACGCCCGCCACCTTCACTATCAGCATCAGCACCAAGAACAGTAGCACGTAAATCATTTCCAGATTATCATAACAATTGTTGTCAGCAGCAACACACAAAACCCCATTTTGCAAATAGTGGCAATCAAAACAAAAGAAGAGAATCATCTGCGACAATAGAATTGCTTGATCTCAGCACATCGCCACCAACACTTTACGAAACAGTGTTTTCAACTCAAACAACTTCAGCTGAAGTACTACAAAATCGACCTCCCTTCACTAACAATACAAACAATAGTCGTTTCTCATTTGCCAGCCAGTATTCATCACGTTCATCGTCTAGTGACGATAGCAGCAGTAGTCTTAGCTTAACAACTGGCGGCTGTGGTAGTTTGTTGGCAGCAGGAGGAAGTGTTGCCACTTCTGACAATTACAATTCATACAATAATACGTTCGACGATGCCGCTAAAAATTTTGTTATAAATTTTCCAGCCGATACTTCACCCCTACCATCTCAACCAACATTTGTTGGACCGTCTCACAGCGATTATTGTCTGCCATTGTCTGAAACGGAACCGCTGCTACAAAATATTGAAGCCACAGTAATTAACAAAGAACGTTCAATTTATTTAAATAAAAATAGTACTTCTTTAATTTTTACACGCAAAGATTTATCCGCAGCAGAATCTCAACAAGACAAAACAACAACAGCAGAAAAAGAAACAGAAACAGCAGCAACATATCAACAACAATTTAAATTACAATCAAAAACAAATAATAATTTAAATGGAACAAGATTTACTGGCTCAAAAACATTGCCGACTTTTGCATCGGCCACAACAAACCATTTTGGTGGGGCAACAACAACAATAAGACGTCAAAATCATTCCACATTACGTTCATTTTCCGAAGAGAATTACAAGCGTAAACCTACAAAGCATTTACCAGCAACATATCATCAGCAACATCGGCGTAGTTTACAACTAAATTACAATAATAATCTTGTGACTACAACAACTTGTGGTTCTATTGCCAATAATAATCACTGCTGTAGCAGCAGTGGTAGTAGCATTAACACTAGTGCTTCTTCATCCATTTCAAATTCTGCTGTTTTGCATAAAATCCATCACAACAACCACAATTATCAGCAGCAGCAACAGCAGCAGAAAAAACAAAGCCAAAACAAAAATTCTGGCTCAAATATAAATACTAGTACAACAACAAACAACACGGCAGCTACAACACGCAAACAATACGCGTACTCTTGGTACGCTCCCATCTATAGTGCGCTTGAGGAGGAACTAGAACAAGATTCTAGGGTAAGTATACTTAATTATACAATCACATATGCACCAGCACGTGCACATGCACGCGCACGTCTATGTGTGTGTATCTACAACTGCATACAAATCGCCTGATATTGTTGCTAATTCCCAAATTGCTACAATTTGTATTGTTGCCAAGTTGTTAATGCGAGGCGAGAGATGAAATATAATTAATTATTTAAAGGCAAGTAAGAGTGCTATATTCGGCTATGCCGAATCTTATATACCCTTCACCATCTATGTAAATCAACTTTATTGAAAAAACACGAATCAAAAAAGGCAAATATTTAGGTGACAGAGAATTAAAAAATAAAAAATGTTGGTACTGCATATGGGTATTTTCACAGAAATGACAACCGAAACCAAAAATTTCAAAGTCCATAAAATTTTCTTGTTTTAACATATTTTTATGAGAAATTTGTCAAGTTTGCCTAATGTAAAAAATTATATATATGTATGTAGATATTCATAACATGTTTTAGAATATTCAAACGCAAAGTCGAACAAGTAGCCTCTTTTGTTAAAAAAAAAAACACATTTTTTTTTTACATTTTTCCCTGTTCGGGAATTTATATATTAAAATAAAAAACTAAATTTTGTGCTGAAAAAACTGAAAAACACAAATAGCTACCAAAATATGTTTATATACATTTTTAGCTTTAACATATAAAATGACCTTAATAATCATGAGGAACCGAGGCTTAGGGTACTCCTATACTTAAATATATGTTCGATATACATGTAGTATGAAAGGAAAGCTTTTACCTTCATTACAATATTATTATGATTTTTTATTTTTTAGTGCTCAATTTTTTAATGACCTTAACCTTAAAAGACACAAAAAACAAATCACATTTAGGCGGTTTTTTGAGAAAGAAGTGTAGGAACACAACAGACGACGGTAACGGAACGATTTACCGTTACTGAGAGGAGGATTCTCTGACGGCAATAATAATATTTATTTTCATTTCAGTTTTGTGTTTGTTTTCATAAATATTTTGTTTTTAACATTTTATTACATTTTAATGAATCAAATATATTCCATGTACATGGCATTAGAGTCTATTGGACTGGTTAATCTTGCAAGGAATTCTATGGGACTTTTAAAACCTTCATACAGATTGAAGAGAAGGACATATAATAAATGATGACTGAATTATGATGATACATGGGCTCATATTTTTCACCTTTTCAGTTATTTTTTCAATCAATTTTATTGTAATATTTTTTACTTTTTCAATTATATTTTTTATTTACGTATGTAAGTATATCATTTTTTTTTATTTTTATTCCTGAAATTTTGTTCTATTTAAATAATTTGCCTTTGAACATTCCGGGTTTGCTGATTTGACAATTTTTTACCATTTAATCGGAGTTCGACTCAAAGCATCCACGTGGAACCTTTTACAGCCTTTTCAGCCTCTCTTTACACTCTTGGAATTATTGGCTTTGACGATTTGAGCTTAGTTATTGCGGTAAGCTCTGCACAATTAAAATACATACGAAACCTTTTGACACGCTTCGACAACAGCTAAGATTTCTTGCTCGTATGCATGATACCTTTGTTCTGCATTATAACATAAGCGACTTAAACAAACTACTGGTTTTGGTTTGCCTTATAATGACATGCAACAGTCTCAAGCTCGCGCTGTTTTGATGCATCACAAATATCCAATATTGATTCACTGGCCAAGAGTAGTATGGCATTCATTCCTTTGACTAAACAGATACATTTTGCTTTCGTGTCAGCCCAGTTAGCGGAGTAGCATTGAAGGCGTGAATCTGAATGAAATTGCAGAAAAATCCAGTGAGGCCAATAAATCTTCAAACTTCTTTCACACTAGTGGAAGATAAAAAGTTTCTCATTGCAAATGTTTTAATTCGTCCTGTCTTTAGGGCATTTTAAACGTAAACGTTAAGCTATTTTAGAGAAACGAGACTTTTAGCAGTGGACTAAATCACTTTAAGAAATATTTCTAGTTGTGACATAGTTGAAATAAAGAATTAAACCAATTCACAATCTTGTGCAAATGGTCTTGAATCATAACATTTGCAAAATTGTGTAGCATATTTTACTCATTACTGTATGTTTTGTTGGTGTAGACTAAAAATATGCTACACAAATTTGCAAATGCTATGTTGCAAGACCATTTGCACAAGATTGTGAATTGGGCTATTTAATTTATAAATTTGTTTTAGATATTTTTATAGTATTATCTATTATATTATGTTGATATCCCATAACATTTTTTAATAAAACCGCTATTTGTTTGTTGGTTGGAAAAGCAGCAGATACCTGCTGCTCCAAATTTATAGAACAGTCAAGAATATTTTTATGTAAAAAATGTCACAAACAACATGAGAGTTATTTAAGAAGCCCATACCAAAATGTTATGGCTTTAATAAAAATTAACAAAAAACAAACCACATTTATTTTGTTTTGGTTATATGCCGACTATTAATGCGGACTTAAGGCGTATTAAAAATAACAAACACAGAGAACTTTTTTTTAATTTTCAAGAGAATGAAATAAATAACAATGAAATCAAAAACATTTTCTTTTTTTATTAAAAGTTTTAAAAGAAAATGTGCAGAAATAAATGTTATTTATCGAAAAAATAATTGAATTTTGAAAAGTAAAATATTTAAAAAAAATCATGGCATCATTATTAATTATTTAAGGCTTAAAATATGAGTATCTAAGGGCATGATATAATAATTCTTGCAAAAAAAACCGACTTCAAAACAGATTTCATGTGTCTGCCTATAATGCTTCAAGAGTATGGCCATAGACATTAGATTACATTAACTTTTGGACACCCTTATACCTCCAAATTTTATACTTGTTCCACTGTTCAGTAGTTTGGCAATATATCTAAAATTACATCAAGTATAGGGGAATCCTTTAATTTCCAACTTCAAATTATATACTTACTGTTGTAGTAGATTCAGCAATCAAGTTCTTTGTAAATTTCAAGCGTTTGTCTACAACTGTTAAATAACCTATAACCTTTAATTTATAATTTTCAATACTAATACTTGGTACTATATCGGCCATAGCAATCGAAATTCTGTCCAATTTGCAAGCGTTTTTCTATAACGGTTCAAAAGATAGGCCCATAAAAGTAAATTTACATCAATTATATAACACCCTTTAATTCAAGTTATAAACTCTGTCCATAATGGTTCAAAAGTTCGGCCACATACTTTAAATTACATCAACTATTGGGAGAACCTTTATTTTTATATTTTATCATTTTAAACTTTAAAGAAGTACTCTTTACAGTTCATCATACACTAAAAAAATTAGGGGGACACCCTTTGTTTTTTAAGATTATAAACTGTTTTTAAAACTACAGATTGCATAATCTATTAAATTACAAAAAAAATTATGACGTTTGCCGGAATTATTTGAAAAATATTTTTTGTAAACAACACAATTTGCGTAGCCACAGATATAAATAAGAAAAAAATATGTTGGAACTATTTAACAAAATATGTGTAATTTGTATAATAAATATTCATATATAAAATGTATTTACTATAAATATAAAATTACACAGAAAGAAATCCTTTGACTCTAAAAGACAATTATAATTTATTAAAAATACAATCTTAGAGTTATATGCCGTTCACACTTTACAACGTGTTTAAGCCAGATGTTTAACAAATTATACACAAGCGTTTACACTTTAATTATAATGTCTTTGTTTGACATTTGGTCAGCTGTTTATAAAAGTAAAGAATCTAATTTCCAGAATAGTGATAAAAGCCTTAAATTCAAGGTTATATAAATAACGCAGGAATAAATATCGAAGAGTATTTAAGTAAGAAAAAAGGTCTACTTATATTTGGAGACGTCGTGCCTTAAATAAAAATGTAATGGATTTGAGAATGAAGCACCAGTGAATTTTATTCATGTTGGCAGAGAATTCTTATTGTAGAAATTGGTAATATCTATTACAGCTACTATTATCAGAAAAATTAATTTTATTATTCTGAGAATCGCAGAAACTAATTTGGGAATTCTATTGCCAAGTTCTAAGTGAAGAAGGGATTATAAACTGTTTTCGGATATATCGACAAACATTTCACGTACTTTGCCACAAATTGAGATGTTTGCAAAAATAATTAAGGCGATTAGGGACTATTACTGAAAAAAACCTTTGGTATCCTCCTCTACAGAGGATTCTAAAGAAAACACACAGTTTGTGCACGTTTGCTAGAATTTTGTAAAACAGCTTGCAAAAATAAAATGTAATAGTTAAATTCATTTTTCTAATTGTAAATTAATGTTTTTAAAAATATCTTTTTATGTATTTACTTCATTTACGCTTTTTGACACGACACTTAATTTTTGATTTTTCGCAATTAAAAATCCTGTTCAGTGAAACACCAAAATCCAAAAGCACACTTGACGAGCATATCGGAACCCTGAATTTGCAGGGTTTTGTGACATGTTTAAATCACAAAACCCGTCAATTTCAAATATTTTGCAAGAAAAGCAAATGTAGGGGAAAACACCTCAAAAACCACTTGTTCTGCACTTAAACACTTAAAACTTGCTTAAACACATACATATGTGTGAACGCCATATTTTGTTAATATCCCATAACATTTTCAAACAAAAATGCAATTTATTTGTTGGTTTTGAATAACAGGTATCTAAAGAACATATCAGTGATGCACAAGCAATTGTATATAACTAATTTTTATTTGTAAAATTATTTTAGCAACTGGCGAAATAAGTATAGATTCCCATTCCCTTAATGTGGACTTAAAGCGTATTAAAATAAAAAACAACACAGTTATTTTTAATTTCTTTAGAGAAAGAAATAAATAACAATGAAAGCCAAAAACATTTTCTTTTTTGTTATTAAAAGTTTTAAAAGAAAATTTACAGAAAAACATGCTATTTATCGAACAAAAAAATCAATTAAGAAGTGAAATATTTAAAAGAAAAGCCATAGCATCAAGATAAATATATATAAGGCTTATAACATTTCCAGAATCTTGTAAGTTTTTCCAGTTTGAAGATGGCATTGTAAAATATGAAATTATCTAAGGGACGAGGGCATTTGTTATGGAAATAACAATAGATGGCAAAACAATACTTGAAATTTTTAACAGCGTGTGTTGGACATTTTAAAATACTTATAAATTGTAATGCTATCCAAGTCGCGCTGTAAGAAATTCCAAATACGGACAACTACAGAAGGACACCTCGCAAAGAAATCTTATTAATTTTGGTTTTCCATGCTCCGTTATTTCTATTAAAATTCAGTTTGGTAGCATTAACCGAATTTTTATGCCTTTAGTTGCGATTTGTTGTCTACCGAATAGAGCTCTTTTAATTAAAAAGATTTATGTCAAAGTTAAACATTTTAAAATTTTTCTTTTAATAGTACATTGATTATTTTATCGATAATTTTTTTAGGTAAAACTTGTATCTCTAATGAAATATTCTTAGTGTCAGTCAGTTTTTACTTTTTTAAAATAATAGAAAAATATTTACTTACAAATTCTTTTTTTATTTTAACTTTTAGGATTCCTCCCCGATACACAATCTGGCCAATACAAAGAAACAGCACATCCAGCAATACCATCAGTCTCAGAATTCCAATTCATTGCAAGCACCAATTGACGATAACGAAACCGAAGCTCTAATAGAAAACCGGCATAAAATCAATATTCAAACTCATTTAGCAGCAGACAATCTTAGGCGAGAGTCGTTAAGCAAACAGTTACATCCGACGAAATTAGTACTTCCACATACAACACGAAATTCCTCTGGTAAGAGGAATCACGAAGCATTCAAAGGTATTGTTCACGGCGGTGTGAGCGAAATTGCTGCTGTTGAAGAATTATCAAATTATGATTTGGAGGGCCCTCATGCAGGCTCGTTGGGGCTTGCTGGGGGTCCACAGCCCAGACGTATACGTTTTGGTAATTTTCTCAAATCTCTGGTGGGTCTACGACCGTCAGTATCAAATCGTAATATTAGTTTTGGTGGTGCAAGCGTTTCAAACAACTCAACAAATGGTTCGGAGCGTGGGACTGATACGCCGCCAATGGCCATATCATCTTCACCGGAAATCACAATCACGCGTACGCCTTCCGAGCAAAATATGGTCGTTATGCGCGATCCCTCAGCCTGCCGTGAATACAATTCTTTTAGCAACCGGGAAAAGTTAGCAAATTTACAACGCGAGAGAGTTTCAAAGTCCGGCAGTACATCATCGCTAAATGTTATGCAACAGAAACTGTGGAATGTCGTGCGAAGGGAAGGAAGTGCAGTAAGTCTGCATCAAGAGAAATCACAATCGATTGTTCATTATACGGGTCTTAGAAAATGTGAGACAGTTTTAGCCTTAACAAGACAAACAAAGTCTCCTTGTTCACCCACAATGAGTGCAAAAGTCGCGGCATCTAATTCCAGAAATCATTTAAGCGAGGATCACGCCACTCGTCTCTTACATACGGGTAGTGGCATATTTAGTGCCAGCGGTGTAGAACAAATACGTCCATTAAATCGGCTGAGAAATAGTATATCCAGTATGAATAACACTTGCTCAAGATGTTCCAGTATCTTATCATTGGCTGCCTCTAGTTCAAGGTATTCGTTGAGTAACTCAATAAATCCTATGGCTCATACTTCCCATCAACACCTACGAAATTCTAGTAACATAAGCAATAGTAATATAAGTAGAACATATAGTCGCAGTCGTGAAGAATCTATTGATGGCGGTCTGCATTTTACCGTTAAGCGCAATAGTCGAACATCAGCATCAGTATCAGGTTCACAACGAAACTCCACCTCCGGTGCCAATAGCACAACCAGCAGTAGAACACCATCAATGACCTCACCCACAGCAACCACCGCATCCACAATTAAGCTTACAACACCACCCACCGATAACTCCTTGTCTGCATCTTTGCTCTCGCCGTTTCCAAACACTTTAGTACCAGCCTCAAAGGAGAATATAAAATTTCCTGCTGAATCATTATCAACTTCACTTACGGTCACATCCCTGTTAAAAGTCAATGGAAAAAAAGAAACGACAAAACTCAATGAACACCATCAGTATGATAATGAAGATGGTGACTACGATGTGATTGATGGTGCGTATAAGAATAATAGCACCAACACCAGTGTCAATACTATCAATAAGCCCTCCTCTACAGCTTCATTCTCCGCCACCTCAACACTTCGACCGATTTCACAAGCGAACGTAACATTTACTGCAAAAGCTGAAGTTGCACCAACAATAACAACAATAATGCAACATTGTAACTCTAATAATGACTCTATCACCTCTATAAGCTCTGCAGCTTTAACGCTACAGCCAGCAGCACGTCCATTTGAAATGTTTACGTGCAAGTTGTGTCTCATCGAAGTCGAGCATTCCATCCATTCAACAACATTACAGCAGTGTGGCTGTCAGTTTTGCACAGAGGTAAGTAAGTTGCTTTTTATTTTTTTATTTTTTTTTTTTCATCTTGTTTTGTTTGCTTTGTTCGCTCTTTAACTGCCACCTTTTTGTTTGGTAGTTGGCTTTGCTCTATTAAATTACCAACTCTGTAGAGTGAGAATTGAATGCAGGAATTTATGTGAACAAAACATATTTTCCGTGTTATGGCTGTGTTTGTGGAAGCATGAATTCTATTTGTGTTCTATGAAAATGCTGAACAGATATTTTGAGCATTTTTCTTTTTAATTTTTTTTCTTCTTTGTTTGTTTAAAATTGAATTTATTCAATAAGCTTTACCGGTGTAAATGATATTTTCTGTTTCTGTTTCTATTTTATTTTTAATGTTTAAAAAAAGAAAAAGGGTACGTATGCAACGAAGTTTTGGTCGCAACCAGGAAATATTTTATGTTTCTAAATGTTTTAAGTTTAGAATTATAAGGGTACCGTCAGTATAATTTAATATTTACGGCTGTACAACAGTTTTCAAATAGTTTTGTTGGAATTATTAATAATTTATTTTGTCTTATCAAATTTTATTAAATACTAGCTTCTGCCCGTGATTTCTTTTGCGTTGTCTACATGTTTTAAAAAGTGAGAAAGTCTACCTTAAATGCACAAATTTCGGTTTACACCGCTTTTTTAACCCACATTAAGATCTATCTGCGATAAAAATTTCATTAGTATCAGTTTAGCCGTTTATTCGTGATTGAGCAACAAACATCTAAACCAAACAAGTTTTAAGGCAGCACCGTTCTGCTTTTTAACCGACATAAAAAAAGAAGGAGGTTATTAATTCGGCCGAATGTTGCTTTTTTATATTTGTGCCTTCAGAACTCTGTCATTTCTGATCCGATTTTGAAAATTTTTGGTAATATCATAGATTATGCTTACAGATTGGTCCCGTTTTAAAAACAGCTCATAATCTTAAAAATGAAAGGGTGTTCCATACAACATACATATTTTCTACGTGTATTATGAATTGTTAAAGGCACTTCTGTCAAATTTAAAACGACTGCGTATTACTACAGCTCCGAAAAACAAAAAATTATACAAAAATAAATCTAAAAATTAAAGGGTGCCCCCGTAATTGATGTAAATTTACTTATATGGGCCTATCTTTTGAACCGTTATAAAAAAACGCTTGCAAATTGGACAGAATGTCGATTGCTATGGCCGTTATAGTAACATCTATTAATATTACAAATTATAAATTAAAGGGTGCGCCAATAGTTCATTACATTTTATGTATATGGCCATACTTTTAAACAGTTGTATACAGACGCTTGAAATTTACAACGAACCTGTATTGCTAAGTCCGCTATGACAACAAGTATTAAATATGGATTTAGAAGCTAAAGGGTGTTCCAATAGTAGATGTAATTTTAAGTGTGTGGCCGTACTTTTAAACCGTTATAGACAGAACGCTGAAACTTAAAAGGGACCTGTATTTCTAAGTCCGCTGTATCAACGAGCTTATAATTTGAAGCTGATAACATTTAAAATTATAAATTAAAGGGTGCGCCAAGAGTTCATTTAATTTGGTATACTTTTAAACAGTTGTAGACAGACGATTGAAATTTACAAAGAACATGTATTACTAACTCCGCTATAACAACAAGTATAAAATTTGGATTTGGAAATAAACGGGTGTCCCAATAGTTGATATAATATGGTGTATGTGGCCGGACTTTTGAACCGTTTTAGACAGACAGCTTTAATTTACAAGGTACATGTTTTGCTAAGTCCGCTATAACAAGAAGCTTATAATTTGAGTTTAGAAATTAAAGGGTGTTCCCAAAATTAATATAATTTGTTCTATATGGCCGTATTTTTTGAACCGTTGTATATAAACACCTTAACTTTAGACAGAATGTCAACTACTTTATTTGGTATAACAAGAAGTATAAAAATGTTATATTCTAAATTAAATAATTGAAATAATCTGATGTATATGGGTAAACTTTTGAGCCGTTACAGACAGACGGTTGAAATTTACACAGAAACTGATTGCTAAATCTACTACAACAGCAAGTGTATAATTTGAATTCTGAAATTAAAGAGTGACCCTATAGTTGCTGCAATTTCATGTATATTGCCAAACTATTGAACAGATGAAAAAGTATAAAGTTTGTAGTTATAAGTGTGTCCCAATAGTTAATGGAACCTAATTTATGTGGCCATACATTTGAGCTGTTATAGGCAGACAGATGAAATCTGTTTTGAAGTCGGTTTTTTTTTCAAAAATTATTATTTATTTTGATTAGTTCTTTTGTAACAACATATCAGCTGTTTATAGTAAACAAAGAAAACACAAAAAAAATAAAAAAAAATTTTACCCTTGCCGTGACTTTTCTGAGCAAGTCTGTTATGACTGACGTTTTTGAGTCATTTTCGATACTGTTTTCAATCGCACTAAAATACGAGCCATTTTTTTGTAAACAGTGTTAAAAATTTTCAATTTACAAAAATTAAATATGTTGCCAACTGTTTAGTACCATTATACCGGTAAAATTGGATGCTTTCGTACATTTGTATGTTAATTCTCTCTACCAAATAACATTTTTTTATGAGTTTAAAATAATTCGAAAAACAGTCATTATCGAGCATTTGCTTTCTAGACTTTTTGTTTTTTAACAGTCGAGTCTCTTTTTAAATGCACAATTAGTGATTTTTGATTTAGCAATCTTTCGAGTGCTAACTGGGTTAACGTTGAATTCTACTTTCTACTGTATCTAACGAAACACGACAGAGCGTCAAAGTAAAAACCAAGCACAAATACATATTTTCTATTGTCCCCTTTTACAATGTAGAATTTTATGGGCTCACATTTTTTTCATTCTCTTTGGAACTTGCCTTTTACAACCGCGAAATGACTAGACATACATAATTTCTCTGTTTTCTTTTATCGTTCTTAATCGCTGTTGATTTTTTCTGTTTGATTCTTTGCAACAGAGCCAGTAACACTGAAATGATACTGAAATGAGAAAAATGTTATGAAGCAACAATATGAAAGTTACGAAGGGTCGAAAAAAGAAACAAAAAATGTCGACCCCTCGCCTTCAAACTTTGTACGTCTGCCTTTCAATTTCTACATTGTAAAAGGGGACATTTAACAGAAACTGATCAGCTGATTCATGACGGAATTTAAAGTTAAGAGCAATTTTGCCCTTACATTTATTATAGTAATAGGATATTTTTATTATATCAAAGTATTAAAAGGACTTTAAATAATTTCTTGCTTAAAAAAAAGCAAGAAAAGTGTCCATTTTAGCACTTACATATTTCAAAAAAAGCACAGAGAACATTGACAAAGCTGTGAAAACAGCCAAATTTTTGTTAAGTTTGATGTGTCAATAATATGTTATGAGTGCTTTGCAACGGCGGGACATGGATTCAATCAGATTTTGTACCTTCTGGAGTATAAGTCGGGTCATATTTAACATTGCCAAATTGCGAACTTGCACACTGGGGTAAAATTATCATTAGAGTATTTTAAATAACAATTATGTTCTACATCTAAACTCTAAACTTTTTACAACTTTGAGCCTTAACAGTGTCTTTTATTCCTCCTTCAGATGTCCTACTATTTATAAGAGGACGAGGATATTTCTTAATAATAATGCCGCATCGATATATTGTTTCTGAGAACATTATCTGATTTTTACGACCATACCACAACTAAGTTTTTTCTTTCCGTGATTCAACTTTTGTGAATTTATCTTTTTGTTTCCAGCGCTTTGAGTTTATTTTATACTTAAACATTTCTTTTCTTTTTAATCAATACCTCTTTAAAATTCAAGTAACTTTCTTTACTTCAAACTGAAAATAAATTATTGTTTTTTCTTTCTTTTAATTCTAATGGTTTTAACTCTTGTTCATTTGAATTATAGTTTTCTATTTCTCCGACATTTAACAGATAAACAAAAATTGACATAAATTCCATTTATTTGTTTTACCTTTTTCAGAAATGAACAATAGACAAACAAACAAACAAACAAGCAAACACATAGACACACACTCTTTCACAAGATATTGGCAACAATGCCATCACCACAACTTCCTCTAGAAGCTGTCAACCAACCATCATTGAATAAGTTTACTGTGCAAGAGTTTTTCCTGTCAATTTTGATGATTGTTGTTGATTGTTTTATTATTTTAGTTTTTATTTATTTATCACTACAGACTGCTCACCTAACCAAACATTTAAATTGTTAAGGGTTGTACAATTACTTCTCAAACTGCAATAAAAGTTTTGTGCACATCTTTTCATAAATTGTTCTCATAGTTCGTCATTGTATTCTTAGCAAATCGTGAACAAAACAAAAAATTATTTTTATTTTAGTAAAATAGCAACGTGCAGTATTTTATGAAAATTGGTATCCTTTGATGTACCAAATTCCAAAATTTCTGGATTTGTTTCATAAATATGTTTTGCTTAAATCAAATCAGTTAATAAATTAAAAATAATATAAAGTTTCCTGCTGTGCCATTGTGATTTTTTTTAGCAGATACTGCAATTTTAAATAACTCTTTTGTGCAAAATTTATTAAAAAAAAAAAAAACTTAACTGTGACAGGCAGAAACGTCAAATCTTCACCGAGTATGTAAAAATGTGTCCACTATAGCAACAGTTGAAAGTGACTGAAGCGTGTCCCAACAGTGACGTGATTTTCACGAACCTAACCTTGTTTTCAAATCACAATAGGCAGCGACTTTAATTATTTTTATGTTCTCTGTAAGAGGTACAAAAAGTTAAAAATAAAACTTAAACATAAAGGGTGTCTTTATGGTGACGTGATTATCGCAAACGTAAACTTGTTTTCGAACAGCAATATGCAGGCAGTTTAAGTTCCAGAATTTTCAATAATTCGGCTAAATGACTGAACCGATTGTAATGAAATTTGAAACACTAAAGGATATTTTCCTCATGATAAAATATGATATTTATATTTATATAAATCGATTTTAACATAAAAGAAAACTATATGACGGGGCAGTAGTGAAGAAGACAAACATGCGATCTTATGAAACTTAACCAATGTTAAGATCTATAATATCCAATTTTTTTTTTTTTTTTTGTATTATATACCGCCTAGAAATGCCTTAAATTAAGCTTAGCTAATTAAAAACAAGAGTGCTATATTCAGCTATGTTAGTAATAAATCGTCTGTCTATAGCTGTTCAAAATTATGGCCACATACATCAAATTAAATGAAATTTTGCAGAAGTACCCTTTACATTTCATAATACTCACAAGAAATATGAATGTTGTATGGCGACACCCGTTAATTTTTAAGATTATGAACTGTTTTTCAAACGGGACCAATCTGTACGCATATTCTATCAAATTGCTAAAAAATTTTCAAAATCACTTCAGAAATGACTTAGTTCTACAGGCACAAACATAAAATAGCAACATTTAGTCGAATTGATAACCTTCTTCTTTTTTTTAAGTCGGTTAAAAAACAAATATTGGGGTGACAGAGGATTAAAAAATAAGAAAAAAAAATACTAAGTACGACACAATCTTACATATAAATGCTCTTAATGGATTTCAAAAAAATTTTAGTATTTCCTTAAAGATCTCTTCAAAAGCTTTTATATGACACCCATATTGATATTTTAAAAAATTTGAACCGACCGATCTTGGTGATTTTCAACTATGTCTAATCGATTGAAGCATTTAAATTTTCCCTAACTGATCTAGTGCCTTGACATAGTTGATTTCAACACTAACACGGACGGAAAGCAGGCAGGCGAACATCGCTCAATCGACGTCGCTATGCATACTTTATGGGTTCGGATATTGATATTCGATATACCCGTTTTTCACTTTTGTGGTGAAGGGTATAATGAAACTAAAATCTAAAGGGTTTTCCTGCAGTGATGTGATTTCAGTTTTTTTATATTTTGAACCATAGCAAGCAGACATTTAGAATTAACATAGAGTATTTAAAAATACACCCGCTATCAAACTAAATGTGAACAATAAATTGAAAAAAAAAATAAAGAGTGTTTCCACAGAGACAGCGATTTTGAGGACTATGTCTTTATTTTTAAACCCGTTGTAGGCAGACACCTTAAAATTTCAGCAGCAAATAAAGAAAAGACACAGTCGCCCTTCGCGTGTAAGTCCAACTCGCACTTGGCAGAATTTTTTCAATAACTTACAGTAGAAAAATAAAAACTTTACTTTTCGTAGCTTAGATGTTTTTTTTTCATTGATTAATCTTCTCAATCGCCTCATTAATTGTCCGTAAAGCTTGCAATAAACCATTTTTTTTTTCACCAAATGCAAAAACTTGTTGCAAAGTATCTTAACTTTGCTTGTTAACATTACTTTTAATGTTTGCACCGTGAAATTTTGAATTTCAATTTTTTTAATTTTTGAAAACGATAAAAGTTTTTTATTGAATTCTATAAAAGTCCTTCAAGGTGAAGTGTTTCCCCGTGAGAAATATTTATTTCAAAACTAATTGCAAACGCCATTGTTTTTTGCATGCCATCCTAATGTCAAAAGGTTTTTATACTTGTATTTTATCGTTTACGGTTTTTCTGCTGTCTTCTGTGCTGTGTTGGAAATCTAGTGGCACAAACGTGTCTAGTTTGCAAAAACTTGCAACAAAGGATTTTGTGAAACGTTGGCATTTATTATCATTGTATTTAATGTGCGCGTGTGTGTGTGTTTTTTTTTTATTCTTGTATTGGAAAAGGGGTCCTTTGTTGTGTTGTTGCTTCTTCTTGTTTTATGACTGTTGGCGAATGCGACCAGCAAACCATCTCAGTTGTAAAGTTTATTTATAAAGCTCTCGTAAACTGACGTACATATCTTGTCAAATGATCTCTTTACAAAAAGCTGAACTAATGGTTCTTTAAATACGAATTTAAAATGTGGGTGTCATATTCTTTATGAGCGAACTTGTGTGTGTGTGTGTGAAACCTAAAATAATAAATAATAGCTTAAATAATAACAAACAAGCAGTCATTCAATTTTTGAGTTGATTCGATTTCTTTTCAAAATTATTAAAGTAAGGTTCACAAAGTAAGATTTCGAAAAATTTTTAAAATATGTCTCCGTTGCTTAAACAAACTTTACATGTGTCCCAAAAGGATGTTACCTAGTAGAAAATCTGATAAAGGAAAGCAGGAATGCGCCAAAGAGCTGGTGCTTCCGATTATTACGTCGAAGCATTATCACCTGTTCAATTAACTCTCCATCTATTGATTTTTTATTTTGCAAGTAGTCAGTCAGTGCAGAACCCAAAAAACAATATGGTATCGCCTGATTAAATCCATCGTAAACGACGCTATTTTATTTTTGTGTTTAATATATGATTAAGAAACGGCGGATAATTCTAGAGAAGGATCCTTCCTAGCTGTAAGAAGTGAACCTCTGGTTCAAAAACAATAGAATTGTTTTTATTTCTTTTGGCAATATCCCTTATTATGTGACTTGTCGAATACTCTTATAGCTCATTTTAATAAATTTCTATTCTTGCATGGTTTTTCTCTTTGCAACTGTCTTTTATTTCAATTTCTTTACATATTTTTCCAATAATTTCCAAAAATAAGAATTTAAAAAACACTCAACTTACGTACAAAGCATATTTCGTCTTTTGTTAAATTTCTTTTAATATTTTTATTTCTCAAACTCATTTTTTAAATGTTTTTATTATTTATTTACAATCAATTCTTAAATACCACAAGACAATTGTACGCAGTAATTGTTTGTACTCGTATAAGTTTGTTTAAATTTATTGAAAAACTTTATAAATAAAATCCTCTTAAAATAATCTGCTTAAAATTTATGTTTCATTCATTATGAGTCTTTGTTTTCTCGACACAAATTTATTTTACATTCTCTTTAAAAGTACAAATATTCTTTATTAAAAAAGAATATTTTTGTCTTTATATTTATCATCAGAAAATTAAAAATTAATAAACTTCCGTTTTGATAAACATGACATATTTACATATTCAAAATTTAAATAATGAAAAGACTAAGAAAAAATATGAACGTTTACGTAACCTCGCTCTAACGCCAACTTTAGTTTAGGTAAGTTTTAAAAGAACTAACGTTTACTTTAACTGAATTGAACAACTTCCTATAAATTAATTTAAACGATTTCTCTTGGGGCTTAATTCAAGAAACAATAAGAAAAAGGGGCAACTTACAAAAACGTGAAATACCCAAATACAAAATATTTGCCTCAGAAGAAAAATTTTTATTCGCATTTTGTGGGATTAGCTACGAATTTTCCTCAAGACCAATTGATATATGATTTTGAAAAAAGGAATCCTGAAAAGTTAGACTCATCATGAAATGCAAGTGGACTTGATTTTGAAACGTATAAATTTCCATAAATATTGTTTGCCTATAAAAGATTTATTTATCTACTTTACAGTGCATAAATCGTAGACAAGAGGTCGTACAGCGTGTCGTCCTTTACTCAAAAATTGAAAATTCACTCAGGACGGATTTTGGTAAAATATAAGTTTATTTTTAAAAGCTAATCATCTGCAGTTAGTTCCCCATTTGTCGGAAAAGGGCGCTCAACTAAATTAAAACAAAAGTAGATTTTAGGTGGTTTAAAAAAGTACTCATTTTATTTAAAAAATTTTAGCGGTTTGATTTTTTCATTATTTTTGGCTGTTTTGAAAAACGTACTTATTCAAAGAAAAGCTTTAAAACTACTGAACTTTTTTAATGTGTGTAAAGATAAATACGTATTTAAATAGTGAAGACAAAAACCATTTTTTAACATAGCAGTTTTTACAGTTAAGAGTGTACTGTTAGCCGCTAACCAGTCGTTGTGTTTTTGGGTTCCTTTACTCTGAAGGATAATTTAAGTAAAAAAACACAAGTCCAAATAAATAAAATTTATGGAAATGTTGCTTCAAGGGATATATTAAGAAACTATAATAGTTTAATATCGGTAAAATGTTTACAAAAGCATTAAGAAGATAGAATAACCATTTTGGACAAATATGGAATAGTACAAATACTACACCCTTTACACATGGTGGTCTGTAGGGTCCTTAATAAGGCACTATCAGTCCAGTATCGAAGCGGTTGGCGTGGATATTGGACTGATAAATGCCTGTATTAAATTTAATTATCTACCTCCAATTTGTCCATTCGCTTTATGTAAACAACGCACTGTGGGTCATACAACAAATTAACAAATTTAGCTAAAGTACCAAAGAAAGAAATAAATGGAAATATTAAAAAATAAAGTGACACGCAAGAGTAAAAAAAAACGTTGTGCTGGTATTTGTAGTCAAACGAATCCTTACGTGGGAAAAGGAAAAAATGTAAATATATTTTTCTGAAAAATGTTTGAATTAGCAGAATAGTACAAACTTTTTATTTTTTACACTGAGACCAATTTGTAAACAGAAAATTCAACTAAGATTTCATTCCACAAACTGTTGAGAACCAACAAAGTTATAAGTTAGAACAAAACACACAGGAATCAGTTCCCTTCTTCATTTTGAATTCGGTGAAAAGGACCTATCTTTAAGAACCAATTAGAATCACTTCAAGGCATCAAATTAAAACACTACCGTGTATGTGTATTTAAAATTCTTTTTATCAAATCTGTTGTAATGTTTGACAAATATATATGCATTACATAAGTAGCGCTGCATTATATCAATGAGGGGAAATTTGGATATGAAAAATCTTAAACCCATATTTTTTTATGTCTTTATAATCATTTTAAAAAGTTTTTTTTTGAGTTGGTATCAAATACTACAAAAATCTGTGATTTATATATGTATTTTTGTTTTTTATAAAATTCTTTTAATGTGCCAGAAGCAAATATCCTTAAAAAAAAATATGTATATATATATATATATATATATATATATATATATATATATATATATATATATTTGCTTCTGGCACATTAAGAGGTCGCTGTACTAAAACAAAACTAAAATGTTAGAAATTTGTTCCTCTACAGATTAAAAGAATTTTACAAAAAACAAAAATTCATATATAAATCACAGATTTTTGTAGTATTTGATACCAACTCAAAAAAAACTTTTTAAAATGATTATAAAGACATAAAAAAATATGGGTTTAAGATTTTTCATATCCAAATTTCCCCTCATTGATATAATACAGCGCTACTTATGTAATGCAGCTCTTCTCTAGTAATGTTAAATATTATTGAAATAAGTCCACACATTTCGTAACCACAGATTTGAATTTCTTTTTTTTTTATGAGCCAAAGCCCCCAGCTGATGCAAGTTAAAATCAAAGGACGTTTAGGATGCTTAAATACAAAATAGCTGGCATTATCAATTTGATACAAAGAAAATGTCAAATATTTGGATTTTTAAGATTTACTGAAGAAATTTTTGCGCTGATCGATTCAGAATTCGAAGCAGTTTATCAAATAAAGTTTTTTCAGTTAGTTATTGATGTTCGTTCTGCACTTTCTTATTATTAACAAAATATGAAAGACTAAACAAAATTAAGAAATGGTCAGATCGTCTAAAGAAATATTTTAAACTCTATTATTAAGACAAAGTCATGTTGAACTGGTATGTGGTCGTTCGTAATTTTCATGAATATAATTGTACATCATTCCAGTTGTAACCATCAAAAAGACGTTTCCCCTCTAGCAAAGGACCCATTATATTTTATTTCTAAGAGTTTTAGGGCCCTTACAACAATGTTTTTTTTTTGGTATTTTTTACTTAACATATTTATGTGTTTTGCTTTCTTCTGTTTTGGAAGGTTTAAATAATTTATGTATTTGAAAATGCGTACTCGTATGTGAATGTGAACATGAATTGTGTAAATGTAATTGAGTGCGAGTTTATCTACACAATTATTTATGGCAATTTAGGTCAGTAAGTCATTACGAAAGTTGCATGTGTTAAGTTTTTCTTGCGTTCATTGGGGTGGAAATTAAAAGTTTTATTCGTGCATCTTTAAAGAGATAAGAAATTAAAAAAATATATTTACATTTGCAGGTATGGGGTAACTTATTAGGTTAAGAATAAATTCAGGACAAGAACTTTTTTTTTTGTTTTTTTTTTTTATAATTGTTACCAGTGCTCACAGTACGACTCCCCATGCTGTGCATTGTTTTAAAAATAGGAAAATATGATTTAGGAATGAGAGTACCGAGTTGAAATTTAAACATAAATACAATTATTTTCAGTTACAGACTCGTTGTGATGTTGTTTTTTAAATTCTAAGGAGGCTGTAAAATTTTAAGACAGCTTGAGATCAGTTTTATATTACGATTTTCTCGCTTATTTTTTCGATGAATTTTTAAAAGTTTCCTTTATTTATGTACATGTGTGTTTAATACTAATAAAAAAAATAAAATAAAGTGAAAAAGTTTTTAGAATGAAGCAAATTTTACGTTAATATGTACACCTTCAATATTAAATATATATTTCCCCTCATGAAGGTAATTATCCGCAGACGTGTCAAACGTTCTTGTAATTGCAGCAGAAAACATAGTATTGGATCGAAAAGAAAGTTATGAAATATAATGTGAGAAAGAGATTGGCCTGCTACTAGTACAGCTGGATTAATAGTGAACACATGTGACAAGATCCTAACATTTCGGATAGTACGAAATACGTACATTTCCAATAGAAAACTATTCCAAAATGCATACAGCCAGTGCTAATGCTACTTTATCAAATGTTTGAGAGTTATAGACAAAAAGCACAGAATAACGTTTTCCATCGTATTCAACGGGCTTTTGCCGATATTTGTGATGGCGATATGATTACTTCGTGGCCAAATAATCCTTCACTAGTGGTTCTTATACTGTTAGTGGAGTAACCTAAAAATCAAACAAACAAACAAACAAACGTTTTCCATTTTCTAATAATTGTTTATTAAGAGTGGTTTGCGTCTTCTGAATCTGGATTGCTGGTTCTCAACACATCCGACTATTTTCCTCAAAAGTTTTTTATGTTCAATAAAAGTCCACTTGTTCAATATGATAAAATCCCTGTGTTGTGATGTTGTCTTAGATTCTGTATAAGTGTAACGAAGAATAGTACTTATGACACAGGTGGCCCAACGCGGTGGGTACATTAATGTTTTATTTTTATAAAGGTGTTATACCACTCTACCTCTTCCCCTCCTTTATAAAGTTGGTTAAAGTCTAATAATATCCCAATGCAAAATTACACTAACAAGTTTCACAACGAAGCACAATTATCATCTCAAAGACAAATTTAGTGCGAAAAATCGTTTCTTTGAATATCACAATATAACCATATATATATATTTTTCTGATATACTTACAATATTTTCGCTGCAGTCTTGATTTAAACACAAATAATTTTATAATATTGTTTTTGTTAAGAAATCAGTTGATTTTTTTTTTGTGATTTGGAGAGGTCATAAAATAATATTAAAACATTTTCGTTAATACTTCTTGCTTTTATTTACAAAATTAGAGGTGTGTACTATTTTAACTCTTAATTTGTCGCCGAATAGATATTCCGTTTAGAAAAAAAATTATGAAAAGCAAAACGTACTCGCTAATTCTGCATTTTTAGCTGTTTTATAACTTGTTTTAGACTTTTGGATGTGCATTTACCTAGACTTAATGCCAATTTTTGTTTCTGTGTGATCTGTGGCATGTGAATTATTAAATATTTATTTATAAGTTTTAGGTTATAAAACCAAAAGCGATTTGTTTAATGATCAGTCCGCTGAAAAGGATCAAAAGAAATAATCTAATGCTGTTATATAATAAGATATATTTTCATCAAAATTTATTTATAAATAAGGACGATAATAGAGAATATGAAAATAAATTAAACAAGCAGCTCGGAATTTCATTACCATACTGTCGCAAAAGCGAGCAAAGGCAAATCGAACAAAAAGTTTTTTCGAATCTTCCTTGTATTCTTTAGAAGATTTTGTGGCGGACCGTCCACATCAAAGATTTTTCCAACGACCACGTTTGGCTTCACAAATAACTGTGTAAACGGAAACTAAATTAGAAGTCTAGGGGTCATTTTACGAACAATGGCATTCGGTTATGCAATTAATGCAGAATTATATCGATCGTATGCCCTCGACACAGCGGAACTATTGCATGCCATCTAGTATCCACAGGATATTAATCCACTGTGTAGACATTATTCAAAATGCTGCCCTGCCTACAGGGGTGTCATTCGAGGAATCGCTCGAATTTCGGAACAAAGACATAAGTTATGTTAGAGAACATCATTCACAAAAAATGTCACGGGAAAATCTTTTAACCATTTTGCTTTGATCAGATTCTTATATATCCTAACCTTCAACAAATTCGTCGAATCGGTAAGCGATTTCTGATAATTCTACCACATATTTGCAAAACGATACAGAAAACAAAACGGGTGCAGAAATAAGCCAAGATAAATATTTTTTTCAATTAAATATAACAGTATGTGTGCAGAATTTTGGATGAATATACAGATAAAAATAAGAATCCTTACCTGTGAAAAAACGGTAAAATCAATCATTACACTTATTATTATCTTGCATAGAAATTGCCACACCCATTCGTTCGAATCCGCCAATTTTTGATCGTGTCATTAAATTAATTGTATTAATTCCGCCAGTATATATTAAACTGTTGTTATAATTTTCGTCGTCTCTGTCTGTGTACTTTGTGCGTTTGGCGAGCCCTTTCGATGTGATAACATCATTTTCAAGCCACATGTTTGTTAATACATGTTAATTTGTACAAATTTTTATGTTTTTAACGAACCACTGTGCGAACGTATCAAATTCTTACACTAATATGATCGGTGGCTTTTTTGCAATTGAAATGAACACTCAAAATATTATGTAGGTAAATTTAAAGGAAAACACACTTTTAACAACTACATTTTCATTCAAAATTGAATGTATTTTTTTATTTTTATTTTTGTTTGTTAACCACCAAAATATTTTAAAACAAATAACAGTAAACAGGACTTTTTTCATTTATTTTAGCTAACAAAAAGTAACCTACCAAAACATTAGCAATTAATGTTTTTGCATTTATTTTAATGAATATATTTTAACGTAGGAAAAGAGTAAAATTAATTTCTCCTTATTTATTTTAACACCCTAAAAATAATTTACCAAAAAAGTAAAAACAACTGTTTTTTTTTAAATTAAACAAATTTAACTCGAAGGCAAAATGAATACTAGGTAGTCGCATGAGGACACAACGAAAAACGCTTGTGTTTTGTTTGTGTAAAATTACGTGTACGTATATGTATACAGTGACAAAAATACAAATAAATAGAAAATAAACAACTTTTTATTATTATAAATGGTGGTTCGCCACTATATAAATCCACTTCAATATCTTTTTCAACAACTTTTATAACAGAAGTTTGCCAATCTGCGATTGTTGGCCTACCTTAACCTTTGTGCATTCTATCTAGTTTAAACATTCCATGCAAAAATATATATATATATAAAGAAACATTTTTTGAATCTGGAAATTAAATGTGAATTTATATGATTTTATTTCAATAAATACAATAGTATTGCGTGTAAAATTTGAAAACAGATTTTTGTGCGCATTGACGGGAAATCGAGAAATTTGTTTAAAATATTCGAGACATTGTTACTCAAACTGGCTATATAATTATTTTAAATTGCAATTTTATGAAAAAAAAAATATTGGACCATTTTTAGTTGACATCACATTTCTTAAGCTTTAGGATGTTATTTATTATAGTGTGTGTTTATAGTGCTTAATCGTAATATATAAATTCTAAAGACGTTATTCAATTATTAAAAAAAATTTTTTTAGAGCTTCTCTTGTCCAATATCTAAAAAATAGCAATTAAAATGTTAAAAAGTCAAATTAATTATATTAATTGAATGGTTTGTATAGTCCAGCTAGTCTAAAGGTTTTTAAAACAAACTTTTCGTCGATACAACATAACTGTAGTCATTTCTATATACAAAAGCAACAAATCTTTTACAACTTGAAATGTTTTGCGCCATCAACTTCAGTCCCCTTTATACCCGCTTTAACTTATCCAGGCTTAAGCCCTTCTTTCTCTACTTCCGGGGCTTAATTCATTCACTACCTTAGCTACGTCTTTGCTTTATCGCTCTTAAATATAGTGAATTTAGTTTCAATTACACATTTCAATTTCGGTACGGATTGGCATTTTTTGCAGTTCTCTTTTATGTCTCTATTATAAGTCGGTTGATAAATATCTGGTGTTTTTAAAGCCCAATAGAACTTTAAATTGTAAAAAATAACACAAAAAATTAAATTTTATCAAAGAATTTTTTTAAACGAAAGATCAGGGTTTACTGAAAATAATAAGAAAAAATGTTTCATCAAAATTTAATTTTTAATGTTGCTTTGTATAATATAAAATTCTATCATGCTTAAAAAACACCCTTTACCTGCAAAAGATTGCATACTGCTAGCCGAACTCTTCTAGACCTCGCAGTGATACAACGAAAAGTGGACCAGTGATTGCTGATATAGCAGTTGCAAGTATATGAAAGAGTTGACGTTTTTTATTCTTAACTTTAAGAAGTTGGTAGTGTTAAGGCGCAGTACTTTATTTTATATTTTTAATGTTTCTTTGTTGACTGAGACAGTTATTTGAGACGGCTGCTTAAACTCCAAGTAGTGCCACTGCTGATTATGGTCGCCTGTTATTTTTTTACATCAAGCACTGTATTAAAAACTAAAAAAGGATGACCCCAGAGCCCTGAAAGGTATGATCTTTGATTTATTTCTAAATTTTAAACAATTTTTCATACTGTTACGAACGTAGATTTATTATTAAACAACTGAAGCAAAAATATAACTTGTTCATAAAAAGAACCACACAAAAATGCTGCATAATTTTGCACGCATATTAAAAAATATTTACTCATAAATAAATTAGTTGCCCTTATTTATTATTCAACGTTCTTTTAATTGACTCATAACCACACGTGAATAAATGTATATAGCTGCCAGATCTTTTCATATTAGAACAATCTAGACGTTTTAAGTCGCCTGTAAAGAAGCATTATAGCTGCGAGCGGTACGACAGAATTAATCAAAATATGAAGCACAGAATTACCGTGTACATACTTTACACAGAGCTGAGTAACTAAAGTGACATCAATTAATTATTTTAGTTCATCTAAAAGCAATACATTTATAAATATTTTTCTTAAAATTTCCATTTATTTTTGCTTCTGAATTCGTTACACCGTCAATTTTTTCTTTGACTTTAAGTGCTGTTGTATCAAAATGTAAAACAACGATCTTTGCACACCAAAAGAAAATGTTCTCTAGTCAAATACACAAAAGCATTAGAATCTTTTTCGTCTTCATACTAATGGATCAGCAAAAATAACAATTTTAACATCACTTCTTGGTGAATTGGGAGATGTATTTTTCTTTTTCTTTGCATTGTTTTTTTAATCCAACGTGTGAGGTAAAAAAAAAACAAAAACTGTCAGTGTAGCTACTGCTGACAGTTACACAATGAGTACAAGTGCCGCAAAGATTACTGTGTTTGACACGACAACCATAAATGGAATTTTTTAAACGGAAAAACATAGCATTTTTATGGCTTTCGTTTTTCTTAAAATAAATTAATTTAGGGAAAATTTTAAAACCATTTCATTTCATTGTTTAAAAATTTTTAATGTCTTCCATTAGCCAATAACTGGTTTTAAACAAGGTGACATTGAAATTTCCAACAAGACTTAAGTGTTTCTGAAATTCAAAATACTGAAAAAATTGTCGTCTTAAAATATTAAAGTCAAAGTTCAACGGATAACTGCGCCGTAAATTCCTGACAAAAAAGGCTTTGACAGAAACGCTTCTGCTCCATATAAAGTTGTGTAACTTTTTAAGTGTATTGTATAAGATGGCAACAAATCAGCTTTGCTTTTTTTATAAAATAATTTAATCTACTCGTAAAATATTTTGAATAATTAAAAAATTTAATTAAATTATTTTCCGCTCCAATTAAAAAAAAACACACAAATTTTTTTATAGCTGATTGCAGGAAAAAGTTCATAGGGCGTGTAATTTACCTTGCAGCTCTTATAGCGTATACAGCTGAAGACGCGTCGACGTGTTACTATTTTTTATTTTACCATTACTATCGCTTTTCTGCTAATTAATTGAATTTATAAACCTTGTTCAAACTATTTATTGAGCCTTCAGTGTTGCTGAGTTAACAATTAGCATTTCAATCTTAAGTCTGCAAATTGTATTTAATTCGGTCCAGCCACTTGTAGAAAAAAAAATTTAAATGTTGTAATTTCAATCAAAGTTTAAATTTCGCAACTTGTTTATTTTTCGCTTCATGCAAGCTGAGAACATTACAACAACTTAGTTGCCCAACAAACATTTGTGCTATATATATTTTAAGGACTTTTAAAAGGGTAAAAAGTAGCTCTTTTTTATTTCTATAATCTCTGTCCCTCAGACTTCTCTCTCTCTCTTTCTCTCTGAAATTGTACCGGCTAGACGCTTGAAATCTTGACGGAAGGTGTATTATTGTGGCCGTAAAATTTAAGGGTAATCCCATTGTACGTGATCTTTTAAAATATATATACTGATTGTGCTCTTGCTCAATTTTAAAAAATAATACTAAGACGTAAAGAGTGTGCCAATGGGACAATGTAATATTTACGTATATTTTGTACCGTTATAAACAGAATGTTTTATACTATGCCCGCCTGAACAGCACATATAAATAAAAAACTAAACAGTGTGCCTCATAGAGACTTGATTTTATTCTTGATAATTAAAATTGACTTAATAACAAACAAAATAAAATTAAAAGTTAAAAGGTGTTCCCAAAGAGACATGATTTTCACATAAAATGACTTGGACAAAAACAGTTCGCATGTGACGTATTTTACCACTCTAAATATAAACTCATGCGACAACTTAAGAATATTATCAAGATTTTGTTAAAATGAACTTTGAATGCTTGTTGGGAAATTAAGCAAACAAAAAAAAAAAAAAAAAAAAAAAAACACCAACATCTAAAAAGCTCCTCAAATAAAATGGAAAAGTAAAAAATGCCATAAACATTTAAGAGTGACTATGAGGGTACTCAAGTGAAACACAACACAGATGGATTATTAAAGTTGTTTAAGTCTTTTTGTTTTACACATTTGAAAAAAAAGAAACTACTTTTTGTATAAAAGACAAAGAAAAGAATAAGAATTAACAACGATCAAAGGACACATAAAAAAGTGTTACAAAAAGACACATAAAGAATCACAAAATGGTTTTTAGAAAACTTTTTAATTCATTTCAGAACTTTGACTTTGCTTTTCAGAAAAACAACAAGGTGAAATGTTTTCTAAGTTAAGACATAAAATAACAAGTAACATTCGACCTGAGCAGTTGGGTTTTAAGGAAAAAAGGAAATAAATAAAAAGATCTTTAAAGTGCTTTAGTAATAATCAAATGAAAAATTTTTAGTCAAACTTATTTTCCTATTTATGTTTTCATTTCTTATTTTTTTAAGGAGAACAGAAAATATTTAGCGTCAAGCGAAATGTAATGCATTTTCTGGATCGCTACAACCTTCATCAGCCTTCTTCATATCCTTCTTCTTACTTCTTCATGTACTGAAAGAGGATATTAACATCATCTTATAAATCAACTATTTTAAGTGAAAAGAATATCAAAAAGAATTGATAGAAAAATCTAATCATAATCCACTATTAGTTGATTACATTTGCCAACCGCATTGCGATAACTTTCACTTGTAGGTCCTTTGTTTACTTATTTTACCATTCTAGGTGTAAAAAATAATCGACAATGTTTTAAAATTATTTTTCAAAATTGCCTATCATTTTGAAATTCTCTAACTATATTTCAAATTTTGCGTTTTGAATTGAAGTATTGCAAAAGTTAAGCATTATATCTCTTGCTTCCAGCCCTTCAGTTTCTTTTTTCTATTTAAAAATACTTAACCAGAAAGATGATCTGAAATAAAATTCATTAACCAACCTAAAGCTTTCCTATTTTACTTAATTTCATAATTCGTAAAGACTTTAAAAAAGATGTGATATTCAGAAACAATACTTCTAATTGTGTTATTTAATTTTGTGGCATGTCATAACGTCTAAGGTTATAATGTCCACTGAGTTTATGTCGTACCAGAAAGTGACATAATATCCATGGACGTTTTTACACACTGGTTTGTAGAAAATCCTTGGTGAGAGAAGCATCATAAAGAAGAAAATCTGTGCGCCCGGCCGAAGGCCAGCTATGCAGGAAATCTTTGGTAAGCGAAGCCATTGTTGTTTTAAGTGCGGACATTTTGGCACTTTCATAAGTTACACAATGTCCATTCTTAAAATGGCACAACGTCCATGTGCATTGACGTTTTGCAGTCAGACATAAAGTGATGCAAAAAAAGGAAAAACAATTTTTTCGATTTTTTTTAAATATTATATTATATCATTTGCTTGCGAAAAATATGTTAAACATGTTTAAAAGTCAAATTTGTTTTAGTTTCTAAGATTATTTCAGATATCCCACTAATATAGCTCAATAGAGTAGCCCTTGGACCTTCATTTGTTCACCAATTCATAATATTCACGAATCTTCTCAAAAAATTTTCAAAAATCACTGTGTTAAAAAACTCTGTACTTGTTGTTCCTTAAGATCTTTTTTGCACATTAGATTTTTATAATCTCACGTAGTACACCTTAGCACAGTTATTACATATCACTCTTAATACGGTCCGGGTCCCAAATTCCCGGGTTAAGCGTTTTAATTAATGAAAGTCAAAATTAAAACGACTGTTAAGTTATTAACAGTGCTCTGTTAACTGAAAAATTAGCTTTGTTAAAAAATTTGGTTTATGCCTCCACTAGTTTAATTCGAATTTATGTTTACACACATACAAAGTAACGGCCGTATGCATAACAAAGGCTTGGCATGAGATTAGCATAAGTGACGAAACCCAATTTTACCCCGATAATAGTCACAAAATGTAGTTGTGGGTCACGGCAACAATCTACAATGATTTTAAGTGCCAGGCCGTACGGCAAAACACACTTATCAATTTCTTACTCATGTCGAACTTCTTTTAAGTTTTTGTTATCCATACGACTGCAAATGTTTATTGTCGTATTGCTTGTTAATTGTTCGAACAACTCTCTTCGATTATTGCTTGTTTTTTTTTTTTTTTTTTGTTATTCTAATAATGAAAATCTCGACAAGGCGGCTTTTGAATTTATCAAAATACTGAGTGAAGCTTTTACTTCAATCTTTTTCTTTTTTCGAATTCTCTTTTGCTTTTAACATATTCCGCTTGAGACAACGTTTCAAACCTTTTAGATTGCTATTAAAAAATCGATATTTTTTTAATTCTATAAACATCATTGACTGATATGATGTAAACGTAAGCCAGCTTATTTTTGTTTCTTTAGGCTTTTTGGTTTTCCAGTAGAAAATTATAACAGAAGCATAAAATTCCTTCCAATTTTTCAAAAAAGCTAAAGTTTATAATGCTCGCAACTGTAGTTAAGTACCCTTCTTTTTAAAAACACAAAAGCTTTGGAATTATTTTTGAAACCAATAACAACTTTGGCTCTTAAACATCGAAGTAAATTTCGAACGTGTTTGCGAAAAAAAGCTAAAAAAATCTTTTTGTTTTCAGCACAACGACGTGACATGCATTTAACACAACATTTAATTCAAATTTAAATATTTCGTTTGTAGCACCCATAAATACCGGACAGGATTTTTTTTTTCTTTTTTTTTGTGGAATTATTAATTATTCACTGTTGACACTTTAAAGCAGTTTTTTAACAAGAAACTACAATAATTTTTAAAAAGTTTCAGGGTCTGAAGAGTGAGAACAGAAGCAAGAGAAAATTACCAACAAAGCAGCACGGCCTTGTTGCAAAATGAAATATTTTGTAAAACGGAATTTATTAACAGAAACATTTACATATTTTATCTTGACTGGTTGAAGTACCAAATAAAGCAAAACTAAAAGGCATTGGAATAAAAGTTACAACTCTATTAGTTATTTCGTTTCATTAAATTTTTAAATTTTCAGTTACAGAAAATCAATTTATTCTTTATTGCAAAATTCTTGAAAGGGTGGCAAGGGCAACGCCAAGCAAATGAAACTCCTTAATTTATTTCTTTTCACTTATGAAATGAGTGCATTTCACTTAAGTACTTTATATTTTTACTAAAACTATTTTTATTAAATAACCTTCCATTATGTCCTTTGACATTAAAATGTAAATACAAATTTGTAATGTTTTTCTTCAGCCAAAAATTAAAAGCAAAAACAAAAAATAAACTTCAAAGCCGCAACACGAAGTCAAACCACGAGTATTTATTAAACCACTTTTTCTTTTTCGAATTTTTCACACTTTCCTTTTATCCACGAAATTTGTATATCCGTTTGTATAAAGGAATATCAGTACTTACAAAATAGCACACTTCAACATACAAACACACACTTGTATGAAAGCAAATAAGAAGAAAAAATTAAACTATAAAAAAGCGGAAATTTATTTAATAGAGCATTGCAATTGGAAAACATGTTTATTTTAGAGTTTCTAGCTGCTTTTTTCATCTAGCAAACGAATGCAAGAAAAATTTAGTCTAACTTATCTCTGCTTACACTTTGCCCTTTTGAAAGTGATACTCGTAATGTCAAATACCTAACAAATGATGACACTGCCCCAAATGCAGTAGTTTTTCCAAATTTTTCTTATTTTTAATACTAGACTTGAAAGGATCTTGCGAGAATGTTGCCAGAACAACTGTATGTCTTACCATAAAATGATATAATTTGGGAAGCTGGTGCATGAAACTAAATTTTGTTGCTTTAATACGCAATGCACAGTGGAAAACATCAGTAACTTCTAAACGGCCAGACTTGGATTAAAACTCTTAATAGATGAGATTAATTTTTTTTTTGGTATGTCCCCTGTTCTTCGCTCAGTTCTTCATCTCCTAATTGATTGATTTAGAGGTCCACTTTATGGACAATAAGTAGCAAACTGTGAAAACTTTATAAGTATCTTCTAATGATTATCAATTGATATTTGCTTAAACTAAAAGTTGAAATTCTTACCGTATTATTAAGGCCAGTTAAACCTTTGGTTTCTTCGTCAAATCGTTACAAAGAAGCACGAAATCAATACTACACAAAAGCACCCAAATGTCTGTTCGTAAATGCATCACTGAAGTATATTATGCGCAAATAAAATCAAAAATCTAATCATAAAAATGGCTGATGCAATGAACGTCTTTTTCTGTTTAACAATTTTAATAGAATTAAATTTAATTTTTTTTCTTTAATCTTCTTTTTTTAGTATGTTACACAAATTTTTATCATTTTTATATCATCTAGTTGACAAATAGAGTGTACTATCAATTTTTCTATTTTCACAGTATTTCTTCGTTCGTTAATGCAAACACTAAAATGAGAAAAATAAAGCATACGCAACACCTGATTAGCAGTGGCAGTGCAGAATAATCATATTATGCAGAGCACTAATGCATTTACGAACAGGCCCTAAAATACCACTGTGAGGATTCGAGTGCAATCAGTTAAATGGTTTATCTTTGATGCTCTTTTAAATAGATAGAAGATTTGTTAAAGTTAAATTTTATATTTTTTATTTCCAGCTTTTGGAATAAGAGCTCTTTAGTTGGCAACTTAATTCATAAAAATGAATATTTTCGAAACATTTTTTTTTTAATTTTTCTTCTTTTTTCTTTCTTTTAATTTAAGTTTTCTTAAGAAATCATTATTATTCTGTGTTCTAACAAATGCAATTTAAAAAAAAATATATAAAAAATTTGAAAACAGAATAAAGAATTGCTTTACAGTTGCATAAATTACTTTTATACAATTTCATTTGACATAATGTAAAACAATGTTAAATTTTACTATACATTGCTTTTAAATCAGGCCGATACATCAAAATAAAACCATTTTCTGTTTAACAAAACTCAATCTGTTTATTCAAAAAAAAAAAAAAACATTCTATCCAAATATTAATTTAAAATTTATTAAATTCACCTTCAACCTCAATAGCTCAATATATCGTTGGCTACCAAAACTAATATTTGTATTATCTTTCAAATAACATCAATTAGAAATGAAAACACAATGCTTTTATTCGAACAAATTTAAATAGACAGATGGCGAAACTTGCTCTTGCATTTTGGCAACAAATTAATAAATCAATAAATTTTTATTACTTAAGACAATAGTTTTAAAGCAAGCAAAAGTAATATTTAACAACTATTATTATTATAAACATTATTCTCTGCCAAAAGAAGTCATAGATAAAACCGAAGTCTTTTACTTTTTTTCCAAATATTTCAAACTCAATAAATTTGCTACACACACACACACACATCCCCATCCATAGACATACTTATTCCCATAAAAATATTATCCTTTGTTCACGTTAAACAAAGACTGTGATATTATTGCTCATAATTCTCAAAAGTACCAGCACCTATTGCTCCCCAACTGGCATTGGTACACAGTTTATCTGTGTTCTTTGACGAAGAAAAATTACAACAACAAAAAAAAACAAAAACCAACCAACTTAAAAATGTTCTTTCGAGTCAGTGAGCTTTACGAAATGAATCAGTCGATGCTTAGTCAGATCATGAATAAATATTTTTCGCATTGCAGGAGAAGTCAATCCTTGAGTAACACATACGTTTATACAGAAAGGAAAAACTCAATGTGAAACCATTTAAGTCGTGTGAGTCAACGATAAATGGGAAGGTACCTTCTGTTGAGAAATTGATAATTGACGGTACAGTGACTACCAATTAAAAATCTATAATTTTTTATGAATTCTCTTTGTATTGTACCATTGATGCACATTTTTATTAAGTTTTTAAAGAAACAAAATTTATTTCTAATGCTACGGTATTTTATGATTATCAATGTGATATAAAAATGTACACAGTAAATGGCATACATGGGAGTAATTAATTAGATGCACTAATTTATTGACAATTTCATTAGTATTGAATTATAAATAATTCTATTGGTGTTTTTAGCATTACTATTATTTTCATTGATAATTTGTAAAAAGCAAAGTCATTATTAATGGTTTATTATTAAATGGCATTACCATTAATAAACGTTAATATATAAAATAGATGTAGAGAATTATTTTTAAAATTTGGTGAAGTATACATGTTTTAGTATTCTTATGAAAAATGAGACACATGCACTGGGGTGTTGGGAGATTTTAGATCCCCTACATCAAGTTTTACAATCAACTAACTTCAACTTCTAAATTATGAAAATTTTCAAATATAGATCCATCTTCAAAAGGGTGAACCTTTATTTGTTTTGAGTATAATTCTCTTTGAAATTTACTTTTCAGAAAACATTTTTATTTCTCAATTGTATTCAGTAATTAAACATTTACATTGAAATTAACTACCATTAGTAAAAACAGCTGTAATTATAAAAAATCATTAGCATTAGTTTTTTTCATTGTCATTATTTTAAACTATGCCAATAAATGAACTTTCAACGATAATGAAAAATACCAAGTATGGTAAATTTAAAAATTATAAAAATATATATAAACTCTCACAAAAGTTTTAAAAATTTCCAAAAATGTAATTTTTCAATTTTTTTATATTTCTTAGGAATAAATAGTATTTCAAAATAATTCATATATTTTTATACTGTTAAGTCCACGACCGAAAATCTTTTAAAAATTGCTATTTTCTAGTAGAAATAAAAAATGTTAATTTACTTTAATCTTGCTTAATGAAATGTATTACTGCGGGGAAAACGTATCCATATGGCCATTTCGCTACTGCTTATATAGCTCATCAGTGAATTCTACTCAAATTTTGTATAAAGAACCTTAGAGTCTTATATCAAAAGCTAAATTGATTAAATGAGAACTACATCGAATCAACAAAGCGAAAACACAATGAAAACTTAAAAAAGATTTATATAAGAACACAGCAAACATTCAGTAACTAGTAAAAGATTCTAAAATAAAAAAAATTAAAATAATTTTTTAACCAAATATTTCTTAAAAAGAGCATTGCGGTTGTGTACCCTGCATATTCGACTACACCTTTACTGTAGCCATACGATCAATGCAATTGGGCGATCTGTTTAGACACTTTAAATTTATCCATTTTATATTCCCATATTTATAACATCTTGTTTTCGTTACTAATTTTCTAAATCGTGTCCTTACAAAACATCCTTTAGGCCATAGCACTAGAAATATGATAAAATAAAACCAGAAATTGTGAAAAAAAAGGAAAATTTCTGACTTGTAGCTGCTCAGATGTATAAATAACGAGTTGCATTAAGTGACTGAAAGGACGAATGAGTGACTGAAAGGACGAACAGATTCACTAGTCTAAAAAGAACGCAGGGATTGGTATGTTCAGAAATATCATATTATGTTCCCTGTAACAAAATATTTGTTGACAATTGCTCATTTAAAAATGATTTCGTACAAAACTTCCACCATGATTAGTTTGGAATAAATAATTTTTGCTGAAATTTATTATTAATCTAAAATAATATAGTATTTACAATCACAACATAATATTAATAAAAATAATATTTTAAATTTGTCTGTATACAAAACTAAAAGCGTGCGCGCAGCATTTAATTTGAAAAATATTTATTTTTTTTTTTTTTGTCTAAATCTGGAAGTGCATGAAAATAATCTTATGGCTGAAAAGCTCAAACCATTATACTTTCCTTTAATATATTGAAAGCTTTCTAAGCCAGTAAGTGAGTACCTTTCCTATGTTGCCAAAAAAACAACATTATAACAAAACCCCTAAGTACTGAATATTAAATGGTGCTTCTTCTATTTAGTCGTACAAACCCCACCTCTACGGTCACTTCGCTTTTTTAACAAATCTTTAACTAACAGGAGAACCATATTTAACACACATTCATATATGTACATGAAATCATCAACTACTAATCCTATAAGACCATCTTTTCAAAATATGTTATTCTTACTTTCTGCCAACATTTGATATCAAATGATTATAACATCATATTTCAACTGTTCATTTGCTGGCCAAATATTTAAAATATATTTGAGTGTGTATGTGTATGTACATACATGTGTTGTATAATAGAATTGTATTTGAATATACATTTCATTTTATTTACTTTTGTGCCTCGTTAGTTTGTGTGTTGAGAGAAAGGGCAATTGTGTGTTGTATTCAAATTTCACTTCTGATATTTGCTAAATGCCAAATTGGGTGTGACATGTTTACGCCCCACCGAGCAGTGACTGTTAAATGCAGTTGAAGTATTTATTTTCAATAATTTCTAAAAGTAGTAAAAAAAAGGAGAGTAGGGTTATAACGAGTTTATGTCCTTTTGCAAGTCTATTAATCTAATGGTTTTTTGGTCCTCAATGTGTTTTCTCATTACAGCTGTGAGCGAAAAAATGGAAATTATATATAATTTTGACTGTTATATTGTTTAGTAGCTGGAGGGTATAGAAAAAAAATAATGATGTGTCCTTAAATAATATATTGTTCCATTCTGATTACATTTCATGTAATTGAAAGTGGGGTTTCTTTTTGTTTGCCCGATCTGAAACTTATCCAGCTTTTTTTTATGAGACTGAGTTCAAGAGATTGTAAAGACTAATTAGAAGAAAATTATTGACTCCTTTAAAAGCAGCGATTCAAGTGAATTAAATGCTTTGAATTGTATTTTTGCATTAGTAATATGTTCGATTTGAATAATTTTGTAGCTGAAGATTGTACAACAGGACACATAACCAATGATTCCATTGATCCTCCAGCATGTTTGACCGATTTATCGATATTTAAGCATCGGTGCCAAATTATTTTAATTTAAGCTACACAGGACCTAAGCCCCCCGTCACCTGACCCATTTCCGTTCCACAAAGTTAATCATTTTCATTTCTTGACCATGAGTGTTTTTGGCAGTTCTCTTTGCAATCAAATAGAGCTTTTTAATCCACGGCGCAGAATGTGTTGTTAACGCACCGCAGATTAATTATTCTCTGTACGATCCATTTGACTAAAGTTAAATTAAAATAGAAAAATTTAATGACCTATAAATGACCGCTTTTTAATTTTCTTTTCTCGAGTGAAATTTTGATTTAAATTTTTGGCATCCAGCAGGTTTATTTTCTTTAAAGAGAAGTCTGATTTTAAAAAAGTATTTTCTTTCCTGTAGTGCCTTAAAAAGCACTATTTATTTATTATTATTATTTAATATGATTAATCAAATTTTCTTTTCTTAGTAATAAGCAAACATTGCATTTTAAATGTGTGCAAGAGAAAATAGTCCACATAAAAAATTTAATTTTTTTTTTTATTTTTTGGTAAAAGTTCATACGGTCTACAGTTTCATTTTTTTTTTTTGCTCTCAGTTGTGTGTTATTATTGTATCGTTATATTTATTGCTCTATAAGAAAACTTTAACTTGGACGGATATACATTACGACGAGAACAATGAATATAAGGAAGATGTAATTGAAATATTTAAAAATTTATATTGAAAAATTTATTTTTGAAAAAAGGACTGTATTACTTTCCCTCGTTTAAACCCAGCAGCATAGTCTCGCATCATTGCAGGATCACAGCTGCCTTGTTACTGTGGTTCCATTGTTAAGAGGTGTGGGCGACACTTTATTTCTTGTTCATAAAATGTGAATGTAAGAACTGAAATTTGAGTGTCAATCTGCAGCCCATTTGTTGTAGTTTTCTAACAGATCTAGCCAGTTTATAATTTTTTTTTTTTTGCCATAAGATGTGTAATAATAATGGTCTGTTTAATTTTCCGTGTTGAGTAATTTATTAAATGCATTTTTTTCTAAAAGAAAATTTAGAAATTTTAAACAACATATGCTTTTGTACAAAAAGACGTCAATGCTTAAAAAAAATTATAATTTTAAATAATAAAGAAGAAAATTAACAAAACTTCTTTGCATATCGTTACTTGAAATATATGTAATGATGCTTAAAATGTATGAAACTGATAAAAAAAAAAATACATCCCGTAAGCAATTAAATTGTATCATGATATTTTTCTTAATTTGTTTGAAATAACGGTTTATGCCACCAATTAAATAAAAAATGAATTTCAACATTGCCTCAACGAAATATCGCCACATTTATGAAAACTTCTCATGAAAGACAAAATGACAAGAAGGTGCTTTTTTGCCAGCAAAGCTCATTTATAGCATCACATATCCGAGGTGCCATTTCGCACATATGTTAGTCGTTATATTCAATAAACTTACAACACTAAGTTCTCTATTTTTTTCAAAGGCTTAACATACATTTTCATTTCAATGCACTAAAAATCCACTAAAAACTTGAGTTGAGAGTTAAATTGAAAGTTTACACAATTACTGTCAAATATAACATAAAACTATAATTTTTTACTGAAACATGCCAATTTGCAGTTAAAACTACTTTAAGTCAGTTAATATCAACTGGGAACACAAAATCACAAAAAAAATCTAAAACAGATTTTTATTGTATTCATTATTCCATCTGGTATGAACAGCCAATCATAACAGCAAAAACGTGGTGGTTGCTTTAGAAAGGTGTCCTTGTTGTTGTAGCAGAAAGACTCTACTCTCATATCCTGATCGACTTTTAACCCATAGAAGCCCCACAACAGGAACAAAAAGTTACTACAACCCCTCTTAAAACCTCTTGTGAAAGCATTTATGTTTCGATGGTGCACTTCTTTCTGTGCTTTTCATAATATTTCAACTAAATTCTTTTCATAACCTACAATATGAACTGAATTTAGTTGGTAATTTTTATCCCGTTTTATTTTATTTTCTAATGCACGTTTATGTCAAGTGCTGATTTGTGAATTTTGTTAATCGCTTTTAATAACCTGACAAAACGTTAAACGATGACAAACGAAAATTGCTGAAATGATATGGAATGAACTTGCTTTTTTTACATATATCTCTTATCTTATCTCTTAGCTTTAACGTGCCAATATGTTTTTTCTTAAGCACTCAGTTGTTCAATGGTTGCATTTTACATATTCAAAGTTATAAAGTTATTCAATTGAAAACATGTCCAATAGCATGAAATTAGTTTGTTAACATTTAAAGAATAAATGGAACCAACAGATTGGTTGAACAGAACAATGTAAAAATAATCCGAGTTGTGCTAATAATCAGTGGACAACAAATTCAATATTATTTACTTACAAGAAATGTTCTGTGAATACTTTTGTTTTTAAATGGCCCAGAATTATACGAGGGCTGCTATATATATTTCTGGCCTGGCAACACTGAGTGCTGCCAAGTGCAATCTGACATTTCCATTGGAAAGTTTGTCATGTTTAAGCATAATCGTACTCAAAACGTTTTGACGTACGACCATTATTAGTTTGTTTACAGAGACTTGAAAAAATTAATATAGAAAAAAATGGAATTAACTCGTGAACATTTTCACATCATCATTTTTCACAACTTTCGATGTGGATTATCACGACAAGAGTGCATTGATGAACTTAAATCTTTGTATGGCGATGAAGCACTATCCTATAGCACTGTGAAAAATTTGTAAAATAAATTTAATCGTGGCCGAAGCTCGCTCAAAGACGAATTCCGTGAAGGTCGTCCAAAAACGGCTGTTGTGCCAGAGAACATTGATGCCGTGCGTGAACTCATAATGAAAGATCGACATGCGATATACCGAGAGATAGAGACATCCTTGGACATTTCTTCCACCAGCATACATTCGATACTGCATGAATACCTGGCCGTAAAAAAGGTTTGTTCTCGTTGGATACCGCACAATTTGAAAGTCGCTCAAAAAAAGGCTCTTGTCGATTGGTGCAAAGAAATGTTGAAAAAATACGCTTGCGGTGCTTCAAAAGACGTTTATAAGATCATCACACACGAAACAACAATCGACCGTGTGGGTCTTCAAAGACGAGCAAAATCCAACGAAAGTTGTTCGTGGAAGAAGCACTTCGAAGCAAATGGTCGCCTGTTTTTTCGGCAAAACTGGTTATGTGGCGGTTGTTCCGCTTGAGCAACGTAGGACGGTCACTTCTGAGTGGTACACTACAATTTGTTTGCCTGAAGTCATCGGAGAAATTCGAAAAACCAACAAGAGAAGACGAGTTATTGTTCACCATGACAATTCGAGCTCTCACACATCGGCTCAAACCAGAGCATTTTTGACCGGCCAAAACGTCGAATTAATGGGTAATCCGCCGTACAGCCCTGACTTGGCACCTAATGACTTCTTCTTGTTTCCGCACATCAAGAACAAAATGCGTGGTCAACGATTTTCGTCGCCAGAAGAAGCTGTTGAAGTGTTCAAAAACCATGTTTTAGAGGTGTCTCAATCGGAGTGGAAAAAGTGCTTCGACAACTGGTTTGAGCGCATGCAAAAGTGTATAAATCATGCTGGAAGATACTTTGAAAAACAATAAAACCATTTTTGATTATAAATATTCGCATTTTCACTATTAGGCCAGAAACATATAGAGCAGCCCTCGTATTGTTACATTGAAATTTTTGTCATAGTCGAATTATTAAAATGAATATGTCAACCTTATAGTGTAGCAACAAATCAAAATTTGTATGTATTAGTGTTATCATTTGTTCTACATACTTCACAATATTTGGGCCTAGATTATAGATTTTATACTTACTCAAAACAGGTATGAGGGGAAATCAATGAGTCTTTCAAAAATCCTGCTACGTTGAAAATATTTGCACACAGCAAGATTTGGAAGGATCATTAAAGAAAACCTATAGATCATTTTTAATTGATCTTCTGTTTAGCGTAAGAAAACTTTTCTTGTGGGAATAATTATGTCTTAAATGTGGGCGCAAAACCTAGCAGTGGGGATTACTCTGTGCTGCCCAAAAAGGTCTATCTATGCTACTTAATAACATATAATTACTTTTTGTATTTTTTTTCACTAAACAAAGCGGTGGCCGTAAACCCTTTAACTATCTTTGCCTTTCCGTTTGTTTAACTGTTGTGTGAAACATTTTGATACGGAAGTGGATTTTTTTCGATTTATCTCGTGATGCTCTTAATCGCGTTCTTGTAACAATATCTCGAATTTTATATTCGTAGGACTTACTGTTGAAAGTTTACACGAAACGTGCAAGTATTTATTTAAGTTATTGACATGAAATCCAATGCGATGCATATCTTTAAAAAAAGCTCTCAAATTCTTGTCACGGTGTAAGAGATATTTTACCCCATATGATCATCTACCATACTCACCATCAATATCTGACTTTAAATCGGACATAAGTTCCCATGTCCAAAATCTGTTGGGCAAATCAATGAACCATTTGTTTTAACTTTGATAGTTAACAGCTGACGTTTCCCATTCTTGCTGGCTTATGCAAATAAGCAGAAACTATTGCTAAGCTCAAGACCAAAATCATCCAAAACGCAAAGACTGAGACATAACATAACAGGCGCATTGGTAATTTATTTCAGAATTAATATAAAGAAGGCTTTTTTTTTTTTGATGGAATAAAAAAATCAAAACTGACTCAAAAAATACGTGCAAGCGTTTTATTATGGTGCTTGATTTCAAAAATCCAAACATCTGTTAAATATCAGAGTTGCACAAAAAATCAACAAAACTTAAATACTAAATTCTGATTGTGGCAACCCACTGCCTCTTTTCGTTATCTTCTTTCTCACTACCAAATTTCGTAGTTCAATTTAAATTAAAATACCAAAAGTTCAAAAGTTTAACCAATTTAATTATATAGGAATCGTGAACTTTCACTTTCTAATGCTGCAGCATTAGATTCTTTGGAAATCATTTTTGTTTTAAATTCTTAATAATGTTTTTGTGAATAACGATCCCTCATAAAATAAACTGGATTTGAGTTGTTAGAAATCTCTAATTACTCTGTCATCACTAAACTATTTGAAATTGCAACAATTTGCAAAATGAATTTACTGAATAAACTGTAACAATTTGTAATATTTATTCTCTGAATGAAAAATTTCCTCATTAGATTTTCTTTGAACAAATAACACCACACGCACATGAAAAACATTTATGATAAAACACTTTCACATACAAATGTTCTCTATAAAGACATCATTTATAATTCTTAAGTCTGTCTAATGGCACATTGCGTTGAAGCATCAGTTTGAGAATTAGTAGGAAAAAAGAAAAAAAATATTAAAGTTCTAGTTCCATGGGTGGTGAAACAATTGCCGGCAAGTGGGGTGAAGCGGGTAAATAAACTCAGTAAGAAATACGAAAACATGCATATAAGCGAGAAAACAAATTACAATAATTTGTAACATTTTACATGAAATTTAACACATACTTTGCACTGTATTACAAGTTACAAATAGTTTTATATATTTTCTTTGTTATGCCATCATCTGGTATTAATACCTCCAGTAATTCCTCCGGTCCCTACTCTTCTTTTTTTATTTCTTATTTTATACATTGGCTTTATGTTACACTACTTTGTTGTTGGCTTTTAAAAGCAAAGAAAAACCTTCTCAATAAACTTTTTAACAAAAGATCGAGAAATGTTCGACAGGTCATTGTTTTTCCTTTTACAGACTGGCAGACAGTTTGTCCAATTGTTTTATGCAGGAGCAATATAAATCTAACAGACCAATCTAAACTAGAGCGCCAAGCGCTACGTTGCCTTTCACCTAGCGTTAACGTTGAAATGTCATACCTAAATAAGAGCGTCAACGTTGTACCTGGAAAAGTAAAGAAACCCACGAATAGAATTGTAAAACAGAAATTAAGCGCTAGTTAAGCAAAGTACAAAGTAACTAAAAAAAAACAAACAGCCAACTTCACTATCTACCCACCTCTTTGTATGAGAATGAGACTTAGTTTGACTGATAAATGATGCTTTGTTAGCACCTTTAATTTGCAAAAATAGAAACAAGTAAAAAAATTATATGTGTCTAAAGCGGCTATTAGACGATCAAACTTCGCCTGTGAGAGAGAATGTTTTGCTATTACACGATCATGCCAAGTTTGTCAAACATCAGTGCGCAAGCAGATTTTGAATAGTAAAGTTCGTATTTGTGATAGCGCTTGAACTAGTTGCAATATGTTTATTTTTTTTTATTCAAGCTTTTTAATATTAACAGAAGAACACAAAACTTAAAGCTCTAAACTTACAAATTAAATTATGTTTATTTATATTCAAACTTCCGTTTTTATAAAAAATTAATTAATTATTGAATTACATTTTCGTTATAAGAACGGTAATGAAATTATAAAAATATGAGTGCAATATCATTTATTTATAATAAAGCAAGTTTTAAATTGTTAATTTTTTATTTTACTTTTAACCTAAATTAACATAGCCATTAATAAGAATTTCAATGTAATAAAATTTACCTATTACTTGTAATAATTTATCAATACATATTATCTTTATTCGCTTTATATTTAACTCGTGCGCTTGCAAAAACACAAATGAAATTTAGAACGTGTTTGACAAACACGCTATTAAACGAGTATGATGGTATGATAATATCAAAAATTTTGATTTTCATCCAGCGCTGCTGACAAACATGAAATTTACCCTATTACACGAGTTTGATGGCTTGTCATCAGGCCGTGCTCACAGGCGAAGTTTGATCGTCTAATGGCCGCTTAACAGCCAAACCTCAACCGGTGCTGCAAACATTGTCCTTTTTTTCGAAAAGCTACATAAAGTTCTTTGAAAATACAGTTGAGCCTCGATTAATCGGGCCGTGCAGCACTCGTATGTTTTATTATGTAAGTCCATTTCCCCTTTTGAAGTTTATGTGTCCACTCATAAGAATATAGTTGCGCTTTTATTTATTTAATAAGTGAAATTTGATCTGCTAACACCTGCTGTAATATGATGGCTTCTTCAAATATTAAATTACCAAAAAGTGCAAGAAAATTTCTTTCAATTAAAGACAAAATTACTTTGATTCATGACTACGACATAAACATATCTGTTAAGTTGCTGTTTCTGTATATTTTAATATAACTTCAATTAACCGTGTATTTCGTTTATCCGTGCTGGTTCCGGTTCCACGAGAGCCGCATAATCCAGATTTAACTGTAGTACAAGTTTACCTCAGCACCACTCTGTTTTTCTCTTCTTTTTGCTTGGTTTTGGAAATTTGTGTGTGCTTTTTTAATTAGAGTTTGTATTTTCTCAAGAACAACAATAACAATAATAAGTTTTGTTATGAGCTAAGGATAATTTAAAATGTCAAGTGCATAAAAATATTATGAAACGTTAAACAAAAATAAACAGAAAAAATGAGGAAAGAACGTCTTTAAACAAGTTTTGAGATTTTAAAGGCCTAAAAAACAGATATTTAAATAAAAAATTTAGGTAATTAGAATAAATCTCCCCTATTAAAAAATTGCTTAGAGCAGATGAGAATTATGTAATACAACTCATTTAAGAAATGAAGAATAATATGAGATTTTGATTGACCTCTTTTGGTTTCTTACTTTCTTTATCCAGTGGTTAGTTCTTTACTAAACTTGAATTTATTAAGTTCTAGCGTGTCAATTATATTGTTAAGATCCTAAAAATATTTTTAAATAAGTTTAATTTATAAAATAGCGGTTTAATAAACAAAATTGTACTCAATTGGTTTACAGTGATAACTTCTGTGTTAACCTAAGACGTCTATTTTCCTTTTTATTTATCATTAAACAAAATCGGTAAACCAAAATTCGTTGTGTATCTGTAACATTTTTCCAACACATTTTATTGCAAAATGTTGAATTAAAATTGTATTTTTATTAAAAAAAAAATGAAAGTGTGCGCTAGCATGTCATTGTAACCATTTGTAAGACTTAAACCCAACAGGGATTAAAAATGTACAACCGTCCTTTTTATTATTTCTAAAGTTTTTAATATAAATTTACAAGAGTATAAACTTACATCAGTTTATACACACACTGCCCAACAATAAGAATTTAAAAAAATGTAAAATCACCAGAGCCTTAAAACAATAAAATGTATATCATAAACTATTTTAAGATTTTACTTAACTGTTAAACAAAAGGAGCATTTGAAAAAATATAAAATAGAAATATGAAAATGGAAATGGAAATATTTTATCCTTTGTGAAAAACTTAAATAATTTTCTAAATGAAAATCTTTACATATCTTTCAAATAGACGTTCAAAATAATAAAACTCTAAATTATCGAAATGTCTTGAAGTATTTTTTTTTATCAATTTCAGAATTATATTTTTATACTGTTGCCGTTAATATCCACGTAAAAATAAAAATTTCGTAAAAAAATCGGTTAAGTTCCAGGAGGTCCAGGGGTAAAATAAATGTTTGTAAAATTTGTTAATTTTTAAGCAACAATCGTCTCGATAAATTGAAGAAAAATTATAAAAAGTCTGTACTTTCAATTTTTCAGTGCAAATAACTCGCTTACCGCTTAAGCTTTGCTTTTAAACTCTCTTAAGAGCTTTTAAACTGTAAAAAAGTAAATTTGATGAAATACAAAACAATGACAGACAGACCTCTTGCGTTGCTCCTGATAACATAGAAGACGTCGGGTTCATTACTTACATTCGAATACTCGGGCTGTACAAAATTTCTGATAAATTTTGTTTCCGCCCCAGCATACATTCCATAAAAAAAGTGTGATGGTCGTGGTCATTATCGGAAGTTTCAAACGCCGGTTTGTTTAAATTTTGCTCCATTTTTCAATTGTTTCTAGTGAAAAAAATAAACATCTTAAAAACAATTCTCAATCATATTTTAAGTTCTTATTTTAAGTTAACTTAATGAATTTTCTCTAAAACAGCCAATTCGGTTAAAAGTGGACAGGCACTGCCGGGATATGCTTTAAGGATTATAATTAGTGAAAGACATTAACATTTTTCGCGTTTATAAAATTACTAAGGGGCCCATTTTGTCAATAAGATTAGAAATAAAAATAATTTCCGATAGTGTACCTGTCTTTTACTTGCATTGTGTTACTTTTGAGCCGTAATAAGCAGACCATTATAACTTTTAACCAGGGCTTAAAATTCAGCAGCACCAAAAACTTTTTTGACTGGCGACTGAACTAAAAATAGTTCCAGTTTTTATTTTCAACAATTTGACTGCTTAAAATAGTTGGACTGAGCACACACACAATTAAAAACCAACTGAATTCAGTCTACTATTTTCAGCAGCGAAACGAACACACAGCGTCTGAGTTTTGAGTTTGCTAACAAACAACACGCAACTTAAAAGCCAGTTCATGTGCGTTATGCAGACGTAGTTTTGTTTTTTTTAGTAACGCAACACATATAAAAATGTATGTGGATACTTTAACTGAATATTTGTGTATTTGTACACAGTTTTATTTCTATTCAAAAAAAAATATATCTATTGTCATTGTTGTGTTAATAGGTATAAATAGAAATTTCGTTCATTTTATATTGTTTGTATAAAAGTTTGATTGCAAATGTCTTGTTTAATGTGTATGTAATTAATTTTAAAAGAATAGATTTTATGGTTAATTTTTTAAATTGTTTAAAAATTTTCTGGCTATTTATTAATTGTTTAAAAATTTAAATGGTACTACACAATTAGAGTATTTCTACTCAACTTACTTACAAGCGGTTTAAAAATTGAATTTTAAATAACAGTTTTTACATGAATTTGTTTTCAACTTGGAACTTTTTTAATAATTAAGTTAAACTCAGTAAATAACTTGGGTAAAATTTGTTTGGGGTTTTTACAACCATATAATTCAAAGATATGTATGCTTCTCTTTTGAGAATTTCGTTTGCAGTTATAATAAATAATTTGAGTTTAAGGGATTTGTGCCTGTTATAAAGAAACCGCCACTGATCCACAATTTTCCTACCTAACTTTATGGTCAAGGAATTATATAGACATTTCTTGCCGTTTTTTGTGCGAAGCTATTGGGGATCTTAAAAATAATGTGTGGTTAACTGAAAGCAACCATAATTCATTTTTTAATTTACTTACATAAATACAAAAAAAAAAAAAAAAAAAAAACAAGAATTAGAATTTAAAATGCTTTTATTACTGAAAGACTTTTGTGCAGATTTAAATTTAATTAATCCCGATAATTTGTAAAGAATAATGTAATATAGTTAGAAACATTTGTTTAAGCATACATATCGAATTTAGCTGGAGGTACCCTCAATAACTTACAAAATAATCAAACAAAATTATAATCAATGTCTATCTTCTAATTCGTAGTCCCTTTAAGTATATCAATTAAAGAAATATTTACGCACCAAATGCAGGCACTTGAATTATCAATCATTTATTAAAAAAAAAAACCAGTGTTATAAATGTGCAAAAAAAAAACTAAGAGAAACCTTTCGATTTTCAGATTTTGTTATCAACAGGTTGATAAATTTGTATTGTTGCTATTTTGTTTATATATTAATTTTTTAAAGGCTGCAGCTTTGTAAAAAAGGACATAATAGTGCAATTTATACACACAACAGCAAAAAGGATTTCTTTTTTTTCAAATAGCAAAAGGCCTATAAAATGTTGTTGTTTCCTTTCTCTTTCAATGGGTACTTTTCTTAATAAACTCGTGAAAATATGAGTTTATTTTAAGAAGAAATAAATTTGTTTATTCATTGTAAATGTATTCTATCTCATTTAAATGACGTGAATGATTGCATGAATTCTGTAAGTTGCAGCTCGATTAGTTTTTCTTATGAACTGAATGCATTCAGCAATTTTCTTATTCAATAAGCATGCATTTCGACTTTAATTAATTTTTGGTGAAATGAATGCAGTAAAATATTTTTAATAATTATAAACGCATTCACATTTTAATTCCATTTATAATTTCTATAAGTTAATGAATTATATTTTCTAATGAATAGGTAGTTAAATAAAACACAAATGTAAATCTTTCTAAGAAAAATTCGTCATCAAACACATTTCAAAGTTATTTTATTTATATTTTTATTAAAATGTTGGTAATTTATAATTTTCGTACCAATTGGTTAATTGAAATTGAATATGCAAATATTCTAAAAATATATATTGAAGGTTTTTTCTACTAACACCACTAAGCAACAATGCATGTATGTACATACATATTTGTTGTTAATTTGCTCAACATAAAATTCATTACGAAGGCTTAGTTTCCACTTTGTTTAACCACCCTATTCACATTATCCAGTCACATTTCAGTTTTGTTACGATAGTAAAAAAACATAACTACGTCTTCTAAATGCACACGAACTGGCTTCTCAGTTGTGTACTGTTAACTTACAAACTCAAAACTCAGTCGCTGTGTGTTCGTTTTGCTGCTGAAAATAGTAGACTGAATTCAGTTGGTTTTTAGTTGTGTGTGCTCAGTTTAACTATTTTCAGTTTGCCTAAAATAGAAAACTGAATTCAGTTGTTTATTTTCAGCAGCAAAACGAACACACAGGGACTGAGTTTTGAGTTTGTAAAAAAGGGTAGCTCATACTTGATAAGGAACCTCGTTCAGTTTTAATAAGTTATATTTTTAATGTTTCATCTTACTCGCTGTTGACAAACACACAACATTTATCCAAGTATATTCTTACATACTTTGTTGTTTGTTTTTCTTCCAATCCCAGCAAATCCGTTCTTTCATTTGATCCTGTTTGGTACCAAAGTATTAAAACATCATACATTTTTGGGCATATGGCAAGTTTTTTCTGTATTAATGTGCTATAAACCAAAAACAGTATAATATTTTTGTTTGGTTTGTTTTTTTTTAACCTTCTTTAGAAACTTTGTTTTAATAATTTTATATTTTCTTCGGAATAGAAAGAAATGAGAGCACAAACGAACATTTTTTAATCATAAAAAGACACATGCACAAGCATACGTTTTTAGGAAAGTGTTAATTTTACATAAGTTTTTTATTTTAAAAGCACCACATCCATCATTTACTAACACTACTCTCCCACCGTGGGCTCTTGTGCAGAGCTCACACGGGACAACAAAAGGAAGATGCCAGAAATGATTATCATTTTTGTTTTATTTATATGTGTATGAATGTGATACATACATGCATACATACATACATACATACATACGTACATACAAACATACATACATACATACATACATATAAGACAGAGTAATATGAATAGAAAATATGTGCAATTCTCTGCTAAAGTTTATTTACTTTTTCATTTGAATGCATCTTAATAGCTGGGGTATGTTTGGATTTATGTGCATTTAAATGCAGTAAATGAATAAGCAATTCATTCACACGCATTTGCTTGGTGTCTTGTTTGCGGTTTAGTTGCTGTTTTACTGTTCTTCAACTTTTTTATTTTTTTTTATTTGTTGAAAGTGTCTAATGCGTTTAAGAAGTTAACGCACATGCATATTTCAACTTGAAACAAACTGCCTGGCCCACGATGTCGATTGATAACTAAAGCGAGCGACAACAAGTCACTCGTTATCGTTCTCATACGGGCCCCACTATCTTTCGACTTATCGGTCGCCAGGAATTATGTTTTTAACGTAATCAATTTACTTATTGTCAGTTGGTGATATTGCCACATCAACTATTTCAGACGTTAAACGCTTGTTTGAAAATAAAAATCGGTAAAACAAGTAAATAAGGCAATAAAAATGCAAAATTTTAGCATCAGTAAAATTTTATTTTATAAAAAATGGAAACATTTATATTTTTTTTTAAAATTGTTGTAAATATTTTTGGCTGTGTTCTACGAACAATTGGGCGCAGCTAATTTACACAGTTCCTTACCTTTTTCCACTCAACAACGCTACGCATTGGTGGCCCATGCCAATTCAGTTTCTTGGTGAGCTTTACCCACTGCTCTTCCATTGAGAGTTTGTTGCTTCAATAAACAGCAGATCCTCTTGCGAACTCTGGATTTGCGTCCATATATTCTACAAGAACCTGCAGCTGCTTCAAACTTGATTTTTTTATGCTAAACAAATAATTTTTGATGGTTTAAATTGTATAATATTATTACTAATTTTATATTTAACATTTATTTTCCATTATAAAATTTTTAACATAAACAATAAACTATTTTTTGGTTTGTTTTGTTAAATTTTTTTCCTTTTGTGTCTGTCGACAACCACAACACAAGTGACTGATTTTGACATTTATGATCGCATGACATTTCATATTGGGGCGCAAAATTGTATGAAAATGATTACGTTGTTGTTCGCATTTGTTGTCGATCGACTTGTCGTGTTGAAAACTTTAAGTGGGGCGCAAATCAGCTGTTTGTCGTTGAAAATCCATGCGAACGATAGCAGTCGATATCGTGGGCCAGGCAGAAAGTGTTTGTTAGCACATACCCTATTTGTTACTTGTAATTAAAAAAAGCATGTGTTGAAATACACTTCATATGTACAATGTAAGCATAGAATAGAGTTGTCGAATAGTCTTAGCGTATTGTCGTTAATTATTTAGAAATGGTTTATTTTAAAAATTTTATTATTAATAAGTTGGATTTGCAGAGTAGCAAAAGGTGACATGAACTTTATAGTTTTCTAAAGGCACTATTTTTGAGAGCGTCAAAAGGTCCATGAGATATTTTCGCCACAGCGCCAACAAGATTTTTATTATTATTATTTATTTATTAAATCTTAATGAAATTTACAATAAGAATTCAAATTACGAGTATAACCTAAATAAAAAAGCTGGTATTGCCACTGCAACACACACAACTTGTGAGCACTAAAAAATTTTATCTAGTCAGGTCAGATGTTTCAACCCTTTTAAGACGTCTATGACCCTTAAATATTAGTAAGTCCCTTGCAAAAAAAATTTGGGTGAGTTGATACTTTCGTAACGCGAATAAGGGGAACTTTCAGGTCCTTGTGGATATTACAATTGCGAATGTACCATGGTGCACCTGTTATAATTCTTAAAATCTTTAACGGTCTTCTTTGCATCTTCTCGACGTTAGATGATGAGGCCGTTCCCCTTAGCTGGATTTCATACAACCAAAAAGGTTTTAATTTTTAATTTTTACCCTGACCAGGATTCGAACCATCGATTTTATAAATTAATGAAATTTTACTTTATTTTCGGCTTTTGGTTCTTTTTAATTATTTTTCTAAACATTTTTAGAAAGAAAAATTATTTACAAATGTATGCGGACGTTTTCCAAAGAAAACAAGAAAAATTAGACGCTAGCAGAATGAAATGCAGCATTTTCTGGACCGCCACATCCTTCATCAGCATTCTTTGCATCTATCTACCTTATGTTATGTACATCGTAAACATCATCTATTTAACCAACTAATCTTAATGTTAATTTGGTGAGACGAAGTTTACACGCAACTTAAAGCTTTTCTTTGTCATTCTCTTTGTAACACGTCTTGTACATTTGTTGTTGCTTTTTTGTACTAGCAATTTGATAGTCACAAATGCAACTTTTTATTTTTAATTATTCATACTTGTTTGCTCACAACCAGAGTTGCCACACAAGAAATTGACTTCCTACCAATAATTTTCAAAAATCCTACCAAAATTGTTCACAGCCTACCAAAAATTTAAAAATGCATTTCTTGCACATAAACTCTGTTGTACTCATTTGGTTTTTTTCCGTAATTGTTGAGATGGAAGTTTATCTTTTTAGAATGAACACCCATCCCTTTCCTGAATCCAATCAAATTCGCTCAACCATTCGGTTCTAAATTTTCTTTTGACTGTTTCTTTACAATGATCACTAAAAGTATTATATTATTTAAAAATGTTTTAAAACAAAAATTTGAAGAGTGGTTTTACCTGGTTGATGGTATATCGTCTTCTGAAAATAAACCTTCACTCAAAAATATTGTTAATTTCAATTTCATAATAATGTTCGGATTTCTTAAGCCATGGTTATAGCTTTAATCATCTCTATGCAAAAAGCAAAGATGTTTTTTATTTCACCTAAGACAGTTTTTGAAAACAGTGGTAGCACTATTCAAAGTTATTGTTTATTTAATTCAAAGTTACATTTTTTTTAATGTACTGAATTTTTAAGGTGAAAAATTTACTATTACTAAAAAATTGCTACAGGAGGAAATCCTACCAAAAATTAAAAAAAATGCAACAAACCAACCAAATTACCAAACCGTTTTTTAAAATCGAAAAACTACCAAGTTTGGTCCGATTGGACCAAAGCGGCAACGCTGCTCACAACATTATAGACACTGTTTCAGTATCATATTGACTTTTATGAGTTAAGTATGAATGTAAATACGCGGTGCCTAGCGTTTGTTTTAATTTTTAATTTTTACCCTGACCAGGATTCGAACCATCGATTTTATAAATTAATGAAATTTTACTTTATTTTCGGCTTTTGGTTCTTTTTAATTATTTTTCTAAACATTTTTAGAAAGAAAAATTTTAGTACGGCCTTTTATAATAGTAACTCAAGGTATAAATCTAGAACAGACCGTATTCCAATGAGCCACTGAATACCAAGGTATTGCGGTAACAAGTGAAATCAAAATACTTTAAAACTTAGGGGTGGGAGCCAAAAATGTATGAAAATTGATCAAATTGACCGTTGGCTTTTTAATTGTACGAGATTCAAGACTTTGACGTGTTTTGACTGCCATTCCTATAAAGATCTCCGAGTGTTGGTTTTTACTTGTGTAAAATTAATAATTAAACGAATGAGAATTATATGCGTCAATCAGCAATTTGTTGTATGACAACAACTGTGTGTATGCAACAAAAAAGCATCCAGAAATACTCCTAAGGCCCACTCACATCATCATAAAAGTCTTTAGATTAGCATTTGATTTAGTAAGAAAGACATTTAATCAGAATTGTTATGACTGTCAAAAAAACCAACGTAACATTACTTTGTATTTCTACGCTATCACACTTCAAGTACAATGAAAATTAACAGCAAATCATATGAATCAAAAAGGAAGTTTCAGTACCTTATTTCTGGAAGTGTTTACTCTCATAAAGAATACAAAACACAATCATTTTCCATTCGAAATCTTCAAAAATGAGGGTTTTTATGTACTTAACTGGTTCACCTTTAAGAGCTCTTAAATTATTTCAGAAACAGCTTTTTTTCGTTAGCTTTTTTTTTTGTCTCTAAAGGAGCTCTTATTTCCGTGTTATACAGGAATCATAGCGTAGAGCAAAAGCTTTTTCGGCTCTTTTTAAAGTCTTTTTGGAGTGATTACTTAATGGTTGGCTGGGTTATGAGCAGCAAAACAACCCTAATAAAATTAATTAATAATTAGGCCCATATTATAGACTAAAGTCAACTCTTTGCTTTCATAGTCAAGAATAAAGTATACTTTAAGTTTAGCCGCCTTCTACTGGGTGTCAACTATAATTTGATAAATGTTTTCATACAATTTCTTAACAAACATTAGAAAAAACTAACCATGTTTTTGTTCACTTTAGTATAAAAATCAGATATAGAGTTTTGTGTTCTTAAACCAAATAAAATAATTATGGAAAATGACTTAAAAACAGCTTTAGCTAGTTTTAAATTTAGAGTCGCATATATCGTAAAGTATACTTTAGTTTCCTTAAAGTATACTTTATTTTAACTATGAATATGGACCAAACTCTTCAGAAAAGTTACTAAAAATTAATTTATATTATGGGATGTCGCATATATTTTCGTATAATATGACATATTCATTATATTTGCTTTCAAGTCTTAATACTGACAGAAACTAAAAACTATAGGGAAATATAAGCCTGATGAATAAGAAACATTTTAGTATTTTTGCATTTTCTCCATGCTTCTTAACAAGGTTGACCAGACCTCTTCAAAACAGGCGTTTGTCTAAAAGATGACCCCTTCGTTTCCCCCAAATCTCTTACGTTCCGGCCGTTTCTGCCAATTTGTAAATAGCTGAAAATAGTCGGAAGGTGCTAAATCTGGACAGTACGATGGATTAGATAGAAGCTGTAACCCGATGTATCATTGTATATGTATCAAATTATAAATGTAAATAAGAAAAAATAAATGGACCACATAAGAAAATCACCTTTTCTATATACCTTTTCTATACATGTATATTGAGCAAATTTCAGTTGAAAATTTGTTATAGTTATTGGTATCTCCCATGGTATATTTAACTAATTATTCTTATTCACTTAATTATTCTTATTCCACTTATTTCACTTTAAAATTAGTTGAGCGCTAAAGAAATACCGGGTGTATGAAAATTTTCAGAATACTTTAAAAAAGAAAAAAATGTATTATTTTAAAGCAATTATCAGTTTGAGACAAATTCTCCTTATTTTATTTTATGCTTAAAAGTGTTTTTAGTAACACTTATAATAAAATACATTGAGTTTAAATCATATATAAAATATTTTTTGCAATATATATGTTTTTGTTTAATATAAATTTAATATTAATTTACTTTATTCGTGCTTGATTCCTTCAAATATAAATATTTCATGATATTCTTATGAAATATTTATTATTTTTAACTAAACTACAAAATGAAATGTATTACTGCGGGGAAAGCATATCCATATGGCCATTTCGCTACTGCTCAGATAGCTCATCAGTGGATTTTACCCAAATTTTGTATAGAAAAACAGAAAGTCTTATATCAAAAGCCAAATTGATTAAATGAGAACTCCATTGAATCAATAAGACAAAAGACAATAACAACTCAAAAATGTTCTATACAAAAACACAGCAAACATTTACGAGGGCTGCTATATATATTTCTGGCCTGGCAACACTGAGTGCTGCCAAGTGCAATCAGACATTTCCATTGGAAAGTTTGTCATTTTTAAGCATAATCGTACTCAAAACGTTTTGACGTACGACCATTATTTGTGTTGTTAACTGTGACTTGAAAAAATTAATATAGATCAAAATGGAATTAACTCGTAAACATTTTCGTGCGACCATTTTTCACAACTTTCGACGTGGATTATCACGACAAGAGTGCATCGATGAACTTAAATCTTTGTATGGCGATGAAGCACCATCCTATAGCACCGTGAAAAATTGGTATAATGAATTTAATCGTGGCCGAAGCTCGCTCAAAGACGAATTCCGTGAAGGTCGTCCAAAAACGGCTGTTGTGCCAGAGAACATTGATGCCATGCGTGAACTCATAATGCAAGATCGACATGCGACATACCGAGAGATAGAGACATCCTTGGACATTTCTTCCACCAGCATACATTCGATACTGCATGAACACCTGGCCGTAAAAAAGGTTTGTTCTCGTTGGATCCCGCACAATTTGAAAGTCGCTCAAAAAAAGCTCGTGTCGATTGGTGCAAAGAAATGTTACAAAAATACGATTGCGGTGCTTCAAAAGACGTTTATAAGATCGTCACAAGTGACGAATCATGGATCTATGCGTATGAGCCCGAAACGAAACAACAATCGACCGTGTGGGTCTTCAAAGACGAGCAAAATCCAACGAAAGTTGTTCGTGGAAGAAGCACTTCGAAGCAAATGGTCGCCTGTTTCTTCGGCAAAACTGGTCATGTGGCGACTGTTCCGCTTGAGCAACGTAGGACGGTCACTTCTGAGTGGTACACTACAATTTGTTTGCCTGAAGTCATCGGAGAAATTCGAAAAACCAACAAGAGAAGACGAATCATTGTTCACCATGACAATGCGAGCTCTCACACATCGGCTCAAACCAGAGCGTTTTTGACCGGCCAAAATGTCGAATTAATGGGTCATCCGCCGTACAGCCCTGACTTGGCACCTAATGACTTCTTCTTGTTTCCGCACATCAAGAAAAAAATGCGTGGTCAACGATTTTCGTCGCCAGAAGAAGCTGTTGAAGTGTTCAAAAACCATGTTTTAGAGGTGTCTCAATCGGAGTGGAAAAAGTGCTTCGACAACTGGTTTGAGCGCATGCAAAAGTGTATAAATCATGCTGGAGAATACTTTGAAAAACAATTAAACCATTTTTGATTATAAATATTCGCATTGTCACTATTAGGCCAGAAATATATAGAGCAGCCCTCGTACATATTTTAATTACTACAATAAACAATAGACAAAATAAAATTTACAAAGTTTTACAACGACCCCAATGGAGTAGTCTAGTAAAGCGTTTAATCTTTTGTGATAATAAGTAAGTTAAGATTTATTTTTATATTTAACACAATTATAATTGACTTTTTTTGTAATGAAAGTTTAAAAAACATTACATAATATTATCGGTTATAATAAAAGTAGTCAGGTACAGAGAAATGATTATTATTGTGAGTGTAGCCACCAATATTTTTATTGTAGTTATTTCGTCCAAAATATTTATCCCTTTGAGGAATCGAGATATCATGCCTTAGATTTTCAATATCAACTCTGTTGTAATCGATGGATTTGTTTGTTGCCCGCCTATATATGTGGTAAAATATTGGGATTCCTACATCATTTTGAAGAATATGTTTGCCATCTAGAAATAGAAAGGATTCTGGAGGCACAAATCCTTTTGTTATTGAGCTTTTAATGTACTCTGTATTCGTATAATATGGAGCCATTATAAGGTTAAAGTTTTCACATAGCGTGCACCTTAGTATATGTTTCGCTATAAGGTGGAATTACTTGATTATTTTTGATTAGATAAACTATTTTTAACTATTTTTGTGAAAAGAAAATATTTATTTATTTATTATGTAACTAACAGTTTTTTAAATATTACTTAAAATCGCACACATATCGTCACCTACTATGCAAAAGGCCGCAAGAACAAAAAAATTCAAAATCGAGTTTTTGATTGATTATAGTGCACTAAACTAAATTACATGTCTCTCCAGGATTTTGAACTTATACGTCAAGAAAATCCGATTTTAAAAACGAAATTCAAAAGGTCATAACAACAAGTGTATGAATTTAAAAAACAAAAAGGCGTAACAACACATTTGAATTAAAAAACTGACTCTTTTTATTTTTGTGTTTGTAATTTTTTCGTTTAATGTTAACGGTAATATTTTGAGTGAGTGGTATTGTGAAAAGATTAAATAAATATTTGTAAAAAAAAAGTAAAATGGAAAATAATACTAACGAAACTGAACATAGTACCAAAAAAAAAATTAAAGAATGAAAAATAATAGAAAACGGAGGAATGGCAAAGCATACGAAGGATTTTCCATGGGAAAAGTATGTGAAAGAAATCCAAGAGATTTTAAAGTAGGTTATTCGTTAACTTACTGTGAGAAAAGTAAAGTTAGGCATTGCAACCTTTTTTCAGAATACATGCGCAAGAAAATATTTGATCGGTTCTGAATGATGTCATGGGAACAAAAAAAGTGTATGCAAGTAATCTTATTGAACGCATCAACAGAAAACGTATTTACGTAAAAAACTCACTAAAATATATTATTTAATAAATAATGCTGTTCATGTTCACGTATGCCAGCAAATGTTTCTGTCAACGCTGGGTATAAGCGAAAACATGCTTAGACTATGGGTAGATTCCAATGACTTGCATGTTACCCAAATGTGTCCAGAAGAAAAAAATACTTTAAGATCTGTGGCTAAAAGAGTAACAAAATAAGGAAAACAATACGAGGAACGTCTAAACTTTTTCAAAAGCTGGAGTCACACTATCGACGTAAATATACCACTAAATTTTATTTGCAGTCGGATTTTAAAACATACACACAAATATATGAATTTTATTCTAAGGACTGCGAGTCTCATAAAGAAAACGGAATTGCTCCCATATCTTTTACTATGTTTATGTCAGAACTAAAAAAACAAAACGCTTCTATATTCAAGCTAAGAAATAATATGTGTGATATTTGTTTATCGTATGCTGCAAAAAGCGTATCCCAGGCACAGTATGACAGCCATAGACAAGAAATTGAGAATATAAAGAGAAAATAAATGACATTGAAAATGCTAAGTCTGGATTAAGTTCATTGCTGTGTATTGATATGCACGCTGTAAAACTCCTTCCACAATCAAATGCAAATGCATTATACTATAAAATGAAACTGCAAATACACAATTTCACCATTTATAATATCATTACGCATGACTCTGACAACTATGTCTGGAATAAAACCGAAGGGAATTTGGCTGCATCTACCTTTGCCACTTGCATAATAAAACATTTAAGAAACCTAATACTTACTTCGCCAAATATTCATCATATTATTATATACTCTGATGAGTGTTTTTATCAGAATAGAAATGTGGTGTTGTCCAATGCTCTAATTTCCTTCTGTGTTGAAAAAGCGTAACAATTGAGCACAAATATTTGATAGTTGGGCATACTCAAATGGAATGTGATTCCAATTTACCTTCGCAATTTGTCGATCATATAAAAGACTCACAAAGAAATCTACATCCGTTAAAAGTACATCATTTAGATCATACATATGTACTTTCTTGATTACGATTCGCTTCCAAAGAGATACCGATCTATTCTGCCAGGTAAAGAATAACTATTTGATGCTCTTCAAATGCATTAAAAATGTTTACTAATTTAAATTCATTTATAGGTAAAAAATCAGATCCCACGATAAACATGCTTCGTGCCTTGGCATACGACAATTTTGCAATATATTCAAAAAAATTCACTGATAAAGAACCCTGTCGATTACATACCCAAAGATTAAAAATTTCGAAGAAGAAATGGGAACATCTTCAAGGCCTCAAATCTATACTTCCTACAGATTGTCATTACTTTTATGACAACATTTCATTTAAAAATTAAATATATATTTTTTTTAACATTCTATTCTGAAGTATTTTTTCTAAAAAAAATTATTACATAAATGTTCAATGAATTTAATATTTTTTTAGGTTTTTTATTATTTGAAATATTAAATTAATATTTTTTTTTAAATATTTATGTACTGTGTAAATACAATGAATTTTAATAAAATTTTTTTTTTTTTTTTTAATAAACTTTATTACTTAATAAAGTGGAAAGAATACTTATATTCTAAAAACAAAATCACCATTTCGCATGTTGTTACGTCTTTTTGTTTCAGAAAATCGAATGCCGAAAAGACATAACAACCACAACTTAAAAAATATTAACAAAAAAATTTTAAGAAATAAGTCTGTAGTCGTGTTTTAAGCAAGACAATAAAATAGGTCTTTTAAATCTAAAATATCTTTAATTCTACAAAGTTTTTTGCTTCTCCTATAAAAAAATAAAGAGTGTTGTTACGCCATTTTGCATATTAGGTATATATATATATATATATATATATACCGATTCTGCTTATATATTATTCACAAAAAATTGACATTAGACTTCATTAATACCAATTTTTCAAATGAAAAGCCTGACAATGAATTTCGTCTTGGACTATTGATGATGTCTTTTCTTGATGTCCTTTTCTTTTAACCAAAATAATAATAAAAAACAAACAACATACACAAAGATAGTTTTTTATACATCCTGCAACAACAAAAATCCTAAACATGTTTTTATCTATGTGTGTGGTAGAAAAAGTGATTAAGTTGTAACTTCCGCGAAAAGCTTGCACGTAGAGGTGTCTGCTTCTTTGCTAAAGAGAAAACCATTAGTTCAAAACCCAACACCAGTTGACATCTCTCGAAGTCTCTATTAGAAAGTCTCTATTAGAAAAAAGAAAACAGTTCCCTCTTTTTAGAAAAGTTGTTCATATCCACACCTCACCGAAGGCTTAGGTAGAAATGTAAACAATAATACAACAACAGCATATTTCGTGTATTGATGGGCACCTCTTTCTTACTCACACCCTGACAAGTTTGAAGTAAACATTCTTGCGCCTCTCGGTAACTCGATTCACTGCACCATATCCGCCTTCTTTTCGGTCGCTGAACTCTACAAATACGTTTTAAATATATATACGAAAAGGCTCGTTGGGCTGAGCTTAACGTTTTTTTTTTTTGGCATTTTAATTGGAAACTTTGTTTTCTGGACAATAAAGTCGATGCCATGGCGGAAATGGTTGTGAACATTATTTTGCTTGGAATTAAAGCTAATCCGCATTTAGCCAAGAAAGAATTCTTGTTTTAATCAGACTTGCAAAAACGCAGTCAGATCCGGAGGGGAAGCATTTAGTACAGGGCGGTGTATCAAAAACGCAGGTACTGATTCGCAACGCAAAAAGGCGAGATCTTCGTGTGCCAAAGTACTTTTTTGTTTTATTGCAACTACACTGGAAAAAGTATTATTTTATCAAATCTGATACCCACACGGTCTTAAGTATCCATTCGTGGTCGAATTGCCTCTGAGCTACACAGAGTATTAAAAAAATAATTTTTAAATCGTCGTATAAATCGAATGTGAAATAAACTTCATGCCAAGGTTTTTGTGCTACTTGCGGCATTAGAAAGCTCAATCGAAGCTGTCCTAAGGTTACTCTTAGGTTTAAACCGATTTTTGTTAGTTTTAATAAAACTTGCATTTGAAAACTTCATTTATTTTAGGGAATTCCGTTAAAAGATCTAAAGTTTCTTTTAATATCACTTCCACATCTAACTTATTCTGGAAAATTTTATCATTGATTATGCAAGATAAAAAACAATCTTTTAAATATCATAAAAACCTTTATTTTGTTACGCTTGTTATGCTGAGTAGGGGGATGGGGCGCGGATGAGTCGCGGCTAAATACCGCAACTGATAAAAATATTTAAGAGTCGCACAGTGCTTCGTACCATATAAAATTACCGAAAAACAACAATAATTCTAATTTAAAACTACAACACCGTTTAACAGTAAACCGAAATGAAATAATTGCATTGATGGGAATAGCAAGTATTGAATTATAAAACAGTTTTAATTGATCTATGTAAATTTGATAACGGGTGTAATTCATTGGGTCAAAAGTGGAATTTTGTGATGATTTAACTTATTATTACAAATATCGGCTCTTAATGTCATAATGTAAGTTATTTTCTATTCTAATTTTTTAAGCACTAGCTCAGTTTATAAATAAAAATATTGTTTTTTTTTTATTTTTGCAATATTTCACCACACAGTTGGGTGGCATCTTCAGGAAACAGGAAACAAAAAATAGCAATGAAAAAATAAATAAATAATAAAAAAATAATAAGCAATATTTTTGTTTATAACCTGACTTAGTGCTTAAAATTTAGAAAAGAAAATTAATTATAAAGGTCAAAAAAACAATAATATATAATGTAAGTTATTGTTAAAAGGTCTAAAATAATTTAAAATGTCCAAAACTATTTTTAGTGGCAAATTATTTTTTGCTTATTTTTTAATGTAAGGGTATAATTTATAACAACTTTTTAGAAATCTATTTTTTTTTACAGATGTCAACAATATTTGTGGACATCTGTAATTGAATTCTCCAATGGACATTCGGTTAGCTGCGCTTTCCTTTTGTTTTGTAAATTTCTCTGAAAATCGGTATTAGACAATATCGTTCATTCTGTATATATTTTTTCCAGTCATTTTAAAAATATTTCAAATGGAGTTTATCGATTTAAAAATGTGATGAACTACAATTGATTCAAAAAGTCGATGGAAAGGTGTGATGAAATCTAATCGACACCATTTTTAATTAAGTCAGACAATTAAGTAAACATTTTTCTATCATTTGATATCAAAAATAATTCGCAAACCATTTTTCAAAGGCAAACACAGGTTTGAGTACAATATTTAAATTTGAATTAAAGAAAATTTCAAAGTGAAGGCTTGAAACTATAGTCTTCTTAAACATTTTTTTCTTGTTATTTGAAGATCTTTTGCCGTCAATTATCAGCTTTCAAAATCAAAAGCCAACAACGAAAATTAAAAATATCTCGTGATATTTTGTTTATGTTCTAGATTGTGAAAATTTAAAAAAAAATTAGAAAATTTTATTCGCAGATATTATTTTGCTGCATTTAGGTTTACGAAAATTAATAAATAAATAATTATGATAGACATTCTTTATTGGATTTATATTTGTTAACTGATGCATAATGGTGCGATATCAACAAGTGAAAAAATTTAGAATCCCTAAACTACTTATCCAAGTTTGAAAAAATTATAGTTCATAGAAGATGACCTGGGCTCCATGTGTATCGATATTTCGCTAAACAAAAATGCGTTTTATGCTCTTAAACTTATATTAACTGATTTAAGGTTGAATTTATCTCCCGGGTTAATAAAAAAAACTGTAATTTAGTATTTATTATAATATCGTTTAAAGATGCATTAAGTGCTCAATTAAGTTTTAATTAAATTCAAGTGGACTAAACTAAACTTTATATTAATTTGATTAGACGAAGTTCACACACAAACTAAAGCATTTCTTTCTCGTAATCTCTGTAACTCGTATATTTGTTTTTAAAAAGGAACCTAAACTGAAAAAAAAATAAATTTTAATTTATTTATAATATTCGCGGTTCAAATCTCGATTGGAGGAAAAAAAAAATAAGAAACATAAAACTTCAAACCATCAAAAGAAAACTCAATTATATTTATTCGAAACAAATTGCCAAATGGTCATTATTATCTCACCAGAATTAATTTATTGTTTTAACAAATTAAATTTATTAGCGCCAAAATGCTTATAAAATATTTGGGCAATAGCAGTCGTCAGCAATAAGTTGATAATTTCATACCTGAATTCACTTCAACAAACGCACTGCAATCGAATTTATCGATTCTGTCGAAAAAAGTTTTTGTTAATTTTGGCGTGAAATTATATTAGAATGGGAGGGTTTATTGCTTAATGTTTAATTTAAAAATATTTGTAAACAAAATAATAAAAGCATTCAAGTTTTTTATTAAAATTATAAAGCAGATGGATGCTGTGCTTTAATTTGTTGGTGAGAATTTAAATTTTCATTCAACTTTTTTAAAATTAACAGTAACGGCAAGAATAACAATTTATGTTTCTTTTAAATTAAAATGTAGGTTAAAATAATTACATAAAACTTAGATACATAAGAGAAATAAGTTTAAAAACCATTCTCCAACTGTTTTTAAAGATGTTGAGAATCCTCAAAGTAGACTTATGTTAAGGAATTAACGAATTTATTAGACTTGTTTTTTCATTGCCAAATCGCACTTTATGTCTTTAACAGCGTATCTACCTACTTCAACATGAAGACTACATAAGTGTGACAACGAATATACTTCTCTATAGAAACGCTTTTTTATTTTCTTGTAGTAGGTCCATTTATTGTTTCAATGCCTGTATTTTCTTTGGAAAGAATCAACCACGCAAAACGTGTATTTTGTTAATGGATTTCAATTAATAGCAGTTATAAATAGGGTAAGAATTTCAATAGGCCTCAAGAGGTCTTGACAAGCTACTGAATTTGTAATACAATTAAATATATTTTCGTGCGTAACCTGGTCGTTAGTTATTTCAAACAATTCTTATGCTAAATATAAGTTATAACATATCATGAGTTCAATTCCCAGCGGTGACATAAATACAGAAAAAAAGGTGTGGTTGAACCAGTTTTGGCTTCTTTAAATGGCGAATACCGTAAAAATAGCAGTGTAAACCTCCCGGAGTTTAGATTAGAAAATACAATTATTTTGTGTATCTGCAGATAAGTTGGTTAAGACTCCACCTGTATGATAAAAAACAAAGCTTTAGTTCGCGTAGGAAGTAATTTATATGTGGCAATTAAGGCTTAGTTGGTTGAAAGAAACTGGTGAATAAAACATAAGATCGTAGGTTCCTACCGGAATTATAGCGCAGTGAGGTCAAAATCGCAGAGCGGGTAACTACGCATGGTTTATAATCACAATATCGAGAAGTTCGAACTTCGTGTTAAGTGGACGACATAATTTTATATAACCTCAGTTTAAGTAAGCAAATTACCCTAAAAAACAATTTTAAGAACTTAAAATAAAAATTACCATGAGAAGGCGACAAGGAAAAATTAACAATACTTTTTTTAAATTTATTCAAAAATCAGCAGGTTTTTGCCTTTTGCCTTTTAAATTGCTGACTAACTGAGAGAAGTAAACTATTAAAAGTAACAGTCTAATCTTCGATGGAATAGGAAGGAATTTGGCCTGTTGCTTTTGTGAGAGGAAATGCTGCAAGGACTCTTAAATTATTGGCAGCTATCAACCAACATTAAAATTAGGATTACGGGCAGCATACTCTGATTGGATGCTACGACCAGCCTTAACCATAAGCAAATGCTGGCAACACCACTGGCCTGTTAAATAAATAAGGAAAGTTGACAGTTATTAGTACAATGAACTATAATGGAACTAGAGTAGAGAAGGTTAGAAAAGGATCACAAAAGATTAATGCCTCGGTAGCCCCCCAATCATCCATAACATTATTATTTATAAATAAATATTTACTAAAAAAATTGATTTTTTTAGGAAACATTTACCTTCTCTCGAAGCTAAAATTTTCCTATAATAAAAAATATTGTTGTTACTCTGTTTTCTACTTCATTACTTTCTCGCTGGTTTCATTCTTTACTATTTTGCTTAGCTGTTTAAGAAAGTATGTATGTAAAACCGTTAACTGGAAGGCAATTTTGATAATATTGTAAAGTTTAAAATTAAATTTAAAATTCATCTATAAAAAATTCGTTTTAAATTGTTGCAAAAATTATGCACGTTTTGTTGCATTATTTTTTTTAATTCCGAATAATAAATGCAATAAATCAACAAATTTTACTCTTTTTTACACTTTTGAAGTGAGCCTAAGCACCTAAAAGTTGGCAACATTTTATATGAAAACTTGATTTTTGACAGCTTAACTTTATTTACTTGCTTGTGTTTGTGTTTTAAAAACAAAATCGTTTACATTTATACATACGTACTTCCATATTTTATAAAAAGAAGAAACCAAACAGAAGGTGCAAATTGTGCCAAGGAAGTGTAATATGTTGAAAATAAATTTCAAAGGAGAAATATGTTTAGAAAGAAAAACAATCTAAATAAGGAAGGAACGAAAATCCACGTTTAGGAAACCATAACCAACCACTCAGTCAATGTACATTTTATGGCAACGAAATATTGCAGAACAAAGAAAAACAAAAAACAGAACATGTGCAATAAGTTCGCTCGTTAAATGTAATAAAAGTCGAAAGGATAAGAACGCGTGAAATTGCATGTTGCTGTTTCTGCTGTTGTAAAATATGAATGTAATAAAAGCTGAAAATAGTATTAAGTTGTTACTTGAGCACTAACAAAAGGAAATTGTTTTCTCTCAGAATGTTTTTAAGAACCTGGTTTTATTTGCATTCATTTTGTATTTTGCTAGAAAATATTTTACAAGAATTTATTTTCTTAGTGCATTAATGAAGTTGATTTTAATTAGTTTTAATTAATGCAGTTGGGTTGCGATGGATCGGTTAAAGATTAAAATTTATTAGGAAGTATTCGAAATTTTTTTTTTTAGTCCCTTGAGATAATCTGGAATGCGAGGCTTATGTGTCCTAGTCAACCGAAAAGCAAAATGATTGACACGAAAAATTTCCCTAGAAGTTATGTAGTCGTTTTTCTGACTTTTACTCGTATTTTAAAGCTGAGCAAGATGGAACACTAAATACCCAAGTACATTATTTAGAACGAAAATTTGATTTTTTAATAAATACAAATTAAAAATTCAATTAAATGGAAAATTTTATAAAATCGTAGTACTAAATACATTCATCAACTGTATGACACAACTTCTACTACAACAAGAACAAAAAGGAGACGAAATTGGAAATAAAGTTTTTCAGAACATATTGTTTATTAAAATAGAATAACTTACTAAAAGCAGGAAAACCATCTCTCTAAGTCTGATAGCTCCTCCTCCTAGTCTCCTTATCTCTTGAAGTCCATATGGGCCCCTGAGGTCTGGTAGTCTCCCGCGGGGTTCCACTGGATGCTCCTTGAGGTTTTTTATCTTTTGAAATGATATTCCATAAGTATCTAAGCATTAAAAACGTGCAAAAGCCAACACAAACTAAAGAAATGTGCTAATTTCTCAGCAATTTTCGTACTGATAATTTTAGTTATAAACAAGTATTTTTCTCGAAATTATCGTTCCAATTTCTAAAAATTATCTGTCTAATTTCTTACATTAACACTTCATTCGCCATATTTGTTTTATATGCAAAATCTCAAAGAAAATGGATAATAACATTTTCATTATCTTCCATTTTCAAAGACCTAAAGGACATTTAAGAATTGGTCAACGACTTTCGCATATTTAAAAGAAAATTTAATATATTTGTCACACCTACTTTTGTCAAACTTCTTAATAGAATAAACATTATTTTTATTTCTTGATGTAAGATTTTTACGTTGTCGCTTCTGTAAAACTATTTGACATTTGCACAAACATGGACAAATATTTTTGTTGTACTTTAACAAGAAAGGGAACATAAATACATATCGCTAATTGAAACGCAAAAAGGGTTTGAGAATATAAAACACTTTTTATTTTTTCACTCTACGAATTTCTTTATAAAATGGCCATTTTCGTTTGAGGGAACTAAATTTACATACTTATGTGCGTTTCAAGTTACAAGTAAAATAATGGTTGCTTGCATTGTAGCAATTTGCATAAACATAGAAAGCAAGGATGAAAAAAAGAAACGATATAGGGTGTCCCATTAGTAATTGGATTTTTCTTTTACACCAAAAAATCCTAAAGAAAGTTTCAGTCGTGCCGAGCACAGGTCCAACTATTTTTAAGGACAATTTTTAAAATAATATTTCCTTACATGGTCAAAACAGCCCAAATTATTATTAAGGGAAATTACAATTGTGTACGTTAATCATCTGGTTTAGAGTAAATTATTCTACATCTTAAGAAAACACAAAGTTGTTTAAAGTTCCTTGCTGGTTTATGTCTGATATTTTTTCATAGTGTTAAAAGGGTTTCTGGTACCTGATCATAATCATAGAAGCTTTTGAGTTTAAGTTTGCTTTTAAAACAACTTGTATGGATTTTAAAAAATGCAAGATTCCCGAGAAGACTCGAATTTATTTTATTGGTTGAGGGACGATTTTCGCGAAACGAAAAAAGGACATTTTAGGAAATCTAAAAACAATGAGGTATCTCAATTTAAATGGCGTTCAGGGCGTCTAGTTCAGACAGTTTTAGAGAGTTAAAGCGCGCGAACTATAAAGTTGAGAGCAATGACGTATCAAATGGTTCAATAATTTAAAGTTTGAGCGAAAGAGATAGTGAAGCGATGGAATTTTTCCGGATAGTGAATATAGGTCATTTAACGAAAAGTAGGTGAATACTCGTATGCTCCAATAAGCAAAATATTCAAAACTAAGCCGATTAAGTGGAGAAATAAAAACGTCCTGATTACGCCACCTGAAGTTGCCTTCTATAAAAATCATGCTCGTATGATTTTTGCGCAGAAATATAGGAATTGTTAGCACAAGTGTTTTTTCATACCGTTGTTATTCTGCTCTGGCGAAAAGTAATAAAATAGAAAGTCAAGCAACAATAAATGCTTATTGCAGGATCTTATCTAAAATCTTACTTCGAAAGCTTGGATGTTTAATGCTTCCTTATTGACATATTTACTTCCCTTCATACTTTTTATAGATACTGGTAGATGAGGTTACAGATTAATTATTTTTTAATTCGTTACTTATTGCAGTAAAACGTTTCATAACGATATAAATTTACGCAAACAACTCTTTTACAATGTCCGCTTTCAACTTGTTCTTGTATATTTTAAGTAAAAACATTTCATATTTATAAGAGGAAGTAAAATTGAAATGGAACATCTTGTATTAAAAATAAAAGCGGAAAAAATAAAAATGTTAAGAATCCTAACGTTTTTGTTTTGCCATAATAAACCATGAGTGAAAAACATGACAAGTGCCACTAGGGAATTGTCAAGAAAAATGCAAAAATATACAACTTAAAAAATTAAATAAAAAAAATTATGAAGTATGATTGTATTAATTAAAACCAACAAGAATTTTAAAAGGTTAAAATTATGTTTTTATAATGTTGCTTTATCCCAAGTATTTCTCCATTTAAAAATATACAAAACACTAAAATTCATTTTAAAAGTTTAATTAGTGAGACTTCAATTTGTTTAGACTTTTGGAAATAAATTACTACACACACCTACACACACATACATGTATATTTGTACGTATTAGTATAAGTTATAATTACTTCTTCCGTAAAAGAATAAAATTGCTAAAGAGCAAATGCAAATTCAAGATTGTATGACTTTAGTAAAAATTAAAAATGCTTTTTAAAAGCTGCTAACATGCGAAGCTACAAACAGAAATTAAAAATAATATAAAACAGTTCAACTAAAAATTTCACTAAAAATTTCTTTAAAAATATAAAGGTTTATTGATTCTAATGGGCAAAAAGGACGGCAGCTTGTAAACTCATACTGTAATGAAACAAAAAATTTTCCTTTGTTGGGATTTGAACTCATTATCTTCTTTTTCTTCTTAACAAGCTTTTGCCCATAGATGGAAGAAATCATAGAAATTATTTACCGGTTAACACTACGGCCCAGGCTACTCTAGATCCGGTTACGAGTCGATTTACATCTTGTTTAGTAATAAAATGAAAAACTTGCTTGGATATTTTATTTATTTTGAATTTGAAGTCACGGGTCAAGATTAATAAAAATTTAAGAAAGGGAAAGAAGCTTAAAAAACTCTTAGGATCCGCAAATAAACGTCTGCCAGATTAAAAAGCTTTTGCGATTTAAAAAGCTTATTTTAAAATTCTTTCGGAAAACAAGTCAAAGTTCCCCATCTAGTTCTATAAAGTAAGAAGCATTAGCAAGAAATAAATCTTAAAAATAGATACCAGCGGAAAAAGTCAAATATCTTTATGTCGCCAAATCGACATTAAAGACACAATAACAGTGCATCTCAAAGATGAAAGGAAAGTTAAAATGCAAAACTGGCATTTGTTTGGCTGTTCTTTTGACGTAGAAGCTTTCAGCACATTATTGGCAGGACTTACTTATTACTGAAGAACTGAAGGTTACCTAAAATTAAAATGTAATGTTAGCGATATTCTGTTGCAACACACATACGACGCAATCGCCGTCTCCGCGATGAGTTTAAACTGCAGCCAACACGTTACTACTTAAAGGGTCTCACTAATAACCTGTACCGTATTACCGGATCGCGGGTAACATACATATCCCCGACGAGTCTAATAAAAATAGTAAATTAAATAAATAAAAAATACATAATGTGAAACTTAACAATCAGGCATGTTCAGCCAATGGCAAATCGCTTAAAACTTCCAATGCGAGTTGAAATTGAATGAAAAGTGTTCTGCAGTTCACAATCGGAAGAAATTTGGCAACTTCAAATCGCAAAAACATACTGAAGTGAGGTTATGAATTTTACTTAAAATAAACTTTAAAAAAACAACAAAATTATACAAAAATTAAAATTAATTTATTTTTAACAAAAGTTATTTTTATTTTTACACAATTAAAGTCGTAAATAATAAATTTCAAATATGTTCTTTGTTTTATTAATTGAACATGACTGAAAATTAATAAAAATATTTATATAGAGCGCAACAATTAAATAGTTTAATTATTAGGACTGAACTTTGCCATAATTAAAATTTGTTTCTTTAAAAATTAAATAATTTTTTACTGATAATTATAACTTCAATAAATTCAACAATTTTACATACGAGTACAACATTGTGAGTGTACCAGTGTCGACAAGAAAAAATTCCTACTTCTACTAAATTTAAAAAAATTTTCTATTGCAAATTATTTTTTATTTTTAACTTCTTGCACACAATTTTATTTACTAGTGAATCTTACCGTTCGACTTGTCTACGAGACTTACGAAAAGCATTATAACATATACAAAATAATAAATCTATAAAATTAAATGCAACTTTATATGTTGATGTAGACCTCAATTTTCCTAATTTCTATTTCGTAGATACATAATTGTTAAAATTATTATGATAAAACTTTGCTTTTCTATAAAACAGAAATTCGTTACTTCCAGAAGATATCTATGCAATATTTTAAAAAGAAACCCCTTTTACATTTTTATCACAACATATTCGACACTACCAAAATTTAATTAAATTTAAACAATTTTATGCTAAATATGTTCGCATTAGTTGTATCACTGAAGTTGCACATTTCTATCCGACCAGAGAAACTTATTAGATCAGAATTTGACATTATTTGCGACGCATTTTAACGCTATGCGTAACGATGTAGTGACTTTTTCGATAGAAAATACTTGCAGAACATGTGCGTTGTTTGAGTATGAATACTTCTTATGCAAGTGTGTGTGGTGATGTTGCGCCCAATGTACAACATACTATTTTCATTAAAATGAATTCAAAAGAACAACTTGACAATTTGTTGTTTATTCTTTCCTTTTCAATGCAATGACATAAGCATAGATTCGCACAAGACACACACATAAGTATAGAATTTATGTATGAGCGAGAAAAAACATAATTTTCAAACTTTAATTGCACACTTGCTGAAAAGCACTTAAGTTTTTTATTACGGTTATATATTTACAACTAAATACAAACGTAATATCCGTTATTATTTTTTTTTAGTAATTTCTGCTAAGATATTTACAAGTAAAGCAAGAATTAACGCACTATAAGAGTTTTGATATGGACTGTGAAGAAGTATCTTTTGTTAAGACACTGAAAAGGGAGGTAAACTAAGTTTTACGATCAGCTCACAAATTGACATAATAACGGTCAGGACTATTTTTTTGTCTTGTATGGGCTGGTAGGGTCTTTTACGCAGAGTATTACGTAGTCAGGGAGATTGCAAGAACATCTATCTTAAGGGCGATGGACACAGACATATACATACGAATATAAACTTTCTAGCACTAAGACCTTGCACTCTAAGATATAAAAGCCGAGATATTTTTTTTATACACTCAATCTCTGACTATATTTGAATGTGTAAGCGATAATTCAATAGAATAAGCGTGAGTTGTAACTTATGGTATTTCCTTCTTGATAGCATTGCAAAAGCTGTTACAAAATAGGTACAGTTTTAAGGCACATTGAGCTGATAGGATCTGAGAGGTAATTTCCATGAGTGTAAAGGAATAACTCTATAGAGATGAGGTTGATTTAATAATTTTCGGGGTTCCGCAATACGCCAATGTCGATCAAATAAATTTGATGCATACGAACGTTCTTACCCATGACCGTAATGATATGTCAAATAAATAGTAACTTTTTATTTTCTTAGTTGGTTCTTTTAATTGCTATATCTCTTTATTTACTTAGTTCTGTTTTGCAGTTAACAGAGCACTGTTAATCACTTAACAGTCGTTAGAACTTTGACCTTTATAAATTAAAACGCTTAACCCGGGAACTTGGGACCCGGTCCATGTTAAGTACGATATGTAAAAATTGTGCTAGAGTGTACTGGGTGAGATTATGAAAGTTAAATGTTCAAAACAGTTCTTAAAGAACAAAAAATACAGAGTTTTTTAACATAGTCATTTTCGAAAATATCTTGAGAAGATTAGTGGTCATTATGACAAGATGGGGAATGGCTGGTATAACGCACCCTACACAAATGGAGGTCCAAGAACTACTCTATTGATCCATATTAGTGGGATATCTGAAATAATCTTAGAACCTAAAACAAATTTAACTTTTTTAACATAGTCATTTTTGAAATTTCTTGAGAAGATTGGTGGTCATTATGGAAAAATGGGAAATGCAGGAGTTTTTTTAATTGAAAAATACCAGGAAGTCAGCTTTTACCTTTCTCTTGTGTAACGTAAGTTTTTATATTTGTTTTTTGGCTTTGGCTAGATTCGTTTGCACCATCTCTCGTTTAATGAACTTTTCGCTTAAAGCAACTCACGCAGCTTCACTCGAAGTACTAAACATCTCCTTTAGAAAACATAACCCATACCGCCATTCAGACTACAAAATCCCGTGGCTCCGGCGGTACTCGAATTCACGATCTTTTGTTTTACCAGTGTTTTATTTGAAATGCGATGAAAAAAGAACTTTTCAAATATCGCAATACAGAATAGCAGTTGTTCGCAATTATGTATTTTCGCATCGCACTAACATTCGCATCGCAATTCAGAATAAGCCTCCTGATTTTCTTATCAGATCATTGTATCTTGTGTAAGATCTGGTCTTGTTGAACTGTTTATGGACGTACGCGCTAAGCAGATCGTTTGTGCTTTTTGGCCTCAATCTCGCTGTGCGAAACAAATCCAATTAACTTAATGCAAATATTTTACTCTTTTTACGGCAACATACCTTATTTACCAAATAAAAAAATCAGCACTTAAAAAGGGTTAAAAAAAGGTTCCATAATAAAGTTTAAACACTTACCTCTTCCATTAATAAAGTTATAACATAAAACACAAAAAGAACAAAATTTGATCATTTTTGAAATCAAGGTTAACTGGCACTTTTGTAACTACCGAAAGTCAACAATCAAATGTAACTTTACAACCATGGCGAAATAATACAGGTGAATGCACGGGCGAAAAAGCCCATCAGCTGTATACATTACAGTTGTCAAAAATAAATAATTTGTTAAATTTTTTTTAATTTAATTTTTTTTGATTGCTAATAGAAAACAAACAATTTAAATTCCTAGAGAAAACTACAACATGGAACCGTATTTGCAGTTCCTGATATGTAGAATCAAAATATGCATAAAAAGATAGTAAAATTATTATTAACACATTTATAATTTCTTGGTTTTTTTGTAGAAGATTATGTTAGTCTTCAAATGGTCAACCTGCAAGAATGAAACGATGCATGTGATTTGGGCAAACTAGTGGTACAAAAGAATTTTGGTCACTTTTCCTGTATTTTTATTTTTATGTAACTTAATTTTTATAATTTTCTCATTCTGATAATTACAACCACTTTTTTCATCAAATATATTTTTTTATTTTGCTTGTTTTTTTTACAATATTTTTTTGACAACATACATAATTTTGTAGCAACAAATTGCCTGTTGTTTTTTGTGTTGTTGGATTGTTGTAGCCGTGCGGTCACCTGTATTAATTCGCCTTGTTTACAACCAAGGCGTATCTATAAGGTGTAGTCAACGGCGAATTGTTACAACAAAGCAACTTTTTTGTACGCGTCCGTGTCAAAAATCAGTGGTTGAGGCGAATAAAATTTTATTTTGCTTTGAAAAATATAAAGCAAACAGTCCATGGCAAAATAATACAGGTGAACGCACGGGCGAAAAAGCTCATCAGCTGTATACCTTGCAGTTGTCAAAAAAATTTTCAAAAATAATTTGTTAAATTTTTTTAATTTAATTTTTTTTATTGCTAATAGTAAACAATAAATAAATAATAATTATTGAAATTCCTAGAGAAATCTAGTGCAATATGGAACCGTATTTGCAGTTCCTGATGTGTATAATCAAAATAAAAACGTGGTTTAGAGAGTTTACAAGTTCGCTATAATTAACAATCAGATACAGAACATTGTTTTGATACTTACTTTCGGCAGATTTATGCTCGCTACTTGCACAACTGCTGGTGATGAACTTGTTGTCGTAAACGATGAAAGATGGAGATTTTTCTGTTAGTGTTCAAATGATAAACGAACGAGAATGGAACGATGCATGTGATTTGAGAAAACTAGAAGTACAATATAATTTTGGTCACACTGCCTAGATTTTCATTTTCATATAACTTCATTTTTTATTTTTTTTTTTTTTTATTCTGATAATTACAACCACTTTTGTTCATCAAATATACTTTTTTATTTTGTTTCTTTAAACAATATTTTTTGACAATATACTAGATTTTGTAGCAACAAATAGCCTGTTGTTTTTTGTGTTGTTGGATTGTTGTAGCCGTGCGGTCACCTGTATTAATTCGCCTTGAAACAGTCCAAAAATTCAAAACAAAAATAACAATATTTAAAAAAAACAAAAACCAAAATTTAACGAAACAAAAATAAATTTTGTGTTTTAAATATATTTTTATCTTTTTTAATAAAAATTAATATTTCAATAAAAAAATAACATTACAACAAGTTGTGGAATCTTCTTAATCCTGGAACAAAAAACACATTTTTGCAGGAATAATTTAAAAAATTTTCCTTTTTAGTTTTTGTGTTTTGAGTTTTGAGACATCGCCCAATTTCACGCGCAATGACCTGATAGGCGACTAACAAATATGTATATACTTTTCTTGCTCGTTTTTCGCTAATGTTAGAACATTTTTTTTTTTTTTTTGTTTTTTTACTAGTGGCTTAAAGTTTAAATGCGACTACATACGCAAGCTTATGAGGGAAGAGAATTGTATATTTTACATTTTATGTTCTTTTTCTTTTGTGGAAAAATAGTTGCTTTAAACTCTGATCGTGTTGTTGTTATTTTTGGAATCTTAAGCAAATTCTATTTCGGATGGTAATAAAATTTTCTCTAGAGATAGACATAGCGCACTAAAAACGGAAATGTAAGTGGTTCTAATCATTTCATCGAGATTGTATGTACACACAAGAAACGAAAAACAAACAGAATTGAAAAAACATACTTTGACGTTATGTCGAACAGTACTTCATGCTGATGATACCACCTGGTATCAATTTGCCTTGTTTACAACTAGTAGTGCGACCAAATTTGTTTTTTTTTATCAAGGCCGTATGCTCAGTGTGTAAACCACGAGATGCAGTGCACGATTATGTTAAAACAATCAGTTCCATATTTTTGAGCCACTCAAACGGTATGTTGCCTACATTCTACATGATACAGACGGTTAAGTTCGTCTAAAATTGGGCTTGTTCGGAAATGCATCACTGCCGACGCAAAACAGCTAATGCTGAAACTTTCTTGATATGCAAACAAAAATAAACTATCATTTGTTTTAAAACTTCAAATGTTTAAACATTACTAATGGAGAATATAATAATAAATTTTGGTTTAGATGAAAGCAAAAATGAAATAAAGGTGTGCAATTGACAAAAGAAAAGAAAATTGAATAGTAAAGAACTATCAAATTCATTTCTAAAAGTGTATAAACAAACGCAATTTAACAAAATAAAATTAAAATAGATCAAATGCATCAGCCATTTTTGTGAAGCGTGTTTGACGTTTGTTTGCGCATCATGAATTTTATACATTTACTTTTTTTTATTCTTTGACCTTACAAGGAATACATGTGTATATATGTGATTATTACTTATGACTATTATGTGTTGGCTGTGCACTGCTGGCATCATTAGAGCATATTTTTTTTTTTGATATTAAAGCAATGACTGTTACAGCCAACAAGGCAGGTCGAAGTGTCTTACAGCTCGTGGAAAAATGAGAAATATTTGCTGTGGTCGTGTGATCTCTTGTTTCGATGATCAGAGTTGCCCCTAAATCCTGTGATTAAACAATATTGTTGCGAAGAAGATAAGTCATTAAAACATAATAATAATTGTCACTAAAAAAGAGAAACAAAATGCCAAAGCATGAAGTTTCTAAAGGCACGGTCACATTAGTCAAGCATTTGACTGAATTCGGCAAACATTTGCTTGCTGATCACAAAACATACATTAGCGAGTAAACAACACCACAGGCGGAAGCCATTTTTTTAAAGTTGTAAATAACACAAATTAATAAATTAAATTATATATCTGCACATAAATCTGTGATCAGGTTTAGAAGCATTTTGTTTCAAAATGCTTATAAATAACTTTTAAATGAAGTAATATATGACAACAAGCATCACGCTTTCACTTTAAGAATCAATATCTATTAAGTTCAACCAACATAAATTAAACTTTAACTAAGATTTGCAAAGTGCCCGAGCTTTTAAACTACTTAAAGAGAGGAAGAAAAGTCGGCTGTATTCAGAAAATAAAGAAAATTTTTCTTTCGCCCCACTCGAAGAGATGAGTCCTTAGAGATAATCCATTTTAAGCACCTGTTTTATTCCTGCATAACTTTCGACTTGCAATTTAAAGAGATATGTTCAATAAGTCCTAAGCTAAAAGCTTACTTTTGCAATTAATGTAAACTGACTTTTTTTCATTTTTCATTATAAATTCATTTGACGGTAAGTTATAATTTAATAATTTTTAAAAGCCATACACAAGTGTTTTTCCTTTATTTTCCGAAATCTGAAACATTTAAGTTTCTTTAAAATTGCAAGACTTTTGTTCCCAATAAAAATTTTGCATAGTTTGACATTTTGTGAAATAGGCTTTTTATTTTAAACGACTTTTTATTTAAATATATTTACTTGTCTACACTTTAATAAAGTAAACAAATAAACAAACAAACAGCTGTAGGATGAAGCTTATATTAAATAAATTAGAAATTTTAACCAAAAAAAAAATATATATAATCAATGAATATTAAAAACTTTTGTTAAGAAGTGGAATCTTATTCCTATTTAGCTTCATCCTCTAATTGTTCTCCTTCTTAAGAACACCTTTAGAAGCTTATTTACAGCATAGAATGTGAAAAGTTGTATATTCTTGCATGGCTTTGTTTATTTGGAACTTTCATACATGGCAGTTATTCATTATAAATTTTCTTCTCACATTGCCTTAATGTGTGAAAGTTATTTTAATTGTAATCTGTATACATAATACATGCGTGTACATAAATATAATATTAGCCATCATTACTTGACCAATTTTTATTTATTTATTGCCATCAGTGGTGGATATTTTCTTTTTTTTTATAAAAAAATAGGATTTTACTTCTCGTACAAAGTATAGGAAATGTATATTATTGGAAGAGAATAAAAACTTAGTTTGAGACTTTTAAGAACATGCGCCCAGAGTTTGCCTACATAGGAAAAATTTTCCTACATTTTTATATTTTTGTTCCGGCTACAAATGGTTATTGTTTGTTTTTTTGTTTCGAACTTATTTATGTTGTACGGCAATTAAAGATTTATCTGGAGCAACTATTTTTCATCATTTGTGAGCAAATAAATTTATTTTTTTTTCAGTTTGATCAAATATATTTTTAAGCAAATATCATTTTAAGTGCGACCGCACATAAAACATATTTGCCTGTATATTTTTGACATTATTTCGTATCTGTTTGAACAAATAAAAATAGGCAAATAAATGTGCTTAGTGTGACCACAAAACAAATTTCGTATTGTTTTGAAACAATTTGGGACAAACAAGAGCAAAGAAATTTTAGGCAAATGTTTATCTAATATGACCGTACCTTATGAAACTCCATGACCACAAACGAAAAACAACTAAATAAAAAGTAAAACAGATATCTACACTGACTAACAGCAAACCTAAACGAACTAGAACTTTTAACTTTTATGAAATATCAGTATTTAATGAATTTCTTTCTTAATTTAATTTTAATTGAATATTCAAGACTAATGAATATAATTTTGTTCTCTCTTTCTCTTTTTAGGTAAATATAAAACAATAATTTTTTGCACCAAATATTTGAGTAAGTTGACAATTTTTAATTTAAAAGTCTTATTTAGAAATTCGGTCTGCTATATCCACCTGAAAGTTGGACCAAAGATTTTGTATTGAAATAAATTAAAAATATTTAAATGAATAAATTGATGTGGAAGAAAAGAAAATTAAAGCAAAAATTACAATTCAATACTTTAAGGTTTGGAAAATACGAGGGCTGCTATATATATTTCTGGCCTGGCAACACTGAGTGCTGCCAAGTGAAATCTGACATTTCCATTGGAAAGTTTGTCATTTTTAAGCATAATCATACTCAAAACGTTTTGACGTATGACCATTATTTGTGTTGTTTACAGTGACTTGAAAAAATTAATATAGAAAAAAATGGAATTAACTCGTGAACATTTTCGTGCCATCATTTTTCATAACTTTCGACGTGGATTATATCGACAAGAGTGCATTGATGAACTTAAATCTTTGTATGGCGATGAAGCACCATCCTATAGCACTGTAAAAAATTGGTATAATAAATTTAATCGTGGCCGAAGCTCGCTCAAAGACGAATTCCGTGAAGGTCGTCCAAAAACGGCTGTTGTGCCAGAGAACATTGATGCCGTGCGTGAACTCATAATGCCAGATCGACATGCGACATACCGAGAGATAGAGACATCCTTGGACATTTCTTCCACCAGCATACATTCGATACTACATGAACACCTGGCCGTAAAAAAGGTTTGTTCTCGTTGGATCCCGCACAATTTGAAAGTCGCTCAAAAAAGGCTCGTGTCGATTGGTGCAAAGAAATGTTGCAAAAACACGATTGCGGTGCTTCAAAAGACGTTTATAAGATCGGTGACGATCAGGTGACGAATCATGAATCTATGCGTATGAGCCCGAAACGAAACAACAATCGACCGTGTGGGTCTTCAAAGACGAGCAAAATCCAACGAAAGTTGTTCGTGGAAGAAGCACTTCGAAGCAAATGGTCAACTGTTTCTTCGGCAAAACTGGTCATGTGGCGACTGTTCCGCTTGAGCAACGTAGGACGGTCACTTCTGAGTGGTACACTACAATTTGTTTGCCTGAAGTCATCGGAGAAATTCGAAAAACCAACAAGAGAAGACGAATCATTGTTCACCATGACAATGCGAGCTCTCACACATCGGCTCAAACCAGAGCGTTTTTGACCGGCCAAAACGTCGAATTAATGGGTTATCCGCCGTACAGCTCTGACTTGGCACCTAATGACTTCTTCTTGTTTCCGCACATATAGAAAAAATGCGTGGTCAACGATTTTCGTCGCCAGAAAAAGCTGTTGAAGTGTTCAAAAACCATGTTTTAGAGGTGTCTCAATCGAAGTGGAAAAAGTGCTTCGACAACTGGTTTGAGCGCATGCAAAAGTGTATAAATCATGCTGGAGAATACTTTGAAAAACAATAAAACCATTTTTGATTAAAAATATAAGCATTTTCACTATTAGGCCAGAAGTATATAGAGCAGCCCTCGTATCTGGTACAAATGTTTGGTATCTGGTTCTGAAGAAATTAAAGTAAATATTGATAAAATATAATTGTTTTTTGACCTTTATAATTTAGCCAAAATGATTTCAATTCATTTATAATGTTCATAACAATCAAAATGATACTGAAACAGCATCTATAACGTTGTGAGTAAACAAGTAAGAATGACTTAAAACAAAATTTGCATTCGTGTTCAATCGATGATTGATAGCAAAAACAAATGTACAAGACCATGAATCAAATAATATTATTATTAATATAATATTATTATTATTATTTGATTCATGGTACAAGACGAAATACAGAGAGAACAGTAAAGAAATACGGTGGTTTGTATGTTAATTTCGTCTGACCGAATTAATGTTGATATGAATATGAATATTCTCGTATTCTTATTTACAAAGCTGGTTGGTTAAATAGATTATGTTTATAAAATACACAACTAAGGTAGATAGATGCAAAGAATGCTGCTGAAGGTCGTAGCGGTCCAGAAAGTGCAGCATTTCATTCTGCTAGCGTCTAATTTTTCTTGTTTTCTTTGGAAAACGTCCGCATACATTTGTAAAATAAATTTTCTTTCTAAAAAAGATTTTTAGAAATAATTCACTTTATAATTTATTTTATTTTCTAATTCCATAACGGTGTGGTAAAATATTGAGCAAAACAAAATAAAAAAATTTTTTGTTTAAAAATGTACCTAGTGCTTAAAAAATTAGCAAATAAAAATAAATATTGATAAGTAGACAAATTTTTTCATAGGAAAAAAGTAATTATTTGTAGGGGTACTTTATTTCCTTAATACTAAATCGATTTAAAATAGATAAAGACGGTGCACTAAGGCTTACCAACTTCTACGAATATGTGAAAGTATAAACAAAATCGGTTTACAAACAGAGAAGAAAAAGGAACCCGAAGTTTTGCCTTTGCCTATTTATATAGATTTGCAATTACAATTTTTTATGTAATTATTCTGCTTGCAATTTTCTTGTAATTAATTTGATTGCATTTAAGGTTTACAGTCACAAGGTTTTATTATTTTATGTTCAATGTATTCGCTGTTATTCTTCCTATTCAACTTATGAAGTTTAACGTAGTGAATTTTGTGAGTTAATAACGTTTGTGAGGACTTGTGAACATTAATTGGTCAATACTTCTTTACAACTAATGTAATTTTGTTTATTGCCTTTTATGTGCTTCTGTTGTGTTTAAATCGCATTTAAATTAAATACAATTTTAAGTCTAGACCGGATCTACTCTGATGAACGGAAATGAAAAATGTGATAAAAACAACCAATAAATAGGTTCGCAATGTGCAGTATATTGTTTCAAGAAAAGTCATTTGTATTAATTTTTACTGTTTGGGCAATCATTTTGGATAGTTAAATCAACTCAGTAAAATGAATGAATGCACAGCATCAATTGGGGCATATACAATTTTTTAGTAAATTAAAATAGCACAAAATATTTTTTGATATCAATCACAAAACCTCAAGTTTCAAAATAATATTCTTTCCAAGTAGATGAAGGAGAGGCAACAAGCTCATGATAAATAAAAAAAAATTTTCACGTTGATTTAAAAAAAGGATAGTTTTACCTTTATTTTCTTTAAGTATTAATTTACTATAATTGTTCTTGATTCCTACAAATATAAATATTTCATGATATTATAATGAAATATTTATTATTTTAAACTAAATAATTCTTGCGAAAAAAAACCGACTTCAAAACAGATTTCGTCTCATACAGCTCAAGTGTATGGCCAGATAAATAAGGTTACATTAACTATTGGGACACACTTATACCTCCAAACTTTATACTTTTTCAACTGTTCAATAGTTTGGCAATATACATCAAATTGCAGCAACTATAGGATCACTTTTTAATTTCCAAATTCAAATTATATACTTGCTGTTATAGTAGATTTAGCAATCAGGTTCTGTGTAAATTTCAACCAATCAACAAGCGTTTACAATTTACAAGCGTTTGTCTAAACCGGTTCAAAAGATAGGCTCATATAAGTAAATCTTCATCAATTAAGAGACACCCTTTAATTTCTAAATTCTAATTATAAACTCGTTGATATAGCGGATTTAGCATCACAGGTCCCTTTTAAGTTTCAGCGTTCTGTCTATAACGGTTCAAATGTTTGTTCACATACACAAAATTACATTAACTATTGGAACACCCTTTAACTTCTAAATCCAAATTTTATACTTGTCATATAGCGGACTTACCAATACAGGTTCGTTGTAAATTCCAGGCGTCTGTCTACAACTGTTCAAAAGTATGGCCATATACATCAAATTTAATGAACTATTGGCGCACCCTTTAATTTATAAATTGTAATATTAATACTGGTTACTATAACGGCCATAGCAATCGACATTCTGTCAAATTTACGAGTGTCTATAACGGTTCAAAAGATAGGCCCATATAAGTAAATTTACATCAATTATGGGGGCACCTTTTAATTTTTAGAATTATTTTTGTATAATTTTTTGTTTTTGGGATCTATAATAACTGACTGCGTACATTTTAAATTTTCCAGAAGTGCCCTTTTCAATTCATAATACACGTAAAAAATATGTATGTTGTATTGGGACAACCTATAATTTTTAAGATTATGAGCTGTTTTTAAAACGGGACGAATCTGTAAGCATAGTCTATTATATTACCAAAAATTTTGAAAATCGGATCAGAAATGACTGAGTTCTGGAGGCACAAATATAAAAAAAGCAACATTCAGCCGAATTGTATAACCTTCTTCTTTTTTTTAAGTCGGTTAAAAATGAAATGTATTACTGCGTCTAACTCGCGATTGGCTGATTTTTTTGAATTTTTTCTTTTAATTTGCCACTTCTTAAATTAAACAAAGCAAAATATTAATTTTTACACCAAGTTGTTTTCTTTGCATTTGTCAGAATTATATTTGAGTCTCTTTCTAAACGCACAACTGATTAATAATTTTTAAGTCAACTTGATTGGTCTTAAAAGATTCAATTCGACTGAATGTTGCTTTTTTTGTTTGTGCCTGCAGAACTCAGTCATTTCTGAACCGATTTTGAAATTTTTTTCAATTTGATAGATTATGTTTACAGATTGGTCCCGTTTAAAAAACAGTTATTAATCTTTAAAATTAACGAGCAAATTGACTTATAATATAAGTAAAAACAACAAGTCAAAAATTTGTATTTGAAATTAAACGTGGGCACCCGTTGATGTTATTTGGTGTATGTAGCCGAACTTTTGAACCGTTGTAGACAGATAGCTGAAACTTACAAGGGACCTGTATTGCTAAGTCCGCTATAAAATGAAGCTTATAATTTGAATTTAGAAATTAAAGGGTGTTCCCGTATTTTTTAAGCTCGGGAAAGCGGGACTAATTTTGCGATTTCCCGAGATCCCGGGAATTACCAAAAAATATACAGATTGAGAACGATTTTGAAAGTAAGTTTTATTAGAAATTAAATTTTTTAGTTAGAATTATCTTAGCAAACTATTTGATGTAGGTATTTAACAAAATAAACAATGTCTATTTTTTAAAACATAACGTTAACAAAACCATTAAAAATTAAGAATAATTAAAAAATCCTTTCTGCACATGTTAGTATAAGGTAAAGAATAAATGTGTGTATAAAGATAAAAAATAAAGTTATAGCTATAAGTCTCTGGTTCTCAAGTGTGTTTTTAAAACACATATAGCATTAATGTATTCATCTGAAAGATTATTTCCAAGTTTATTGCAAGGCATGGCTGAGACAAAATATTCCTTCACGGGGCTTTTTTCACAAATTTTTCATTTTGTTTTGGCCCGCAGTTTTTGACCATGCGGTTTTTGATTCGAATTTCAATAGCTCTGCACTTTCTTGATATATAAGCCCTTCTTAACTGATGGAAAGTCTTCGCGTGTTCATGTAAACATTTATTTAAGTATCTTCATTTTTTTATACTTGTTCATGCATTCATAACTAATCTACATTTATCATTTAATTTTGCATCTATGTCGTATTTGATTTTATATTTAACTTTAAATATAATCAATAATCAGATTTTATACATCCGTTCGGTCTTTAGCGGAGCAGAAGCATTAACTCTAATAATGAAACTTCTGTTTTTTAAACTAATAGAAAATCCATCAACTGTAGCTGGTTTTGAAAAAACTAAACTCCTGTCATCCTTCTTATGACTTGACCTGTGTTTTTCTGACCTTTTCTTAGGGTTCTTCCCCTGGTACCACTTTATCCAAGTGTTTATTATATATGCCACTTGTGTTCTAGCCCACTTGTGTTCTAACCTTTGCAAGAAATTTATTTTGTACGCAACTTGCAAGTAGCAGTATATTGCGTTTTTTCAAACTTAAGATGATCAAAATTTAATAAAATTACATATCCACCTTGTTAACTTAACTATTTGTAATAAAAGCATTAAACCAGCATGAAAATGTAATAACAAATGTTTTTTAATCTGTAAGATTTCCGTCCCGGGAATTCCCTAGAAAAATACTATGCCAAACTGATGAACCGTTATAGGCAGACATACTATTGAACTGTTTTAGGCAGACATACTATTGAACTGTTTTAGGCAGACAGATGTAATCTGTTTTTTTTTTTTTTTTTTTTGTAAGAACTATTGTTAAAACAATCTTCCAAATGCTAACTGGGTTTAATATATTTGAATTTTTTGTCTCTTGGTCTTTTGAATTTTCTAATTTTTTTTTTAATAATTTTTTCGATTTATTATTTTGTTTGAAAAAATTTAATTGGGCGAAATATTGAAAAAATAAAAAATAATAAACATTTTTTTCCAAAAACTGACCTAGTGCTTAATAAATTAATAGAGAAAGTAGAATTATTCTAGTTAAACAACTTACATGAAATTACAATAAAAACTAAGTCAGTTGAAAAGTTCTGTTTTGTTAATGTAAACATTAGTTATAATTTACTTTATTTTAAACTAAACTAAAAAATTAAATGTATTACTGCGGGGAAAGCATATCCATATGGCCATTTCACTACTGCTCAAATAGCTCATCAGTGGATTTTACCCAAATTTTGTATAAAAAACTAGAAAGTCTTATATCAAAAGCCAAATTGATTAAATGAGAACTCCATTGAATCAATAAGAGAAAAGACAACAACAACTCAAAAATGTTTTATTCAAAAACACAGCAAACATTTAGTAACTATTTTTATTTTTTATTTAATTTTTTATATTTGAAGGAATCAAGCACTAATAAAGTAAATTAAATTTTAAAAGATTCCGAATAATAAATTTTCATATTGAAACATTAGTTATATTGCACTGCACAATGTACAGATTGCATAACAAATAATTAAATTAAATAATTGTAATTATTAGGTTACTTCGTTGACAATTTAATGCTGTGGAGTACTACAGACAAGAAAATATTTTGACAATATAGTGAAAAATGTTTTTTTATGATTAACATATATATAATAAACACGTAGTGTTCCTTGAATGTTTTAATTAACGTTTTATTTAATTCCATTTCCTTTATCTAATAACTAACAAAGAGGAGCAAAAAAGAGAACCTTATATACCGTTCACCATATATATAAATATAGTTTAGCAAAATATTGACCGATTTTGCTGATTTTCAATAGCAAAATTTTTCGAAACTATGTCTGATAGATTGGCTCATCTAGTGCCTTGGCAAAGTAGATTTAAACCCGAACGCGGACGGACGACTTCGCTATGCATAAGAGCTAAGATTATATATACTTTATGGGGTCGAATATGGAGATTGTAGAAATTACAAACGGAAAGACAAACTTAGATATACCCTTTTTCCACTTGTGATTAAGGGTAAAATAAAAACAAAAGTAACACTAAAATTAAGTTGTCAAGAAAATGTTTTCACAATTTTTTTACTTGCTTTTTTTCTTGATTTCCTTTAGTTTTTATCAGATAATTTATTCAAAGCTTTTGCTTTGTTTTAAGAATGCCTGGTAAAAGACTGATTGACTGATGTGATTTAATTGATTTATTATAATCTCGCTATTACTAAAACGATGCATGAATTGCCACAAATGCTTTCTGCAACAAGAGAAACTGTTTCTAATATTTTAAGTCATCGAAATATTAAAATTGGCTAACATTTAAGCTCCCAACTGGCCACCCTCCCAGGATTTTGAAGAGAACTGAGTGTGTTTTAAAGAGAAAATTAAATAAAAATCTTTTAGTATCAACAAAAGCACTTACTTCTTGTTGTGAAGATTTGAGTGCTTTGTATTAAAAATACGTGACGATTTTTACACGCAAAAACAAAAATATACATGATTTTTGACTGAACATTAAATCGCAACTTCATGATTTCTCAAAATAAACTTATTAATAAAGAAAAATCAATGAAAATATCTAAATATACCTAACATATACACTTACCTAATCATATTTCCCATCACACGTTATTAAACATTACACAATTAAAAATGGAGGCAAATAGTGCATGTGTAATATGAAGTCAAACATAAGCAAATGTTTAGTTTACGAGTACCATATTATTTTTCCTTTTTTTCGACTATAACAAATAAATTTCCTAAGTAATTAATAAATCGTTTAGGAATTTTTGTCACATAAAAAATTTAATCTGGCAAGGCTGATAATTGTATGCCTATGCCTATTGATGCGTTGTTCATTTCATGCGGAACGCACAAAAGTTTTATCCCAAAAACAGAAATAAATTTGCTAGATGTTTTCGTTTATTTGACATCTTCTTTTAGGACAAACAGTTGGTTTTTAGTGCACCCGCCCTTTTCGGCATATTGGTCTATGATTGACAATATTTTTTTTTTTTTTTTGGTAACTCTCATTTTACCCGTGCTTTACCCAAAGAGTACTGAAACGCGCCTAATACTTTATCACAATTATTTGTTAAGAAGGTAATGAAATTAGAACTACATACACTGCGCGTCATCAGATTAGCGTCCCAATGGTATTTTTAGTTATCTGGCTTGCTTTGACAATTAAAATAGATTTTACAACTAAAATAAATTTAAATAGTCTTGGTCTTAAACAAACACAAAAAATTGGAAGAGCAACAAGCAAAAATTTCATTGATTCTGAACTATCATTCCATAAAAGTTCTGAAAAAACTAGAAAAAACAGAAAAACTGTTATAAAATTTCTTAAAAATAAGGAACTCTATTAAAAACAATTTCAAGGGCGGCAATAATCTAGTGCTTTCCCAAGCAGACAAGTGGGCAGTACTGAGGCAAGCATCAAATTCACACGATTCGTCGGCGAAAATCAAGGAAAAAACTGGTGTTAAAGAGAGCTTTTCATCGGTCCAAAGAGTTATTAGGAAAGTTGCAAAAATTAAAAAACAAACACCACTTAATGTATTTAGAAAGGAAAAGCGCTTAAATATTGTTCGAACATACATGACTTGGTCTAATCAGTGGCATAACAAAGTGTTTTCAGATTACTATTCATTTTCATGACCTAAGTAAGGAGAACCATTATTTGAACCGCTTGCACAATCGGATGGGGGTCTGATGATTTGAGGAGTAATATCCTACTATAGTACCTGTTTTAACATCAAAAACAAAACAAAAACAAAACATAGTTTCAAATCTAAAGTGGCGTCTTCAGCACGATAATGCTCCAATCCACATAGCCCGATCCATTAAATTGTAGATTCAGAGCCAAAAAGTTCACGTTTTTAAATGACCACCATACTCACTCGACGTAAAAATCATCGAGAACATCTGTAGATGACTAGAAAAGTGTACGAGTTGGGTAAACAATACAATGCTAAAAGCGAATTAATCGAAGTTATCAAACATGCTTGGTCCACAATTTTGTGGAATTATATTGAAAAGCTTTACAACTCAATTCCCAATCAAACTTACAAAGTGATTTCAAACACAGACGGCACCACGCATTACTAGTTCTACTGTTTAAAATATAATATGTACTTATTAAAAAGTAATATACATACTTTCACAAAATATTAACTATTGCGGATGGCGGTATCCCGACCAATTTTTCAATAAGTTTTTAAATATATGTTTATTTTTTAATTAATTGAAACATTATACTGAATTTTACAGCAGTCATTTTTGTATTATTTTAAAGGGAATTGATAAGAGTTTACAATTGGTTTAGATAATATTTAACATTAATAGTCAATGTAAGGGGCCCTAACCTGATGACGCGCAGTGTACATTCAATCAACAATGGTTACTGTTTTTTTGTATTAAACATTTTTGAGTTTATTTTGTCTTTTTGTTTTGTTGATTGAATTTTTGTAGTTCTTATTTGATCAATTTGTCTTGAGATATGTATATGACTCTTAAATTTTCTATAAAAAATTTGGGTAGAAATGTCCATATATTCTTTCCCCGCATGCATTTCATGTCTTAGTTTTAAGGAATCAAGAACAATTAACGTACATAGATAAACATAACAAAACAATTTTAAATAAACTCAACAACATATCGTCAGCTTAAATAAAATAAAAACCATTTCTGTAACTAATGAAAAAATTAAAATCTGTGCTTCTAATTATATACGCCTATTACGTGTAAACTTTTTTTCCTGCAATTATGAAATCAATCAATCAGTTTCATGGTTTTTTATTTACGCTAACGATATATTTAGTCAGTCCAGTATATGTTTTTATCTTTTTATCTGTTTATAATTAAATCAGTAATAATTAACAAACATAAAAAATGCTAATTTAATCACATTATTCTAATTTTATACGTATTTACTTAAGGTACGGTCACATATGACAAATATTTGCCTAAAATTTGTTTACTCTTGTTTGGCCTAAATTTTTTCAAAACAATACAAAATTTGTTTTGTGGTCACACTACGCACATTTATTTGCCTATTTTTATTTGTTGAAACAGCTATGAAGTAATGTCAAATAAAATACAGGCAAACATGTTTTATGTGCGGTCACATTTAAAATAATATTTGCCTTAAAAATATGTTTGATCAAACTGAAAAAAAAACATAAATTTATTTGCTCACAAACTGCTGCGAATGGGATGTCTTCATTGTCATTCAATTTCTTCGGCATTATTACAAAGTTATTGCAAAAAAAAAACGTGTAAAATATTATTAAATGCTAATTACGAATGATGAAAAACAGTTGCTACTCTTAAATATTTAATTGCAGTACAATATACATAAGTTCAAAACAAACAGTCGGAACAAAAATATACATCTGCAGAAAATTTTTTTCCATCTAGGGACTCTGGGCGCATCTTTTTAAAAGTCCCAAATGAAGTGTTTATTCTCTTCCTACAATATACTTTTGCTATACCTTGTACGAGAAATTAAATCCCAGTTTTTAATATAAAAATATAAAAATATCCACCACTGATAGCCATAAACTATAAAAGTTGGTCAAATAATGGTGGCTAATATTATATTTATGCACCCACATGTATTATTTACACAGATTCCATTAAAATAACTATTACACATAATGGCAATGTGAGAAGAAAGTTTATAATGAATAACTCCCATGTATGAAAGTTCCAAATAAACAAAGCCAAACAACAATTGCAAATTATTCATATTCTATGCTATAAAGAAGCTCCAAAAGGTGTTCTAAAGAAGGAGCACAATAAGAGGATGAAGCTAAATAGGAATCAGATTCCACTTCTTAACAATAAATTTTAATATTCATTCATTACATTTTTTTGGTTAAAATTTCTAAAAACTTTTAATTTATTAAATATATTTTTCAAACTACAGCTGTTTATTTGTTTACTTGATATAAGTGTGGACAATTAATATGTTGAAATAAAAAGTCGCTTAAATTAAAAAGCCAAATTTACAAAGAATCAAACTGCAAATATGCAAATTTTTATTGGGATACAAAGTTCTACAATTTTTAAGAAATTTTAATGTTTCAGATTTCTGGAAATAGGGGAAAAACTCTTGTACATATAGTTTTTAAAAATTGTTACATAACATACCGTCAAACGAATATATTTATATTGAAAAAAAACTGTTTACATAAATTGCAAAAATAATTTTTCAGCTTAGTACTTATAGAACATATATTTTTTGATTACAAATCGAAACTTATGCAAGAACAGTTTAAGTGCTTAAAATAAATAATCACTAAAGACTCTTAGCTCTATTCCCAAGCTTCGAGTAGGGCGGAAGAATTATTTTGGTTTTGTTCTGCACATAGCCGTCTTTTTTCGTCTCTTTAAGCAGTTAAAATACGTTGGCACTGTGCAAATCTTAATTAAAGTTTAATTTATGTTGCTTAAATTTAAGCTTGCTTAATTTTTGTTTAATATAAATTAATCGATATAGATTCTTTAAGTGAAAGCATGTTGCTTGTTGTCATATATAACTTCATTTAAGCATTTTAAAACAAAATGCATCTCAACCTTATCCTATGTGTTTATGTTTATGTGCAGATATATAACAGTATATATAATTTACAAGTTTAATCTTGAACTTAACCTTACTTTAATTTAGCGGCAACGCAAATTTTCAAGTTATACAATTTCTTGCGACTTTACTTTAAACCAATACTTAACTAAAAATTTATAAAAGAACATTTAATAACCCCCAATGAAACATGTTTTTTACATACAATTTTGAACCTTTGCACCATTCTGAGGCGAAAATGTCGAAATATACCAAATTATATATAAAATATTTTGATAATATATAACTCGAAAAATATGTGAGCCGACAACTTTTTTAATTTACTGTTTCTTCCAAAAATTGCACTTTATTATTTTTTTCTATAATTTTATTTTTAATTGCTTACAGTATTTTGTTTTTATTTAATACACATATGAGTTTAAAATTATCAGCGAGTTTTTTCGAAACTTAATAATTTAGTTTAAATACTAGGCAACATTGTTGATACAGCTGTTATTTGTCTCTGTTTATATGTTATGTTTAATATTTATTTGTCTAAAAATTAGTCAAATATTTGGCGTTGAGTGGTCACACTATGTTCACATTAGAATCATTTTTGTTTGCTGGAAAATAATTTTATTTGCCCGAAATTGTGGTCAGACTACGGCAAATAAATATTTGCCGATTTCAGTCAAATGTTTTACTAATGTGACCGTACCTTTACACATATGTAGTTTATACTTATTTAAATTAAAATAATATTATAATCTATGATAACTATTAGCGAATCCAAATCACGAAAAAAATTTTAAATATAATTGTTTTTGGAAAGTATCGTTGTGCAGAATTTTGTAATTGGAATAACAAAATTGTTGGAGCACAGACTCCAAAGTTTTAGACAGGCTCAACTCCCTGCGTAAAACGTTTAACTGTCAAAAAAAATTTTTAAGCTAGGATGGCACTATGTGTCAATGCTTGTACATTGCCAGTAGCTGTTTGAAATGAAACCATTATAAATTGAAACCATAATAAATAAAAAGTGGAAAAAGGTTATAACTAAGTTTGTCATTCCGTTTGTAATTTCCACAATATCCATATCCGACCCCGTAAAATAGTCGATTAGTAGTCGTAGTCGATTGAGAGTTGTCCGTTTATACGTCCGTATTAGTGTTGAAATCAAGAATGCCAAGGCACTAGATCAGTTGGAGAAAATTTAAATACGCCATTGCAAGTTGGCGCTCGCCCATATTTTCCGAGTTGTAGGCTTCCGAATTTTTAAAATAATAGTTTGGGTTCATTTAAAAGTTTTGAAGATTTCTTTAAGGAAATACAAATATTTTTTAAAAATGCTTAACCCATTGAGAACCAATGACGTTTTACTTAGTACTTAATTTTTTTTTTCAATTCTCTATCACCCCAATATTTGTTTTTTCGTTGGAGTTGCTTCACTAAACAAAATTTACATAGATAGTGAAGGGTATATAAGATTCGGTATTGCCGAATATAGCACTCTTACCTATTAAACTTAATTTTTTGATAAAACTTAAATACAAAATTAGTGATGATAAAAGTGTAGCTCTTAATATCGTAGCCTTCCTTTCATTATGATTTTTTGTTTGAGACTTAACAAAATAAAAGGGATATATTTACGTTTACGAGTAACTTTCCTGTGGAGTATTGTCAATATATAGGAGTTACATATTGCACTTGATCAACAGGAGGGTGTAAACTCAAAATTTTGAAATTTCACTATTTGCAAGATATCCACTAACAGCATCAGTATCTATTTTGAGACATTTTCGTATTATTGTATTATTTTGAGTTAAAATAAAAGTTAAAGTTGAAGCACATCGTATTCATAAAAGGTATTATTTTGATTTGAGCCTTTCTTCAAATTGAAAATAATCAAATTGTTTTATTTAAATTGGGTTTTATAAAAAAAATAGTTTTTTTAAATAATTGCATAGATTTAAAGGAAAAACAATGTTAATGTATTTTCTATTGGAGTTTGCTTACTAATGATGTATTCGAATCTTCAAATTCTCTTAAAATGTAACCTCAAACCGTTTTTCACCTCCAACGAAAATTTTAAAATTTTGAGTTAATACCCTTCTGATTAAGTGCGACATGTTCTTTAATGTTTGTCAAATTTTTTAATACAGGGAGAACATATTTACTAACAATTTTTGAAATTTATAATTTATAACACTAAACAGAACTGTATATTATTAAAAAAAAAACTGATAATATAATCATAAATCTTACATCTCAGCCTGTTGCGATTTTTTTATTGTTCTAATTTTTATAACTATTTTAAGGGATTCTTTGTGATATTTTGACGAGTGTTCTAAGAAAAAATTGGACTAGATACACCGAATTTGTATATTTATTTTTTCAATTGCTAAATTTTTTTGTGTAAAGTTCCTTTAATGCAACATAGCCATATCTCAAGAAATTGAAATTTTGGATTTACTTAAGAAAAAGTATTGTTTGACAGTTATTTCATCTGTAAAAAAAAATAAGTTATAGCTCCAGCTAGAACCAAGTTACAAAAAAAATCTCATTATAATCTTCCGTTGATTGGTTAATGTTTTTAAAACTTTAATTGTCAAGAATGATTCTTTTTTTTTTTTTTTTTTGTTTGCGATATTACCATTTTGTATCCGTTAGTTCTAAGATCACAAGGGAAATAACGGCAATTGATGGATCGATATCGAATAGCGTAATTGGCCCCCTAATGATTTATTTTTTTTTTCAAATCTCGTGCTTTAAGGCCACGACTGACTATTGTGACGGTGGAAGTCCCGATGGTCGTTTCTACCTACACATCGTAAAATAGTTTACTCTAGCATAAGTATTAGCTTTAAGATCTTATAAAATGAATTCTGTATTATTTGATTGTTAAGTTCTTATTTTAATTTTATAAGCAAAAGGCATTCCTTTCTTTGTTAAACAACGATCTACTCATGCCGGGTTGTTGTTGTGACGATCAAAAGCAAGTATAGCTGCTTTATTGTTTGTTTTTATTTTTACAACAACACCCACGACAACAACCAGGCATGCGTTGGTTGATGGTCAACCATTTAGCTTACGTATTGTAAGCAAATGTATTTTTAGAATTACAAGCAGACACTACCACAATCACAGCCTGCCTGTATGTGTGGCCAGCCGACGCACAGAGGAGTATTTGACCCAAAAAGCTGGCCAAAAAGGCAAAAATTAATTTGATGAAATCCTAAGAAAAACTTACGCAGATCGATAGAGAACAAAATTCTACATCATATCGTGCAATTTAAAGGGTGTAAGTTAAGATTTGTAGTTGTGGGACGCTGTTAAAGTCAGGAAAGTGAAGAAAATTGCATGCGTTTTTATTGAATTTTTTCGATTTCAAGATATTTATATGATATTTTTTTATGGCTAAACGAATAGAGGTATTACATTGATTATTTTTTTGCCTAAAAGATTTCATCAGCAGCTAATTTCAGTATTTAAAAAGAAAAATTTATCTTAAATATTTATTTTTAAAATTTTAATTATAAAAAAAAACTATGTATTTAAATATATTAATTCTTACCAACGGAAAAGCTTTTTGAAAGTGAAGGTAGCTGTTGTACAAATAATGTTATATACCACAATAAAATATGAAATCTCTAATTTAAGAAAAAAGAAAAAAAGTTTGCGCAAGTTTGCGCCATTATTTTTGGTGATTTTTTGAAAATTTTACCTTTTTTCTATTTTTGCTCATAAGGCACTTTTTCTTATACTTTATTGTCGTCATAAACTTTTGTGTTTTTCGAATTATTGATGTGAAATATTATTTAATCACTTTTAACAACTACCAACATGATGGATTACCTGCCTTTAAAGAGGAATTTCTTAGAATTCAGTTCTTACTTTATAAATTCAAATTTACTAACTGTAAGTCAACCCACGCATACACACCTATTAAACTGTTTTTGTTTACCAGCGATCTATGTAATACTTCATCGTCTTCAGGACACTTTATTTCTTCTGAAAATATAGTTAGCTATAAACATACCTAATTTAAAAGAGTTACAAATCAAAATTACATTTAAAAACGGTGCAGGTATATAAAAAATGCACCCAAGTATCAGGTTATTAACTAATTAACGGAAAAATGCACTTTGAAAAATATACGTATGTGGCTTATTGCGCAAAATTCTTATTATAAGAGTTTTGCAACTTTGAGAGATAACATGGAAAAAATTACACAAGATTTGAGTTATTCCAAATAGTACAGGAATCTAATGCTAGAATCATTGACGAGAAGTTGCAGTTTTTAGCTAGTAAATTGTGTGCGATTTCAGAATGCCAGGGAGATGGGGATATACAAGCAGTAATGCAGTGTGTTATAAATTTCAAAAATTGTTTCAAAAGATATTGGGGTTTAGCACAACGAAAAGAGGACCGATTTTTAAGCACGTATGCTAAATGGCTGGAAGGAACTCTGACAATACCAGAATTTGGCAGTTCATCTTCAGGGCGACCAAAAAAATTATTTAATGAAGCAAGTGAAAGAGAAGAAATTCGTCAGCAATTAACAACGAGGAGATAACATTTACTGCATCAATGAGCCAGATGCGGCTAAATTAATAATGGATATAACACGATCTCCAAGAAAAGCAAAAATTTACAAGTGATCGTTAACAACTTCCGAAGTCAACACAGTCAATAAGTTTTCAACGGAGGGTGCTTTAGCATTGTTTATAAATGCTGAACTCACGAAAAACCAATATGAAATTTTATACAATGCCAACAAAATTGTATATCCATTGTATTTAATAATATAAAATAAATATTAGAAGGGAACATGTTTTTGCTTATTTGGTTGTTTATTCCTTATAGGAAGCCAAGCTACGAGACCAATTTTTATAAATATTTAATATTCGATATATTATAATTTTGAGAAAGGAGACATTGTAACATCCATAAAAAGCTATGTTTTATTTCCCTGTATCTACACAACTACAATAGTTCGACTATCTAAATTTAATTTGACTTGCTCTTAGAATAAAGTACAGTTGCAAATCAAATTTTGGCGGAATGCGAGGGGGAGAACGGCATACGTAATAATAAATAATTTTTCTAAAAATACACAACAAAAAATAAATTCTCTTCAAAATGAAAAAAAAAACAAAGTTCTAAATAGTGGTTGGGTGGGTGGTTGGTGGGTGAGGGGTGTCAAAAATAACACTAACCCAATAATAATCTGCCACTACCTTTTTTTTATCAAACTAAAGCTAAAACTATCAAAAAAGTTAAACTTTTAAAACAAAAACCACGCTTAATAATTTTGGCCAGCTTTTTGGGTCAAATACTCCTCTGTGCGACGGGTATAAAAGGCGAGCAATTTGCCTGCATCGAGGCAGTTGATTGCCGGCTGGCCTTTAGGTAAGACCGGTAGTTTAGTAGTGGATACACGCTAGACTGCTGCTCCTACACAGGCAGTAGAAGGAAGTGGTAGTGACTGCTTACGTTCATTACCAACTCCTCCGAGAGTGATCATTTGCCCGTAGTTAGTCGACTGTCATATTGGGGTTTACATCGGTTGCGGTGCACGCGCCTGTGTATTTCCCAAGTGGTACGAGTAGTGGTTCACACGCTCGTATCCGACAACGGCTGCCGACGGTAAGTGACGCCCACACGCTTGAGCCTAGGTCACTTGCAATTGATTAAGTAGTAGTTTTGTTAAAACGTGTAGTAAAATAAAAAAACACGCTATCGTATTTAAAAGAATACCGTGTTTTACTCACGACGACCCTGGACGCCGCTGAGTTTTGCCCCAGCAACCAGCGGAAACGTGTCGTTACACTATCCTACACAATCTTATTATTCATTTACAGAAAAATCTGATGGTTTTCTGTCTTACATAAAAAAATCAAAAATCGTAAGAAAAAGTTTATATGGGTGCCACTCAAGAAAGCTGCAATTCAAAATTACAATCTGATCGTATAAAAACTATTATTTTTCAAAGATTTTTAATTCACATATGCCATTTTGACAGATCGAGCAACTAAATCTATCCAATCTCAATTCCCTTTGAAAGTTGCAGCGAATTTCAACGTGCGATTTAACAATGAAATTTATGACGCCATCGGAACTTGTATATTTTGCTTTTAAAACACATCAATGGAACGTATGTGTCCCCTTAACATTCAAGCAATGCCAATTTGCTACCCCTCTTGCCAACAAACAAATATTGCATGCAACTAGTTTTATGGCTCTAAATCTCATGTGTATAAATGAAATTTTAAAAGCCATTTGCATTTTGAAAACTCGTTTTAATTTGATATTCGTTATTGTATGAAAGCAAGCATCTTTTCTTAATAATGGTAATAAAATTATAATCAAATCGTTTAATTACCAATTGCAGTTGGATCGACAATAATTGTTTTTATGAAACACAAATTTTTGATCGCAAAAGCTTATAAAAACTAACCATAAAATAAATAAATCTTCACCCTCTTGTAAAGAGAATACTTGAATATTGTAATAAGTTTTAGTAAAATAGGTGGAAAACTTGATGTCTGAGATCTAGGGCCTGTTCGTAAATGCATCACTGCGCTGCATAATATGATTATTCTGCACAGCCACCGCTAATCAGCTGTTACGTATGCTTTGTTCTGCTCATTTTATTGTTTGCATTAACGGACGAAGAAATACTGTGAAAATAGAAAAATTGATAATAAACTCGATTTGTAGACTAGATAATATAAAAATGATAAAAATTTGTGTAAAATACTAAAAAAAAAAGAAGATTAAAGAATTAAATACTAAATTTAATTCTATAAAAATTATTAAACAGAAAAAGACGTTCATTGCATCAGCGATTTTTATGATTAGTGATGCATTTACGAACAGATGACATTGACAGTGCTGCCACTTTTTGCATTTACGAACGTACTGCGCATCATATGCAGTGCAGTGATGCATTTACGAACAGGCCCGTAAAGTCATCTAACAGATAGCAGTTCTTATTACTTACAGGAAAAAAAAAATATGTTCTCTCAGAATGCCGTTTTAAAATAATGCTTTACTTTTGTGATTTTTATTTAGTATGCAAAGACAAGAAGTTATGTTTAATGTTGGTAATGCTTTGAAAGCATTGACACATTAGTTATTGATAATGGTTTCATTTTTTAATTAACCAATGAACCTTTTTTCATTAAAAAGCAAAACCCTTATTAAAATTAAAGGCAATGCTAAAAACAATAATAGCATTATTTATAATTCAGTGCTCAAGAAATTGACAATTAGTCTACGTTATTAATTACTCCCTGGTATGATGTGATGAATACCCCCGCCTGATAACTTCTTACAAATTGTTTCCATTTCAGTTTCCCATTTTGAAGTTCTTCATGAAATGAAGAGAGAACAGTTTCCTGGATGGATTAATTTAGAATAGAAGAACAGGGAATAGGGAAAAATTCGCCTGGCATTAAAAAAAATAATTAAAGAAGCAATTAGACGATCAAACTTCCCAGTGAGCACGGCCTGATGACAAGCCACCAAACTCGTGTAATAGGGTAAATTTCGTGTTTGTCAGCGGCGGTGGTTGAAAATCAAAAATTTTTGATATTTTGTGTTTGCCATCATGCCATCATAGTCGTTTAATAGCATGTTTGTCAAACGCAGTGTAAATTTTATTTGTGTTGTTTAACGGTGAAGATGGCATGGCATTAGCGCACGAGTTAAATATAACGCAAATAAAGATAATATGTATTGAGAAATTATTAGAAGTAATAGGTAAATTATATTATATTGATATTCTTATCAATTGCTAGGTTAATTTAGGTTAAAAGTAAAATAAAAAAAATAACAATTTAAACTTGTTTTATTATAAATAAATGATATTGCACTCATATTTTTATAATTTTATTACCGTTCTTATAAAAAAAATGGAATAAATGAGTTAGTAAATTTTTTATAATAGTGCAAGTTTGAATATAAATAAACTTAATTTAATATGTAAGTTTAGCTTTAAGTTTTATCTTCTTCTGTTAATGTCAAAATAAAGTCTTAAATAAAAAAAAAACATTAAACAATAAAATAGTATATTTTTTTGAAATAACTGAAAAACATTATTTAATTCGAATTTATAAGTTTAAAACACAAATAAGAACTTTACTTTTGAAAATCTGCTTGCGCACTGATGCTTGACAAACGTGGCATGATCGTGTAATAGCTAAACACTCTCTGCCATCAGGCCGTGCTCACTTCAGCGTTAGTGACATAATAACGCGTATTATCGTTTATTTCTTTTTATTTCTCAGGAAACTACTATTTTTTATAATGCCATTAACACTTAATACGTAAAGTACATCTGTCTACATTTATTATTTTTTATTGGATTGCAAGAACTCGAAAAACCTAAATTTATTTTAAAATATCAAGTTATGTATCAAAAATATAAAGTACCAAATTTATAGATTTTACTCGTAACATTTACGTAACATTAGAAAGATTAGTCTTCAGTTGATATTACCATTATTGGATTAACCTTAACTTAACTTAACTAATAAGTGTTATTGTTTTTGCTAAAGGCCGTGTAGATAAAACTTTTGCTTTGCGTTGCGCTGCAAATTCGCTTTGACATCTAAGATAAAATGCACGAACTTATATGAAGTATGTCACATAAAGCACTTTTAACGCAAAGCAAAGCGCAAAGTTGGGCAGCACTCATCTTTTTGCGCGCTTTGACAATTAAGGCGGGTTCACCCATTGTTTCGGAACAAAATTTTTGTTGTGAGAGAATTTTAGTTTTGTGAGAGTTTGTTCTGAAACGATTCACCCACTTCGAACAATTTTTCTGGAAAAACAAAGCTACCATATGAAACATATGTGTAAGCGAGATGTGTTACTTTACAAGCAGGCAGCACTGTGATAGAAAATTAAAATCACTGAATGCCGTTTTGTTATAAATAAATTCTAAATTAAAAAAAATTTCATAATTAAATCAAAAAATGAGGTAAAAAAAAAAAATTGAGGTAAAAAGTCATACAAGCATTCTCTACCCGGCTTTTTCATTTCTGAAATAAGCTTCAAGGCAAGGGGTTCATTCGTTGAGATCCATGACACAATTTTTTAAACTTATTTTCTTTTATTTTGTGTTTTATTATAAATATACCAGGCAAATTAAGGCAGGTAATCTTAAGAACAAAACAAATTTTAAAAATAATTATTGAATATCAATGCAAACAAAGAACGAAAAAGTATGTAAAATATATTTTTTGCTTGAATGATTTTTATCACATTAATTAATGAAGTGGCAGCTCAGTTAAATTTTCTTTGAAAAAAAAGTAGTTGGCAGCACAGTTTCTTTGTTTCGGAACAAAAATTAAAATTAAACCAATTCAAGCTGAAATTGTTCCGAAGTGAGTTTCTCTCTCTCAAAAAATAAAACGTCAAACTACATATAAAAAAAAAAATGTTTCGGAACAAAATTTTTGCCGGTGAACCAGCCTTTAGCTGCTATACATTTGTATATTATTTTTGGCAAAATCGAACGTAAAAGAGTTAAGAATTTTAAAATATTAATTTTTTATTATATATTCTTCCTTTATTATTTTTTTTAGAAAATTATCGAAGAAAAACTTATAAAAACAAACAATAATTAGGCGCTGTTAAAGTTTTAATTGTTACTAGAACGTGGTCACGTACTCAGGGTTGCCAGATTCCTTTCGCCGATTTTTTTTCCATCAGTATCACAAATCGATTTGACGATTTTTGTTTAAAAACTTCTTAAAAAAAAACTTCTTAACGATTATCTAGAAGCACACAAATTATTCTCTATATATTAATATTAGTAAAGTCGAATATTGTAATATTATTGCTCTACAGAAAGAGCCAAATTTTCATCAATATTTTAAAATTTTCTTCAGGAAGATCACAATTACTTCGACATTCTAAATTTAAGAAAAATATATATGTACTAGTTGTTCGAAATAAAGAATTTTTCAACGCCATAAAAATTTAGATATTTACTCTTGCCGCTAGTTTAAATAACATCGGTACCCCAAAATAAGAAAATATAAATTAGACCAATGGACATTGTTTTAAAATAAAATTAAGCTATCAAAATGAATATTTCCTTTTAAGTTCATAATTTGTTTATTAGTATCGAACAAATTTTTAAAATCGAATTTTACATTGGGGTCTATAAAAAGAAATAAAATTGTCATTGTATTAAATCCTAAAATTCAAAACGAATTTAATAAAAATTTTGCTTCATGTTGTGTTGAGTTATGGTTTCAAGTAAAAAAGATTAGATTTTGAAAACTCAGTTACAAATATTATTATTATGCTTTATTAGATTTATAATTAATAATAATCGGCTCTAGGTTTTAAAAAATTATTTTTCAAAAATTAAAAAATAATTTTTTTTTTTTTTTTTTTTTTTAATAATAATAGTAGTATTTATTATACTTTTAATTAAACTTTTGAAAATAATATTTAACAATTTTATAAATTTTCATGAATTGTGTTATTTCCATTATTTCTAACAAATTTTGAGATATTTCTTTTAAAGATGTTAATATTTCTTTCCGTTTTGATGTAATTAGGCAGGATATTATATAGTTTTAGTCCCTTGAAGAAAAGCGATCTTTGCATTGCTGTCGTTGTCACCCTTTGTAGTCTAAAGTTTTCTGCGTTTCGTAGGTTGTATGGTTGAACCTCTCCTACATAATTTAGCTGATCGATTAAGTATTCTGGAGCATTTCCCATCTTCATTTTTTGGACAAAGTTAAGTGTATTTAAAGCCAGTCTTTGTTGTATATTTAGCCATTTTAATGTATCAAGCATTATCTGTATCGGAGTATATCTGTTACATTTTAATATTGCACGCATAGCTTTATTCTGGAGTTTTTGCAGTCTATCTAATTGTGTTATTGTGCAGCAGGTGTATAGTATTGTGGAGCCAAATTCAAAATGTGGTTTTATAATAGTATTGTACATATTAATTGCCGTTATTATCGATACTTTATTTCGCACCCGTTTAAAGAAACCTATTTTTTTACCAATTTTTTTACATATATATTCAACGTGTTGTTTAAATTTTAAGTCCTTGTCGATTATGAAACCGAGATATTTTATTTGATTAACTTTTTCAATTATCTGATTATTTATTTTAAAAATTACGTTGCTGTTCATGTTAATTTCCATAATTTTAGTTTTACTTTCATTTAGTTTTAATTTGTTCATTTTGAGCCAATTGTTTATGCTGTTCATGTCTTGATTTAAATTATCTGCACATTCTTTCTCTGTATTTCCTTTAGCATAAATTAATGTGTCATCAGCATATAAAATAATTTCACATTTTTCTAAAATGTTTGGCATATCATTTATATATATTATAAACAATAATGCTCCTAATATTGATCCTTGCGGTACACCAGATTCATTATCAATTTTATCTGATTTAATACCGTTAACTTTAGTTATTTGCTTTCGATTCGTAAGATATGATTTAAACCATTGCAATTCATTTTCTCTTAAACCGTACATATATAATTTTTGAATTAATAACTCCCTATCAATAGTCTCGAATGCTCTTTTAAAGTCCAAGAAAAGTGCCATTATCTTATTATCTGTTTCTCTGTATTTCCATTTATTTATCACATAATTAACTGTTGTTTCACAAGAGTATTTTTTTCTGAATCCAGACTGATATCTTGAAAATAAGTTATTTATTTCCATATAGTTTTCCAACTGTTCTTTTGCAATTTTTTCTAAAATTTTTTCGCAAGTTTTTAAAGTGTTTATTGGGCGGAATTCATCACATCTGTTTGTTTTAGCTACTTTTTCTACCGGAGTTACCATTGAATATTTCCAATTATCTGGGAAAACCCCATTTTTGAGGGATTTATTAATAACATTAAGCATATTTTTGCCAACAATGTTCCAGTTATCTAAAATTATCTTAATTGAGACTTTGTTGAAATCTGGTTTATCTTTTAGGCTTTTACATATGTTTTTTAGTTCTGTTAAAGATATTGCACGGAATTTAAATCTAAAGTTTATCACAGGTACTTTGTTCGTATATTGCACTTTTTCTATTGTATCTCTTATTAATTTTATACTATTTACGAAGTAATTATTAAATTGGGTAGCTATTTCATAGTTATCTTTACACTCTATATTATTAAATATCACAGTTTTTATTACAGTCTCGTTTTTTTTAAGTACTAAGTCTTTTATCTCCTTCCACATTTCTTTTTGGTCTTTGGCATTATTTATTTTATTATTCACATATTTGTTTTTTTCTATTTCAATTTTGTTTTTATATAAATTTCTTATTGCTTTATATTCTTTCCACGCATTATCTGTATTATCTGCTTTTGCAATTTGGTATTTAAGAATTTTTTCTTCCTTGAGTGTTTTTAATTCCTCATTGAACCATTTTTTTGTATCGTTTCTTGTATTAACAATTATTTTGTTTGTAAATTTTTTAATCGTATTTTCCAGACATGTATCAATTATATTAACGCAGTCATTTAAATTATCACTTTCGCTACATTTTAGAATTACACTGAGTTCTCTATTAAAAATGTCTTTAGTATATTTAAATATTTCTATTACTTTGCTATTTATTTTGTTTCGTTCTTGGTTCATATATTCGATTTTTATATCTATAGCTTCATGATCTGATATTTTATTTGCATTGTTGTTTCTCGTTGAAGTATTGCCATTATTTGTTATTACGTAGTCTATTAATGTGTTCGAGTTTTGTATGATTCTAGTATATTCGTTAACTATTTGTTTTAGTCCGTTATCATTTAAAAGACTTTCTAGTCTGATTTTATATGTATCTTCTTTGTTCCAATCTATGTTAAAATCACCTGCTATTATTATATCATAGTTCCTTTCACATATATCTTCGATTATTTCCTCAAATACTGTACAGAATTCCGCTTCACTACCACTTGGTGATCTATACACCGCCATTAATAAAATTTGTTTCCTTTCGAGCTTAGCCATATATGCACCAATCCAGTAATTTGAGTCAGATATCTTCTTACCAATTTTCATAACATTCCATAACTTTTTAAAATATATACTAACGCCTCCTGTTCTGGTTGAATTGGAGAGCGTATTATAATGATTATAGTCTTTTAGTTGTATTTTACTTTCATCAATGTCCTTTGTTAAATGGGTCTCTGTAAGTATTATAAAATCTGGGTCCTGCTCATCAGCAATTATTTCCAATTGATTGTAGTTATTTACTAATCCACATACATTTGTGTAAATACCGTGTACCCCTTGTAATTGTTAAAATATTAGCCCCAACCTCCTCTTCCTCATGCTCAGCTTATTTTGATATACTGGACATTCCTTATTTGATGTTATATGATTTTCATCTAGTCCCATATTTAGCTTTTTGTTCGCTCTTATACAGTTGACACATTTATTAATAATTTCTTTGTTACATTCTTTCGCTTTATGGTTTCCAAGACATCTATAGCAAACTTCCTCATTTTTACATTCGCCCGCCTTGTGATTATACCCTAGGCATTTAAAGCATTGAATAATGTCAGTTCCATCAAATATTCTACATCTTTCCCATCCAATGTTCAATTTTTGAGCTGCCTTAATCTTTGTGTACGTTTCTTTATCTACTATTATTTTCACATTATAGATTGTTCTATTATATTTTCTATATTCAAACGATTTCACTATTTTCATTTCATGTTCCTGCAATTGTTGATTTTGTCTCTTAATTTTCTCTATTAAATCTTTTTCATTATATTTAAATGACATATCTGTTATTATTATTGACATATCATTTTCATTTGGCGCTTTTATTTCATATGCATCACTCATTTTATTTTCAATAGCATTTTTAATTTTTTCTCTTTCTTCATTATTTTCACTTTGTATCACAATTGTTCCATTTGTTCTGTTTTCAATGTTTATTATATTCAGGTTAACTGGATCCACCTTATTGTTTAAGTCCTCTTTTGTTTTTACAATTTTTTGTTTTTCTTTAGGTTTTATTATTAATGGTACCTGTTTTTTCAAATCTGGCAATACCGTATTTTTTTTACTGTATCAGCAAATGACAGTTTGTTTTGTTTTTCACCTGTTTCTTTTATTGCGGGCGAGAAGATAACAAACTAAATGTAACAAACTAAAATGTTGACTCAATATGAAGAGAGAATTGCTCTCTTTCTCTCTCTTTATATTAAGAAGCAAAATGAGTGATAACTCTTTTTCTTAATGTAGGCTGCCAGACACAAACTTTTTTATTATAGTTGCCAGAAAAAAATTACAAACCAAAGGTGTGGCCATTATATTAATAATATCGTCACTTCAGGAATGTTTAAGAAGAAAGAAACGACAAAAATACTAACATTAGAATTTCTCAAAATATAACCGATCAATCTTTTTTATAAAAAATAAATTTCTAGACATATTTTTTACGAATAAGAACGTTTTTATACGTTTGGATATGATAAAAATTATTGTTTTGTGCTTCTTATCAATTTTTTTTAATTTAGCTCTGTTCGCATCCATATAAAGTTTAAATTTTTTTCCTTTCTAAAATTATGACTAAAATGAAATGTTAATGTTATTTGGAGGAGAAAGTGCAGTGTCTGTAGCAACTTCCATTTATTTTTATTTATTACTTTATTAAAAAATGCATAAAGTCAAGAGACTTACTATTATACTTTATTGCTTAATACATTTTATAATTGTACATACATATGAACGAGTACATACTTCAAGAAACATAAAAATACATAATACTAAAACATAAAAATAGTAAACACGTAAAAAAAATTTTAACTTACATTTTTTTAAATCACAAAATTTTGCAGTCCTTCTCTTATGTTTTCTTTTTTGCACTTATTGTCAAACCATATACATAAATCAAACTTTTTCTTAAAGAAACGATGTTCCACATAAAATAACCATTCCAAATAAAATAAGGGTATTTGCAGTTCTAACTTAAATTTTATGTATGTAATAAGGCAAAATAATAATTTTGTTTATTATCATGTTTTCTTGTACGATATTGCCTTATAGTCTAATCATTGCTTTTAGGGGCAAAACAATATTAAACTAACTTAAGTCAGAAATAGTATATTCAAGTATATATTCCATACCTAACTAATTTTTTAAGTGGCTATTGGACCAAAACAATTCTGAGGTGTCGATATAAAAAAATGGGAGCTTTGATATAATTAAGTGCTGCCAGCAGGGGTGCCAGGGAATTTTGATAAGAAATCGGCACTTTTGCACACAAAAATCGGCTTTATCGGCTCTTCAATTTTAAAAAATCGGCAAATAATTAAAACGTTAAAAAACACATTTTGGATACAATAAAACATAATTTTATTTAAAATAAACATAATTTATATTAAGATTTATGTTCAAAATCAAAATCTTTTTAATATTTGAATTGTAAGTTCTATATAAAAATTAATACACTTTTTTATTTATTTAGCTTATTTCGTTTTTGTTATGTTCTGATTCTTATATTAACTCTTTATCCAATGAGACCAAATACGCCTCACCAAATTTCCAAAATTCCACTAAATAAATTTCATCGATTTTTTTAAATTACTTAGTACAGTTCTTAGAAGCCTTTCCATTTGGCTGCTTAAGTTTTGTACATCATTTGACTCACTCAAGAATATATTTAAAAAGGATATATATATTTTATTTGGTTGGTTTAAATTTTTTATCATTGTTTTCGCTGTATCGATTTGATCAACATAACCAGCAAATGAAAAGTAAATGTTCAACGCCTCATACAAATCTAGTATTCAAACAACTACTGCTTCACGCGCCAGCCATCTGGTTTGACTTTGGTGCAGTAGTTGTTTGGTTTTATTTTTAGGTGTTTTTGAATATTATTAAAATAAATAAAGTCTTTCTGGACTATTTGATACGTAATTGTAAATATCTCTAAGTAGAGTTTTAAATTCGGAATTTAATTAAAGACAAGTATTTAATGCACGTAATGAAAGTGAGTGCCAAACACATTTTCTAACAGATAAATTTGGAATATCTTTGTTAGAGCCCGTCATAGCGGCAGCGCCTAATCCTATCAAATTGGACTTGTAGTTCTTGGGATTTTGTATACAATTTGTAGAAACCATAGCATAGTATTATTCTTTTTCAACTTTTCTACTTTCAACAATCGGATGAAATAGTCTTATATTTTAAATTTACGTACAACCAAACACAATGACTTGGTGTTGCTTAGATCTGTTGATCATTCACAAGAGCGAGGCCTTTTAAATTTTTAATAGCTTACATACAGTTAAGAACTGTTTTTTCCAACGACTTTTTTTATAACAGCAAATAGAAATGCTGACTTATTGTTGTCTCTTTCTAATGTTACAAGTATTCTAGTGTTGCCCAAATAATAAATAAAGTTATAAATTATTGTAAAACAATAAAGTTACCTTGTTCCAGTGTTTATCAAAAAACCGGCATTTTTAGAGCCAAAATCGGCGAATCGGCACTTTGATAAATTTAAGGCGAAAAATCGGCAAAATACCGCTAAATCGTCAAATATGGCAGGCCTGGCTGCCAGGTTTTAATTCACCAAAAGGTAGCTAATTTTATAAATTATATGGCAACTTCTATTACGAAATAAATAATGAATATCAGCTCTTCTTCTTTTTTTATTTTGAGAGAGGATTTTCAAGTTAACAAACTAACTTAACAAACCGAAAATAAAAAGTTTTATAATATTTAACAATGTTAATAAATTATTCAAAAGTTAAAGCAATAAATTAAATAAAAATCTATATTTTAGAAAAAAAAAAAGGTTTTATAAAAAAGACTAAAATACTTTACAACTACTATATATGGGCTTTCCCGCGTACTACATATGGGCTTATATCCCGAAAACTAAGAGTTGTTCCTAGATGGGACCAATTGTGGATGAAGGCCACATATATTGCCTATAATTTGGCATATATGAGTTATTCGTTGAGCATATTTTCTTGAACCAAGTATTAAAAAAAAAGAAATTTTGAACTTTCACTCATACTACATATGGCTTATATCCCGAAAACTAAGAGTTGTTCCTGGATGGGACCAATTGTGGATGAAAGCCACACACATTGCCTATAATTTGGCATATATGTGTTATTCGTTGAGCATATTTTCTTGAACCAAGTTTAAAAAAAAAAAGAAATTTTGAACTTTCACTCATAGTACATATGGCCTTATATCCCGAAAACTAAGAGTTGTTCCTGGATGGGACCAATTGTGGATGAAAGCCACATATATTGCCTATAATTTGGCATATACGTGTTATTCGGTGAGCATATTTTCTTGAAGCAAGTATTAAAAAAATATAAATTTTCAAATTTCACTCATACTACATATGCGCTTATATCCCGAAAACTAAGAGGTGTTCCTGGATGGGACCAATTGTGGATGAAAGCCACATATATTGCCTATAATTTGGCATATACGTGTTATTCGGTGAGCATATTTTCTTGAAGCAAGTATTAAAAAAATATAAATTTTCAAATTTCACTCATACTACATATGCGCTTATATCCCGAAAACTAAGAGTTGTTCCTGGATGGGACCAATTGTGGATGAAAGCCACATATATTGCCTATAATTTGGCATATATGTGTTATTCGTTGAGCATATTTTCTTGAACCAAGTTTTAAAAAAAAAGAAATTTTGAACTTTCACTCATACTACATATGGGCTTATATCTCGAAAACTAAGAGTTGTTCCTGGATGGGACCAATTGTGGGTGAAAGCCACATATATTGCCTATAATTTGGCATATACGTGTTATTCGGTGAGCATATTTTCTTGAAGCAAGTATTAAAAAAATATAAATTTTCAAATTTCACTCATACTACATATGCGCTTATATCCCGAAAACTAAGAGTTGTTCCTGGATGGGACCAATTGTGGATGAAAGCCACATATATTGCCTATAATTTGGCATATATGTGTTATTCGTTGAGCATATTTTCTTGAACCAAGTTTTAAAAAAAAATAAAGTTTGAACTTTCACTCATACTACATATGGGCTTATATCTCGAAAACTAAGAGTTGTTCCTGGATGGGACCAATTGTGGATGAAAGCCACACACATTGCCTATAATTTGGCATATATGTGTTATTCGTTGAGCATATTTTCTTGAACCAAGTTTAAAAAAAAAAGAAATTTTGAACTTTCACTCATACTACATATGGCCTTATATCCCGAAAACTAAGAGTTGTTCCTGGATGGGACCAATTGTGGATGAAAGCCACATATATTGCCTATAATTTGGCATATACGTGTTATTCGGTGAGCATATTTTCTTGAAGCAAGTATTAAAAAAATATAAATTTTCAAATTTCACTCATACTACATATGCGCTTATATCCCGAAAACTAAGAGTTGTTCCTGGATGGGACCAATTGTGGATGAAAGCCACATATATTGCCTATAATTTGGCATATACGTGTTATTCGGTGAGCATATTTTCTTGAAGCAAGTATTAAAAAAATATAAATTTTCAAATTTCACTCATACTACATATGGGCTTATATCCCGAAAACTAAGAGTTGTTCCTGGATGGGACCAATTGTGGATGAAAGCCACATATATTGCCTATAATTTGGCATATATGTGTTATTCGTTGAGCATATTTTCTTGAACCAAGTTTTAAAAAAAAAAGAAATTTTGAACTTTCACTCATACTACATATGGCCTTATATCCCGGAAACTAAGAGTTGTTCCTGGATGGGACCAATTGTGGATGAAAGCCACATATATTGCCTATAATTTGGCATATATGTGTTATTCGTTGAGCATATTTTCTTGAACCAAGTATTAAAAAAAAGAAATTTTGAACTTTCACTCATACTACATATGGGCTTATATCTCGAAAACTAAGAGTTGTTCCTGGATAGGACCAATTGTGGATGAAAGCCACATATATTGCCTATAATTTGGCATATATGTGTTATTCGTTGAGCATATTTTCTTGAACCAAGTTTTAAAAAAAAGAAATTTTGAACTTTCACTCATACTACATATAGCCTTATATCCCGAAAACTAAGAGTTGTTCCTGGATGGGACCAATTGTGGATGAAAGCCACATATATTGCCTATAATTTGGCATATATGTGTTATTCGTTGAGCATATTTTCTTGAACCAAGTTTTAAAAAAAAAAGAAATTTTGAACTTTCACTCATACTACATATGGCCTTATATCCCGGAAACTAAGAGTTGTTCCTGGATGGGACCAATTGTGGATGAAAGCCACATATATTGCCTATAATTTGGCATATATGTGTTATTCGTTGAGCATATTTTCTTGAACCAAGTATTAAAAAAAAGAAATTTTGAACTTTCACTCATACTACATATGGGCTTATATCTCGAAAACTAAGAGTTGTTCCTGGATAGGACCAATTGTGGATGAAAGCCACATATATTGCCTATAATTTGGCATATATGTGTTATTCGTTGAGCATATTTTCTTGAACCAAGTTTTAAAAAAAAGAAATTTTGAACTTTCACTCATACTACATATAGCCTTATATCCCGAAAACTAAGAGTTGTTCCTGGATGGGACCAATTGTGGATGAAAGCCACATATATTGCCTATAATTTGGCATATATGTGTTATTCGTTGAGCATATTTTCTTGAACCAAGTTTTAAAAAAAAAGAAATTTTGAACTTTCACTCATACTACATATGGCCTTATATCCCGAAAACTAAGAGTTGTTCCTGGATGGGACCAATTGTGGGTGAAAGCCAAATTATAGGCAATATGTGTGGCTTTCATCCACAATTGGTCCCAGCCAGGAACAACTCTTAGTTTTCGGGATATAAGCGCATATGTAGTATGAGTGAAAGTTGAAAATTTATATTTTTTTAATACTTGCTTCAAGAAAATATGCTCAACGAATAACACGTACATGCCAAATTATAGGCAATATATGTGGCTTTCATCCACAATTGGTCCCATCCAGGAACAACTCTTAGTTTTCGGGATATAAAGCCATATGTAGTATGAGTGAAAGTTCAAAATTTCTTTTTTTTTAAAACTTGGTTCAAGAAAATATGCTCAACGAATAACACATATATGCCAAATTATAGGCAATGTATGTGGCTTTCATCCACAATTGGTCCCATCCAGGAACAACTCTTAGTTTTCGCGATATAAGCCCATATGTAGTATGAGTGAAAGTTGAAAATTTATATTTTTTTAATACTTGCTTCAAGAAAATATGCTCAACGAATAACACGTATATGCCAAATTATAGGTAATATATGTGGCTTTCATCCACAATTGGTCCCATCCAGGAACAACTCTTAGTTTTCGGGATATAAGGCCATATGTAGTATGAGTGAAAGTTCAAAATTTCTTTTTTTTTAAAACTTGGTTCAAGAAAATATGCTCAACGAATAACACATATATGCCAAATTATAGGCAATATATGTGGCTTTCATCCACAATTGGTCCCATCCAGGAACAACTCTTAGTTTTCGGGATATAAGGCCATATGTAGTATGAGTGAAAGTTCAAAATTTCTTTTTTTTTTAAAACTTGGTTCAAGAAAATATGCTCAACGAATAACACATATATGCCAAATTATAGGCAATATATGTGGCTTTCATCCACAGTTGGTTCCATCCAGGAACAACTCTTAGTTTTCGGGATATAAGCGCATATGTAGTATGAGTGAAAGTTGAAAATTTATATTTTTTTAATACTTGCTTCAAGAAAATATGCTCAACGAATAACACGTATATGCCAAATTATAGGCAATATATGTGGCTTTCATCCACAATTGGTCCCATCCAGGAACAACTCTTAGTTTTCGGGATATAAGGCCATATGAAGTATGAGTGAAAGTTCAAAATTTCTTTTTTTTTAAAACTTGGTTCAAGAAAATATGCTCAACGAATAACACGTATATGCCAAATTATAGGCAATATATGTGGCTTTCATCCACAATTGGTCCCATCCAGGAACAACTCTTAGTTTTCGAGATATAAGCCCATATGTAGTATGAGTGAAAGTTCAAAATTTCTTTTTTTTTAATACTTGGTTCAAGAAAATATGCTCAACGAATAACACATATATGCCAAATTATAGGCAATATATGTGGCTTTCATCCACAATTGGTCCCATCCAGGAACAACTCTTAGTTTCCGGGATATAAGGCCATATGTAGTATGAGTGAAAGTTCAAAATTTCTTTTTTTTTTAAAACTTGGTTCAAGAAAATATGCTCAACGAATAACACATATATGCCAAATTATAGGCAATATATGTGGCTTTCATCCACAATTGGTCCCATCCAGGAACAACTCTTAGTTTTCGCGATATAAGGCCATATGTAGTATGAGTGAAAGTTGAAAATTTATATTTTTTTAATACTTGCTTCAAGAAAATATGCTCAACGAATAACACGTATATGCCAAATTATAGGCAATATATGTGGCTTTCATCCACAATTGGTCCCATCCAGGAAAAACTCTTAGTTTTCGGGATATAAGGCCATATGTAGTATGAGTGAAAGTTCAAAATTTCTTTTTTTTTAAAACTTGGTTCAAGAAAATATGCTCAACGAATAACACATATATGCCAAATTATAGGCAATATATGTGGCTTTCATCCACAATTGGTCCCATCCAGGAACAACTCTTAGTTTTCGCGATATAAGCCCATATGTAGTATGAGTGAAAGTTGAAAATTTATATTTTTTTAATACTTGCTTCAAGAAAATATGCTCAACGAATAACACGTATATGCCAAATTATAGGCAATATATGTGGCTTTCATCCACAGTTGGTCCCATCCAGGAACAACTCTTAGTTTTCGGGATATAAGGCCATATGTAGTATGAGTGAAAGTTCAAAATTTCTTTTTTTTTAAAACTTGGTTCAAGAAAATATGCTCAACGAATAACACATATATGCCAAATTATAGGCAATGTATGTGGCTTTCATCCACAATTGGTCCCATCCAGGAACAACTCTTAGTTTTCGCGATATAAGCCCATATGTAGTATGAGTGAAAGTTGAAAATTTATATTTTTTTAATACTTGCTTCAAGAAAATATGCTCAACGAATAACACGTATATGCCAAATTATAGGTAATATATGTGGCTTTCATCCACAATTGGTCCCATCCAGGAACAACTCTTAGTTTTCGGGATATAAGGCCATATGTAGTATGAGTGAAAGTTCAAAATTTCTTTTTTTTTAAAACTTGGTTCAAGAAAATATGCTCAACGAATAACACATATATGCCAAATTATAGGCAATATATGTGGCTTTCATCCACAATTGGTCCCATCCAGGAACAACTCTTAGTTTTCGGGATATAAGGCCATATGTAGTATGAGTGAAAGTTCAAACTTTCTTTTTTTTTAAAACTTGGTTCAAGAAAATATGCTCAACGAATAACACATATATGCCAAATTATAGGCAATATATGTGGCTTTCATCCACAATTGGTTCCATCCAGGAACAACTCTTAGTTTTCGGGATATAAGCGCATATGTAGTATGAGTGAAAGTTGAAAATTTATATTTTTTTAATACTTGCTTCAAGAAAATATGCTCAACGAATAACACGTATATGCCAAATTATAGGCAATATATGTGGCTTTCATCCACAATTGGTCCCATCCAGGAACAACTCTTAGTTTTCGGGATATAAGGCCATATGAAGTATGAGTGAAAGTTCAAAATTTCTTTTTTTTTAAAACTTGGTTCAAGAAAATATGCTCAACGAATAACACATATATGCCAAATTATAGGCAATATATGTGGCTTTCATCCACAATTGGTCCCATCCAGGAACAACTCTTAGTTTTCGAGATATAAGCCCATATGTAGTATGAGTGAAAGTTCAAAATTTCTTTTTTTTTAATACTTGGTTCAAGAAAATATGCTCAACGAATAACACATATATGCCAAATTATAGGCAATATATGTGGCTTTCATCCACAATTGGTCCCATCCAGGAACAACTCTTAGTTTCCGGGATATAAGGCCATATGTAGTATGAGTGAAAGTTCAAAATTTCTTTTTTTTTTAAAACTTGGTTCAAGAAAATATGCTCAACGAATAACACATATATGCCAAATTATAGGCAATATATGTGGCTTTCATCCACAATTGGTCCCATCCAGGAACAACTCTTAGTTTTCGCGATATAAGGCCATATGTAGTATGAGTGAAAGTTGAAAATTTATATTTTTTTAATACTTGCTTCAAGAAAATATGCTCAACGAATAACACGTATATGCCAAATTATAGGCAATATATGTGGCTTTCATCCACAATTGGTCCCATCCAGGAACAACTCTTAGTTTTCGGGATATAAGGCCATATGTAGTATGAGTGAAAGTTCAAAATTTCTTTTTTTTTAAAACTTGGTTCAAGAAAATATGCTCAACGAATAACACATATATGCCAAATTATAGGCAATATATGTGGCTTTCATCCACAATTGGTCCCATCCAGGAACAACTCTTAGTTTTCGCGATATAAGCCCATATGTAGTATGAGTGAAAGTTGAAAATTTATATTTTTTTAATACTTGCTTCAAGAAAATATGCTCAACGAATAACACGTATATGCCAAATTATAGGCAATATATGTGGCTTTCATCCACAATTGGTCCCATCCAGGAACAACTCTTAGTTTTCGGGATATAAGGCCATATGTAGTATGAGTGAAAGTTCAAAATTTCTTTTTTTTTAAAACTTGGTTCAAGAAAATATGCTCAACGAATAACACATATATGCCAAATTATAGGCAATATATGTGGCTTTCATCCACAATTGGTCCCATCCAGGAACAACTCTTAGTTTTCGGGATATAAGGCCATATGTAGTATGAGTGAAAGTTCAAAATTTCTTTTTTTTTAAAACTTGGTTCAAGAAAATACGAATAACACATATATGCCAAATTATAGGCAATATATGTGGCTTTCATCCACAATTGGTTCCATCCAGGAACAACTCTTAGTTTTCGGGATATAAGCGCATATGTAGTATGAGTGAAAGTTGAAAATTTATATTTTTTTAATACTTGCTTCAAGAAAATATGCTCAACGAATAACACGTATATGCCAAATTATAGGCAATATATGTGGCTTTCATCCACAATTGGTCCCATCCAGGAACAACTCTTAGTTTTCGGGATATAAGGCCATATGAAGTATGAGTGAAAGTTCAAAATTTCTTTTTTTTTAAAACTTGGTTCAAGAAAATATGCTCAACGAATAACACATATATGCCAAATTATAGGCAATATATGTGGCTTTCATCCACAATTGGTCCCATCCAGGAACAACTCTTAGTTTCCGGGATATAAGGCCATATGTAGTATGAGTGAAAGTTCAAAATTTCTTTTTTTTTTAAAACTTGGTTCAAGAAAATATGCTCAACGAATAACACATATATGCCAAATTATAGGCAATATATGTGGCTTTCATCCACAATTGGTCCCATCCAGGAACAACTCTTAGTTTTCGGGATATAAGGCCATATGTAGTATGAGTGAAAGTTCAAAATTTCTTTTTTTTTAAAACTTGGTTCAAGAAAATATGCTCAACGAATAACACATATATGCCAAATTATAGGCAATATATGTGGCTTTCATCCACAATTGGTCCCATCCAGGAACAACTCTTAGTTTTCGGGATATAAGGCCATATGTAGTATGAGTGAAAGTTCAAAATTTCTTTTTTTTAAAACTTGGTTCAAGAAAATATGCTCAACGAATAACACATATATGCCAAATTATAGGCAATATATGTGGCTTTCATCCACAATTGGACCCATCCAGGAACAACTCTTAGTTTTCGAGATATAAGCCCATATGTAGTATGAGAGATAGCGCAAGTAGTAGTTGCAGTTGTAACGTATTTTTATTTTTTTTTACAAAAGGTTTGTTTTTGTTCATAAAAAATCGATTTTTATTTAATTTATTGCTTTAAAATTTGAATAATTTATTAAATTTGTTTAATTGATAAAACTTTTTATTTCCGGTTTGTTAAGTTAGTTTGTTAACTTAAAAATCCTCTCCCAAGAAAAATAAAAGAAGAAGAGCTGATATTCATTGTTAAGTGCGTACTTTATGTAGATGTTGCCATACAATTTATAAAATCTAAGTACATTTTGTTGGATTTCAACTTGGTAGCACTCAATTTAATGTAAAGCACTCATTTTTTTATGCGTGTGAGAGACTAAGGAAGCCATATTTAATTTTCCTCTCTTTGATTTGAGTGAAACAAGTTTAGTTTGTTATTTTAGTTTGTTATCTTCACGGAGATTCTTTTATTACTTTTTTAATTTCATTACACATCTTTACATTGTTTTCTTCAATTGTGTTATAGATGACTTTATTTTTGTTTTCAAAATCGTTTACGACGCCGCGAAGGTTTTTAATTTCATTTACATTTTTTTCACATATTTTTTGTGCATTATCTATTTTTCTTAATCTTTCTTCGTATCTTTTTTCAATTGCCTCTAATAATTGTTTGATTTCATCTTCATTTTGTTTTAATGACACTTCAAATTCGGTTTTATATTCAGCTAAGTTTACTTTGTTTTTGTTGACACCATCTTGAATCTCCTTTAAAGCATAATCTACATTGTGGACATATTGGACACAATCATCACACATAAATCTCAGAAATGCATTTTCGTCCAATATCTTTGATGAATATTGATCTAAGCCTGAACATTTATCACCACAATGATACACTTTGCCACATATTCCAGCACATGCTATGCCTGTTTCGCCACGGATTGATCTCCTGCATTTATGGCATTCAGCCATTGCAGTCAGTCATAAATTATAAATTTGGTTTTTTTTGTGCAAATAATTGATGTTTTTTTTTTATTTTTTTGTTTTTTCCCGTGATATTTGGTTTATCTATAGGTATATGTAGTCTTTTTTATATTTTTTAACCAATAAATATTTTATTTTTCACAAATTCACAGAGCTCGTTGTAGTTTACGTTTGTATTACTTTCACAGATAATGTAATAATAAAAATATTAGTAATAGTAAGAATTAAACATTTATTCTAATTTGACTTATAAATTTATATATGTTTGCTATATTGTCCTGGGTAGGAAGTTTAAGTACTTTCTTTGGGCTGTCCGAATCAAAAATGGTACATCTGAGCTTCTGGTAAAGCAAACACTCCATTAAGAGCGGCACATTACATTTAGAACAAGATGGAGTTTGTCTTTTGTTGAGTACGTGGCTGTGTGTTGCATATGCGTGTACTAGTCGTAGGCGGCAGAAGACGTGGATTTGGTGTCGAGTAACATTATTTGGGTACTTCAGATGAATGAATTTTTCGTTTAATTCCTTTTAATGAGGGTGGCAGTAATTCGACCATGCTTAGGCTTGTTTTTTTTTCAAATGTAGTCTTTTATAAAATTTCAAAGATTAGGCTTTTCCAGTTGGTTTATCATTACTATGGGAGTTGTACAAGCGAATTTGGCTGCGTCAACTGCATATACATTACCTTATATTAACATGAATTGGGACCCATAAAATCTTTAGAGTGTAAGAGTTTTGAACCAAATATCACGAATGCGATTAACTTTAGTCAATTTGTTAGAAGTTGGATTGCATACTGATTTGATAACTGATAAAATATCAGTACAAACAACTATTTTGCGCAGATTGTGGAGAGCTATTTCCATAGCTTCAATAACCCAGCAAAAAATTAGACATTACCTTAAAAAGTACTTGCCATATAATGACTTACTTTTGTGATTGCCATATTTTCTTACTCGCTTACAAAACACATTACATTAGTTGCAAAAAAAGGAAGTAGTAATGAAACTAGTTTTTTATGTTTAAAGAGACTACCGTACTAATGGTACTCATTATTTCCTACAATAATTAATGTAATCGATTCTCAGTAATTGATTATAAAAGTCTCATGCCTTGTTAAAATCATTAAGTTGGCAATCTAGTTGGGAAGTACTTCTGCCAAAAATGCTTAATTCTACACTCGATTACCTTTTCAAAAATTTTTTACTGGGAATTGCAGCTGCTAAAGCTGTAAACATGGATAAATTATTAGGTAGACTTTTGAGACTAAGGATTTGTCCATTAAAGTCGACAACAGCTAAAGAAGTAATTCCATTTGCAGTTTTAGACCAATCAAGGTATGTTCGTTTTCAAAGTATCGTCGTTTAATGATGTCATTTGAGGTTTTCGGCTTAGCAAATTTTTAATGTGAAATATTGCAGGAGCTATTATTAATAAACCATGGAGGATATCTACACTTTTTAGACTTTGATATTAAACTCAACTTAAGAAGTTTTGCTGAAAGGAATATTTCACTTATAGCTGGAGCTACTCTGTGTTTTCTTTTTGCAATCGAATTTTCAAAAACGTCTTGTTCAATTACAGAATTATTCTGGAAAACTATCTTTGGAACTAACTCTGTCTTGGATTCATACACGCGGTCCTCAATGGATGGCAATTCTAAATCGTCAAATAAATGTTTAAGCGGTGTGGTTCTAAACGCGTAAATACTTGATCGCAATGCTCGATGATAAAATCCTTTAATAGGATTTCATGTTGGTTTGGTTGTGTTTGCAGTAAGAAAAAGACTTCTTCCGGCATATATGTATGTAGTTTCTTTATTTTCCCAATGGAAATTTATGGCCCAGATTGCAGCGACCAATCATATAGTTTGTTGAGGACATCCTGTAGTATATTGTTGGTCTCAGAGTTGCTATTCCTTAAGGACAATATGTACAAATCATTAGTTTAAATACAGTGATCCAAATACTTGAATTTATTAAAGTGGGAGTTATTTTGCATATTGAAGCTCAAATTTTGATCGCCAAAGAACCAATCTTGATCTTCACTTGTTTCTTCGGGTGAGCTTACCTTCGTGAAATTTTTTCTTCATTATTTAAATTTTGATTTTTAATTGTATTTGTTTCCTTTTTTTCTTCTGTTTCTTAGTTTTTTTCAATTTTGTTAGAGTTTGAATTTATGTTTGTTGTATGAGGTTTTGCAATGGGTCGCTAAATGTTTGTTGATAACTTGTCTATAAACGTTGATGTTTGAATTGTTGAATTTGATGACTGTTTTCCTACTTGTATTTTTTGTGCGGTATTAGATTTTATTAATGTTGATGATGTTTTGCGAGTAAGTCCACATTTACACTATGCAATTTTTTGAGCCGTTTTTTTCTCAATTTTCTATTAAAGTTACAGCGTTATGCGTTATCTAAAAGTAAACATTAACAACAGTAACATCCCCTCAAGACTCAATCAATACCACATCACTTACTCCTCCTGCTTCACAAACAAACAAAAATTTCATGATAGTTTCATGAAAAATTGCATGGTGTAAGTGCGGTATAAGTTATATTTTCGATTTGTTGTGAACTAAGTTTTGCATTTATTTCGTCTTGCCGCACCAAACGAGCACTTTTCGATGATTTTTATTTTAATTATTTCTTTTTGCTGGATATAGTTAGGTCGTTTTTTATCAGATGCTGGGTGACTATCGTTACACTTAGCACAATGTACTCTAGAGCAAGCGACTCAGGGTTGTTACGTCTATTTTTGGTGTGTCCAATATGTTTTTATTTTTGGCAACGCATGGGACTAAGAAAGTAAGTCTTGACTATAATCTTATTCCATGCTACATCATTGGTTTTTGGTACATTACAAACGTTGAAAGTAGCAACCATGTATCCGCTTTATTCTCTGTTATTGGTGGTGTTATTACCATCTTTATTGATATTTAACTTACCGTCTTCTTATGTATTAACATTACCGTCTACCTTTGGAATACTATATTTGAACACAGAAACAACTCCTTTAGAGGTTAATCCGTTTACGATTCTTTCCTCAGAGACGTTAATAGACTTGGAGCATAAATGACACCTTTTAAAATAAATTTAAAGTACTGTAGCTGTGATTGGACAGATGTTTGCTAATGTTTTAGCCTTTAAGAACTTATCGGCAATAATTTGATTGCGAACAGGCAGCAGACTTTATCATTAAACATTTTGGATCACTGAATATTTGGTTTTGGGCTGGGGAAGTTTAGGAAGATTATTGTTTGGTTGATCTATGAAGTCGCATAATGTGGCAAACCTGTTAGACTGTTTATCAGGAGGCCTAGGGTCATGATTCAATATTTTTATTTTATTATTTTTAAATTTGATTTCTACTTTTTCACAAGTTGTTTATATTTTCCAGAAATATTACTTTTAGTATTTTTCCAAAATGACAAAGTTTCCAACCGTATATGAAAACTTTTATTACTTAATAAAGAAAATCAAAAAAGAACCGAACACTTTGAATGCTAGTCGATGAATGACAGTTACAAAAAATCTAGTGTAGTTTTTAGAATGGAATGTTACTTTCCAAAAATTATTTTATTCATAAGTCTTAAGGTACTGTCATATATGACAAACATTTGCCTAAAATTTGTTTGCTGTTTTTTGGCCTAAATTTTTTCAAAACAATACAAAATTTGTTTTGTGGTCACACTACGTACATTTATTTGCCTATTTTTATTTGTTGAAACAGCTATGAAGTAATGTCAAATAAAATACAGGCAAACATGTTTTATGTGCGGTCACATTTAAAATAATATTTGCCTTAAAAATATATTCGACCAAATCGAAAAAAACATAAATTTATTTGCTCACAAACTGCTGCGCATGGGATGTCTTCACTGCCATTCAATTTCTTCGGCATTATTTCAAAGTTATTGCAAAGAAAACGTGTAAAATATTATTAATCGCTAATTACAAATGAAGAAAAATAGTTTCTACTCTTAAATATTTATTTGCAGTACAATATACATAAGTTCAAAACAAACAAACAATAACCATTTGTAGTCGGAACAAAAATATAGAACTGTAGAAAATTTTTTTCTATTTAGGCACTATGGGCGCATCTTTTTAAAAGTCTCAAATGAAGTGTTTATTCTCTTCCTATAATATACTTTTCCTATACCTTGTACGAAAAATTATATCCCAGTTTTTAATATAAAAATAAAATATCCACCTGATAGCCATAAACTATAAAAGTTGGTCAAATAATGGTGGCTAATATTATATTTATGCACCCGCATGTATTATTTATAGAGATTCCATTAAAATAACTATTACACATAATAGCAATATGAGAAGAAAGTATATAATGAATAACTCCCATGTATGAAAGTTCCAAATAAACAAAGCCAAGCAACAATATCAAATTTTTCATATTCTATGCTATAAAGAAGCTCCAGAAGGTGTTCTAAAGAAGGAGCACAATAAGAGGATGAAGCTAAATAGGAATTAGATTCCAATTCTTAACGATAAATTTTAATATTCATTCATTACATTTTTTTGATTAAAATTTATAAAAACTTTTAATTTATTCAATATATTTTTCAAACCACAGCTGTTTGTTTGTTTACTTGATATAAGTGTAGACAAATAATATGTGGAAATAAAAAGTCGCTTAAATTAAAAAGCCTATTTCACAAAGAATCAAACTACAAATATGCAAAATTTTTATTGGGATACAAAGTTCTAAAATTTTGAAGAAATTGTAATGTTTCAGATTTCTGAAAATAGGGGAAAAACTCTTGTACATATAGTTTTTAAAAATTGTTACATTATAACATACCGTCAAACGAATATATTTATATTTAAAAAAAATCTGTTTACATTAATTGCAAAAATAATCTTTCAGCTTAGTATTTATAGAACATACATCTTTTGATTGCAAATCGAAACAGAACAGTTTGAGTGCTTAAAATGGATATTCACTAATGACTCTTAGCTCTAGTAGGGCGGAAGAATTATTTTGGTTTTGTTCTGCACATAGCCGACTTTTTTCGTCTCTTTAAGCAGTTGAAATGCGTGGGCACTGTGTTTCTTGTTTAATATAAATTAATCGATATTGATTCTTAAAGTGAAAGCATGTTGCTTGTTGTTATATATAACTTCATTTATCTATAAGCATTTTAAAACAAAATGCATCTCAACCTTATCATAGGTTTATGTGCAGATATATAACAGTATATAATTTACAACTTTAACTTAACATTAATTTAGCGGCAACGAAAATATTCAAGTTATGTAATTCGACTTTACTTTCAACCAATACTTAACTAAAAATTTATAAAAGAAGATTTAATAATCCCTTTTTTACATACAATTTTGAAACTTTGCACCATTCTGAGGCGAAAATGTCGAAATATACCAAATTATATATAAAATACTTTGATGATATATAACTCGAAAAATATGTGGCCCGACAACTTTTTTAATTTACTGTTTCTTCCAAAAATTGCACTTTATTATTTTTTATCTATAATTTTATTATTAATTGCTTACAGTATTTTGTTTTTATTTAATACACATATAAGTTTAAAATTATTAGCGAGTTTTTCCGAAACTTAATAGTTTAGTTTAAATACTGGGCAACATTGTTGATACAGCTGTTATTTGTCTCTGTTTGTTCTTACAAAAACTTTGTAAGAACAAATATTTATTTGCCTAAAAATGAGTAAAATATTTGCCGTCGAGTGGTCACACTATGTTCACATTAGAAGCATTTTTGTTTACTGGCAAATAATTTTATTTGCCTAAAATCAGCTGTGATGTTATTTGCTTCTAATAAATATTTTGTGGTCAGACTACGGCAAATAAATATTTGCCGATTTCAGTCAAATGTTTGACTAATGAGACCGTACCTTTAGAAATAAGAAAATTTATTACCAGGAATCTTTTTGATATATATTAACTTTAACTGCGCCAGAGATTCCTCCAAATTTAAATATTTCCGCATGGCTATTTCGCTACTGCTCATATATGTAGCTCATTTGTAGAGTTATGTCGTTCGCGAGCGAACGGGTTAAATTGACCGAATCTATTAAGTGAACGGTATGATCCGGTCATTTAAATCAGGTATTTTCGTTCAATAGTGTAGGGGTTAAATTGAACGGATGACTTAATTGAACGAAATGAGCCAGATATTTAACCGGCTCTTTTCGTTCAATCGTGTACGGTATATAATATGGTGTACGGATCACTTTTGTTCATTTGTTTCTTTCCTTTTTTTGTCATGTTCTTTTATTTTCGTTGATTTTTTTTTTTTATTAAAAGGAGTTGCTGCATATGTATATATACGTACATATTTCATTTTTGTTTGAATTAAAAGTCTAAAAAAAATTTTTTTTTCTTGATAGTGTTTCTTCTTTAATGGAAAATTAATAATATTTAAATAAAAAAAGTGTATTTTAAGTTAACTAAAGAAATAGAACAAAGAAAAAGAAGCTGGAATTATCTCGTTAAGCCACAGCCTGTCACATTTTTAAGCAATTTATTTTTACGAATAAGAATTATTTTTCCTTTTTTTGTGGAAAAGAAAATTTTCGTGCTTTCATTTTTCTTGTTAAACAACTACACCATTTTCATTTGAAATTGAGAAAATTCCAAATGAAAATGAGAATTTAAATTTAATATTGAGAAAATTCCAAATGAAAATGAGAATTTCCTTTTGAAATTGAGAAAATTCAAAATGAGAATATCAATTTGAAATTGAGAAAATTACAAATGAAAATGAGAATTTCCATTTGAAATTTAGAAATTTTTATTTTAAATTGAGAAAATTCCAAATGAAAGTAAGAAACTAAAATTTTAAACTGAGAAAATTTAATTATAAAATTAAATCCTTTTTTATTAAATTAACATTTATTTACAACATAAGTATTGTAAGGAAATTAAAATAAAAACAGGTATTAAGAGCCTATGATGAATTATTGACCAACGGACATATCTTCCAAATCCAGAGCAGATTCGTAAAATGTTGTAGTATGTTGTATAGCTCTACTGCAATCTCCAGTAGTTATACATGTTTTTGAAAGATTGAACACCTCTTCTAAAAAAAGAATCCGCTGCTCTCCTACATTAGAGGGACTTACGTTTGGTACATTCATCTTTGTATTTACCTTACTTTTTATTTTTGACCAAATTATTTCAATGGGATTAGGCATTGGTGAGTAAGGGCTCAATCGTAAAAGTGTAGCTGGAGAGTTTTCAAAAATTCGTTCCAGACGTCTATGACAAGGAGCGTTGTCGCATACCAATACCAGTTCTGATAATTCATTTCCTAACTCTTCCCACCTATCCAGAAGCCTTTTGACCCATTCATTTGCCCCTACGGCTATCCATTTGAATAATGCCTGAGTACCAATTGCACCAATTAAGTGAATATTTGGCCCACGGGATGTATGTATTGACTGCACTGTGTGGAGTCCAACACGAGAACAACCATGTTTCCTACGACAAAATAAGTTAAAGTTGGTTTCGTCTATCCATACCACTTGTTTTCCGGCTCTGACATAATCATTAATTTTTCGTACATATGCTGCACGTTTTTCTTTATTTAGTTAGTATTCATTGAATTGGGTTGGACATGGACAGCTTTTATAGAATAAATTTTTCCATGCAGTGTATTTCCCACAGTTGTGAGTGACACTTGTTTATTAAATTCAGAATTAATTTTTTCGACAATTTCACGAAGAGTTTATTCTGGTCTTTCTTTCACCCAATCAATAATATTTTTTACTTCTACATCGTTTAAAGAGCAAGGCTTTTTACCACCTCTTCGCAATGGTAATACATTTGATTGGGTAACCCATCGATGGGCAGTTTTGTAGAAAATTTTTAAAGATAAAGCCAATTTAACCCAGTCTATTCCTTTGTTAGCTGCATCAATAATACGATTACGATCCGTATCGGAATAAGTTTTATATTTTTTTCGTAAGACGCGTTCCGACTCTAAGAAGATAAATATGTAGAAATTAATCGCATTATTTTTACATGCATCCTTATTGTCACCTTTATCACATTCATATTATACTTACCTTCTACTTCACTTCTACATATAGGACAATTAGATATATCTCGAGCTAAAAACATTTTTCGTGTAATAAGTGACGACACGGAATAAGTCGTTTTACTTCACCACGCTTCATGCTAATTAAACAAATTACACAATTATCTTTAAACTCCATGTTGTTTGTTCGAATGAAACATTAAACTTTATATACATAAGTGTGTCATTTTAAGGGCCTACTTGTCCTAAGCTTGAAACAAAATAATTACAGTGACTTTTTTACACTTATATAAAATAAATGTATGTATATACATACATATTATATCAATTTTTAGTAAATACTTCTTAATTTTTTTAAACTTTCTAAAATTCATTTGAAAAATTTCTCATTTTACAATAAAAATTTCTCAATTTCATTTGGAATTTTCTTAATTTCAAATTGAAATTCTCATTTTCATTTGGAATTTTCTCAATTTCAAATTGACATTCTTATTTTCATTTGGAATTTTCTCAATTTCAAATTGAAATTCTCATTTTCATTTGGAAATTTCTAAATTTGAAATTGAAATTCTCATTTTCATTTGGAATTTTCTCAATTTTATTTGGAATTTTCTCAATATCAATGAAAAATGGTGTGGTTTTTTTATTTTTTTCCTTCTTCATAATTAAAAAACACTATATATGTCTCTTCAGTACCTACAGAAAACCTGATTATAGTGTTTGCTATGTGCCAAGGGTTTCACCTCTGTATCAAAACCATAACTTGACTGCATTTAGACACGCAAATTTTAATTTTGTTAATTTTCTTTTAAACTTTGTTTGGTGTTCAGACACAAAAAGTTTTCTATTACAAATTTTGTTTCCTTCTGTTTGATCGTTTCTAATTTTTGGACGTTTTGTATGTGGTGCTTATAACACAAAAATATGTGTACATATATACAACTGTGTATAAGCAACGAAAAAAAAACATGGCAACTTTGCGAGTACATCAAAGTTTGTACTGACCATCATTCTTTCTTCCTCTCTCTCACATAGAATTAAAACCTTGCAAAGTAAAATTTGCTTGTCTAAATGGGATGTTTGATAAAAAGACAAGAAAATACAATAACGCCACGTTTACATTAGACAATGCTGTCATGACGATAAAAATTCTGACAATTGCTTCTGTAGTGTAGGCGTCCAGACAATAATTATGACAATTCATTATGAGCACGTTCTCGGAAAATTTAAAATGGCTTAAGCGTTTCTTCCTGCTATTTTTCCATTTCTATTGTTTTATGCAATGAAAATTTTAGTAATTAAATAATTTAACTTCATTCATTTATGGCGCGATTATGGATTGCAACTGAACTTTAGAGGAGTTGACTACAAGCAACGCAACTGGTGGCCAAAATGTTATTATGTACGGCAACCTTATTTAGTTGCCTAAAGTTATTGTTTTTTGCACATCTCTAATTACAAAAAGTAAACAAACAAACAATTTGGAGTTCTTTTTCTAGTATTTGGAGTTTTTTCTCCTTAATTTCTGTATTAAGGGTCCGTTCTTTTAACAAGGCATTATATTTCTTTTGTTTCAATTCCTTGACTTCTTTTAAGACCTCATATTTCTTGATTTTTAAATTTTTTATTTCCTTTAAAATTTCGTTTTTTTTTCATAGTTGTTTTTTAATTTTATTTATAGTTTTAACCATTTCACTTTGGGTATTAATTTGTGCCTGGAGAAGATTGAATCTTTGTTCTTCTAGTTTTCTTTAGTGGCTCTTGCTGTTTTTTCTTTTGAGGCTCATCAATCCGTTGCTGCTGTTCGTTTCACTTCTCGGGATGAAATTCCAGTTCTGGGGTATTTTCTTTCTGCCTTACACCAAAGATATTACCATTAGGATTAACAACGAGATCAATTTGTAAGAGATCTGCAACGGTCTGCTCCAATGGCGATAAGGTTAGTTCTTCTGACGGACCAGCACCAGTCATATGAAGATTCCTTTGGTTTTTAGCCACTTTTAGTTTAGCTTTATAGTGAATCCATACTCTCTGCCATTCTTCGGAAGTACGCACTGGCTATTTAATTTGTTGGACACTTCAGTCCATACTAATTTGGCACTGGCTTTTGTTTCTCCAAAGGCACGTATTCCTCGGCCAATATTTAGATATAATTCCATTTGTCGAACCAATTCCTCAAATTGTTTTTTGGTTGTACATTTAAATATTTTTGATATACATATTTATTTGCGAAAAAAAATATTTTGCAACAACTTTTGATCATAAACCACCACAAAAAATTGGTTGCCGGTATTGCAACTGAAATTATCAGCTGATAGTTGCAAGTTGCCATCTGTAATGCAATATTGGCAACTAGCAACTCCACTGAAGTTCAGTTGCAATCGATCAGACAATTGAAATGTGTACATGGATTAGTGAAAAACTGTGCATGTATTGTTATTGTCATGACAGCATTGTCTAATATAAACAGGGGGGAAGGATTGTTGTTAAAATTCGTTCAATCGTTTAAATTGACCGATTGAACAAATTGATCGAACGAATCAGTCTTTAATAATTAACCAAAAAAGACCGGTCACTGAAACTAACGACCAGGCACATGTCTACTCATTTGTATAAAAGATTTTTGAGTTCTTTTTATTTTCTTTTTTGCTTTATTGATTTAATGAAGTACATTTAGTCAACTTAGCTTTTGAAATAAGATTCTTACGTTTTCTATACAAAATTTGGGTAGAATCCACTTATGACCTAGATGAGAAATGGCCATTAATTTTCAAAGAACGATTGAAGCGTAAAAAGTAGAATGCAGAACAGCAAATTGTCAAGCTAAAGAGATTCCATGTTACTTTTTTCAAAGTATAATGCAAAACATATCCGATTATCTATCTTATTTAGGGCGATTTACGATTTTTTTTAAAAGATCGAAAAAATTAAATCATTTGTCATTTCACTTCAAGGCCAGTTAAAAAAATGTATTGCGATGAACTTTTCTTTCCTACGACAATTGAACTTTTAGCTCGGTCTATACAAGTTAATAATAAACGCAGGAAAATACGCCAAAGAGCAAAACGTTTTTACGTTTTCCTTGTTTTTATACAACTGCAACCACTTCTTATGGTCATGCTGAACATAAAATTTAGACTCTACAATGTTAAGGTTTTTCATCTTTATTTTTATAAATAATACATAATAAAATATAGAAGTTAATAAACACTTTTCTGCATAATTTGATTTGCTTTTGCACAAAGAAAAAATAAAACACTTTTTGTTTAAAACTTATCAAGGAAACATTTAAATGGAATAATTGGCATCCTCTTCTTTTGATGACGTTCAGAAGGGATTTTTTTACGTTTAAAGCTTTTAAAGGCCTATTTTGTTGTAACATAGTTTTAACAGTAAGTAACTTGTTGCATTTTAATATTAAAAGAATTTCGAAATACTGAGGACAGTGTTTAAAACGAACGAACAAACTAAAACAAATTAAAACAATAAATCTAGTCTTCCAAATTTCTGAAAGCTTGCTGTAAATCTTCATGCAATTGTTCAAAGTCGGCCTTGATCTTTGCTTCGCCATCCTTAACGGGATCCTATAAAACAAAACAAAAACAGTTAATTACTTTTCTATTAACATTCCGATGATGAGTTTTTTTACCTTGAATTTCATGGAAGACAATTGGTACATAATATTGCCCATAGCCTCACGGATAACATTCCAAGTAATCTTATTCTCAGATTGTGCAGTAGATTCTACTGAGTGACGAGCTAAGTCGTAAAAGGCAATAATGTTCTTTAGCATGCCAACACTCTTGTAGAACGGGCAGAATCTGTCATATGACGAGTAGGAGTTTTGTTGCAAGAAATCGTCCTTAAGCAGCTTGGCGACTTCCAGGGTGATCTTATCAGTTTCAGCGAGTGAAGCCTTACCAACTAATTGCACAATTTCAGACAAATCTTCTTCTTCTTGTAAGATTTCCTTGACCTTTGTACGCAATGGAACGAATTCAGGGAAGTTCTTGTCATAAAAATCATCCAAAGCACGCATGTATTTGGAGTAAGAAATTAACCAATTGATAGAAGGAAAATGTTTACGTTGAGCCAACTTTTTGTCCAAACCCCAGAACACCTGTACGATACCCAAAGTAGCAGAAGTAACGGGATCAGAGAAATCACCACCAGGTGGAGATACAGCGCCAACAATGGAGACTGAACCTTCACGCTCGGGGTTACCCAAACATTTGACACGGCCTGCACGTTCATAAAAGGAGGCTAAACGCGCACCCAAGTAGGCTGGGTAGCCAGAATCGGCAGGCATTTCTGCCAAACGTCCAGAAATTTCACGCAGAGCTTCGGCCCAACGAGAAGTAGAATCAGCCATCATAGAAACGTTATAACCCATATCGCGGAAATATTCTGATAAAGTAATTCCGGTATAAATAGAAGCTTCACGAGCAGCAACAGGCATGTTTGAAGTATTTGCTACCAAAGCAGTACGTTTCATAATAGATTCAGTGACGCCATCAATTTCGACAGACAATTCGGGAAAGTCTCTCAATACCTCAGACATTTCATTACCACGTTCACCGCAACCAACATAAATAATAACATCAGAGTTAGAGTATTTGGACAAGGCCTTTACAAAAAATTGAAACATATTTTTTTGTTTTGAAACATGAACTTGTGTTAGGCATTCGAAATATTTAAACTCACTTGTGAGATGACAGTTTTGCCACAACCGAAAGCACCAGGTACAGCTGTGGTTCCACCTTGTACACAAGGAAACAAAGAATCCAAAACTCTTTGACCAGTCAGTAAGGGATGATTGGCGGGCAGTTTTTCAGTAACGGGACGGGGTTGACGAACTGGCCACACTTGTAACATAGTGTGTTTGGTAATTTCACCATCAAATTCCGTTTCCAAAACTACATCCTCGACATTGTAGTTTCCGGCGGGAGCAATATAACGGACGGTACCCTTGGCACGAGGACTAACAATCATTTTGTGCTTAACTAAAGTGTTTTCATGGACTAAACCATACAGATCACCTCCAGTAATGTGAGAGCCAACTTTAACATGCAGAGGATTAAATTCCCAAGAGGCGGTGCGAGACAGACAGGGTACATTAACACCCTTAGGAATGTAAATGGAATTGGTTAATTCGTTGATGTCTTTCAAGGGGCGCTGGATACCGTCAAAGATGCTGCCCATTATACCAGGACCTAATTCCACAGACAAAGGTTTGCCAGTACGCAAGACGGGATCACCCACCGTTACGCCAGATGTTTCTTCGTATACTTGAATGGTGGCCATATCACCTTCCAAACGGATAATTTCACCCACCAATTCATAGTAACCTACGCGCACCAATTCGTACATAGCTGAACCAGCCATACACTCGGCAGTGACCACTATTGTCAAGAAAATCATTAAAGTAAAAGATAAACAAGATAGTGCCGCATTAGTCCCACTTCGAACACACAAATCCATATACACAAGTCAAACTCACCAGGACCTGATACTGCAAATACGCGGCCATATTTAGATTCTTCTTCTACTTGGTCAAATCTTTTTAAATTGGACATTTTTTTCCTATTCTTACTTTAAAAGTATATTTGGAATGCTTTAACTGCAAAAACATAAGTAGATTTTTCAATTTTAGGATAAATGCAACTTTAAAAATTCAAAATGAAATGGAAAATAGATAAATAAATTGTTATAGAGTTAATTTTTTCCTGTCAGCTGACTTCATTTTAGTTGGATCGGTCACTTGATAACAACACACACATTTATTAAAATGTATTTGCTTTGTTTGTGGATTTCAGTTTAATTAGTTGTTTTTATCATTTTGCATTCTATTTCATTTTAACATTCTATTTCTTTTTTGTATTGATAAAATTACAAATAGTTATTATAATAACTTATTATTTTTTAACTTTTACATTTTTTTCTTAATTCGTAAATTATTACCAACAAGTTTCTTTTTCTGCCACACCGAACAACGACGATCAACGAAATAATGACATTACTACGAACTTACTTAATTGCAATAACTTGAAAAAGCTTTTACTTCACGTGACAATTGGAAGTTGATATATACTTCCAATAAAGCCTGGAAATATGTTGTGGTTACTTTAATTTAATGCGGTGTTGCCATTAACAGCACTACCAGATCGATATTATTTACTGAAAAGAAATCCGACCGTATTAACTTTTATTAGAAATGTTACCAACATTAAAGCAATAACTTAGTCCAACAACTTAGTTACAGACGCATGAAATACCATTTTTGCAATTCTCTTTTAATGGCATCGGCATTTGTACACAAAACAAAAACAACATGAAACTAGTTCAAATAGAATTGAAAAAATAGCATGAAATAATCATACGTATAAATCTGGACTTATATACTAACTGCCGTATACATAAATATTTAAATAGATTTTAAATGTATTTAAGGGAAAATTTATATCAAAATTTTTACATAAGCACTTTTCAAATTTATTTTATCTGAATATGACAGTAAGTTTTTAATTAATTATAAAGTAGAACACTATTCGACTTTCAAAATAAATTTTAAAGACAAAAAAAAAAAACTCCGTTAATAAAAACTTTTGCTGTGGAACATATAATTTTCTGTATTTGCTATTGTTTACATTTCAGCCAGCTGTTTTGCTGTTTACACAATCTACCCAAAGAAAAAGTCTGAGCTGTTTCGTGCAGAAAGAAAAATTTCACTCTCTCGAAAGGTCTCACTTTTACTTAGACTTGTAGTACGAGAACAGTTTTCGGTAACATTAAAGTTAAGTACAGGAAATGCACATAATATATGTTCAAATAGTTTTCCAATAGGGTCAGTTTCACGATGTTGGAATCGTTTGCACAATTACATTTAAAACAAAAACAAATTCTAAAAAATTGTTTTTGTTTTAAATATACTTGTGCGAACGTACGAACGATTGCGAAATCGTCAAACTGGCCCATATTTACCTCTTTTTGGGATTAATTTAATTAACTAATCTGGCCATTCCATCATGATCAATGTTTATATAAGAAAGCTTTTAAAGCTTTTTATTAAACGTAATTTGAAAACAGTATAAAATAAAAGCAAACAAATAAAAAATGTATTTTAACATGCTTGGTGATTAGTTAAGTAAAACTTGAAAAATAGCTCCGGTCCCGTACTTTTTGGGTAAAGTTTGATAAAATGAGAGTAAACATTAATTATTCTCAATTGAAGAGAAAAATGCCCGAAAATACGGGAACACAAAAACCATACTTCTATTCTATTAGTAAAACTTGAAAATTCATTGTTAATTAAGCTTTTTTAACATAATTAGAAAAAGGTCTGTTCATTTAAAGACATCTGTTAGGTATTTTTGTTTTGAAAAGGTTTTGTTTGTTTTCGGTTAATCAAATGGGCACAATTATATTATTTCATTTACAAGTAGGTATATAAATATATTTTTTACAATTAATACCTACTTCCAACATGTTGTTATAACATCATAATATAATATTCTTATAATGTTATTGACAGCCAATTTTAAAGTATGGATATGATTTCTCATTTTATTTTCCATATACAAAATATCGGCTATACAGACACCGATACGAACTGTAAATTTAAACCAAGGATTACAAAACCATATTTTTATGCTAAAAAATCAATAAAAACATTAATAGAAATGTTACGTAATTAAAAGCATTTATTAAATTTTCATTAATAGACAAGATGCAATTTTGTTCTACAATTTATGATCGCTCACATTATTAATAGAGTTTTACATTTTTTTTAAGGAAATGAGAACCACACAACATCAAGGTTTGTATGACTGTTTTTATACCCGTTGCCTAAAAAGTGGTCAATTCGTTTGTAAATTTGAAAATTTCAGAGCCCCGTAACTCGGAAAATATAGGCGAACGCATATTTTTTCACTAGATGTTTTTTTTCTTATTTTTTTATTCTCTATTGCCCCATATATTTGCTTTCTTTATTGGAGTTTCTTCATTGTTCCAAATAATATGAAAAAATTAGAGGTAGGCGTGGTGTAATGGCCGCAGCGTCTAAGCACATTTACCGATCGAGCTGATTTCCAATAGGAACTATTTCGACGCAATGTTTGATTGATTAGCATATATATATAGTTTTTAACAGTTTTTTTTTCTCAAAGTTTAAAAGAAATTTTGCCTTTGAAACAAGAAGAAGAAGAAGAGCTAGTTTGAAACCTCGCCAGGCCAACCGGTCCGTAACAGGATATTTATATTTTTCGTTGCGCTACTTTTTTAATAAACGGCAACAGAAATAAGAGTTCCTTATGGCTATGGAACCACTATTCGCTGGCAGTAAATATGTTATGGCGTTATGACACATCTAATTGAACCTTAAATAATTATTACATTAATTTATTTTAATAAAACTCAAACAAATTGAATTTAATGACGGCAAAGGTAATCAGCTAAACAACGATCATGTTGGTGTACTATATCATCATGTTGCATTTCTTTTTCATTAGGATTTTGTTGGTTCAAATTTAAAAAATTGTTTTATTTCTAACTTAAAAAATAATTTTTATACTCTAAAAATATCTTGTATTACGAGTAATACGGCATTTACACTATGCAATTTTTTTATGAAACTAGCATGAAATTTTTGTTTGTTGGTGAAGCAGGAGGATTAAGCAATATAGATAGTATTGCTTGAGTTTTGAGGGGATGCTACTGTTGCTAATGTTTATTTTTAGATAAAGCATAATGCTGTAACTTAAATAGAAAATTGAGAAAAAAATGCCTCAAAAATTGCATAGTGTAAATCTGGACTAAAATGCCGAAAATATTCAAAAAAGAAAGTCTATAAATAACGGCTTTACTTCTTTTCAATAAATTAATATCGAAAAAGAGTTGTTGAAAAGTAAAATTAAATTAATGTGTGATAAATTAAATTTAATTGTTTGATGATTTTTTTTTATTTTGTGAAGTATCGGTGCATCAACAGACGAGAAGTATCGCGGCTGTATCATTATCGGTATCGGCCGAATCATGAATATTCTCACGGATACAATTTTCATAAAAAAATAAAAAAGCGTCATAACAGTTCAACAAATTTTTTTGCAGTGTAAAGACGTGCTTAATCTCTGTACTGAAAGAACTTGAAACAAAGTTTAAAAGCATTTTAGAACAAAACTTTTGCATTCCTCAGAACAATAACCATTTTTCACTGTACATAAACACAAAAAAACCAAAAAAAAAAAAAAAAAAAAAACTACTAAAAAAATTATAAAGCGAAAATTATCAGTTAATACATTATACATCGATAATGATTATCAATTGATAATGGTAACGCATTATGCATTAACACAATATACAAAAAACCAAAATCCAATAGGAACTCCGCTAAAACATGTCAGTCAAAATTAGCAAGAAATTATTATCCGTTACAAGCTGTTGATGATAATAATGAAACTGAAATTTGTTCACAAAAACCTACAAAAATTATAATATCACCAATTACTGTGTTAAAGTGTAAAATAGCAGAACTTTATGAAATCTATTAGAAAAATTTCAATTGGACTAAAACTATTTTGCAGTTCAAAAGAAGACTTCGACATATTATACTCTGATCTTATTGATTCATATGAGTTCTTCACAGAAGAAAAAATTACTAAATAAAGTTTTTTTTTCTTCACTGAAAACCTTTTTTGAATTCATTAAATCGTCTATTTAAACTTAAAACTATAAACATGTTTATTTTAATATTTATATTTGAATAATATTTTAATTGCAGTGCATGAAAGCATATGTGGAGTTTGAAATATCGGAAGGAGCCTATGAGATCTCATGTCCCGATGCCCAATGTCCAGAACAAGGAGTTATAACGTTGCCGGAAATAGCAAATCTGACAACAAACAACCTTATGAAAAAACATTATAGATATCGATTAAATAGAGGTAAGTTTAAAACATATTATTATAAAAATTTTTAAAAACTAATATCATCTTAGAGAATTCGATTTATTGAGGTTAGATTCTGGCGAAAAAAAAATTACATAGACTTAAATGGGATATAAACGATGACATTATTTATACTCATTTAGAACTGCGAAAATTGCTAGCGTTGCCACATTGTATTTCCTATAAAAACCACTAATAAACCAAAAAATATCAACAAGCTTCAAAACCGTTGAAAGAAATTTTCACAATTCTTACGGCAGTCGTGCTTGCAGTTCTTATTATTTTAATTAATTATTTCTTAGAAAGCCAAGTTATTATTCTACCACTAACTAGTGTGGTGTGTCTGATAAAGCAAAATAATACGAGAAGATACCTAACACATTTAGAGCAGCCACACTTTCTCTTTGTTTTTTATATAAGACCATGATTTCAATTCTTAATACACTCTTGAGTAGATAGAATAATAATTCTTGCAAAAAAACCGACTTTAAAGCAGATATTAGCTGTCTATCAATAACGGTTTACAAGTTTGGAAATATGTATCATAAGTAGAAATCATCCCCTTAGTGCTGGTCTTAATAAACAAATACAGCTTCTTTTAAATTTAAACCGTCTGTCTACAACTGTTTACCAGTTTAAGGCACCCCTTAATTTATGCTTGTTGTAATAGCAAACTTAACAATTCAGTTTTTTTATTATTTCGAGCTTCTTTTACAACTGTTTAACAGTTCGCCCATATATGTACATCAAGTTACATTAATTAATGTAACATCCTTTAATTTATAATTATGAGAACACTCTTTAAATTTTAAATTTAAATTTAATACTTGTTGTTAAAGCGGACTTAGCAATACAGGTTCTTTGTAGATTTCAAACGTCTGTCTGCAAATATTCAAAATATGGCCATATACATTAAATTAAATGGCACCCTTTAATTTAAAATTTTGAAAATTAATACTTATTATTATTATAACGGCCATAGTAATCGGCATTATGTGCAGTTTCCAAGCGTTTGTCTTTAACGATTTAAGAGATAGGACCATATAGCTCAATTTGCGTCGCATATGGGGACACTCTGTAATTTTTAGATTTAGCTTTTCTATTTTTGCTATTGGGAGCTATAGTAAGTTTTTTAATTTTAGTGTGATGTCCTTTACGTTCATAATACACTTAAAACAATCATAGAAAAGTAACATTCAGTCAAATTGATAACCTCCTTCTTTTTTTGAAGTCGGTTAATAATTACACTATCCAACAAATTAAGACTTTTTGAATGGAACAGAATAGCAACCCCATAATTCTGAAAGGGTATGTTGAGTAGATCATTGTGCAAGAACAAACTTATGGTCCAGCACGTCTGAGTTTTTTTTTACAGTGGGTCAAGGTTTTCATTTTTTGGTCGAAGGGAGCATTATACTGTATGAAAAAAATGCTGTAAGTTAATGTCTGAGAGAATTCTTATGGTCTGAGTTATATTGTGGAATTGTATGAGGATTATTTTTGTGGAAGATCTTAACCTCTAACTGGTCCCTTTATGGGTCAATTTGACCCTTTTTTCGAGAAAATCAAAAAATATCCTTTAAAAAAGGACATTTAAGGATTAAAATATTGTACGAAAATGTTTGCCGGAAAATTTCAGTGGGGGTCACCAAAGACACCATTGTTGTTAAAAAAAGCTTTTTACGATTAATTGGCAAAATTACATGGCAACTTCTATAAAAAAAATATAATTGTGTTTTAATAGTAGTTTATTTAAGCTGTGTTTAGACGGCGCACAGAGGAGTATTTGACCCAAAAAGCTGGCCAAAATTATTAAGCGTGGTTTTTGTTTTAAAAGTTTAACTTTTTTGATAGTTTTAGCTTTAGTTTGATAAAAAAAAAGGTGGTGGCAGATTATTATTGGGTTAGTGTTATTTTTGACAACCCCCACCCACCAACCACCCACCCAACCACTATTTAGAACTTTGTTTTTTTTCATTTTGAAGAGAATTTATTTTTATATATTTGTTGTGTATTTTTAGAAAAATTATTTATTGTTACGTATGCCGTTCTCCCCCTCGCATTCCGCCAAAATTTGATTTGCAACTGTACTTTATTCTAAGAGCAAGTCAAATTAAATTTAGATAGTCGAACTATTGTAGCTGTGTTGATACAGGGAAATAAAACAAAGCTTTTTATGGATGTTACAATGTCTCCTTTCTCAAAATTATAATATATCCAATATTAAATATTTATAAAAATTGGTCTCGTAGCTTGGCTTCCTATAAGGAATAAACAACCAAATAAGCAAAAACATGTTCCCTTCTAATATTTATTTTATATTATTAAATACAATGGATATACAATTTTGTTGGCATTGTATAAAATTTCATATTGGTTTTTCGTGAGTTCAGCATTTATAAACAATGCTAAAGCACCCTCCGTTGAAAACTTATTGACTGTGTTGACTTCGGAAGTTGTTATCGATCACTTGTAAATTTTTGATTTTCTTGGAGATCGTGTTATATCCATTATTAATTTAGCCGCATCTGGCTCATTGATGCAGTAAATGTGATCTCCTCTGTTGGTAATTGCTGACGAATTTCTTCTCTTTCACTTGCTTCATTAAATAATTTTTTGGTCGCCCTGAAGATGAACTGCCAAATACTGGTATTGTCACAGTTCCTTCCAGCCATTTAGCATACGTGCTTAAAAATCGGTCCTCTTTTCGTTGTGCTAAACTCCAATATCTTTTGAAACAATTTTTGAAATTTATAACACACTGCATTACTGCTTGTATATCTCCATCTCCCTGGCATTCTGAAATCGCACACAATTTACTAGCTAAAAACTGCAACTTCTCGTCAATGATTCTAGCATTAGATTGCTGTACTATTTGGAATAACTCAAATCTTGTGTAATTTTGTCCATGTTATCTCTCAAAGTTGCAAAACTCTTATAATAAGAATTTTGCGCAATAAGCCATATACGTATATTTTTCAAAGTGCATTTTTCCGTTAATTAGTTAATAACCTGATACTTGGGTGCATTTTTTATATACCTGCACCGTTTTTAAATGTAATTTTGATTTGTAACTCTTTTAAATTAGGTATGTTTATAGCTAACTATATTTTCAGAAGAAATAAAGTGTCCTGAAGACGATGAAGTATTACATAGATCGCTGGTAAACAAAAACAGTTTAATAGGTGTGTATGCGTGGGTTGACTTACAGTTAGTAAATTTGAATTTATAAAGTAAGAACTGAATTCTAAGAAATTCCTCTTTAAAGGCAGGTAATCCATCATGTTGGTAGTTGTTAAAAGTGATTAAATAATATTTCACATCAATAATTCGAAAAACACAAAAGTTTATGACGACAATAAAGTATAAGAAAAAGTGCCTTATGAGCAAAAATAGAAAAAAGGTAAAATTTTCAAAAAATCACCAAAAATAATGGCGCAAACTTGCGCAAACTTTTTTTCTTTTTTCTTAAATTAGAGATTTCATATTTTATTGTGGTATATAACATTATTTGTACAACAGCTACCTTCACTTTCAAAAAGCTTTTCCTTTTTTGTTTTTGGTAAGAATTAATATATTTAAATACATAGTTTTTTTTATAATTAAAATTTTAAAAATAAATATTTAAGATAATTTTTTCTTTTTAAATATTGAAAATAGCTGCTGATGAAATCTTTCAGGCAAAAAAAATCAATGTAATACCTCTATTCGTTTAGCCATAAAAAAATATCATATAAATATCTTGAAATCGAAAAAATTCAATAAAAACGCATGCAATTTTCTTCACTTTCCTGACTTTAACAGCGTCCCACAACTACAAATCTTAACTTACACCCTTTAAATTGCACGATATGATGTAGGATTTTGTTCTCTATCGATCTGCGTAATTTTTTCTTAGGATTTCATCAAATTAATTTTTGTCTTTTTGGCCAGCTTTTTGGGTCAAATACTCCTCTGTGCGGCGTGTACAAGTCATATGGAATGTCAAAATTGCTATCCATATGTAATTTGTTGTGTATGTCAAAATCTGTGTTTAACATACGGTTTACAATTATCATGTTCAAACTTGCATATGTTACGTACATACGACATAACCTCTAGTGGTTGAAAAGAAAACTAAGATGCTAACTAACAGTAATGTCAACTATTCATTTTTTAGCAATAACTATTAACTGTGTCGTTGTTTTGACAAGCACAATACTGCCATTCCTTATTATTATTTATATCAAAATTGCTATATATTAAATTTAACATAATATAAAATTGCACTTAGGATGTATTTGTTATAAGAACATGTGACAAGTTCAAAACTGCACGTTCAATTCAGGTACTTGTCGTAGTTCGCATGAAGTACATCTTACAAACTTAAAATTGAGGTACTCCGCACATTTTTTCTTGTTTATTTTTACGTTTGAGGTTGTTAGTTGCCCTAATAAAACAACTAATCTACAAGTCTTGCTTATTGTACATGCAAAATAACAATATGTATGCAAGTGTTATTTATAAGTTGTAAAAGAGACAAACATTTTAAAAATATACATTGAAAAAAAATTGTTGTAAGCAAATTCGTATTTGCCGTATTTTTTAATTTTTCACTACCTGCAAGGGGCACACACTCCTTAATCTTAAAAAAAAAACCTAGCACCCTACAATAATTTAAACTTATTTTTGTTACAAACTCATAAAAACTAATTATTTCCACAAAAAAATCTTCTTTCTGCTTTTTGTTATCAATTTCTACATTGGAACTGTCAGCACTATAAATTTTTCTTTTATGTATGTAGGTATAAACATATGAAAAGTTTCAAATACTCATCATAAAAAAAGTGGCCATGATTTTTGAGTACATTTCCACTAAGAAAAAAATATGAATTATAAGATGGTAATAAGGGCAATAAGTTAAATTTCTATTCATTTTTTACCATAGAATAATTGGTGCTGAATTTAATTATAAAAATGCAAAAAGCCTTAATAATCTCCAAATATTAAATTTTTTTATTTCATTTGTATCATTTTCTTTTCTAATATTTCAAGCACTATCTAAAAAAGTTAACAAAATATTTTATTTTATTTTCAGAAATCTAACTTTTATCATAAAAGAATTTTGAGCGCAAATTTTAAAAGTGGAAGTTAGCATCATTGAAAACATCTGTTGACATATAGTTTCACATATCGCAATAGAGCGTGCTCTAAATTAAAAACTAACACATGTTATACAACATAGGAAAATACCCAGTTAGCATTATTGATCATATTCGAGTCTTTTTTGACTCCTCGACACGATTAAAATAATCGATTATGCGCTTGTTTTAGAGTCGAAAATGATTGTTTTGTCGGTAGAAAAGAGAAAACTGCTTCGTTTTCTCGCTGTTTGAAGCCGACATGACATCGACAACGATGGTCTACAATAGCCATTTTAATGTGCGGACATGAAATTGTTTAATGTTTGAACAAATCAATGGCTCGTCAATACGGCGTGTTATAAAAAATAAGCAAACCGTTGTTTGCAATTTTTCACTTTGAGAAAATATATTAGAAATGTTCGTATAATATGGTTCGAAAAAGACTCGCATACGGCTAGTAATATGATTAAAAGTTGACTCGAAAAAGTATCGTATTTGATTACAAGTACGATTGAAAATAGTATCGAAAATGAGTCGAAAACGCGAGTCATAAGGGACTCGTTCAGAAGAGTCGCGGCTAGGGTACCATTTTCTACCGACAAAACATTCATTTTCGACTCTAAAACGAGAGCATAAACGATTATTTTAACCGTGTCGAGGAGTCAAAAAAGACTCGAATATGATCAATAATGCTAACTGGGTATTTTTTTACGAAGTGACATAAAAATAAAATATGTATTTGAATCATTTTTTCATCGTTAGGCTGCGTTAAATATGTCTCCAAAATAATTCTAAAAACAGTCGAATTTCAAGCATTTGCTTTTTGTACTTTTTGTTTTTTTAGAAAGTCGCTTTCTATGCATTTGACGGAGTTATATTCGAGTCTCTTTTTAAACGCATAACTGATGAATCAGTTTTAAGTCATCTTGGGTAGTCTTAAAAGACTCACTTTGGTGATTTTTGTAAAAACAATCTTCCAAATGCTAACTGGGATAACATATGTTATATTTCATGAGGTTTACACGGTGTGTATTGATTTACATATGGAAAATATGACATTCCATATGACTTGTACATGCCATCTAAACACAGCATTAGTATGTAATGTAGTTTAGTATGTAGCGTAGTGCCTTTGGCTTCTACCAAATTTGTAATTTACGCAGAAATAGCATGTATCTGATTTGTGATCTTCAGGTTCAATCCATGTCATAGGTGCCTTAGTACCGCCTTTGTACCAGGTCAAAAGACTACTTTCGCAAGTAGTGCATACAGTTTTTGGTATCCAAGCTTCAGATAAAAATCGTATTCCAAAGAAAAGCAAACATGGTTCTTCAATGATAGGGAATATCTTTCTTCTGTTTTGATGGTGCGTAAAATGTCCACAAATAAAACCAATCTCTTAATTTGCAAACAGAATCCGCCATGCTTATTTAAGCTTCAATGTTTCTTTTTTTATATTAATTTTAGTAAAAGTCACACCCGGTACGTACTGCCGAGTAGCTCAATTATGCTTGATTTTTTTTTACTTCTTATTATTAATTTTAATTAATATCACACCCGATTTGTAAGTCACAGCTGACCAGACGCGAGAACTCAGTGTTTGGCCCGGCCGAACTTGACGCTGTTTTTACCTGTTATGTATATGTTGGTGTATAATTTTACTAATTAAGCGTCAAGAGCTTTTTTTACAACAATGGTGTCTTTGGTGACCCCCACTGAAATTTTCCGGCAAACATTTTCGTACAATATTTTAATCCTTAAATGTTCTTTTTTTAAAGGATATTTTTTGATTTTCTCGAAAAAAAAGGGTCAAATTGACCCATAAAGGGACCAGTTAGAGGGTTAAGATCTTCCACAAAAATAATCCTCATACAATTCCACAATATAACTCAGACCATAAGAATTCTCTCAGACATTAACTTACAGCATTTTTTCATACAGTATAATGCTCCCTTTGACCAAAAAATGAAAACTTTGACCCACTGTAAAAAAAAACTCAGACGTGCTGGACCATAAGTTTGTTCTACAAAAATGATCTACTCAACAAACCCTTTCAGAATTATAGGGTCGCTATTCTGTTCCAAAAATGCTGTTGGACAGCGTTACTGCTGAGTAGCTGTGGGTATTAGATGTTTACAAGGTGAATAGATCGAAAACAGCAGTTCATCGATTTGAAAATGAAAACAGTCATTGTAAGCACGTATTTAGTAATCAAAAGAAAATCGTGGTCCAAACATTGAAAAACCTAAAAACTGTCATTACGTTGTTTATAACAAAAAAATGACGTTCGTGTTTTAAAAATCCAAAGAGTTAGAGAAAAATGTAATAAAGTGACAATGCGTGTCAGTCATCGCTGACATAATGAATAAGACATCGGTATGTGCTCGGCTGTATTACTTTCTTAAAGTGCATGTTTAGTAAACGAACAAATCTAACCAGAGCCGAAGAGTAATAGAAAACAGAAACTAACGTGATCGTCAATGTATGATAACAAACAAAACGTTTCGCAAACGTTTCATGCAAAGACATAAACATAAGCCTTCAGCGGAAAATCACTTTTTCAAAAATGCCAATAAATACAAAACATGTGATTTTTAACGGACTTCAAAAATAGAAGGAGGTTATACAATTCGGCTGAATGTTGCTTTTTTTATATTTGTGCCTCCAGAACTCAGTCATTTCTTATCCGATTTTTAAAATTTTTGGTAATATAATAGACTATGCTTACAGATTCGTCCCGTTTTAAAAACAGTTCATAATCTTAAAAATTAAAGGGTGTCCCCATACAACATACATATTTATTACGGGTATTATGAACTGTAAAGGGCGATTCTGTAAAATTTGAAATGACTGCTATTATTATGGCTCCCAAAAACAAAAAATTATTTAAAAATAAATCTAAAAATTAAAGGGTACCCCATAATTGATGTAAATTTACTTATATGGGCCTATCTTTTGAACCGTTATAGACAAACGCTTGCAAATTGGACAGAATGTCGATTGCTTTGGCCGTTATAGTAACAAGTATTAATTTTACAAATTAAAGGGTGCCCCATAATTGATGTAAATTTATTTATATGGGCCTATCTTTTGAACCGTTATAGACAAACGCTTGCAAATTGGACAGAATGTCGATTGCTATGGTCGTTGTAGTAACAAGTATTAATATTACAAATTATAAATTAAAGGGTGCGCCAATAGTTCATTATATTTAATGTATATGGCCATCATGATCCGATTTTGAAAATTTTTGGTAATATGATAGATTATCCTTACAGATTGGCCCCGTTTTAAAAACAGTTCATAATCTTAAAAATTAAAGGGTGTCCCCATACCACATACATATTTTTTACGGGTATTATGAACTGTAAGGGACGATTCTGTAAAATTTTAAATGACTGCGTATTACTATGGCTCCCAAAAACAAAAAATTACACAAAAACAAATCTAAAAATTAAAGGCCGCCCCCATAATTGATGTAAATTTACTTATAACCTATCTTTTGAACCCTTTTAGACAAACGCTTGCAAATTTGACAGAATGTCGATTGCTATTGCCGTTATAGTAACAAGTGCTAATATTAAGAATTAAAAATTAAAGGGTGCGTCAATAGTTCATTTAATTTGATGTATATTGCCATACTTTTTAACAGTTAAAGACAGACGCTTGGAATTTACAACGAACCTGTGTTGATAAGTCCGCTATAACAACAAGTATAAAATATGGATTTAGAAGTAAAAGGGTGTTCCAATTGTAGATGTAATTTCAAATGTGTGGCCGTATTTTTGAACCGTTATAAACAGAAAGCTGAAACTTACAAGGGACCTGTATTGCTAAATCCACTATATCAACGAGCTTAGAAATTAAAGGGTGTCCCATAATTGATGAAGGTTTACTTATATGAGCCTATCTTTTAAACCGTTTTAGACTAAAGCTTGCAAATTGGACATAATGTCGATTGCTATGGCCGCTACAGTAACAAGTATTAATATTACAAATTTTAAATTAAAGGGTGCGCCAATAGATCATTAAATTTGATGTATATTGAAATACTTTTTAACAGTTATAGACAGACGCTTGGAATTTACAACGAACCTGTATTAGTAAGTCCGCTATAACAACAAGTATAAAATATGGATGTAGAATTTTAAGGGTGTTCCAAGAGTTCATGTAATTTCAAGTGTGTGGCCGTACTTTTGAACCGTTATAGACAGAACGCTGAAACTTAAAAGGGACCTGTATTTCTAAGTCCGCTTTATTAAATAGTTTTTAATTTGAATTTAGAAATTAAAGGGTGTCCGATAATTACTGTAGGTTTACTTATATAGGTCTATCTTTTGACGATATGTCGATTGCTATGGCCGTTATAGTAACAGCTGATAAAATTTAATATTATAAATTGAAGGGTGCACCAATAGTTGTAGACACACGATTGAAATTTACAAAGAACCTGTATCAATAACTCCTATAACAACAAGTATAAAATTTGGATTTGGAAATAAACGGGTGTCCCAATTGTTGATGTAAAATGTTGTATATGGCCGGACTTTTGAACCATTATAGACAGACAGCTGAAATTTACAAGGGACATGTTTTGGTAAATCCGCTATAAGAAGAAGCTTATAATTTGAATTTAGAAAGTAAAGGGTGTGCCCAAAACTAATGTCATTTGTTCTATATGGCAGTATTTTTTGAACCGTTGTATACAAATACCTTAATGTTAGACAGAATGTACACTACTTTTTTTGGTATAATAAGAAGTATAAAAATATTATATTGTTACAAAGATGCTTTATTTAAATCATAAAAAGATGTTAATAGTTGAGGCCAAGAAAGTAAAACGAAATGGCCTTTGTGTCTGTTTTCAAAGCTAGAAGTTTCTATAAAACATCTTTATTGCAAAACAAAAACAACTAATACAAAGCGATGACTAAACAAACCCAATACACAAACATACACACACCTGCATTGTATAACAACTAAATAAAAATACACAACATATATTTTTAAATAATGAAGGTTCTAGAAGTAAATAACAATGCTCACTAATGTGTCTGAGATAAAAGTGACAACGCAGCATTTTCAACTACGCAATAGATGGCGGTAGAAATTCTCGAACATTCAAGAACGCCTAAAAATAGGATATATAAAATCAACGCCAATACGTTCTGATTCATTCGTATTGTGAGCGTCATCTAGTTATGATTTTGTGGTACAATAATTAAAGTTGCCAGCGTGTATTATTAATAGCGAATAGTTAAATCGTCAAACAATTGATTAAATAAAGTGTAATTTAATTAAAACTCTAAAAGTTGTGTGTTTAATTATTTTGCAAATAAAGAACTCATTAATAAAACGTTTATAAATTAAATAAACGTAACAATATTATAAAATAAATAGTTGATATAATCTGATGTATATGGGCAAACTGTTGAACCGTTACAGACAGACGGCTAAAATTTACACAGAACCTGATTGCTAAATCTACTTCAACAGCAAGTGAATAATGCGAATTTGGAAATTAAAGGGTGCGTCTATAGTTGCTGTAATTTAATGTTTATTGCCAAACTATTGAACAGTTGAAAAAGTATAAAGTTTGGAGATATAAGTGTGTCTCAATAGTTAATGTAACCTAATTTATGTGGCCATACACTTGAGCTGTTATAGGCAGACAGATGAAAACTGTTTTGAAGTCGGTTTTTTTTTGCAAGAATAATAATAGTATAATTTGTTAAATAAACAGTTTTCAGTTAGCTTAAACAAGTTCGTTTAAACAAAATTATAGAAGGTGTAGACAAGCTGATCAAACAAAATAAAATAGAAGCATTTTCTACTTTCCCGTCTTTCTAATTATTATCGGCTTGTGATACGCACAACAGAAAAATTTCTTTTACAATGGCTTCAAATCCGTTGATTTTGAAGAAAAAGTGGTCCGCAAATATGTAAGTCATTTACATGCTCTTGAATAAAAAAGTTTTGACGAATTATTGTTGTCAATGATGGTGAAAAAGAAATAGATTCTTTGTATCACCAAGTATGGAGCTCCAGTTGATGTCCACTTGAAGAAAATATCAGAACGTGAAACATTTAATGAAACTAATGACGAAAATATAGGAAAAGATGTTGGCGGAAAATTGTCAGAAGCGATGACTTAGAGTACCTGAATCCGAAACAAGTATTGATCCCCCAAAAAAAAATTTGAGTTAGGGCTCCTTTGCCACGTAAAATGTTGACTAGATTGCAATAATAATAAAGACAATTAGCAATGGCTATCTTTATTTAAAATTTTATGAAAACGACGCAAATTTGAAATATCATTGCATGTGAGGCTCAATTGAACCGAAGCTGGTAGTCCGTGAAATCGAATAGTATGCGTTGTGAACATTTAGTACCACGGCATTATGAAACAGAATACATTGTTCGAATACAAAGTAACTGACGTGATGGAAGTCAGCCTATCTTAACGTGAATGGCACACGGATTCAAGTATAGAAAGGTGCGAATTTGCATATATTTGACATCGGATGTAAAAAACTTAACAATCAGATATGAGAAGTTATTATGAAAACAAACCTTTCCTGGTGCCTGAGGATAAACTACAATACGTAAAAAAATACATTGAAATGTTCCCTATAATTAAAATTTATTCTGAGAAAGAGAAGAAAACCCGTTGACAGTACCCAAATAATTAGAAGTCTTTAGCATCTGCTGCGATTTCGAATTTGGTGTACAACCAAGATGCATGCTTTGTGACAAAGCCGAGGAAAATGAGACTCATATTTCCATGTACAAAAAGCTCTAAAACAAACAATACATAATGGTACTGTAGGACTTATGGTTAGGAAAACACTCTTCCACTTCCCAAGAAGTAAAAAATATTAAAATAGCTACAGCGTCGACAAATATATAGATATCATTAACGTTGCTTGTGGGACAAGGCTCTGAGACAATAAGAATGGCTAAAAAATTTTTGAAACTCTTCCTGAAAAACTGGGTTTTATACAACAGGAAATGGAAAAAGCTATAGCCTTCGAGAAGTTCGGCAGATGAGAGTTGCAAAATTTGGGAAAATTTAATTAAACTATATTTTTTAAGACATAGGGTAATCGATAGTTCTAAACCTTATATAAAAATACAAGACATTTGCGATCGAAATCCATCTTCTTCCCTCCAAACGAAGAATAAATCTTTCAGTGCAAGGTGCAAAATTTGATGATTTACTAAAGCAAACTAAGTTTATACCAATGACCAAAAAGGCATTTTACAATAATCTAAAAAGAATAGTGTCGTCTATAATTGGGTAAAAGTGAGTTAGCAGCTTCTTCCTAAGAAGGCTTCAATTGTTTAATCGTTTTGTACATGAGCAAAACCAAAATAAAACATTTTTTAATGGCAGAGAGCGCAAACAAAACTAAGGAAATTGCCGCTGCTGATGATCATCATTAAAAAGGATAAAATCTTAAACACTGCAAAATAAACAACGTATATTTTCCCTTAATTTTACTGCACTTACGATTTTCTTAATATTTCTAAATCAACTATTTCATGAAAAATGTTTGTTTGTTATTCATAACATTAAGAAAAGAATATTTAATGCAATTTTATGACATTATTTTTTTTATTTTCAAAAAATTTAGTATGTTGGTAAATAAATTAATGATTAATAATTAACATTTTTACCATTTTTAAATTTTTTTGGAGTACGAACATGTGTTCATATACATGCTAGGATTTGTGAGAAATGAAAAAATATTATTTAGTTTGTTTTTACGTTAATCCATTTACAGAAATTGAATTGGATAAAACACGTACCTGGTGTCCTCGTGCGGGCTGTGAAACTGTTTGTCTTGTTGGCCGAACATCTGCTCAATCTGATGCTGCACCCTCCACATCGACGTCTTCCGCCACTTCGACTGCAACAGCCATAAATCCAACGACAGCAACTACAACTCCCAACGGCACAAATGCCGTTACAACACTGTGTGCCGTACAATGTCCATCCTGTAAAGATGAATTTTGTTCGGCGTGTAAAAAGACGGTAATTATGATGAAGAGGAAGAAAATTGGCAGAAAATGGATTAAGTTAAAATAACCATTTATCTTTCTCGTATATTTCTTTAGTGGCATCCAAACACCACCTGCGAAGAGCACAGTCGTCGTTTAGCAGCTGATGGGCAAGATGATATTGGTATACCCTTTGATAACGACCTCATCAAATGTTGCCCCATGTGCGCTGTGCCTATTGAAAAGGATGAGGGTTGTGCACAAATGATGTGTAAACGTTGCAAGCACGTTTTCTGCTGGTATTGTCTAGCGAGCTTAGATGTAAGTAACAGTCATTCAAAAAAATAAAATCAGGTTGCAAATATAAGCTCTATTTTATTATTTTTTTATTTTTCATTTAATTATAATCACAGGACGATTTTCTTCTGCGCCATTATGATAAGGGACCATGTAAAAATAAACTTGGACATTCCCGTGCTTCGGTCGTATGGCACCGAGCTCAAGTGATAGGCATTTTTGCCGGTTTTGGTATTTTATTATTGGTGGCTTCGCCTTTACTTTTATTAGCAGCTCCCTGCATTATATGCTGCAAATGTCGTAGTTGCAGTGGTTCCAAAGTAGATGAGGCTGACGGAGAAATAGATGAAGCCACTGCTTTGCAAAGGTAATTTTTATATTACATTTAAATGGATAAAAACATAATATATAACAGTGTATTCAAACAATTTAAATTATTTCTACGTTTTTTTATATACATACTATGTACATATGTAGATGTAAGTACACAATTTTTAAATTTTTTCTATTTGATGCACTACATAACGATGTTTAATAAGGAAAATTGAAAGCAATAGAACTTAGCTTTTTTTTGTGGTTAGCTATTCGTATGAAACAGAGTGATGAATATCAGACCCACTACGTCGCATTATTATATCTAACGAGGTCCATTAGGCTGGTTCCTGCTAGCTCATATAGGTCGCCGCCCGCTTAACACCGTTAACCGCCCAGGGACTTTCCTCCTATTTATAAGTTGATCAACCGCTTGCCATAGTAGCATGTCTAGATTTTGCTTGCGACTTTACACGTTTCCAGTTTCCGCCTATTCGAATCGAAGAGAGAATAAGCGATTTCAGCGTATTGAAAGCCGCCTTCTGTCACCTGTTGCTATCGTAAAAAATTCTGCAAGCCACCCTGATAGCAAGAATTTTAGGATGGAAAAAGTTGCCCCTTACCGCCGGAAGAAAGAGTACTCCTCCCTCACGATTGTTTTTGCAGGTCCATTTTGGATGTAATGTTGCTTTACCTAAGATCACCGAAAGCCTTAATAACTACAATTGGTTTAATGTTATTGATTGCCCATTCAACATCCATAACCCTGTACATGATTTCCTGTCTGCAATTTCGACAAGTATGGCTCGAGCTGCCGACAGAGAAATCCTTCATGTGTAGTTCTAACGGCTAATCGAATCAGCTATGCTTCAATAAAAGGGAACTAATGCCCTTTTATATGATAAATACAAAAACAGGAAAAAAGACGTGTTCAATGTGTTAAAGCTCATTTTGAAAATCGAACGAGTAACGTCTATTCAAGTTCAATTAATTTATGTTTTACAATCGAAAGAATTTGTTTCGCAGATTATTACTATATATTTTAAGTGAAAGTTTATTTTCCATTATAAAACTCTTTTTATTCAATATTTAGTTACATTTTATATAAAACAACAAACAATGATTAATTTAACTCAGTTAAACGCACACCTCTAAGAGCATATAGGGACACATTTGTCCTGTCTAAGAAATCACAGAAAAAAATAATTTTTGCTTATCTTCTTATAATTTGTTGATTAAGAGAAGCCTAATGAACACTTAAAACTACTATATTACATTGTCACATTTTTCAGTACTGCGTGCATAAAGGGGTTAATTGTTCATTGCTAGCGAAATCTCTAATCATGTTTGCATCCCGTGAAAGGTTTACAGCCCAGTAACTGAATTTCCATCACTTAAAACATAAGTAAAAAGAATTACATTTTTTTGTGTTTAGTTTCTCTTTGCAAATAAAAGAACTCTAAAGTGAAGAACGTAGCAAACACTACAATCGATGTAGTCACTCAATGTTCGGCCGATCGGAAGGCATTCTTCCATTTAGATAAGTATTTCGGTATGCTCACATTTTCAATAACCCCTTAATTGTAAACCGTAAGTGTTTTTATTCTCGCTCCTATTATAATTTTGTAGGTCATATTGATTTGGCTTAATGGGGTTTTTTAAATTTATTTTATTTTATATGTATTTAACATCCACCCAACAAATAGGCAAACTGTTTCAATACAATTAAACTTACAATTAATATACGTAAATGCATACAATTAAAGTGATGCTTATTTTTATATTTTCAGCCTCAACTAAATACGACTGCAGTTAATAATTATTTTTCGCCAACACATAAAAGTTTTTAAGAAATTTGTAGGTAAATAACAAACAGCAGCCGCTCAGATAAAAATCTATCTTAAACATAAGAACAATAAAATTGAAAAGTATGTATGTATGTATTAAACTGATATAAAATAAAATTAATACCAACTGAACAAATTGTTTAGTAATTGAATACATTTATAAAATATTTATAAGTAGTTATGTATTGATATTATAATATTTAATGATTTATTAATTACTGTTAATAAAAAAACCAAATAATTTTTATTAATAATAATGCCTGTATGTCTATCTATCTATCTATCTATCTGTGTATGTATATATAATATATACAATACAATACAATGCAATAATTAACTCAATTTATTTAGTTAGTCTGTCAGTTATTAAAGCTTCATTTAAATAATAGCGTTTTATTATTAAATCTGTTTTCTATTAATAAATTCAATAAGTAATTATTAATAAATATATACAAAAACATAAATAATTTAAATATATAATAATAAGTGCACGTATAATGTTAACTAAAACAAAAAAATTGTGATATTTACAGTGATTCGTTTTAAATAATTGCTGAATTATTTAAATCGATAGCTTTACACAAACATATAAACGAAATGTTTTATTGCTTTTGACTTAAATTTATATAAATAAGAATATTACAATAACAACAAAAAGTCTATAAAAACTGTTTTATTATTTTTTTATTTTGCTTATGTATTCAATAAATATAAATTAAATGAACTACATATATGTCTTTATTATTTTTTTCGCATATTAGTTTACACTTTAATAAAAATGCTTTTAAATATGATAAATTAATTTCGTGTATGTAAATGTATATAAGTCTAAGAAAAAACAAAAATATATTAAATTAATGCACTTAAGTGTTTAATTTTTAGTTTTACTAAAACTTTCCGAAATATAACAAATTAAAGAAAAATTTAATTACATAAATAAATCACACATTAATTTATAAAAATAAACTATAAACTTTACTACAAAATATTATAAAGCGAAAAAAGTAGTTAGAACTTTATATATATTTTCTTCTATGTACATTTACTGCTGTTTTATTTTTAAGAAAATAAAATGTTGATACTTACCCCGTATTACGAATTAAATCAATGCCTATGTAAAATAATAAACTTGTATGTATATGAAGAAATTAATTTAAATTAAATTAATTAATTGCTTACACACTGCTGCACGCATTTAGAAACAAACAATAGAATCACCAACCAGACTTCAAATACGTGTCGAAATGGACATAACTTATTTTTGTTAGAAAACTCTACACGAAAATTTCAATTATTTTAAATAAACTAGTTGCTGCCAATTTTAAAATTTTAAACGTAATAAAATAAAAATAAACGTTTTAAATCCGTTTTTTTTTTTTTTTTTGTTTTTTGTTAATGTGTCCACTTCTTTGCTTAAGATGCTAAATCTACTTGGTTGTGAATCGAGTATTTGAGAAATATTAAAAAATATTGATGTCTTTTATAAGGCAATGTTTATTTCCACGCAAAAATTCGTTTGTTTTGTTATGAAAATTTTTCAAATTGTATGCTTGTATCTTATGAAAGCAGTACTATAGATGATTGAAAAACAAGCCCTGATTGTAAATTTATCACGACGATGCATTAAGTAAGCAAACGTGTTTTTAGAAGACGGAGGCAAATCTGATGATACGTCTTAATTGTATTAATACTGAAATTGATCGACTATTTGATTGTTATTAAACAAAACAAAAAAAAATTAAGCTTTAACTAAAATAAAGGACATCTTATTTGTTTTTACTTGAAAAGAATCAAGCACAATAAACATTAATAATTTTACTTGTTTTTCTGTAGCTAAACTATTTTTCGCTAACGACTTCGTTTGAGGTGTCCATTGTATTTTAAAAAGTACGAAATTCTACCTCAAATTTTCAGAAACGCAATGGTTTGGTTCGAAGATAGACTAAGCAACTATAATTTTCAAATCGATCATTACTCGCTATAAACAAAAATGTTTATTTTCATAATAAAAAAACATTTATTGTACTTTTAAAAGGTTTGCCATTTTGTCAAAAGTTTCTTGGCTATATGTGCATGTACATACATATGTATGTACATATAATAGTTTATTTATAATATTATAAATTGTATGTGTAATATCCAGCCATTAAAACCTTATTAATGGTCATTTGGCATTACTATTGGTTTGTACTTAATTGCAAGTGGTATGTAGAGCAAAAAATATGTGAATACGTTTATTCACTTATATAACGTTTACACAAAGTAGTAAGATAAAATTTTTTTCTTTTAAAAGGTATAAAAACAAACATGAATATAAAATTAAAACAACAGTTTATATAAAATTAAGTATTTATCTGCTTATAAAATAGCTTGTCTAGCAATTTACTGTTATAAATAAATAAAAAAATACCGTAAAAAAATAATTAAATAAAAATGTACATGTAGTTAAAAAACAAATATAAAAACTATTAAAAAATAATAACCTCTTAATGTATAAATTCAATAAACTCTAAAAATGTTTAACAGACGATGTTTTATTTTTGCACAGTCAGAAAGTGTTTTTTTTTTATTTGTTCTTTTGTTTTGTGTTTTTATTGATCAATTTTAAGAATTTTAATACAATAAAGTTGCTTCAAAGATTTAAATTTTGTCGATTGAGTGATGTCTGTCTATTCGTCCGTGTTCGTCTTGAAATCTATTTTGCAAAGACACTATATGGGCTAAAGAAAATTTAAATACCCCAATCGATCACACATAATTTTTCTATTGAAAATCAGCAAGATCGTTCCATGTCCTTCGAGTCAGTGGGCAAAACAGCACGCCTGCCTCTAATTTTTCCATATCTCTTTTTCAATTTCTGTTTATATTCCTGCATGTGGTTGTGTTTTATGATAAAAAACAAATAAAAATAGTAAGAAAACCTTATCAGGCATGTTCTGACAATCGCAAACCGCTTAAAACTGGCGATGCGAGTTGAAACCGCATGAAAGGTGTTCTGTAGTTTACAATCGCAAGAAATTTGGCGACTTCAAATCGCAAGCACATACTAAAGTGAAGTTACGAATTTTGCTTAAAATAAACTTTAAAGCAATAATAAAATTATACACAAATGAAAACTTATATATTCTCTTTTATGTTTAAAAAAATTTATTTTAATTTTTAGACAATTTAAGTCGCAAATAATTAATTTAAAATATGTTATTTGTTCTATCAATTGTTTGTTTTGATTGTTTTCTTGAGTACTGGCGATTTCATAACAACAGCTGTTCTATTTAATGTTCGAAAATATTCTAGTATGCAGTTGAACGTATAGTCGGTACTCCTAAACAAAACTTACTATTTTTGATAAAGAAACAAAAATTTTTTTGAGCAGAAAAATTTTATTTAAATTTTTTATTTAAACTAATCAATGGAAAAACTGTAGTATGGTAAAGAAAAAGTATGTATGAGAAATGTAGTATGGATGTACATCGTGTACTATTTACCAATGGGTTAGTTTCAACTTTTGATCTGTTGTAACTTTCTTAATACTGAACAAAATATAGATTATGAACATCTAAAAATTGATAAATTTATCTTTAAAGTGATAAATTTTCTGTAATTTACTACTTTCAAAAGCTCTGATTAGGTTTTTTCTCTGTTCCTTAAAAATACTACTTTAATAAAACCAAGTATAAGAATTAAGTATTACACATTTGCCAGGCCTGTTCTTAAAATCACGAATGAATGATTTGGTTCTGTTTTGTAAATTAAATGGCTGCATCAAGACATTCAGCCAAATATAGGCCCCTTTCACATTAGGCAAGTTTACTTGCGCAAGTCTTGTGTTTGTAGGCGTGAGAGGAAAGGTCGGTTTGAAGGGGAAAACTTGCCGAGATTTGAGTACCGACTTGCTTTTACTTGGCAATTCTGCTTCTGCTGTCATTCTTGTCTTGGATTATTTATTAGTTTTTTACATTGTCTTTTATTCCTTCTTCGGCGTGTTGTTAAGCTACATTCCAAAACGGGAAGAAATTTATGGTTTACAAAAACGTCAACAAATTAGAAAAAAATACATTAATTTTGGGAACACCCTTTACTTTCTAAATTCAAATTATAAGCTTATTGTTATAGCGGACTTAGCAAAACATTCCCTTGTAAATTTCAGCTGTCTGTCTATAACGGTTCAAAAGTCCGGCCACATACACCATATTATATCAACTATTGGGACACCCGTTTATTTCCAAATCCAAATTATATACTTGTTGTTATAGAGGAGTTAGTAATACAGGTTCTTTGTAAATTTCAATCGTCTGTCTACAACGGTTTAAAAGTATGGCCATATACCAACTTAAATGAACTATTGGCGCACCCTTTAATTTATAATTTTAAATGTTATCAGCTTCAAATAATAAGCTCGTTGATACAGCGGATTTAGCAATACAGGTCTCTTTTAAGTTTCAGCGTTCTGTCTATAACGGCTCAAAAGTTTAGTCACATACGCAAAATAACATCAACTATTGGAACATTCTTTAGCTTCTAAATCCATATTTTATACTTGTTGTTATAGCGGACTTACCAATACAGGATCGTTGTAAATTTTAAGCGTTTGTCTATAACTGTTAAAAAGTATGGCAATATACATCAAATTAAATGAACTATTGACGCACCCTTTAATTTGTAATATTAATACTTGTGACTATAACGTCCACAGCAATCGACATTCTGTCCAATTTGCAAGCGTTTGTCTATAACGGTTCAAAAGATAGGCCCGTATAAGTAAACTTACATCAATTATAGGGGCACCCTTTACTTTTTAGATTTATTTTTGTATATTTTTTTGTTTTTGGGAGCCATAGTAATACACAGTCAATTTAAATTTTACAGAATCGCCCTTTACAGTTCATAATACACGTAAAAAATATGTATGTCTTATGGGGACACCCTTTAATTTTTAAGATTATAAACTGTTTTTAAAACGGGACCAATCTGTAAGCATAATCTATCATATTACTAAAAATTTTCCAAACCGGATCAGAAATGACTGAGTTCTGGTGGCACAAGTATAAAAAAAGCAACGTTCAGCCGAATTTAATAACCTCCTTCTTTTTTTGAAGTCGGTTAAAAATACGGATTTTATTCATGAAAATCAAAAGGCCGCAACTACAATTTTAACAAATGTATAAACCAAAAAGCCGTAACTATACCCTTAATTTAAAAAATAAAATAAATTTTAATGAAGTTGGTATTCTTTTACATTCAGTTACCGTTTTTAAATAAAAATTTTTAAAGATAGTAACAAGAACCTTACTAAACAGGTTGAAAAAACTTATAAAAAGCGTGAAAATAAAACAAACGAAAGAGAAACAATACACGGGCCTAACAAAAGAAAATATTTGTGAAAAATACCCACACCAATTGAAAGGTGGGTGTACTTCAAAATTGTGTGCAAAAAGTCCATTACGATATTGTGCTATGTTTTCTGAAGACGACCACGAGAAAATATTTAATAGCTTCTGGAAAATGTCTTGGGATCAGAATGCACAAACGTAAAGCGTGTTTGAGTAGAAAACTCCAGAAGATTAATTTCGAAGAAGTATTATCTAAACGTGTAGATATATGTTTTCATATGTTTGTGTCTACGTTAGGAATTAATGAAAAAAATTTACGAAATTCGGTAAACTTAAATGATTTACATGGCACTAATATTTCGCAAGAGAAGCAGAAGGAATTAATTTTAAAACGTAAAGAAGCTACCAATCAAGGTATGCTATACAAAGTGCGTTTACTCCACAACTCAAATGTTTCGTTCTTACTGACAAAGTTTCCGAAGATGAAATAAAGTAGCGACTTGTTCTCTTAAAGCGTGGAAAGTACAAAAGACATAAAGATAAACGTATACACAATCAACCCTATATTAAATATTTTGCTCACGTGAACTTTTTATTCCACCCGAACAGAAAATTGGTATCGAGAATTTCACGTGAAAAATTTTTTTCACAACAGTGTTATCATTGCATTTGCAAAAATGAAAAAAATATAAAGTACCGACCCTTACGGACCTCCAAATCTTGTATGTATAATATGGCATATATCGAGGCAATTGACCTGTTATCTTGCATCTTGTTGAGAAGAATGTCACTTTGAAATTTATTTACCGATTTTGCCCTAAAATTACTTTTTATCAACCTATAACTTCTTATTAGATGAAAAATACTTTCATAAAAACTCCATTATAAAAATCAAAGTGAAATGTGAAAAATTTTATGTGGAAAAAAAATTCGGGATACGAGTGAATATCCAGCATGAAATGGCGAACAATTCTGTATGACTAACTCTAAAATTTGAGTAATTACGTTGTATTAGTAAATGAGAGATATGTACTTTCATTTTCTAATTGGAACTGATTGAAGCGCTTAAAATTCGGCGTAAACAAATTTTACAAAATATGAACTTTTACAAAAAGTTTAGGAAGTTTTAATCATATTTAAGAAATCGTAAGCAGAAAACAAAAGTTAATAACGCGAAATCGTCAGAATTAGTAAATGAATATGGGGTACCACAAGGCTCCATCCTGGGAGCTCTCCTATTTATTATTTATATAAATGACATTAAAACGAAAATAGAAAATTGTGAGATAATTATGCTGACGACACGCTAATTTTAACGGAGGCAGAGACAGAAGATACGAAAATTTAACAAGAAATATGTGCAATATAAACAAATGGTTAAATATGAATAAATTAAAACTAAATGAAAATAAAACAAAACTGATAGAAATTAATATGAACACTGACAAAACACTTTAAATAAATAATATAACAATCGAAAAGGTTGACAGCAAAAAACATCTAGGTATTAAAATAGACAAAACCTTAAAGTTCCACGACCACATAGATTATATTTGTAAAAAGATTGGTTTTTTAAACGCCGAAATAAAATATCAATAACAATGTCAATAAACATATACAACACAATTATTAAACCACATTTTGAATACATGTCAACAATCATATATTCCAGCTGCAATGAACAACAAATAACAAGACTACAAAAACTTCAAAACAGAAAATATTGTTACGGCCGTAGGGACCAATGAGGTTTCCGACTAGCTTGTTCCACGGCTACGTTAAGCTCATCCCAGTGAGTGGGAAGGGGTTCCAACCCTTCCCATTGGGCACGCCGCATATAAAAAATTTACACAAAAAACAAACAAACAAACTAAATAAAAAAAAACTCACCAAAATAAGAACCAAAAAACAAAAAACAACAAAACACGTTCACACAAACATGTCCTTCTAAGGCAGATGTTATGCCCAAAACTGCCCTCCCAACCATGTCACAAAACACTGTTCCTAGAAAAAAAAATTCGTTTGTGAGCCCTTATCATCCCAGATTCCTCAGTCCTTAACTCACCTTCATGTCTTTTCCCTCTTTAAATTAAGTCACAGACATAATTATCTCAGTTTCACATAATTACAATAAAAAATTTTTTTTTACCAAAAATTTAATCCTAAACAAATTTTGAAATAAATATTAACTTTTAATACACAAATTATGTTACATTTATTAATTTTTTTTTTCTTTACAGCAAAAAAAATACATACATATATTGGTACCTGTCCCAAAAATTTAATTAGTTTTATCTCCTTTATTGCAGAACTCTGATCAATTGACTATCAATTCTGATTTATTTTACAACTTTAATTCCTACCCCGAAGGAGCTCCCTAAGCATATAAGATTTTCCTGCTAATTCCCCTGGAATTCTACGCAACAAAAAAAACTAATTGATAAGAGCTATACTTCTGTATTTTTTTATAAATAAAACAAACTAAAAGCTTTTGACTTCCTGTTTCTTACTCATTGCGGAAAAAAATAAAAATAAAAAACTTAAGCATGCCCTCTAACGGGCTATAGCCAACATTAAAAATTACTCAAAAATATATATTTGACTGCTTTTAGGCGGTTAAAAAAAGGGTACTAACTACAAAATACATAAACTTAAAATAACTTACATATTAACTACTGATAATTTTTAAATAAATAATTTTTTAAATATTCTATATAATTAAACAAAAATTCCACTAATTTTTTGGTAATTAAGTTTCTATTTTTATGTAAGATTTACTTTTAATTTTATTTTTTTGCTTTAAAGTTTTTTGTTTTTAATTTAATTTCATGTTTTTTTTTCATCCAGAGTTGATGGACAAATTTTCATCCTTATTATTATTTTTTTTTAAATACTTTGTATTCATGGATTTTTTTTTTTTTGTTACTTTAATCACTTGGCATATAATAGACATATTAAATAGTCGGAAAAATAAATTAAGTAAGGAAAAAGGAAAAAGATTACCTGGCTATGTTCTGGTGTGGAAAGTTTAAAGCATATACGGAATTCTTAGTCTTCAGCAGGTTATATGTTTTAGCCAATAATATCTGCCTACGAACTATTTCTTCTTTCTTCTCCAACTTTCCTACACCATCCAATTCCAGCTACAACATTTTTCGAACAAAACAAATTTACTATCACAAACACACTTATTTTAAAGAATAACATTGAGCTTATGTTTTTTAAATCTTTTTTCCCGCAAATTTTTCTTTACTCTTAAAACAACTATCCTCTTCCTTCAAAAGACTTAGAATTCTCCTCCTCTTTGACAATTTATAAAACTTTGATATTATGATTTTTAATTTTAATTTTTTTTCCGCACTATTAACTTTTATATGTTTACGATTTCAAGTATAATAACCTTCTGAAAATCTTCTTTGATTTCCCTCTACTTGTAGCTTTGCTTACTTTTCACCTTAAGTTGTGAATTTTCTACATTTTCCAAAAAATCTTTCCCGCCCAGTTGTCCATCTTTTCTTGCAAATCTTTCTTGAACATTCTGCCTTCTCTCCAAATCACATTTTTTAATTATAATAATTTCCTTACTTTTTGGCAAAATCTTATTTGAATTTCAATTTATAATACCTTTTAATATATTGTTTCGTTATATTTATGTTTTTTCCTTCTCTTATTAAGGTTTTAAATGCTGTCAATACCTGTTCTTAAACCAGGACCGCATATTAAACAGCAAGGTTATTTTTTCATTCATAATTAATTTTAAACTTGAAATTTTTTAACTTCCCTACCGTGTTCTATACCATAGTGAACGTTTATTTATTTTAACTTGTTCAAGACGGCGTGTATTAAAAAATAAGCTAAACGTTGTTTGGAACGTTTCAGTTTGAGAAAATATAATAAGAAATGTTCGTTTAATATGGTTCAAAGAAGACTCACATACGGCTAGTTATATGATCAAAATTGACTCGAAAAAGTATCGTATTTGATAATAATTACGATAAAAACAGTATCGTAAATGAGTCGAAAATGCGAGTCATAAGGGACTCGTTTAAAAGAGTCGCGATTAGGGTACCATTTTCTACCGACAAAGCAATCATTTTCGACTCTAAACCGAGCGAGTTAATTTCCAATTATAGGAAATGAGTAAAAAAAATATATTTTCTTTTTTCTGCACCAAAAAATGTGCGTTTCTTTATTAAATAAGACTATCTATCCTATTTTTCTTAGCATCTATTTATATTAATAATTATGTTTAATGTTTTTTTGTCCTAACTCAAAATATGTTTTTCTTTGTTTAGGTTACTAGTACCTTTTTTATCAGTAAAACATATTTTGAGTTAAGTTAGAAAAGAAAGAATGTGTTTCTTATCGTTACAATAGTTGTATTTATGATGTTTGTCTTATCTCTAGCTTAGAATAGTTATATTTGAGTTTATGTCGGTAGATTGTGCAGTCATCTGCGTACGACACCATCTTGAAATCTTAGGGTAGTGCAGGTAGTTCCGCAAGATAAGTATTAAAGAGTATAGGTGACAGTACTCCTCCTTGTGGCACACCCATTTTTATCTTGCGAAGTTTTGACTTCTGGCCTCTGAACTCAACAAACGCATGCCTACCATTTAAGTAGTTGGCAATCCAGCGTTTGACATCGGGTGATAAAAGGGAGATCGGGCGGTAAGACTCTCCCATCGTACCGGGTTTGTTCGGTTTTAGTAGGGGAATTATCCGGGCAACCTTCCAGATATCCGGAATCACCAATTGGCGAATCGAGATTTCAAGAAGGCGCGTCAGATATTCAAGCGATACTGGGCCAAGTCTCAACATTAGCATAGAGATGCCATCAGGACCAAGAGCTTTTGTGGGTTTTGATTTGAAGATAATATTTTTCACTTCACCAGGATTGAAGGAAATGGGCACCGAACCTCGTTTTAGATTCTTGGTTCTCCGTACTATGGCTCTTTTATCCCTATTCTGCGAGGTGGGGTGTTCGACAAACTGTCGGCAGAATAACTTAGCGCATTTCTTTGCATCTGTATGCTAAGTGTCTTGAAATCCTATAGCGGCGAGTTTTTTGTTGCAGTTTGAGCCAGATAGACTTTTAATAGTAGACCAGAGCTTTTTGGACAATTGTTGAACAATTTTTAAGATGTTCCAACCATTTGGTGCGGCGATGTTCATTGACGAGTGTATTAATCTCGGGCGTCAGCAGTTCAATTCGCTCGTCTGCTGGGTTGCAGGCGCATAAACGATCGCGTTCTTGAGCTATACGCGCTGCACTAGTTGGAAAATGTGGTCTAGTATTTGGGACTCTGCATGCTGGTATGAAGCGCCGGGCTGCCCTGAGAAGAGTTTGCCTGAAAACTTTCTCTCCCTTCCTGGCACAAGTGGGGTGGGGTAATTGACGAAGGTAGTCATTAATAAATTCTGAAAAACCCTGCCAGTTGGCTTTATTATAGTTAATATAAATGCGCTTATCAGGCTCAACGAAGTCACATGGTTTCTCAACAGTGACCACAATGGGAATGTGGTCTGAGTTAAATGCAACATGGGTTTGCCAGCTTGTATAGGCAAGTAATGATGAACAGACAATGGAGATGTCTGGTGAACTTACTGCGGCAAAGTCCGATTCGTCTATCTGTTCTGCAAATTGAATACCGCGGGGGTCTTCTGGTAGTTGAGAATACCAACTCTCATGATGAGCATTGAAATCACCTAGTAGTATTCTATTATCACCTTGCAAGAGATGGGATATGCTCGGGTGATAATTAGCCCCAATGCTGTTAACGGGTGGGATATAAAAATTGATGATTTCTATTTCTGTCACGTCAGTGTCCACTGAAATGCTCATAACCTCCAGGTTAGGGTCAGGGACAGGAGGGATTGGAGGGGTTGTCAGTTTGTAGCTGACATTCCGCTCAATGATGCACGCCAGTCCTCCGCCATGATCCCTATCCCTGTCACTCCTAATGATGTTGTAATTACCGGAGGCTGAGAGTGTACAATTACCAGTTAGCTTTGTTTCCTGTATAGCGGCTATGAGTATATTGTTATCGTGCATTGTTATATGTTTGGTGATCTCCGAGACCTTATTTCTGAGGCCATAACAATTTAATTGCATGATATGGAAAGATCCACCGGGACCAGTAGTTTGCACTAGCCGCTGAGTGGGAAGACGTGGCGATGAGAAACAGCTCGATTATGAATGACAATTCCCTGGGAATTTTTTTCCTATTCCCTGTTCCCCTATTCTAAATAAAAACTCCCCGGGAAATTTTTCCCTTTTCCCTAATTCTAAATGAACTTCGAAAATGGGAATCTTTTCCCCGGGAAAAAAGTAGGTATTATGAAAGTCAATTAAAGGGAGAATGCAATGACAAATATTGGGAAAAATTCCTCCAAAAATTGCAAGGGAGTTGTATTTGAAAATGTAAGTATTTTAATTTATGTTGAAAAATAAAATATCTTGGCAGTTTTTAATACATAACTATGAATGAATTACTTATTTTCAGGTCTAAAACAACAAATAAAAAGCAATTGAAGGGTCTCTTGAACCAAATGCAAGCCCACCCAAATATTGCTCGTGGAATGTTCAAGGGAAGTAAGGACGAATTAAACCGGTTTTTGCGCAATATGGATGCGGATTTGAATTCAGCAGGGCCACCAACAAAAAGTGTTTCGGAATGGAAGAAGATATGATTAATAAAAATTGCTCTTAATAGTATAGAAGAGTTTTAAAAGTTCAAAGGTTTTTCAGGTATGGTGTGATCCAAACAAGTACATTCGACAAAAGGCCGACCAGAACCTCAAATATAGTAGAGGAACTGGTGGAGGGCCGAATATGGAGCAGAAGTTCGCTGCAAACGAAGAAGCCATTTACGATTTGATTGGGATGAAAGAGTCCGTTGAAGGTATAGCCAATACGTTTGGATTATCCAGTTCTTCTTCAAACATAAATAAGCGAACAGAAGAAAATATTGGAGCAGAATTGCCATCAGAGCTTTTAGCGGACGACGATATAAGGCTTAATGAAAGCTGTAAAGACTCACCTCAGCCATCACCAGCGAAAAAGATAATAATGCGAATTTTGTTAATTTTGTTTTTTAGTTTTTAAGTGTTCTTTTTTTAAGTTTCGTTTATTTTGTTACATTAGTATTTTTAATTCTTTTTAATTTTTTTGTTATTGAATATAAAGTATTTTTATTTCGTTTATTTCATTTTTGTTTTAATATTTGTTGTTGTATATTTGTTTTTCATACAAATTTTTAGTCAAAACAACACAGCTCAAAGCAAAATAGCCGACTTCAGAAATTCGAAATTCATTTCCCAAAATAGTATTCTCCCTGTTTGTTTAGAATAGGGGAATTTTATTCCCGGGAGGAATTAATTTCCTGGGAATATTTAGAATTGGGGTGAAAGTGTGGGATGGTGTTGCCGGTGTCTATCGCTGTAGTGAGGGTGAGTTCTGTACAATTGGTGGGGTATAGCGAGCAGGTGTAGGTTGCGCAGTTAAGTTTAGGGAGGTGCTGGCTGAGCACCTGACCGATGTGACGTTACGCGTTATTCTATTGTGACACCCTGAGCAAATCCAAATCTGTGTACCTGGATTTTGTTCAATGCCAGCTATAATGAGTAATATTTTGAGCAAAATTGCTGGCATATTTTGCTCACCTGAGGAAAAAACTTTCGGTTTGTACAGCTGTTGCTGGGTTGACAATCTTTGGCCGAGATAGACTCGGGTCGTTCCGGAGCGTAGATCCAATTGTCGTGGGAACGTTGCTGCGTTGGTAGAGGTGCGTGCTGCAAAGCATGGGGTCCTGAGTTCGATACCGGCTTCGGACATGCGTACAAACAGGTCTGTTCTACAAATCACTTTTTGTCAAAGTGATTTCAAATCACGCAAAAGGTATTCTGCGTACAAAATATACTGAAATCACGTGATTTGAAACGTTAAGAAAAATGACTGCCGATTTGAAATCACTTGCTCGTTTTTTCTAATTATTTCGCTTAGAAAATAATAATAATGGCATTATATATTTAAACGATATGTCTTTTTCTTATTTTTGCAAAAAAATTAGATTTTATACACATAAAAACGAAATTAATCACACATTTTCAAAGACACTGCATATTTTATAAAAAAAATTGTCTTGCTTTATTTAGTAATGCTCGTGATTTTCTCTTTCTCGTAAGCGGTTAGCTGGTTTGTGGTTTCAAAGAATATTCTAGTGTTTCAAAATTGTGAGAGTATAAAATGTCATTTAAGATTTATCTTATTTATGCTAATGTTTCCAGCATCAAATTTAGAAAAAATTAATTGCAAAATATAAAATAGTAGCAGCTTCCTAAACTTTTTGCATTAATTTTCAGATTTTTTATTTGACGTCAAATTTTAAACCCTTCGATCAGCTGCAATATCTAAATGAAAGTATATGTATTACAAACAAATATTCGCTAATAATAATAATAATAATTCGCTAATTTATTTTGGCTCCACCCATTTTTACTTAGTTAAATTACTTATAATATTTTAATTACAAATGTAAAAAAAAGTAAAAAAAAAGAAACAAAAATCTAAAAAACAGCCACTTTCTCCTGTTTTCGAAAAATTAAAACCACGCCGAAAAATTGAAAATCACGTGATTTGCAGAATAGCACCAAATCGTCTGCGTGATTTTAAAACCGATCGTGATTTGAATTCACGTGATTTTCAGAACAGACCTGAAAGTAACAATTGTTGTATTGCAATTAAAATTTAAGAAGCAGCAGTACAAACCTCCCGAGAGGTAAAGGACAATTATTGTGTGAAGCCATGGCAAATAATTTAGTGGAGACGTCCAATTTAGTATAAGAGTAACAGATAATTGTGAAGAAGTTCTTTATAATAAAACGTAAGAACGCTAGCGGTTGCGCAGGGAAGTGTAACAGTATAACAACAAAGGGTATGGCAGACGTGTGTTGTGGCTATTGGATAAAAGGAGTAATGGAGATGTCTGTGGATGGTTAAGGTTACTAAAACAAGGCATCGAGTAGGTCATGTCTCGCCGGAGTAACACAGTAGTGTAGCGTGGATGGCTGCGTTTGTAGTAATAACGCATGTTTAGTAAAAACGAGACCAAGGGTTCACAAGACCGGTAGGATCAAGAAGTATAACCAGAGAAAGCCATAAAGTTTGAATACAGAATAATGAGCCACAGTGGTATTCGCAATCAAAAGAATCCGTACGTTTGTTACCAAAAAGAAAAAAACGTAACAATATATACATATATTTTCGTTTTTGTGTGAATGAATTAAAATAAATAAAACATACGTTAATATGTACATACATATACAATAAGATTTTTACTAAATTATTAATGAATTAATTAGAAAAACTAGGCAAGTGATTACAAATCGGCATTCATTATGTTGATTCTTTTTAAATCGCGTAATGTCACAACGCCGTTTGTCGGCAGAACACCGTTTGTATGATTTGGAATCAAAGTGATTTGCAGATCACGCTTGCATATAACAGCAGCAATACATTCTTTTTACACTTTAATTCATTGTTTCAGGAGCAATTAAGATCGTAAAACTAGCCTGAATTCCCAGCTACCACTGACGTTTCTATTTATTAACTATTGGATACAAAACTTTTTTATTAAAATAAAACAAAAAATTCAAAATATTTTTAAACAAATTAACTAATTTTATATGATAAAGAGTAATGATGTTAGTTTTTATTCACTACTAAATGACCATGTTCAATTAGGTTCTACAACTTCAATTTCATATGATATGCTTTCATTTGCGAAAAAATTTGCCAACGTATTTCTTAAACTATTAGCTTCTAACGTAGATGTGCTATCGTTTGCTATCATTGAAGGCAAAGGTTGATCACCATTGTTTTTTAACTCGTTGCGCCATTCGCCTTCTATAGTACCAGCATCATTTTCACGATCTACAAAGTTAGGTGGACAATATAATTGCTCTTCGTCATTCGTCATTATAAAGTTATGAAGTGCAATGCATGCCAATATAATCGTTTTACAATTTTCAGGTAAAAATTCAATTGTAGTTAATAGGACTCTAAAACGTGCAGTTAATATTCCAAATGTATTTTCTGTTACTGCATGAGCACGTGATATTTTATAGTTGTAAATGGTTTTCGTCGTATTTAAATTTGTTCCCTCATAGGGACGCATAACGTTCTTTTGCAACGGAAAAGATCTGGCGGCGATAAAGAAGTACGGAAATGGTGTGGACAATGCAATTAAAGGTTTGCTTGATGGCAAAGGCAACTTGTCAGAGATAATTGCCTTATTTAATGGCGACACTTGGAATATTCCTGAAAAAAAGTAATTTTAGGCTACATTTATATATTATGATGTGTGATTTATGAGAACAGTAACTCAGTTACTTTAAGAAGTATGGCATTTTTTGGATTGCTATCTCTTTAAGCATTCTTTATATCTACCAGTTACTATTTTAATTTATACAACTATTAAGGAGTATTGGTATACGAAGTTTACACACCACTCGCTGTATTTCGTCTTGTACATCTGTTTTTTGCTTTTGTTCCAGCCTTTGTCTAACCAAATTAATATTGATTTGAATACTACTTGTGTTCTTATTTACAAAGTTAGTTGGTTAAATCGATGATGTTTACAATTACACAACTAAGGTGGTGAAAGATGTAGCGGACCAGAAAGTGCAGCATTATATTCTACTAGCGTCTAATTTTTCTTGTTTTCTCTGGAAAACGCCCGCATACCTTTGTAAATAATTTTTCTTTCTAAAAAAATGTTTAGAAATTAAATTAAAAAATGAACCAAAGCCGAAAATAATTCAATTTTAATTCATTAATAATATCCACGGTTCGAATCCTTATTGCGGAAAAAATTAAAGGGTGCCCCACTAGTTCATTTAATTTGATGTATATGGCCATACTTTTGAACAGTTGTAGAAATTTAAAACGAACCTATATCGCTAACTTCTCTATAGCAACAAGAATAAAATTTGGATTTGGAAATATAAGGTTGTCCCAATAATTTATGTCATTTGACGAATGTGGCCGAACTTTTCAACCGTTATAGACAGAAAGTTGAAACTTACAAGGGACATGTATTGTTAAGTCCGCTGTAACAACAAGTTTATAATTTGAATTTACATGTTTGAATTAAAATGGTGTTCACAAAATTAATGTAATTTGACCTATATGGCCGTATCTTTTGAACCGTTATACACAAACACTTGAAAATAAGAGAGAATATCCACTACTTAGTTTGGTATAAGAAAGTATAAATATTTTAAATTATAAGTTAAAGGCTTTTACAATAGTTGATGTAATCTGATGTATATGGCCAAACTTTTGAGCCGTTACTGACGGTTGAAATTTAAAAAGAACCCGATAGCTAAGTCTACTACAACAGCAAGTATATAATTTGAATATGGAAATTGAAGGGTGGCCCTATAGTTGCTTTTATTTGATGTATATTGCCAAACTGTAGAACATTTGAGCAACTATAAAGTTTAGAGATGTAATAAAGAACTGAAATACGAGTTTATTTAAATCAAATAAACATTTAATTACCGTCGTTACTCTGATAATTGAAATTTCCAACGCTTACGGCTGAAAATTTATACTTTGCATCACATACTCCCAGTATTAGTATACTTAAGCCATCTTTATTTTGTATTGGTGCCGATTTTGTTGGAACTCTTATAGACACATGTTTGCCCTCGATTGCCCCAACACAATTGGGCATATTAAAATTCTTTTTAAAATCATCAGCAATATCAGCATATTGGGAAGTTGTAGGTTCACTTAAGTAAATTGGTGATAGTAAATTCCACAAAACACCACAAGTATCTAAAACAATTTGCCTAGCTGTTGATTTCCCGACTTTATGTTTCCATGCAATTGATTGTAAGGGTGTTCCATATGCTAAGTAACTAAATATTTTCAAGTCAATATAAAACAAACCACTTAGAAATAAATACAAACGTACTTAAGTGTAATTGCGAGCCTTTCCTCTGCAAGAATTGATTGTTTATTTTTCCTTAGAGAGCTATGAACAAATGTTAGCAACCAATCAAATAATGTTTTGGACATCCTAGTATGTTCGAAAAATTGTTGTTGATCCATTTTTTTAATATTAGCAAAAACCTTTCGATGGTAACCAGTTATTGCTCGATCCCTGTTTACAGGGCGAACACGCCATCTTCTTATACGAGGCTTTTTTTTTAAACCTTTATCCACATCCTCTGTTAATTTTTTTGCCATACCTCTTTTTCGTCTTTTTAAGACACCTTTCTTCTGAAAGACAGTATAAAAGGGGTTGGAAATACATTTTATTAATGTTGAGGGGAAGGTAATATCCAATGCAACCGTTTCTTTGTCTACTGCAGTCTGTGTTGGAACAGCAATAATTGATTGGTTAGTCCTATAATCGCTTATTGGTCCATATTGACAGTTGCCAGCTCTGCCATTATTTAAAGTTTTGTCCTTAGAAACAACAAAATTAAAAATAATTCTTTTCAAAAGAGGACAAGTAGGTATTTTATGTAAATATGAACTACCTCTTCTGTCCACATTGTTATAGTGTCGCTGATTTTACCGTTTGAAGTTAATTCATTAGTAGGTTTTATTTGGACTAAATTTTTTTCCTAAAATGTAATGTTTTTTATTTGTTTATATAAATAGTTGCTTGTGTAACCTTTTGATTGTTTATTGTTGTAACATGTCTCTCCTTGACCAATGTCCCTAATCTTTGAATTTTCGTTGGAATACGGCTGTAGAATGGCTTTTTATCCGGCTTTTCCTCATTCTTCCTCTTTAGATCAACATATGATAAATATAAGTTTAAGAGACTGAAAATCATGTGCTCCTGATTTGACTGCATTTTACAATTTTAATTCGAAAAAATCAACAATAATAGAAATTACACTCTTTTAAACAAGGTGTTTAAATACACAAGACTTGAGTACTTCATAAGCTATTGAACTAGTTCAAGTTTTGACGTCTACCTAGTTCAATTTTGAACTATGCTTTGTGTTGAACTACTATATGACGGATTAAATTTTACGTATGTATATTCCGTTGTTCACTGTTTCTGACACTATTAATGAAACAAACCTAAATAAAATTAAAACGATAGTTACTTTTTGCCTTTATTCCTAATATAAAGAAAAGATAATATTAGAAATTTAATGAATTTAAATTTTATTATGCTACAACTTAATAGATGTGTTGCTTGTAAAATAGATAGAATAGATTTCCCTGGCAGCAGTTGTAAGTCAATTAGAATGTTACCAGACCAGGAGCTACTATAGTAATTAATTTTGTTTAGATTTGAGCAATATTATATACAAGGCACATTGATACAGGTGACTGCATTAGCTTTTGTGTGTATTTTGTTTTTGTAAAATTTTGTTGAGCTGTCAAAAACGGCTGTCAATATGTGTGTATGTGTTTGTGAAAAATAAGCCAGCAGTTGAGCTCATACATATAATATACATGCACACACAATATACACATACAATAAGAAAAAGAGCACCAAATTTGACAACTCGCAAAGGAAAACACAAACATATGTTGACCGCGTGATCTAATGCATTCACCTGTTCAATATGCCTTGATTATAAATTATTATTACTGTCAAACTTTAAATATAAAAAATATACACAGATTTTTTGTATATGGAGTTTTACAGTAAAGTTTACTGCGAAAATTCATGAATTCGCTTACGTGCCACCTGGTAATTGATTTCTCTTGATATACCAGGTGGTGGCTGTGGCGAATTCGTTCATTGCCGTCGTTGCAGGAAACGTCAAACTCCATACATAAAAAATAAGCGTCAACGACGATAAACATACATAATAAAGCTGCAATGTTATTCTTGTATTTTTTAACTGCAATGTTATCGTAATGTTCCTTTCGAGTTGTCAAAATTTTTTCTTTCTTTCTTATTGGTGAATTGTGTGTTGATGTGTATTATATTATTTTTAACATATACATACACACATATTGCCAAACGATTTTGACAACTCAACAAGATTTTGCAAAAACAAAATGCACATAAAATCTAATGCGGTCACCTGTATCAATTTGCCTAGGCCAGGAATCTCTCCCAAGGCGAATCAATTAGTAAATGATTCGCCTTGATCTCGCCTTTCGTCGTTCTAAAATTTTTATCGCCAAAAAGATTTGCTATTGCTACGTTTGTCGAGAAATCGCCGTAATTGACAACACTGTTAACATCAATTGTTTGAACTTTTTGATTTGTTTACACTGAGCTGAACCCATTAAGCAAAAATAAAACAGTTGCCGAAACAGTATTTTATTTACAACATATTTTAACTACAAAATTTTTATCATGGATGATCAGGCTTGCCCACGTTGTAAGACAACAAAATACCGTAATCCCTCTCTTAAGTTGATGGTAAATGTATGCGGGCATACATTGTGTGAGGCATGTGTAGATCTTCTGTTTCTAAAAGGTTCAGGTTCATGCCCAGAATGTTTGGTACCTTTAAGACGTAACAATTTTCGCATACAACTCTTCGAGGATCCAATGGTGGAAAAAGAAGTTGACATTCGAAAACGTATACTAAGAGATTACAATAAAAAGGAAGATGACTTTAATTCCTTACAAGAATACAATGATTATTTGGAAGAAATTGAAACCATTATTTACAACCTCTGTAACAACATCGATATTATTGGCACAAACAAAAGAATTGAACAGTACAAAAAAGAGAACCGTGAAATAATACAACGCAATAAAACTCGAATGGGTCGAGAGGAATATGAGCTGGAAGAAATGTTGGAACTGGAGAAAGCTCAAGAGGAAGCCAGACGACAAGAGCTGCTAGACTTGGAAGCGGAGCAAAAGAAAAAAAAGGCTCGTGAGAAGGAAGCTCTAATTGACGAATTGATGTGTAGTGGAAAAGATGCCTCAGCAATTGTCAGTGAATTTGCTGAGAAAGTAGAAAAATTGCGGGAGGAAGAAAAACAACTCCCACCTCCAAAGCCAGCTACCCAATTTTCAAGTGGTATCAAATTTGGTCGTTCTGCCGACCATCAATTTCTCCCCGTACCAAAAGTTGAGGAAGGCCCTTTATATGTACATGAAACTCCTATACTCTACATGGAAGGACCCATGTGCCCATCTATACAAGAAATTGAAAATAAAGGGTATATGGCGCATGTACGAAGTGAAAGTGTTACTGAACGAGCTGGGGGATATCGGGCGACTTATGCTTGCCACAGAGCTTTACTCGAAGCAATGCAAGGATTGTTTAACGGATCCATAACATACTAACAGTTTTAATTTATATATTACATTTGTTATTAAATTTTCATTTTGTTGACCAAGTTTTCTTAACCGCTTTAATGAGATATACCTGTAAAGTAAAATGTGAAATAAAAGTTCAAACTGAAAATTAAGCGTGGTTTGATCGGCTGTGCCAAATCTTAAATGCGCAACATAAGCGGATTACTAACGTTCAATTACTTATAAGGGTGTGTCTGCTTGTGCTAGCTGGTCTGCTTTCCCATGCTATTCCAAGCGAATTCTTTGGAAGTTTCAAAGACTTGTTACTGTTATTATACCAAACTCCTATCTGAACTTCCTGCCGAGGGGTGGTTACCTTACGAAGACTAACTACACGCCACCACGAAGTTATTATTTTAACTACTTTGATTGCGCTCAATTTGGGTAGCCATACCCTCGTGCTTGCTAGCTCATTTAAAAGATGTTTCATTCTTTATATACCTACTTATAAAAAAAACAATTATTGATACAAATTTTATTAATTAAAAAAATATTGAAAAATGTTTTTTAAGCAGATAACAATCAATAAAGAAAATCATAAATAAATATACCTTATTTAAATAAAAAATTCTTACTTAACATTCAATAGCTGTTAGATCTAGATCATCTTCCCAATCAATTTGTGTATTTGTTTTTGATTGCTCTGGCCTGATTGTAGTATCCTCCGTTGCCTCAATTAAATTCCAAAGCTCATCATCATCGTTACTTATGAACGTAGTAGTTTCACTCATTGTCTGACTATTTTTTGGCTTACGCTGAACGTTTGATGCCTTTTTGTCATTACTTCTATTTCCTTGCAAAATTTGACTGTGTTCAAAATACTGATTGGGATGTGTGATGGCTACTTCATCTGGCGAATCATGCGTGATTTGAAAAAATTTGCCACATGCCAACTGGTAATGCCCCTTACCTACATAACTCATAACTTCTTGAACATGAGCAGATGATAAACCTGCTCCAATTAATTTGTTTTTTAGCGTTGTATGATCATATATTTTGTATGGACATCCGTGAACTGTGCCAGGCACTGGATTTTCTTGGATAATTTTAAGGCACGAGTAGGGCGTATAATTTACCATAGACCCTTTTTTTCCATAATTGTGCTCTATGTTGTATTGATAACTTTTTGCAAATTTTTCGGGATCTATTTTTTTACAGAACTCTTCACGCCAAAACCGGATAGAATCTTCCAAAGTGACACCAATACCTTTAAGAAATAACCCATACTGCATACGACCATCATGTTTAATGTGATGAGTGGCGCGTATATGTTCATGGCAAGCTCGCATACATAACGGAAACGATTTTTTTGCTAAGAGATCTATAGATTCAATGGGTACACTGGCATTTTTATTTACAGTGTAATCTTTTCCGGTGTAAGAAGTGTGCAAGGACTTGAGTAGATGAAACAGACGTTCATCAGTTTCAACATCTCGTATCGATCGTTGGGCTGCGTAAAGGCCATGTTCGATTTCATCCATTTGTTTTACAGCTACTATTGAAATAAAATCACTCGTGTTTACATATGCATGGCCATCTTTCAAATAACAACGACGGGATCTTACCAAGTCTAAGACCTGGGTAAAAGGTACTTTATAAAAATCAAGAATCTCTATTTTTGCCACACTTTGTCCCATAGTACTTTCAAAAAGACCATCTTTAACGGAATTCTTTTGTTCCTGGCTCAAGGGCGTATAGTTTAGTTTATGTAACTCTAAAAAATGTTTTATTTCTGTAGCTGTCATAGACGAAAATTTGTATTTAAAAAGTTCCATTTCACGTGCTAAAAACCAGCTATAAAATGTTAATAAAAGATTTTTATGTATGTATGTAAATTAGTTATATTTCTTTAGTCTCAACTACATACCGTTTCAATTCCATTGTTCGACAGTATACCAATCTTAAAATAAAATGAGATATATAATCCCTGCGTCTTGCCTGCAACTCGAACTCATGTTTGCTCAAATTATTGCATGTCGTTGCTCCGGCATTTGTGCATAACCGCAGATAACCTTTTAACCCTTCCCTTGAAAGTTCAGCATGAACATATTCCTTCCACTCGTCTGATAACAAACGCAAGTTTTTTGTGTGTGCCTGTTCCAAAATTCGTAACACTTTTAAGCGTTCCAGCGCTAACTCCTCAAATTCCTGAATTTGTATATCTTCCATGGGTGGCAAACGATAAAGAAGTACATTATGCGGGTATTTATTTTCCAGATTTTCATACTCCGGCTTATATTCTATACGAGGTTTAGCTTTTCTTCTAAAATCCATTATTTTGTTCAAAGAAAAGTATTAGAGCAATTACTGGCAGAAAAATTTTATATTTTTTCTTTTATTTGAAATGATATACATATGTTGTACTAAAAAATTTAAGCGCCAAAAAATGTTTAATTTCAGTGATTTTATTGCTAATCTTGCGTTTTCTTGACAAATAAAGCCGCCTTGTTTAATACACAGCAAGGCGAATTAATACAGGTGGCCGCACAGCTACAACAATCCAACAACACAAAAAACAACAGGCAATTTGTTGCTACAAAATTATGTATGTTGTCAAAAAAATATTGTAAAAAACAAACAAAATGAAAAAATATATTTGATGAAAAAAAGTGGTTGTTATTATCAGAATAAGAAAATTATAAAAATTAAGTTACATAAAAATAAAAATACCGGAAAAGTGACCAAAATTCTTTTGTACCACTAGTTTGCCCAAATCACATGCATCGTTCCATTCTTGCACGATAACAATTTGAAGACTAACATAATCTTCCACAAAAAAACCAAGAAATTCTAAATGTGTTAACAATAATTTCACTATCTTTTTACGCATATTTTGATTATACACATCAGGAACTGCAAATACGGTTCCATGATACACAGATTAGTGCAAAGGCGAATCAATTACCAGGTGGCAGCGTAGGGGAATTCATTAATTTTCAAAGTGAACACTACTGTCAAACTCCATATATAAAAAATCTGTGTACTATTTTTTATATATGAAGTTTGACATTCGTTCTACCAGCAAAAAATAATAAATTCTCTAACGCTGCCACCTGGTAATTGACTCGCATTGGGTCTGTGGCTACTGTATGTCATATCAGTGTTAAAGCTATGCGGATATATGCTTATAGACAATATGGAAAAATTTTTTCAGGAAATTATTCTTTTTGAGGGGGATTAGTTCGTGAATTTTTACTTTTATTTTTACATTGAATTCCTTTCAGGCCGGGGCACATAGAATCCGTCATACGTTGAACTTCGAATTATTCGCCTAAAGTCAAGGTAACGACGGATGAGGTTGGCACAATGAGTACTTTGCCGACGGATTTTAAATCATCTGTGAATCTTTTCATTAGTGTTGCCGGGGAAAGGCAGGAAAAAAGATAAATTTCTTCAATAAAAGTTACATTTTGAAATTTTCCTTTAAAAAAAATAGTAATTTAATGTAATTTGTGTAAAATAAACGCGAATTAAATATTTTGTTGTTGCACAGCACCATGTTGATGTCAAAAGTAGCTGGCTGAACAGAAGGAAGCCGAATTTAATTTATCCTTTTATCATCAATTGATACTTTAAATAAAGTTGTACCAGTTGTTTTCTTTCTCCTTCATATACAGCAATTTTTTATTTTATATTTCATTTTTGGTTTTGAAATTTAGTTTTATAAAATTTTTAAAATTTGAAAAATTTTAAATTGTAAAAACGTCGAACATAAACAAAAATTACTTGGGCTATTAAGACCACCTGTAAATTAATGCGCCTTGGTATAAAATATAGTAAAAAGTTTTATTCCATATGTCAGGGAAAATAACAAGGAAACAAATTCATTTACTAAACAAAAACAAAACGAAAACAAAAAAAAAAAAAATAAAGTATGAAATAAAATTTCATACCGACGCTACTCATGAGAATTTAAATTAGGACCCAATACTAATATTCGGTAGTGAAAAGTGCATGCTCTCACCATTTAATAAAATTATTTAAAGTACATTTTTCTTTAAAAGATTGAGCTTCCATGAAATTTACTACACTAGGTATGTTAAAAATGCCTTTATTAAAAATAAATTTGAGACTTAGTTTCTTAAAATTTCAACACAAAATTACTGACAATTTTTCTGTAATATAATCCGGCACTTCCTGCAGGAATCTAAAGGGCAATTTTTTTCTAAATCGAGATATTGCTATGATTGTCAAATCTTTCAAGGAGAAGTTGCTGCCAATTTTCGCAAGTTTGAACAGAACGCACGAAATACAGCTCATATTATTTCCAAGTTGGGAAAAAATTGTTGTTTCTTTACTTGAAACAAGAAACATTTCGTGATTTCTCACTAACAGAAGAGAGTTAAACTTAAGCAATGCTTTTTTTTGTTTATTTCAAACTAATTTTTTATATGGGATTTGGATTGAATTTGCAGGTAACCTTTGTAATTAAAACCGAATTGAAATGTTAAGAAAGGTAGATATGTTAAGTGGGATAATGAAACAAGTAATCTTTCAGTGATATTACTTTATTTCGTGTTTGTATCAAAAGTTAGAAAAATTTTACTTAATATAACAAAATTTTACAATAAATAAATAAATAAATTTTCAAAAGTTACAAGATTGTTAAAATTGTAACCAAATGGCAATACTTCGTTTAATCTATGTACAAAAAAAAATATGTGCAAAGAGAGAGTAAAGAGCACAGCAAGACAACAAAGAAGAAGAAAAAGCAATTGATAGCTGTCAAAGTATTCAATATACGTGACAAGGCAGATTTATTTTACTAGGTATTGTCGTCCGCCCAGCTGGTTTGTAGTTGGAAGTATCAAAAGTTTTTGTTTTTTCCTTTGTTTGTTTACGAATTTCAAAAAACACTAACAACAAGCGTTTGCGAGACAAAGCAAGCATGTGTAATGAGAGCAATTATCTTTTATTTCTCTTTGTGTTTTTGACGTTTCCAACGCACAAAATAACAACAAAGAGGCATGTTGTTTTTGTAAATGTTGTATTTGTTGTAATACCGCTACTACCTAGTAAAATAAATCTGCCTTGATACATGAAAAGTTAAAAGCTGCTCAACTTTCATACTTTGGGTTGACGGAAACGTACTGATTGTGACAACACTAATAAGAAAACATGTATTTTAACTGAGTTGTCAGTTGAATAAGTTGAAGTTTAACGTATGACGGATTCTTTGTGCCCCGGCTTGAAGAAAACGTTCCGCTTTAGTTTAGGTTTTTTTTGTAAAAATTCAGATGTAGATGTTTCCGTTTTTTAAGAATAAAAACTAAACTAGTGATTAAACATTCAATGCAAGTACTTTGTTCGGTTCAAATTTATAAATTAGAATGGTACAATTTTTATGCACAATTATAAATAATTAATTAGCATGTAAGCTTAGATTAGGTTTAGAATGTAAATAATTTTGCATTTAAATAAAAATGTTGATTGAACTATGTATGTAACTGTAAAAAATTTAAAATATTTTATATACATATTTTTGCTAATTTACCATATAAGAACTTAAATAATAAATTGAGCAAGTAGTACTTAAGGGCGGTTTACATGATCACAGAAGTCTTACGACATGTCAAATTTTTGTGCAGAATAGTACCAGTGGGATCGTCTAAACTAAATAAGTAATGAATCTGCACAAATTGAGAGAAAATACGGATGAAAATTTGACAGTCGTATGGCTCTCTTTGTTTTTTGGAAATTTTCAAAAGACAAGTACGAATCATTAGATCAGGGATGTATTTTCTGCAATCAGTTATTTTAGTTTTGGTGTGTTTTACCCATACCAATTGTGAAAACTCAAAAATAATCTGTCGTAAGATTTTTACTCTCAGTTTTAAAATACGGATGGAATTTGATAATATTTTCTCTTGGATTTTACGTACGTAAAGTCGTACCGTCTAAACCCCGTTTAATTGGATTACTAATTGCCAACAAGTATGTTTACCCTGGGAACTATGTTCAGTAACAAGGCGAATCAATTACCAGATGGCAGCGTAGGCGAATTCGTTAGTTTTCGCCGTGAACACTACTGTCAAACTCCATATATAAAAAACTGTGTACTATTTCTTATATATGAGGTTTGAAATTCGTTTCTACCAGCAAAAAATAATAAATTCTCTAACGCTGCCACCTGGTAATTGATTCGCCTTGTTCAGTAAGAAACAAAATTCATAAAATCGACAAGCAAGTAAAAAATATAAACAAACAAATAAGAAGAAAATGGCGGGTCATACCAAAATGGCTTTTGACACTACAACTTCAAAGCAACACAAAAAGCCATGTTGTTTTTGTAACAAAAATAGAAATCATCTATCATATGATTTGTGCTAATTGAATAAGCCAAGGCGAATCAATTACCAGGTATACACAGATTTTTTATATATGGAGTTTGACAGTAGTGTTCACGGCGAAAATCAATGAATTCGCATACGCTGCCACCTGGTAATTGATTCGCCTTGCTTTGGAATAAGCTTAATAAAGCATGTGTAACAGCCAAACCTATATTAGACATTACGAGCAAACTATTTGTCAAAAATTCTCATCTACATACAAAATGTATGAAGCAAACCATAATAGCACGGCGTTAACGCTTAGCAATTGGAAAATCCAATTTTGACAGTGCGTTAGGAAGTAAAGTTGGCTGCTTGTTGGTTTGTTTTGTTATGGTTGAAAAATAATGACAACTTAGTTATTTTCAAGGCAAACTATCAGTTTTATCTTTTCTTTATTCTTATATTTCGGGTTTTATAAAATAGAATAATGGCCAGTTTTTGACTTCATATTTAAATACGCATTTAGTTAATTTTCATTTAAATTTAAGTTGTATTTAAATGCAGTTTCATTTTTTCAGTTCTTATTTAAGTTCTTATTTAAATATCACAAAAATATGGTAGCATTACGAAATATCAAAATAAATCTCCATTGTTTATGAGAAACAGCTGCTAACAAACACAATGAATTGCAAATTTTTTTTTAAATATATTAAAATATTAAATATATTAAAAAATGTCAGCGATACTCATGTATTCACCACCTAAACTTATTTTATTTATTGATTTAACTTTTTATTTAATATTTTCATTAAGAAATGTATGCAAAACATAAAATATTGTTCTATCAATGGCTAAAATGTTTGTTTACTTTTGTTTAGTTTTGCGAAACAACAACAAAAAATGCCATAACCATATGGTAAAACCAGCGTTGTCAACTTGGTGCGTTTCGCACCATTTTGGGTGTTTTTTCGAATTTTTTGTGCGAAAATTTCACGTGTTGGTGCGTGGTGCGTTTTTTTTTAATTTTGGTGCTTTTTTTAATTTGTGGTGGTACCACAAAAAAAATTTTTGTACAAAAAATACACCTGTTTTAATACCATTTCGTTTAAGACGTACCAAATCATAAGCACAAAATGAAACAGAATTGTTGTTGTATTAATTTATGTTAAAAAAGAAACATTTCACTGTATGGAATATACCAAGGCGAATCAATTACCAGGTGGCAGCGTAGGCGAATTCATTAATTTTCGCCGTGTACACTACTGTCAAACTCCATATATAAAAAATCTGTTTACCATTTTTTTTATATGAAGTTTGACATTCGTTTCACCAGCAAAAAATAATAAATTTTCTAACGCTGCCACCTGATAATTGATTCGCCTTGGAATATACTATCCCTTTTAGATTTTCATGGTCATTGTTTTTGTAGTAAAGGCTGCTGTCGTATCTGTTAAACAGCTTAGCAAAAGCAGAGTTTTGTCGTGATCAGCTAACTTTTAACCGACTTCAAAAAAAGAAGGAGGTTATACAATTCGACTGATTGTTGCTTTTTTATGTTTGTGCCCGCAGAACTCAGTCATTTCTGAACCGATTTTGAAAATTGCTGGTAATATGATAGATTATGCTTACAGATTGGTCTCATTTAATAAACAGTTCATAATCTTAAAAATTAAAGGGTGTCCCCATACATATTTTTTACGTGTATTATGAACTGTAAAGGACGATTCTGTAAAATATAAAATGACTGCATATTACCATGGCTCCCAATAACAAAAAGTTATACAAAAATAAATCTAAAAATTAAAGGGTGCCCCCATAATTGATGTAAATTTACTTATATGGGCCTATGTTTTGAACCGTTAAAGACAAACGCTTGTAAATTGGACAGAATGTCGGTTGCTATGGCCGATATAGTAACAAGTATTAATACTAAAAATTATAAACTTAAGGGTGCGCCTATAGTTCACTTAGTTTGATGTATATGGCCATACTTGAAATTTACAACGAACCTGAATTGCTGAGTCCGCTATAAAAACAAGTATAAAATTTGGATTTGTAAGTTAAAGGGTGTCCCATTAGTTGATGTAATTTCAAATTATTCATAATTTTTTTTGCTTTTATAAGCCTTTAATAAAATAAATTTTGTAGGGCAATTTTACTTATTAAACTGTATGTATGTAATTATACAGAAATATTTTTTTATGAATGATCGCTGTTTTTTTTATTCAAAATTTGTGTATGCAATATATGAAAAAAATGTATTATCTATCGTAGTACAAATTAACACAAAAATATTTGTTTATTTTTTTATTTTTGTTAAGTTTTATTTTATAATTTTGATTGGTTGTAAAAACTTTGAACTTTAAGACTGCTTTATTGTTATATTTTTAATACAAAAAATTACACTTTTTTTTGAAAAACTAAAATAAAATAAAAAAGAAATTCTAAAACTTGGTGCGTTTCCTTTTAAATGGTGCGTTTTTTTCTCCACTTTGGTGCGTTTTGAAATTTCAAAGTTGACAACGCTGGGTAAAACTGTATCATTTAAATGGACTTTAAATGCGCAAGATTGGTCATTTAAGTGTGCATTGAGAAACTGAATTTTGTACTTAAATAGAACTTAAATTTAAATGACATTTAAGTTCTATTTAAGTACAAAATTCAGTTTTTCAATGCACACTTAAATGAAACTTAAATGACCAATCTTGCGCATTTAAAGTCCATTTAAATAATACAGTTTTACCATATGGTTATGGCAATTTTTGTTGTTGTTCCGCAAAACTAAACAAAAGTAAACAAACTTTTCAGCCATTGATAGAACAATATTTTATGTTTTGCACACATTTCATAATGAAAATAGTAATCAAAAACTTAAATTAATAAATAGAATAAGTTTAGGTAGTGAATACATGAGTATCGCTGGCTTTTTTTTAATATATTTTAAATATTATTAACAAAATTTGCAATTCATTGTGTTTGTTAGCAGCTGGTTTTCATAAACAATGAAGATATTTCGTAATGCTGCCATATTTTTGTGATATTTAAATGAGAACTTTAATTAGGACTGAAAAAATGAAACTGCATTTAAATACAACTTAAATTTAAATGAAAATTAACTAAATGCGTATTTAAATACGAACTCAAAAATTGGCCCTAAGTTATCTTTATTGTAAAAAACACAATTTTGACGCTATTATTTAGGTATGGCATTACAGCGTAAAAGCCCGACGTGACAAGGCGTTGTACTTTACGCACTAATTTATGGGTGGCAGCTTCCCGGTAATTTAGGTTTGTTTGTGAACACCAAACTGTTAGATATTAATCATCAAGAAAAAAAAAACGCTTCCTCCTATTTTTCTCAAACACGTTTTTTTTGTTAAGGCAAATTTCATACACTTTTATTCAAGAGCAAAGTCAAAGTCAAAGTGATAAAATTTAGTAAGTAAGTATAATACATTGCATATAAAACATAACATTTCAATGTGTGTGTATACATATAAAAATAAAGCCTCTAGAATGTTCTGGGCGAATTAAGCAACTGTGTTGCCAGATTACAAAAAAAAATGTTCCCTGCATCAAATAGCTAACATTCGGCCATCCTATTCGGAAGATCGGCCTCGATCGGCTATAGCACGTAGTTTTTCAAATGCGTAGGGGTTGATTTTGTGCGAGATGACCTCTTTAGTTTGGGCTGGTCGCATTCAGCAGACGAATCACTGCCAAGGTCATCTGGTGGGGCAGCTACTCGCTTCATATCTTCGGCAGCTACAATACCTTCATAAAAACGTTGATTTCTTTGGACATCAGGAAAATCAGCAACACGGTAACGGTCATTGGGCAACACCTCAGTCACCACATATGGACCTTTATACAATGGCATAAGCTTTAAGGAATCGCCTGTACTACTAGCATCACGTCGCAGCATGACAGAATCTCCAGGAATATAATCTCGAGCAGCACATCTTTTCTTGTTGAAGTATTGCCTTTGTTTTTCTTGATCAGCTCTGATAAGATCTATTGCTTTTTGGCGCAACGAATTGATGTCACTTTCTTCAGCAGTAGCGATTTCGTCATCTAACTTATTGGGGGTTAGTCTTCTGGGCTCATAGTTGAACAACAGCTTAAACGGCGTTGTTTTTAGAACATGATGTATGGTGTTGTTTACACTCCACTGGACAATAGCGATATGTTGGTCCCAGTCGCTTCCATTCGGTTTCTTGCATAACGTTGCTTACATCGGGGTTATGGTACGATTAAGCCTCTCACATTGGCCGTTGGCTCGTGGTGTTGCTGTGGCATTCAAAACATGGGCTATATTTCTCTCTTCGCAAAATTTCCGAAACGGCGTACCGGTAAAGGCGGTTCCTCGATCTGATATGATACGGGTTGGGGTTCCAAATAAGGAGACGACATCGCCGAGGGCATGTACGGTGGTTTCGCTTTTTACATTACGGACGGGTTTTAGGACGCAGAATTTGGTAAAACCGTCAATCAGAACTAAAATATACATGTTACCGTATTTACCTTTGACAAACGGCCCTAGATGATCAACATGGATTGTGTGAAATGGCACTCCAATTTTATCGATTGAGTGTAAAAACCCTTGTTTTCTTCCAGCTGGTTTTTTGTTATAAAGGCACTCCATACAGGCACCAACAAATCTTTTAACGTAATTTCTAAGTCTCGGAAACCAATATTTTTCCTTAATTTTATGTATAACTTTGTCAACACCAATATGACCTAGTTCGTCATGGCAAGACAGCACTATTTTATATCTAGCGCCATCTGGGATATACAAGAGGTTGTTGTTGTTCTCCACCTTGTAGACTCGACTATTTTCAACTACGAATTCATTCTGAATCCTCTTGTCATCTTCCGACAGCTCAGCTTCCTTCCGTAACACATCCTTTATGTAAGTAATTTTTGGATCAGTATCTTGTAGTACTTTTACCCAGTCTGCTGTTTCCAAACTCGAATGAAAAACGTAAACAGCCGCAACAGCGTTAGTATCTTCAGGTGGGCTAACTGGATTGCGGCTCAATGCATCAGCATGCCTATTTTGAGCTCCAGGCGTATGCTGTATTTCAAAATCATATTCAGACAATTTGAGCCACCATCTGCCAATTCTAGGTAAAATATCTTTCTTTGTCAATGAACTTCTTACGGCATTACAGTCAGTTTTAATAGTGAATGGAATTCCTATCAAATAGACACGAAAACGTTCCAGCACCCATACAACTGCCAACGCTTCCAACTCAGTAGAGTGATAGCGCGATTCTTCCTTTGTGGTTTGGCGGCTGGCGAAAACTATCGGGTGAAATCTGCCGTCGATCTGCTTTTGCAAGAGTACACCTGCCAAGCCGTCTTTACACGCGTCCGTGTGCACCTCCGTCTCGGCATCCTTGCAATAAATTGATAACACGGGGTTTTGTGTTAATTTTATCTTCAAACAGCATTTTCTTCGATTTCGGTCCATTTCCAAACAATCTCTTTCTTCATCAGATTTGTTAAAGGTTTTGCCAAGATTGCAAAATTTTCAATAAAATGTCGGAAATAACTTGTTAATCCGATAAACTGACGGACTTCATGTACGTTAGATGGGCGTTTAAAATCAACAACAGCATTGGTTTTCAGCTTACTCGGGGAAATAACTCCATCAGAGATCTCGTATCGCAAGTATTCAATAGTTGTCATCAGAAATTTGCATTTGCGTATATTCAACTTCAAATCGGCGCTTCTCAAGGCTTCCAAAACAATTTTTAAATTTTCAACACACTCATCAACACTTTTCGCAGGTATTAGTATGTCATCAAAATAACCCATGGCTATGGTGAATCGCAAGTGTCCTAACGCAGAATTTATAAGTTTCTGGAAAACGGCTGGGCCATTAGCCACACCAAACGGCATCCGGAGGAACTCATAGTGGCCATCTGGAGTTACGAAAGCGGTTACGTGGCGAGTATCTTCAGCCACTTTTACCTGATAGTAGCCACTCCGCATATCAAGCATGCTAAAATATTGCATTCCATGTAAACGATTAATTTGATCAGCGATGACTGGCAAAGGGTACTTCATCTTCTTCGTGACACGGTTTAAAGCACGATAATCAATGCATATTCGCCTTTCGCCGTTCTTTTTGCGCACTATCAAAATTGGGCTAGCATAATCAGAATTCGAATCGGCTATAATACCGGCTTCCTTTAATTGCTTCATCTCCTCACGAACAAATTCACGTTCTGTCTCACTCAATCTGTACGGCTTGTAAGTAATGGGTGTTTTATCTGTTAATTCAAATGAAAATTCCGTACTGGTCCCACAACCAAGTTCTCTGATATCAAGCGCAAAGCAATCCCTATATTGTTGCAACAGTTCCAATAACGCGTTTTTTTTATCACCAGATATTTCAGGGTTAATCTCAATTAAATCCAAGAAATTGACTTTGACTTCTCCACATTCCTCGCGCTCGGTTTTCGATTCATCAAGATTACACAATTCCGCTTTTGTGACACGCTCACCTACCTTAAACGTTATATCAGCCGCTGAGCAATTCAAAACTGGTACAGCTAGTCCATCAGCATTGGCATTTATTACACAGGCTGGAATAATACTTCCATATCGGTTAGTTTTTGATTCTATGAATACGTCTTGTTGTTCGCTTACAACCTCACCAGTCGTGACAGCAACGAACCCGATGTGATTTGGTGGCAAGACTGTAGCTTCTTTAACCCACTGATTTGTTTTTAGTTTTGGTAAGACAGAAATTTCGATTCGATCTAAATTATTGTCGGGTAAACTGACCTGTTCAAATATTCGCAATTCATCTCCTTTTTTATAATAGGCAACATGAGGCTGTTCTGAAAACGGCTGACCGACAAGTAATGGTATGTCGATGACGTCATCATCAACCACATGTACCATCACATCTGCAGTCGCTTGATCGACTTTCAAAGTTGTACTAAAAATACCTTTCGTACGGGCCATACCACCCCCTACACCTCTTACCATGGAACTATCTGCAGGCACCGTATTAACTTTGAAACCAAGCTCATCTGCCGTAGACTTCGTAATCATTACGCATTGACTGCCAAAATCGACGTACGACTTAACCAAATTGTTATTGAGTTGAGCATCAAAGAAATACTTTTCATTCATGCTAACCGGTTCGTTATAACTTTTGGCCACAGCGCAATTTTTGGGTTGAAATCCCGTTTGATTTTTTTTCTTATCATCATTACCCATAAAACAATTTCTTTTAATGTGCCCAGGCTTGTTACAGTTTTTACAAATTATTGGCGATGTACAGTTCTTTTTAAAATGTCCTTTCAAATTGCAGCGAAAACAAACAATATTATCTACTTCTTTCACTTTTAATGTAGGCTCCTTCAACATATTTTCTTGTTTGATTTGTTTCACTTGAACTACTGTGCGTTCTTTTGCATGGACTCCCATCGTGCGATTGAACTCTCGTATGTCAGACAACAAAACATTCGAGTCTGCATGTGTTCTACATAGTAAAAACGTTTTTAATTCACGATCATTTAAACCTTGCATAATTTGCGATTTTGTTTCATTAAACGATAATTTAAGATTATCACATAACCTTTTTTTCGCAAAGTAGTAATCAAAAACATCTTCCAATTTTCCCTGCTTATAATTTAATAAAGTCGACCACTGTTCAGCGACGCTCTCTTGCCTCATAAACGTATTGTGGAATTCTGTTCCAAATTCATTCCACGTTTTGATTTTTAAGGAATAAAACCAGTCAGATGCACCGTCCGTTAAATTTGCGCGCACCAACTCTAAACGAAAGGAATCAGACCACCCGTGCAGATCGCCCATACCATTTACTGACTCAAACCATGAAGCAGCATCCCCTTCATTCTCCCTGCCAGTAAATTTTTTAATTGATTTGTGCAAATCTGGAACGACGTTAAAATTCGGAGTTGAATTATTCATACCATCGGTCGCGTTCGCCCTAAGTGTCATAATAAGTTCAGCATTCTGTTCCAAAAGCTGTGCTAACATTCCAATTGAAACGTGTTGATCTTCCGAATAACTCATTTTCACGGTAGCAACGTTTTTTATTTTAATTCACTTATAAAAGCAATCAATATTCTTACCACCATCCAACAGCTAAAACCACCTATTATATTAACACCACGTGCAAAATAATTTACAGCGCTCTTTTGTACACCTACTGCCAACACGCCACCAGTACAACAAAACAGCAAAGTACCACCGCCACTAAACAATCAAAGTTACTTGCCCCAACAGCGTACCCCAACAGCACAACCAGGCACCTTTCTTTAAGTATTCGATGGCACACCTCTATGCAACTGCACCACTGGAAAACGACAGCAAATCAGCACACAACATCAAACTCGGAACTCAGGGATAGCTTTGAACAACCGCTTATCTTATATTCGGGCAGTGAATAATATTATCCCACTTCTGAATGTTAGATATTAATCATCAAGAAAAAAAAACGCTTCCTCCTATTTTTCTCAAACACGTTTTTTTTGTTAAGGCAAAATTCATACACTTTTATTCAAGAGCAAAGTCAAAGTCAAAGTGATAAAATTTAGTAAGTAAGTATAATACATTGCATATAAAACATAACATTTCAATGTGTGTGTATACATATAAAAATAAAGCCTCTAGAATGTTCTGGGCGAATTAAGCAACTGTGTTGCCAGATTACAAAAAAAATGTTCCCTGCATCAAATAGCTAACAAAATTATATTGTGCAAATAAAATTAAATTAATCCAATAAAGAAAATATGTCTGAACAGGGTATAAACGTGACGTTGCAATTTCTCAGTACAAAATAGCTTCGATTCTGGAAATTCATAAGCCAAAAAAACCCGGGAAGCAAAAATTCCCTGGAATTGGGTATTCTTAATTAAAAAATTAAATTAGTGTTAATTTTTTTTGTAGAAGAAAGAAAATTGATGAAACTTAAAAAGAAATAAATAAGACAACTGTCTATTCAGAAAATAATTATTAAAAAGCGTTTTTAATGATCACAAAAAGGATTGTTGATTTTTCACACGGAGACTGTGATGCTCTCGCAAAAATGGCCATACATTATGAGTAGAGACCCAGACAAACAAAATTTTCAAACCGTACTAAAATTCCGCTCAGCCTTTACCGAGAAAATTGGCTTCGTCCTAAGTGGGCACAAAGCAGAGTTGCAGAGTTTTTTATATGAATAACTTTACACCCAATTATCTCGATAACTAAGCGTCCTAGAAGAAAACAAGCTTTAAACTGTGATCAGTTAAAAACTAAAAATGTTGATTTTTTAATAAAACAGGCTTTCACCTTAGATCATTTTAAATATTCCAATGATTTTAATCAAAGTTTTTTTTGTCTCGATAGCTAAGCATCCTAAAAGAAACAGACTTTTATCTGTGAGCATTTAAAAAATTATATCGATCATTAAGAGTCCTAGAAGGAAACATGCTTTTTAGTGCAAATTAAAAAAAATATTGATTTTTGACCCAAAAATCAATTTTTTTATGAAAAACTCGAAACAAATTGATCTTGATAGCTAAGCTTCTTAGAAGGAAACGAAAAAAAAAATTAAGATGATTACTTAAACGATTGAAAAAAAATTAATTTGACCAAAAAGTTAAATTTTTGGACCAAAAATCTAATTTTTTATATGAAAAACTATAAACCTTATCTCGATAACTAAGCGCTCTAGATAAAAAAACGTGATCATCACCTAAAAAGTTAAATAAAATGTGTTTTTGATTTCTTGTGAAAAACTTTAAATCCATTTATCTCGAAAACTTAACGTCCTAGAAAAAAACGCCCTTAAACCTTTAAAAAGTTAAAAGAAAAAAAAAAATGATTTCTGACCAAAAATCTAATTGTTTAAACCCATTTCATCTGTAATTACTAAAAAATTAATATATATTGTTTTTGTCAAATAATCAAATTTTTTACCCAAAAATCTATTTTTTTTATATGAAAAACTTTACCCCTAATTATCTCGATGACTACGCGTTCTAGATGGAATCGGGCTTTCATCTTTGATGACTTGAAAAATTGATTTTTGTAGACTTAGTAAAAATTCAGTCTCTTCCTGAATAATCCGACTCCAATGCAGTTTTTTCTAAATAGATATCTGCGTATCTGGTATCTTTTGTCAGGTTAAGGGCAACACTCACGAGCTTGGGCGTTTTAAAATTAAACACCTTGTATCTGCAGGTAAAAAGAACTAGTTCTGTCTTATCCGGATTCATACCCGATAAATTATTCATTACAAACAACCACAAGAAGTAATAGAACGACACAAGTTGAATGATCTGCCGGGACCAGTATTTTGCATTAGCCGATGAACGGAATGAAGTGGCGGTGTAATTAGTTGAGGTGGTGTTGTTGGTATTGATTGTTGCAGCGGAAGTGAGTTTGGACATTTGTACAAAACGGTCAAAGCCACTGATTTTGAATTTATTATTATGTATGGCATTTTTTACCAGTTGCCATAAAGTTATTATAATTCTCAATTTAAATGGAGCAACTAAAGTAATCTGTATATACATATAAAAATTACGTGTACGTATGTTAGTGATATTCACCAAAATTTAACTAAGTACTTATGTACTTAGTTTAGTGTTCGTGTAAATTTCCTTTTTTGGTGTTTGTGCGCTATAACTTAAGACCTATGTATAATACCGATTTCGACTAAAATTTATATGTATGTACTGTCCGTGAGGAGTGTTTCTGTGCGGATTAGGGATTGACCGACAAACTATTTGTTAGTGAACTTACAATTTAAAACAAAAAAAAAAAGGGAAATTGAAACCAGAAAAATTTGACTTTTAACGATGACAAGCTCAGTGGAGTTAATTTATGACGAAAAAGAAGACATTAAAGAAGTGGCATCTTTTAGAAGGAATCTAAGAGATAACTCTGAAGAAGCCATCGGTCAACAGCTATACTTCTACTCTTAAAAGTGTTTGCAACTTTGATGTTTCTAGCGGAGGGAAGTTTTCAAAAATCCCATGGCAATGACTTATACCCCGGCATCACTCAACCAAAATTCTCGGCGGGACATACATAGTTGTTTAATTTTTCTGAATTGCTTTTGCATACTTCATCCTTACTGGCTTTGGTTTAATCAAACGGAAGCACACCGCGAGCTACATTTGGGTTAGCTTTTTATTATTTTTTTAATTATTTGGGGTTACTCTGTGCCTCCGACGATTAGAGAATGGGAGAATTACTTGGTAGAACCATTAGGTCAAAATGCCATCAGGAATTTTAACAAAAACAATTTTCACAGTTTGAGTCTTGCTTCGTTTGAGAATTGGGTATTTATGTGATAATTATCACAAAAAAGCTGTAGTGTTATTGTATCGCTCCAAAATCGGGTACTTTGAGCGTATATTATTATATCTAGTGCATTTGAATATAATGTGAGAATCATCTTCCGTTTCCATGCAAAGGTCACACTGATCACTATCTAAAACATGTAGCCTCGCGAGTGAGTGAGGGTTGAAGGAATGTCCAGTCAGGATTCTGTTTAGTTATCTGATATGAACTGCTTTCAATTGAGATATCTTCGTGAACCAGGGTAGTCTCACTGCAGTTGAAAATATTTTACCATGTTAAATTTCCTGAATGCAGCTGAGATAAGTATACTCCCTCTCCCATTCATTCCATTGCTTGGTCTCAATCTGCCTTATTGCATCCGACTTCGTCTACTTAACAAACAGAAGAGTGCCGTTGACAATCGCTCTTTTAGCCGCCTCATACACTAATTCATTCATTCAGAAATGCCTTTGTGCGAGGGTATAAAGTGTATTTCAACACAATTGAGGGAAGGAGCCCCGTTCACCAGTCTGTGAATTCTGGAACATATTTCATTCAATTCTTCAAAGCCTGGGCTCCATTTTTGCTGTCGGTTAATATGGCCATATTGCTTATTTTTAACTGAATCGCAAATTTCATTGCCTTCTCGATTATAGTCAACTCTACCGCCATCGTCGAAAGATCCTTTGACAACTTAAATCCTCTACATGACTTTGATTCCGGATGGTAAAAGGCCCCACCCGCCATATTTTCCTTAATAGATCCGTCTGAAAAAATCTTAGATAAAAAGATTTGGTTTACTTCTTCTTTGTTCATATTACCTTTGACATTGTTGTAAAAATTCTCGAATACTTTAAGTTTACCTGCTGTGACTGTGGGCACCGGCGCCTTTTTTATGTTAGTAAAAATGTTTTTGAATTACATAAATATCTTGTAGTAACTGAGGCTTTGTGTGTGTCGTTTTTTATGTTAAATTCGACAAAAATAGTCGTTTTTTTATTATTTTGAGATTTTAACATAAAAAGCTATACACAAACCGGTGGAGCAAAAAACAGCACTTGCTGCCCACTGTGCAACGAAAAATCATATACCGAACTTTGACGATTTGAGAGTATTAAAAGAAGAGAAAAACTATTGTAGAAGATTTACTTTAGAAATGTTACATATAATTGACGTTCCATCAAATAAGAGATTAAATTACAAACAAGACATCAAAAAATGCGCTCAAATTTACAGAAATATTGTTAGTAAACAAAAAAGATCAACCTAGCTGTCAGTGGATAAGTGTTTACTGCACAATATATACGCGCTCTTTCAATCAATGATAGTTTAATTTAATTTTGTTTAATTTTAAAGTGTAAATATTTGTTTTCGCTTATTTTATTTAATTGTAACAATGTTCTTTGTATTGTTTTGTATTTTTGACAGTTTCCCCTGTAGATGAATAGCGAAGCTATTCGAAATATTGGCAATAAAAATTAAACAACATTAACAATGTGTTTTAATTACCTAAAAACGACCTTAAGCCGAACAAAGAATTTAAATCATTTATCAAAAATTAAAAGGTCAACAATACACCACATTTTCAATACTAAATTTTTTTAAAAATGCTTTACCCATTAAGAGCAGATGTCAATTTTATGTGAAATTATATATATGCAGTACTAAATTTTTTTTTTATTTCTCTCTCAAACCCAACATTTGCTTTTTTATTAGAGTTACTTCACTAAACTAGATTTATATAGATGATAGCACTCTTACTTGTTTTATTTTTCTTCCTTTTAATTTATTTTTTATTATTCTATATGTTTTGTTTGCTTTTTTGTTAATTTACCATGTTATTTTCTACAGAATTATATTTGTTTTGTTTGTTTTTTCATTAAATATTCAGGTATATATATTAAAAACATTGATATCAGCTTTCTTTTTACTTTAAGGAATGTTTTAAGATATTATATTGGAAAAATACATAATTGACATTTTTCCAAGAATCAAAAACTATCGATAGTATCGATGGCATCAAAAAATACTATCGAACCTACCGAATGGCGCCACTATCGATAGTTTTGCAGCTCTCTGAGGAACAGTTAAAAGTTCAAAGTAATTTATAAAATGATCTGAAAACGTATAAAATTCGAGAGGAACAGCTCAAGATAAATGGCAATTTATAACTCGCAGATAAAAAAAGAGTTGCATCGATCGGCTATGTTAAAATATCGAGTGGAAGAAATAAAACTAAAGCACCACAAGACTGAAATAGACGAAAATGGAAATCATATTACCACTTAACATTTTCAACGAACCTTTACTTTTTTGCTTTTATATATGAACATATACACTATATATATTTAAATAAAAATTTTAACTTTTCTAAAAACAGACTGTTTTTCAACAAGGTGATTAATAATTATTTAAATATCATAGTCTCATACCCATTTTATTCTGTTACAAAAACACTCACGTCGAAACCGTACATAATACCAACAAAATTTAATTTCGAGTACGACTACGACAATTGTTCATATTTGACTACGACATACATAATACGGGTGAATAATTATTTTGCTAAAGGTAAATCCAAAGAAAAGAGATTGATGAGATCCATCGCTGTAGCCAGTTCTAATATGAATTTCAGAGGTAGTTATGCAGATAAGTGATACAACATGTGTACTGGTATAGATCTTAATAAACCCAGGGCTCTTCTGATATGACGATTTGCTTGTACCTGAAACTTATGCAAAGCTGTTTTCGATATCTTCGCAAAAGACGAAGCGGCATACTCCATTTTTGACCGAACGAAGGCCTTATAAAAATGCACGGCCCTTCTTGGGTGGATGCCATATAAGCAACCACTAATGGTATTCAAAAATCCACAAGAGCGGTTCACTCCAGAAATAACTCGAGTAACATGAGGTAATGGCAAATTATTCACCGACACAATCCGGCCAAGGTATTTTATTTCTTTAACCTCTTTGATTGGGGTATTCTTGATGCAAAATCCCATAAAACCGCACCTTCTGTCAAATGAAGAGACTGTTGTTTTGTCAGGGTTAACCTCAAGTTCTACGAGTAATTCATTACAGACTTCTACAAAATTTTCTAAAAATATTCATGAGATTTTCCATGAATATGGAATTTATCAGCAAACTGAAAAAGTCTAGTTTTCTTATCCTCCAGCGAATGAATTGAAGCGGTATACAAATTGAAAAAAAGAGGGCTTAATCCACTCCCCTGTGCCAAGCCTCTGCCGTTTTTATATTCACAACCCTGTAGATAGAACGTGCGATCCGATAAGAAATTAGAAATCCACTTAATTAGTTTCCTGTTAAAGCCCATCTCCATGAGTTTCGATTCCAGAATAAAAACATGACCATTATAAAAAGCCTTTTTGATGTCAACACAAATCGCCCCCCCCCCCCCCATTTAACCCTTCAGCTCTCCAGATTTGAACCGTGTTAATTAAATCATTAATGCAAAGAGTGGTCCCCATATTTTTTCGGAATGCATACGATCTCTGAGGTAATAATCCCTTCTCTACTACAAATCTGTCCATAAAAGGCTTTATCATCTCCTCAATGAATTTTAGAAAAACAGGCAATAAACATATGGGTCTAAAATCAGTCACCTCAAAGGAACCCTGTTTCTTCGGAATGAAGTGAATCTTAATTCTTCTCCAGATCTCCGGCAAGGTACCGGTATACCATATTCTTTTTAAAATTTTAAATATTTTTCCCCTCGCATTGCAAGAGAGACACGAGAGTATCCTGTAAGTAATACTATCCAATCCACCCGCAGAATCTGGGTTACGAGATTTTAAAAAGCCTCAAAATCATCAAAGGAGATATTAATATCCTGCATAGAAGCTGGTGGCTCATCCGAAAGGGTGGCCAAAGTTGTGTTACTCCTCGGTGCGCTTATGTTTCTAAAAAATTCCTTACTTTGTTCAGGACTCCAGCAACTAACAACTCTCTTCTTCCTGTCATATTTCTTCAAATTCCTTATTTGTTTCCACATATGACACACATTTAACAGATTAGAAATTTCATCCTGCAGCCCTTTGAAGTTCTCGTTCTTTCTTTTTTTAATGTGCTCACTTAAGACTATTTTGGAGTCACTTAACACTATTTGGAGTCTCGCCGCATTTCTTATTCGAAAAAGTCTATCTGAGTCTTTGCCCCACTATGACTTTGGTTTAAAATGACCCTCTCCTTTGAGTTCGATCGTACATTATTCAATCTCATCTTTAATCTTTGCACTTGCCTCAACAATATCTTCCCTAAACTCCATTGGACCCAGTTTATCGTATAACTTCTTATAAATAATCTTACGTTTTTCACTATATTGCCTCTTGTAGACTCAAAACCGTAGATTATAGGCTTATGATAACTCCTCGTCAATTTAAAATCAAAGGTCCTCCAAGACATATTCGCAACCGGATTTTGGACTAGGGTTACATCAATGGCTGATTCGCTAGTTGCGCAAACAAAGGTCTTAGAGACATCATTCAAAACTGTAAAACCAAAATCATATATAAAATGCTCAAGGGCTAGACCTCGTCTTCTTGATAGACTGTTCCCCCACAACGTTGATTTCGCGTTGAAGTCCCCGCCTACAGTTGTGCATAGCCTTGAATTTTCTAAAAAGGACATTGTTTTCTCCATCATACTCTCAAAATACGATATTAATATTCGGCCTTAAATTCAGCGTAGTGGTTGATATAACTTCTCCACAGGTGTTTATTTTGTTAATGGTATATTTTATGTATTTTTTAAGTTACAGCCTAATACCTCCATAACCATCATCCCTGAATTTACCCACAAAATTGTAATTGAGTAGACTAGAATTCCTGTTGTCCATCAGCCAAATCTCAAAAAGAAATGCAAAATCAGTATCATTTTTTCCCAAAAACATGTCTAAAATTTCTTTATTTCCTTTTTTCCCCAAACTCTGAATATTATATTGTAAAAATTTCATGCTTACTCTTTTCTTCTTCCTGCACCACTGGTTGATGCAATAATCTCGTTTCTGTCTTTTGTAATAAGAGCTCTATCAGTACCTTCGATACTTCATCCAAAAAATATCTGTTACTATCTGAAAGCGTTTTGTCTCCCCATCTACTAATAAAGAGATTCGCCACTGACTTCAGCTGGGAGGTCATTTTCTCAACATCCGACACCGAATGTGGGTTACTCAAGTTGTTCCTTTCCGGTAAAATAATTTAATTTTCAGTTGTAATTTGTTTCCAAAGATAAATATCGCTTCTGGCCTTCTCCTCCTCTCTTTGGCTATTAACATTAATTTTGGCAACTATAGCAAAGGATTGATTCCAATGCATAACCCTAGCAGCTCCTCTCGCATTGTCAACCATTCTATCTGGCTTTGTCCTCAATTGAGGAAATGATTTATCAATGCCATCTTCACCCAGGATTTCAAACCTATTTGAACCAATAATTCCGGAGTATTTAGCTCTAGCCTCTTCGATGCTTAAATTTTCCAGAACCATGATCCGTTTCAAACACAAGTCCTTTTCTTTAGCCGGGTAGTTACGATCCGTCGCTGGATGTAAATTCTTACAATTTGTACAAACTGTTACTGAGGTATCCCACAAAAGATCCGTCGCATGTTTTTTAAAACAATTGTTGCAAGTCTTTTCCTTTTGCTTGCAGTTGTCTGCCATATGATCAAATTTATAACAATTATAACATTGACCAAAAGGGATGAAGGGTTTTGTCTTTAGGTATTTGAAGACCCTTGAACACCACTTCAACGTTCATAGTAGGCTTGCGTTTATTACCAATGTTTTTCTCATTCTGATTAATTTCACATTTGGTACCGGTAACGAAAGAATATCAAATTACTCATTCATTGACATCTCTTCCGGTATATTAAAAACAATTCTAGTCTTAGAGAGAAGGTGTTCAAAAATTTTGGGAACGTAATCAGTATTCTCCAAATACAAATTGTTAGCAAAGTTATTAGCATCACACCGCGTTTTAAAATTAATTTTGCATCTACTATAACCTATCTTAATAATGCTTTCGATACCATTTACCTTAAGATCCAGTAATTTCTTCGTCAATCTAAATTGGTTAATAGGTGTCCTAGGATCAGTCTTGATGGTGTCAACATAAACCGTGTAAGGTCCTCTGTGGTCCTCATCATATTCCAAAGGCATTTCATGAGAAATGAAGGAGTGCTCTGAGCAAAAGTGGTGGCATACATATTTTACTCACGTAAGGAAAGTCAATTTGCTTAGTTTACAATTTTTGGCAAATATTAACTCGGGTCGTCCCGGAGCGAATATCTTATTGTGGTGGGAATAATAGTTTTAGGTAGATCATATTTGTGTACTTGTACAGTTTTTTGGTAGTGGTTTTTTTAGAAAGAACAAGTTGGGGTGTTTTAAAATAATGTGCATTAAGCTTTTTGTAAAAAATTTATTATTGCATTCAAGTTTTTCTTGTCAACCTTAATAAATAGAAGATCATTGTTTGGTATTTTTTTTAATAAATGAGATTTGTCTTATTTTTAGCGTGTTTGTTTATTGCTTCCTTAAGTACAAAATAAACGTCAGTTAGTTATTTTGTTGTATGTTGTCCTAAGGGTTTGCACTGGCAACATTAGTACATGAACGATTTAGTTTAAAGGCCCAACTATAATGTGCATAAACTAGCTTATGCCAACTTATACAACTGTGCAAATACATTAAATTATATGTGGTAAACTATAATGTGAATAAGATAACTTTTCGTCAAGTTTCGTTAAATTTCATTTCTTTATGCAAAGTACGAAACTGATCGCACTTTCCGTACGGAAACAACTGATTGTGCTTTGATTTATACATTAATAAAGAAATTTTCTAATTAAGACCTAAATTGTTAAATTTTTTAGTTTTTACTTCAATACAAAATGTACATTTTCTTTATGGCCCATTTTTTACACTTATAAAATATTTACATTAAATTTGTATTTATACACACATACATATGTATACCATATAAACGATGAACATCGTTGCATTTTTTAGTACGGTTGGCCACAAACACAAAATAGAAAATAATTTGTAATATTTTTTTTTTACATTTTCTCAGAAAATAAACCAAAATATGTAAATGTGTTTGTGAATGTTATTAAATATATAAAAAAATTTCTTTAAAGCCTTTTAGTTTGATTTATATAGAAATTATTTTTGGCAAAAGTACGAAATAAACATAAATGTGCAACTGTGGCAAATAAGTTACTAAATTTATATATGTACATTGTAGCCACATAAATTTCTTTGATAAGTTACCTAAGCATTTGACAGGCTTTTCGTTGAATTTTTGACATAAGCTAAAGCTAGCTTATGCACATTATAGTTGGGCCTTTACATTCATTCAACTTAACGAAGCAAGGTACTTATTACAAGGCTCATTTATTTTACTAGGTAGTGTCGTCCACCCAGCTCGTTTGTAGTTTGAAATGTCAAAAGTTTGTATTTTACTTCTTTTGTTTACGAATATCAAAAAACATTAACAACAAGTATTTGCAAAACAAAGCAGGCATTTGTATACAGAGCAGTGTTACCAGAACTTTAATGTGTAAACTCTGCGAAATTCAACAATATTTCGCGAAAAATCTGCACCTTATTTTAAAAATCTTCAATAAATCTCCAAATGCATTTTTCTTTTATTTTAAAAATGATAATTTATTTTTATTTAATACATACATATGTATATATATCCGAATATTTATGAAAATAATAAAAAAACAAAAACAATACAATTCCATTTATTTCTTAAAAGGAATTGTATTTGCTTACAGAATAAATAAACTATGTTAAAGTTACATACATATATGTTACATATGTAAAACTTCTCTTAGATGTTATAAACTTTATATTAAAATTAATCCTGTTTATTACTTTATCTCGAAGGGGGAACAACTGCGTGCGAGCAGATTTTCCTTTTTCAAAAAAGTGAGGTTATAATAAAAGACGCATTGCGCACGTTTTTTTTTTCAACTAGCTTTTACTAAAATGCCATTGTGTTTAATAAATAAAATAACAAAATTAATATAATCATTTATACTATAATATCCTGTTCAGGATTTATCACTTCCTATACGAAGGTATAGGTCGATGTGCCGTTCCTGGAGAGACTAATTACATATTTCTGAAAATTTGTGGGATACCCTGGCGCTGTGGTTATGTACCCCTGCCATTTTTAAATTCAAAATTAAAAAAAAAAAAAAATAAATAAAAATTATTAAAAATTTTTTTAGTTTTGTTCATAAACATCAGATGACATAATTCTTATCAAATCTGTAGATATAAGTGTTTCGAAACATTGGAAGTTTTTATGTTTTAAATAATATTTTGTAAGCAATTGTCTTACTATAGATTCATTTTCTAAGCAATTGCGAAGTTTTTTTTTATTAAAATTTTTTTCCTGACTAAATATTTTCTTGACATTTGCCGATGAATGTGGTAAATTCGTTATATTTTGGACGAACGCTAAAAGAGTTGGAAAAGTAGAATCAGAACCAGTACTTCTTATTTGGAATACTTTTTTCCAGAAATAAACTAAAGTCGTTTCTTTTTTATTTAGCATATCTTTAAAATCTAATACTTTTAACTCTCTAAACTCCAAGTCCTGTTTTTTTTTTTATTTTCTTTAAAAAATCTTTGGAACATTTTTAGCTAAGTCTCAAACTGATTTTATATCAACATTTATTATTAAATTTGGGCTATTATTATTAAAATCAATAATGTAATATAGAATAATTCAACATAATATTTAATACAATCATCAAATATGTGGTTAATATCGCGTTGATCAAGAATTGTGCTTAAAACTATTTCCGCTGCATGAGTGCCTAGATATGCGCTTTCATAATTAAGAAAATTTGAGTTGCTCTTATAATCTACAGCCAAAATATCAGTAGCTTTTATTTAATTTTGGTTTCTAAAGTTACTCATTATAAGTTTTAATAGTTTCGGCAACTGATTATATAAATGTGAGTCTCTGTCGCTTCGCTTTGGACCATATTATTAAAATTATTAATAATACTATGAATGTCCTTTAGAAAGATAAATATATTTTATTAGTGTCGTTAAGGCTTTTTAATCTGATTTTAGCATTTTTGATTTGATTTATATTAACAGCAAATGAAATATAAATTTTTATGCACTCACATAATTCTAATAAGCGACTTACAACCGACTCTGCGTAAAGCCAACGCGTTTGGGATGGGTGTAAAATCTTTTTGGGTTTAATATCTGATAAAATTTGTATTTTACCACATTGGTTATGATGTTTCGAACTGTTCATCATATAATTGTATACATCTCTAGCTAGCGCGTCTACAGCAGATAGAAATTTGAGTTATGCATACGACGAACATAATACCAGTGAGTGACATATTTATACATTTAATAATAAATTTTACATTTGACTTTTTAAAATTTGTTCAACGCAATTTTTCTTGCCTGTCATGAGAGCAGCTCCATCTGCTGCAAATCCAACCATGTTCTCCTTATAGTCAACGTCATTGTTGATAAAATATTTAAAAATTAATTTGTGTAAGCTAAAAGCGTCGCATTGGTCTAAAAAAAACCTAAAAACATTTTTTTTTTTAGAAAGAAAAATTATTTTACAAATGTATGGGGACTTTTCCAGAAAATCTTGAATTATTGGTCAAAAATCTTCAAATCTGAGGCTAAAATCTGCACTTCTGGCAACAGTGATTAAAAAAAAATGATTTTTCTTTTTTTATTACAAAGTTTAAGCAAAAAATTATCAACACTTACCATTTACCCTCAGACCAAGAGGGCCTTGATCGAGAAAACCTAAAGAATGTCAACTAAAAGAGCCTTTCTGTAGTATAATGGGTTTAACAAGTTGAAAAAACCAATTTTAATTAAATAAGGATTGTTTATTTTTTTAATAATTAATGTATTTGCTTAAATTTTATAAGTTATAACTATAATTTTTTAAGGAATAAATGAAATGAGTGCGTATTTCAATACTCGTGTTTAAAATTCTAAGAATTGAAAATAATATAATCAAAAAGGTACAGTTTAAAGTTTGAGAAACATTTTTCAATTCTTTAATTAATTTCTTTGAAAAATTGTAAATATGATTTTGTTGCTATACGTATGTATGTATTTACTTGGAATGTGGCAGTTTTAGTTTTCTTTTATTTAATTATAATTAATTTCGGCCAAAGTAATAATAATAATGAATTTATTGTAATAGACCTAAGTTTTTGTCCAACAAAATCAGAGATACATTAAATTTTAAAAATTTTATGGTTTTTAATTTTTTTTCTAAACAAATTTTAACACTAAAAAGATATAATAATTAATTGTATTTGCAATTATTCACTCATTATATCTGTAAGTTTTTAACTATAAATATATGTTTTTATTTAAGTTTATAAAATAAGTTGCATTCTTTTGTATGTATGTATTTAATTAAAGTCGTTTTTAAAAATATTGCATCTGAATTAATTTGAAACTTAGATTTCATGTAAAGATGTGTTTTTAATAAGAGATTGTAATAGAAAAGTATATGACCTTAATAAAAACATAAAAATACGTATGTATAAATGTTAGATTTATAGGTATATTTTATTTATTTTAAATTTCACAAACGTTTTTTTTTTATTGATTTTGAGACGTCTTAACAGTAACTTTTTTAAACGTTGGCGAAATTGTTTCACAGACAATTTATGCTTAATAGTGATTTCATTGATTTGTTGTTTTAACTCATGGCGCAGCACCTCGAACGGATAACACAGAACAACCCATACAATGGGCTCTAACTTAGCAATTAACTAAACGGAATCATCTGCAAAGTAAAAAAAAGGATAAAAAGTATGGCCTTTCAAAATGATTCAGAGTGTCCTTACCATGATACCACCATTTAGTCTTTTTAGGATTTTTATTGCATGTCTTAACATAGAGGGTATTATCTGGAGGACGTTTCTTTTCACGACAACTACTCAGCATTGATGCTATACTTAAACACACAGATTGCACGGATAGGGCCGGTGACCAGTCTTCTGTTAGGATGGATAGGCAGATATGACCATTTGAATAAACATGCGGATGCACAGGTATGTTATTGCCGATGAATGTCACTTCTGGTGAGTCGAATGGATATTTATTATTAAATTTAAACAACAACTGAAAGTGTTCGCCTTCGTAAAGAGTTCCTTCGAAACCATCTATGTTTATTTTCCATCTAAAAAGTGAAAGTAAATATTTTCGATTAGATTGAATTAAAAATTTCATTAAAACATGATACTTGATGTCAAAATAAAAGCAAAATAGGATTTATTTTATCCAAATAATTGAAAAGCCAAACACGTAAAGAAATTAAAAATAAGTTCGAAGATTCTTATAGTACAAAACTGCAGAAATACATATGAATTCACTTTGCACCGTAAATGAATCGACAGCCGATGAAATTGATGGCAGTAGCAGTACTGGCAAAGTAGGGAAAAGTCCGATAAAAAGGAAACGTGTTTTTTTAATTTCCGGGAAAATGTATTGTAAGTACATACGAATTCTTTCTTTTTTTTCATTTTTAATTGAAATAAAAGCATAAGAATATATTCATAGTAACTCTATTGATTATAGATTTTTTAATAAATAAAAATAAACCAAAAATTTTAATAAGTTCTAGAAGTTTGTTTTTTTCTTAAGATATTTTGAATTTTTGTTTTTAATATTTGACAAAAGTTTTCAATTTGGATCCCCTACCTTTACTACAACTTAACCAAAATGATCACAAATTCAAGAGAGCAAAACCCAGTTAGCATTTGAAAAATTGTTTTTCAAAAATCACCAAAGTGAGTCTTTTAAGACTACCCAAGATGACTTAAAACTGATTAATAATTCGGACAAACGCAAAGAAAGCGACTTATTTTAGAGACATACTATTTAGCACAGCCTAACGATGAAAAAATGATAATAAATTAACAAATCACCGATATTGATTCTTGAAGGTGAAAGCACGTCTCGATGGCTATTTCGCTACCGCTTACTTACCTCTTCAGGAAACTTCTCACAGAGATTTGAAATCAACTAAAGATTTTCATCTAAATAATAAAGTAAAGACAAAAATCATCCTCTATTAACTGTATAAAAGAGCAGAAAAAAAGTCAACCGTATACAGTGGAGAAAGAAAAATAGAATCATTGTTGGTTTTTGTTGTTTTTGGTCAAATTTTGATTTTTGTCTTTACTTTATTGTTTGGACAAAAATCTTTAGTAATCCTAATGTTTGTGAGAAATTTCCTGAAGAGCTAAGTAAGCGGTAGTGAGCCATCGAGACGTGCTTTCACCTTCAATAATCAATATCAGTGATTTGTTAACTTAATCGGGATAATTTAAAAAAAAATAGCACAAAGATTTTTTGAAAATTAAATAATTTAATATAAGATTTTTCGTAAAAATATGTCATTTCGTAAAGAAAATAGAGATACAAATGTAAAAAATGTTATTTGCCATGTTTGATTTAAAAAAAATACAATTGGAAATGTCGGTATAATATGATCATAAAATTACTCGAAATATTTTCGTATTTGATTATAAGTACGATTGAAAACAGTATCGAAAATGAGTCAAAAGCGCGAGCCATAAGGGACTCATTCAAAAGAATCGTAGCTAGGGTGCCACTTTCTCAAAACAATCATTTTCGAGTCTAAAACGAGTGCATTAACGATTATTATAATCGTGTCGAAGAGTCAAAAAAGACTCGAATATGATCAATAATTAAAAAAAAAAATGATAACAGGGTATGTACAAAAAATTAACAAAAGAACCACTGCGAAATAATACAGGTGAACGCACGGACGAAAAAGCTCATCAGCTTGCAGTTGTTAAGGCGAAAATTACGAAAAAAAATCAAAAAAATATAATGTTTTTTGATTACTAATAAAAAATTTGCTGCAGTGGCTCAAAATCCAAAGATTTCGACTGTAAAATTTTGCTAGGAAACAAACAAACAAGTAATACAAATAAATGAAAATTAACTACCATTTAATACTAACAATTTTATTTTAATTACAATTGTTTTTACCAATCGTAATGAAGTTTTAATGAAATCGTTTTATTGCTAATTACAATTGAATTAAAATTAATTGTTTTTTAACTATTTATTAATTAAACCTTTTTATTAAAAGCATTATTATTAATAAAAATAATAATAATGCTATAAAAATCGTTAGTATTATTTATCATTCAATGCTAATGAAATCGTCAATTAATCAGTTTATTTAATTAATTACTTTCATGTGTGATTTATTGAATATTGGAAGTGTAATTGTTAATACTATTTTTTGTTTTGTTATAAATAATTCCACAATGTTTCACTTTTAACAGAATTTCATATATGGCAGCTGCCATATCAAACAAGCCATCGGCGCCCCCTAGTTCCCTCCAAAAAAAAAAAAAAAAAAAATGTTCTAAAACTACTCAATTCAAGGCTACCGGTGGTGATGACTTTAGAATTGTTTCAAAGCATTTTAGGGTAGACTTTTCAGAGCTAATGGCGGAGATTAATCTTCTTTAGTGCCGTAACAACAAAATACTATCTACCAACAAATACTCACAAATGGATAATATGACTGAATAATATATACAGAAAAAACACGTATCCCAACTTTTATAAAGTAGTTTCCGATTGTTTGTCCATTCCAGTCACTAGTTGCAAATGTGATAGAAGCTTTTCAAAATTAACAATCATCGACAATAAGCTAAGATTTACAATGACGCAGAACGCTTAGAGCCTTCTTCTTAAGGGTTTCGTCGAGCAAGAGTTTTTGGATGCACTTGATGCAGGAGATGTTAAAGACGAATTTGCAGAAATAGGTCCGAAAGAGAAATTACAACTTAAATTATAAATCTTTAACCGAATGCAATTTAAATCAATCTTATTATATTTAGATATAAATATGTATATGTAATATTTATAAAATAAATATTTAATATTTTGTATTTTTGTTGTTGTATAATGTTAATTATTATTACACCTATTTTTAATGTTTTAATTATTATAAATGTTATTATTATTATTAATTTGGTGTTCCTCAACAATTCTGCCATACCAAAGAGGAGCCCATGTGTACACTTCATTTTATTTTACTTTTATTTCTTAAGAATTTGAAACAGTAAATAATTTAATTTGTAAAACTGTATTATTTGAAACGTTAATTTAAAAATAGTTACGTTATTTTAATTAATAAATCCATTACTTACTCTGATAAATTAGATGCTATGCTGTCAGTATCGACTGAAACTCCTGGTGGTGGTTCCTTAATCAATGACATCAATTCTTTTTGTAGTCTTTTCTGAAATAAATATAACAAAATAATTAATTTATGGATCTATCTATATTTAAAATAATAAAAATTTATCGCCAACGTGTTGCTAAGCTTAAAACTCCATTAACGCTCAACCGATTCGGCTAATTTCTTATAGACTGAAAAAACGTAAGTTTTAACAGAAACATAATAGTTTCTAGGTAGAGCTGTCTGATAATGGTCTTGCGAAATCTTTTTTGGCCTGTCTGTTGGCAAAATATAAAATTAAAGGTTTAAAACAATACAAATTTATTCATTGCTTTCGTTGTATTATGAGGTAAATTCTAACAATGAGCAATCTTGCATTTGGTAAAGACGTAGGCACGGCGACCCGAAAAAGGAAGTTCATTAACTAATGCGACCTAAAGATGAATGCCTTTTTTCAATTTGCAAACAACTAAACCGAAACTAACTCCGCGACCAACAGCATCCAAAATTTCCAAAAGTATATATAAAAAAATTTAAAATTTATAACGATTGTTTTCTTGGATACTGTGCGTAGAGTTAAAAAACGCCACATATCTAAGACATGTAGCACGAAAGAAGCCACTTGTGTTTAATTTTTTAAAAGACAAAAGGAAAAAAGTCCTGTTTTTTCATGGCAGCAACTTTTCTTTTTTGGGATAAAAGGGCGTCAACAAGTTTGGAGAAAACTATGTTCAGCTATTAATCCTGAAAATTTAAAACCCACAGCTAAAAATGGTAGAGGTGGTGTGATGGTAGCTTGATATTCATTTCATCAAACGTGGTCTATTTACAAATTTAAAAAACAAATCAAGGAAAGTGTACAAAAATTGGGTAATGAGGAAAATTATATCTTTACCAACATAATGACCCAAAGCATAATAAGCACAACACAAAGCTTTGGTTGTTATATAAAGGGAAAAAGCAGTTAAAGTCAAGGATCTATGGGATTTTTTAGAACGGAAATTTCGAAGGCATGTCATAACTTCGAAGGAAACGCTGAAAACAGTATTGGAAGCGGAATGGCGGAAAACCAGTGTTAACTAGAAAACTGGTCTCATTAATGCCAAAACCCTAAAGCGAAGTTCTAAAGCTACGGGGACACCTGATTTCGTATTAAAATAAAACTTATTATTTTAATTTATGTACGTATATTTTCGCCAAGTCATGAAATGACCTTTGTTTACTTTTTTTAATTTGAAAATTATTTTTTTGTTAAGTTTAAAAAAAAAAATAATCTTCAAATTCAAAGAGTCAATAAATTTAAAGCATGCCATCATCACTATCTCATCTTTCTCAAATAATTTATCATAGCGAACCCCAAAATATCCAATAAATATGTGCAAGTACAAAATAAAAGCCTCTTCAAGATTACGTATGGGACACACTCTCACAAATCATATGCACATACTTTACAAACATTTAACCAACTTAGAGTAGAAATACAATCTCACGGTTGCAGATGCGGTTGCTTTTTTTATGTTAAGTTTTGACAATATAAAACGCTCAACGAATTCGCATGAAATTAAAATTTATTTTAATTTGAATGCGTTTTCTCTTAGGCTCTCAATTTTTAAATTTTTTCTTTATCATGTTGTCACTGTTTTATTGTTTTTCTAACGAAAAATACTATTTGTTAATATTTTTTGTGAATGACTAGGAAAAAAAAAGAGAAAGAAAATGTAAAGTAATTAAAAAACACAAATAATTTAAAAATTATCCAGTTTACTGTTTGTTTACATGTAACAAAATCTTTTTAAATATATTTCAATAAAAAAGAATAAAAAATTAGTTAACAAATAATAAAAAATGACAATATAATCTGCATCCGTCGCCGCACTTCATTTTATTTGTTTCTTTTTTCTCTGATATGCGGAACCCGTCGCCGCAACTGTAAGGTTGTATTTCTACTCTTATGAGTAAATTGTGGATCAATCAACACCGTTAATCATATTCTTCTTGTCTGACTGATTTCCCACCGGGGGTACCAAGAGTCTGTGCTGATCTAACGACGGCGCAGACGAGGGTCCTCGGGGGTAAAGGAAAACCAGTCCCCCGGTGTGCAGGCTTCAGCGCCTGGATAGACAGGTTGGTACTGCCGGAGGATTTTTTCCAGTTTTTTTTTTTATAATAAAACGTATGAATAATAATAAAACTTAAATAAACTGGCACCACGGGAGCCGGTAGCCCAATCAGAGAGCCGCCAATCTCTGTAGCCGGTTGTTGGTGTGGTGCCTTCGGGGTACACGTGGTGGCTGTGGTTAATTTGTCTATCTCTGCGGGTCTGGCATGGAATAGTCTGAAGTGCGCTCTCAGCAGAGGAGTTTATGATAGGCTCCGTTAGGTAGATTCATGGTCCTGCAAGCCATGCTTTTAAAATTGCACAGAATAGTGGTTTCACCACCGTCTGATAAGGGCTTACTGCCAGGTACAAACGTTAATCTAATCACTTATCCTGGCTGACTAATATGATAAATATCCTTTAAATAACGACATACAATATTTAAATTTATTTCCAAATTAAAAGTTTAAGTTTAAGATAGTTTTAAAATTAACACAAATATTATTTGATTAATGTAGTCTTAATATCATGTAAATAAAAAAAAAAAAATAAAAAATAAAAACAAAATTTACTGAGTATTTTTAATTTTTATATCATTCATCAATGTAGTTAAAGGCCAGAATTCACTATCATACACAGTCGTACTATTTAATCACACAAAAATCTGACAGAATTCTGTCCTACATTAAAAATCGTTCCAAAATGGCATCGTAGGTGCCACACTATTATACAAAAAAGATGCAAAAACATATGGTTTTAATATTTTCTTGTTTTTTCTTCTTATCATCTTAAAAAATCAACCCTGATCGCATAGAAAAAAAAAATATTTTATAAATTATTTCAAAAGATTATAAAATCGTACAGATCTGTCAAAAAATCTGTCACACACATCCTGGCCTTAAATGCTATCTGCGATATTCATAAAAAATAAAATAAATTTGAAATGTTTTTATAACAAAATTTCCTTGCAAATTTGTCACAAATTAAATTTCAAATTTATTTTAATATTTTATTAATACGGCAGTATATGTATATTTGAGGAGATTTTTTCTTTTGTGACAATTTGATGAAAGGTTTAGTTCTGTATTGGCATCATATTTAATATAGCGGGTATTATTACAAACTGCTTTTTCCATACTTGTTTTTGTATTTCTGAATTTTTAAACTTTTTAATCTCCAAAGTTGCCTTCCGACTAAAAAAATTGTTTCTGCCGTGTTTGGAGTGGAGTGACGGGGTGGAATTTCTAGAAAGACTCCAAAATAAGACCCAATTGTAAATAAAAACAGTTATTTCTGGCTTAAGTTTTAATTAACTAATTGCACTCTTTCCGCCGCACCGTAATCGACGTCATTGCTTTAAATTTGCTTTATATTATTTTTAAACTGAAAGTAATTGTATTTATTTAATTAAGTAAAATACATTGTTCTTCGCTGCAATCAATTTTTTTATCTAATTAATTAAATAACTGTTTAAATAGGTGTCGTCAATATTTGATTTCTCTGTTTTTTCTAATATAATTTGATAAGATAAGACTTTTTTAGAGAATTTTATTTAACGAATACTTTTAAATACAATTTTTACAATTTAAAGACAAACAAAAAACCTTTTGTGTATACACGCAAAGAAAAAACATGGTTGAGATAACCATAATCTAAGGGCAACATATTATGGTTGCATTGTTACATTTAATAATAATATAGCTGGTCTTGCAACCATATTGTTGTCTAGCATAACAATAACATGGTAAAATCTAAAAACAAATAATGTTAAAATATAAACATTAAATGTTTAAGTTGAAAATGCCATGTTATATAATTGCATTATAATATAGTCACGTAAGTGCAAGGATTTCCTGACATAAAAGACTTAGTTATTTAATGTTTAATTTATTATTAATTTGTCACAGAAGTTATTTAAAAACATAAATTTACAAAAAAAAAAAAAAAAATTAATTATTGGCTTATTATATACTTACAATCCTAAGTATTGTTAATGTATAACATAACAGCTTTAAATGGAAGATATGTTAATAGTTTCACAATTGTGCTTTAAACACAGTAATAAAGATTAATATTCTAACATACATTTACATATGTATATTTCAACTATTTTTGAAATGTTTGCTTACCTTTTTATACGTTTTCATATGTGCATATTATTTTTAATTATTTATTTGTACATAAATTTTTATTTTTTTTCATTTTCTCTAACATAAAAATAATATACTCTTTAAGCTAACAAAAAAATTACTAAACTCATAGAAAAGCATTCTACCAAGACTTAAAAACAATGGCCCGAAGACAGAATTTAGCCACAGTAGTATTTGCAATCAAAAGAATCCGTACGTTTGTTCTGTTCAAAAAGCGAAAAACGTAACAATACTTTTGGCGTTGAAGTCAACTCTAAATTTAAAAGTAGCTAAAGCTGTTTTTAACTCACTTTTCCAAAATTTTTTTATTTGGTTTAAGAACACAATACTCTTTATCTGATTTTTATACCAAAGTGAACAAAATAAAAACAAGGTTACTTTTTTCAAATGTTTGTTTAGAAATTGTATGAAAACATTTATCAAATTACAGTTGACACCCAGTGGAAGGCGTCTAAACTTAAAGTATACTTTATTCTTGACTATGAAAGCAAAAAAGATAACAAGAGCTTTTTATTTTAGAGTATACTTTAGCAAGAGTCGACTTTATTCTATAACTATGAATATGGGCCAATATTTTTAAACGCAAACAATATTTTGTTTGTTTTTAGTCATACTCCTATTAATAAAAATTATCATACTCTTATTAATTAAATTATGGTTAAATATATTCTATTATTTTTAATAAGTTATAAAACTTTGGCTGCTGGTATAATTTTTTTAAGTTAAACTAACCATGTTGTATTTTTTGTGCACAGTAACCATATAATGCTCAAATGTTAACAGAAAAATTTTTATGGTGACTGAAGTTTTGTCGAAAACAACTATAATTTGTTTTCCGCAGCTATGCAGTGCTACAAAGAACATAATATAGTTAATATGACCATACCACAATCATGTTTTCTCTCTGCGTGTAATTATGGAACTTTGGTTTTCAAATTTTATCCTGAAATTTAAAGTTTTATTGCATTATTAATATTTCTTCGAATTCATTTATAGATTTAGATTTTTCACTGATTCTGTTGCTCATTTTAGTTCCTATGCCCAAAATTTCTCCTAAATCAATTTACTTTATTCCCAAAAATCCGCATGAAGATAATACAACATTACCTTGAAAATTTTTACGCGTTAAATCGTTTAAAGATAAGAAATTGAATATTTTGTTCAGTTTGTAGAGCTTCGGATCTATATGTGTAATATGTTCGAAATATACATAGAGGAAATAAAACACAATAATCTTTGGTGTTTGTGTCGCGACAACGTTTTTACAACTCTACTCATATCTTTTATTCAACTTCTTTTTATATTATTTATTAATAATAATTTCTTACATATTAATGTGGTGTCATGAAAGTAATGGTAATACGAGATGCAAATGCAATAATTAAAGAATGCCAAAATATATTTAAAGTCACACGGTATTGCAATAATTTAAAGTCACACGATATTGAAATAATTTAGAGTCACACGGTAATTTGATATCGATATAATTTGGAAATGGAATGTTATATTAAAAGTTTATTGGACATTATACCTTCATAACACCACCCCTCTTAAATAGAAAGGTCTTATAGCGAACATTGATCAGATGGCAGCCATAAGAGCTTTCTTTACAAATGCTATATAATATGCATTTCTTGAAGAGAAATAATTATAATTTATATTTATTTACCAAAAAAATATTTAAATAGTTAATAAAAAATAAGAGTATTTGCATATGTATATACATATATATGTATATATTTTTGCTTAATTCATAAAATTTTGTTTATATAAATTCTTGTAGTTTAATTTGATATCTTAAAAATAAATTATTATTCTACCTTTTTTTTCTTATTTTATATTTTTTTTTTGTTATTTACTGTGTTATTTTATTAACATACTTGTTACTATGTATTTCTCTTTAGACTATTTAGTTTTCTTTTTTTTTCATATATGTTTATATAGTTGCTAATTTAAGCCTATTTTTACGAACTATTATTTCTTTCTTTTTATCAATTTGTAAAGTGCAATTGTTTTTGTTATCGACTTTTATTACCTTATATGGACCTTTATAAACGTTTTCTAATTTATGACCTTGCTCATTTTTTATAAAAACTTGATCATTAATTTTAATTTGTAATGCCTTTGTATTTTTATCATAGTTTAGTTTTTGTAAATGTTTTGAGTTTTGCAATGCAGATCTTGCATTTTCATTGGCAATTTTGAGTCGGTATCTAACTTCTTTAACATAATCATCAAAATTATATAAAGGTTCTATGATTTTTGAATTCAATAAAGAAAAAATTTCTGGAGTTTTACCAAATATCAATTCAAAAGGGCAATAACTGTGTGTTGTTGATGGGGTTGTGTTGTAACAATAAGTGAAATAGGGTAACCATTGATCCCAATCATTAAGAGACTTAGATACATATGATCTGATAAATTCATTGAAGGTTCGATGTGAACGTTCAACTGTACCCAACGTTTCATGATGATATAGTGTTGAATTTACTAAGTTTATGTTAAGTAGTTTTAATAATTCCTGTAGTACTTCATTTTTAAATTCAGTACCCATATCAGTTAAAATTTTATGGACGGGTCCATAAATAAGAAATAAATTTTCAAAAATTGCTCTTGCTACAGTTTTAGCAGTTTTGTTTGGAACTGGGATGCTTATTAAATATTTTGTTAGATCACACACTATTGTTATTATGTATTGTTGTCCATGTTCGGTAATAGGTAATGGTCCTATCGTGTCAATCACTACTGTATCAAAAGGTCTCATTGGTGTTGGTGTTATAATTAGGGGTTGTTTAATATTCCTATTTGTTTTGTTCCGTTTACATGTTTCACAGGCCTTTACATACTTTGCGACATATTTAGTAATATTTTTCCAATAAAAATACCTTCTAATTTTGTTAATCATTCGAGTTATCCCTGGGTGGCCACCTAGCAGGGGGTCCTCGTGGAATTTTCTTAATATTTCTTGCTTCTCTGTTTCATCTGTAATTTCTGTAACTGATGGTGTAAGCGCTATTTTAATGTGTTTTAAAAACTTATTGCCCAATTCTTTAAAATCTTTTATAGGTACCTTTTCAAACATCTTATCATTTAATCTCATTTGCAATTTTTTAATGTGAATATTATTGGCTTGCAACTCAAGCTCTTGGAAAAATTTACCTAAGTCTATTTTTCCATTAATAACATAAACATTAGCTTTAAATTTAAATATAATTTTACTTCCTCTTTTAACATCACATCCTTGGATGTGGGTTATTATATTGGGAAGCTTTCTAAATTGGCGCGCCGATATATTTTCATAAATTTTTGGTTGGGCTTGTTCTCTATCTTTCTCTCTTTTCTGCACTTGTTGCTTGGACCTAGTTGTTACCATCATTACATTACAGGATTTTATATCTTCAAAGGTAATTCTTGACAATGCGTCAGCTGCGTAATTTTCTCTCCCCTTAATATATTCTATATCGAAATTGTATTCCTCCAGATCCAAACGCACTCTCATCAACTTAGAAGATGGGTTTTTCATCGAAAATAAATATGTTAGAGGTCTGTGGTCTGTTTTAATTATGAATTTTCGTCCATAGACGTAAGGTCTAAAGTGATTAATAGCCCAATGAATGGCCAGAAGTTCTTGTTCAATAGTTGCCTTATTACTTTCGCCTTTTGTGAATGTTCTTGATGCATATGCTATGGGCAACAATGTCCCCTCGTGTTGCTGACTCAACACGGCACCACATGCCAACTTACTTGCGTCTGTGGTAATGTAGAATGTTTTTGTGAAGTCCGGATACTGTAGGATTGGTGGAGATATTAGGGTGTTTTTCAAATAATTAAATGAATCTTCGCATTTATCCGACCAATGGAATGGTGCGTTTTTTTTTTGTTAGATTTGTTAATGGTTTACTGAAATGTGCGAAATTTGGAATGAACTTTCTATAGTAGTTAGCAAAGGCCACAAAACGTTTAGTTTCATTACCATCCTTAGGCCTAGGATAATTTTTAATAGTATCGTATTTATTACTGTCCGGTGAAATTCCCTGGGACGTACATTTATGACCTAAAAATGTGACCTCATGACAAAAGAACCTGCATTTATCAGGATGCAATGTAAGATTATACTTTCTGCAAGTATGAAAAACTTCTCTTAAATTTTTAATCATATGAGCTTTAGAGCATCCGATTACTATAATATCGTTCATATACAAAAATGCAGTTGACGGTTTTAAACCAGCAAATGCTAGTGACATCATTCGTTGAAATGAGTTAGGTGAGATTTTGAGTCCAAAAGGTAACCTCTTAAACCTAAATGAACCTTTGGGTGTTGAAAAGGAGGTAATATCCCTCGAACCATCTTCCAATTCGATTTGGTGAAATCCAGACATTAGATCCAATGTTGAGAAGTATTTAGCTCTTCCAAGCTGATCGAGTATATCGTCTATTCTTGGGAGAGGAAATTTGTCGCACAAAAGTTTTTTGTTTACCTGTCGATAATCAATTACCAGACGCCACCTCTTATCACCGCTACCTTCCAAAGATTTCTTTGGAAGCAATAACACTGGACTGTTATAAGGCGAAACAGAGGGCTCAACTAAATCACCTTTAATTAACTTATCAACTTGCCTCTCAATCTCTTCTTTCTGTGTTTCCGGAATTCTATAGTTTTTTATATATATCGGTGTTTCATCCACTATACGCAATTTTTTTTTATAAAAATTGTTTGTAGATACCGGTTCGGTTTCCAACCCAAACACGTCAGTAAATTCGGCACACAGAGCCAAAAGGTCATTCTTTGCAATTCGCGGGCAATTTACCATCAGTCTTTCTAAAATCTCATTAGACCTAGAATTTTTTATAGTTGTGTCTATTGTTTTAGTCTCGTATTGAGACAGAGGCTCATATTTTATATTTTTTAAGGATATTATTTTCGAAGAATTAGATACATTCATTACGCATACCACCGGGCTATTGAGATTTGTAATAGTATTTGGGATAAAGACTTCCTTTTCTACTGTTTGATGTGGAATAAATATATCGTCTATTCCCTGTTGTAATTTTATTTTCCGTACCACCTCTGATCTTGGTGGTATAACAATAGTGTCTTGAATCGGACCTGTTACTATGGGGATTTCCATTTGAATGGTGCTATTTATGGGACAGATTACCAAGAAGTTATCCCTTGAATGGAAGTCAATTATACAATTGTGCGCCCTAATGAAGTCAAGTCCCAAAACTCCATCGCATGGGATTGAGAAATCATCAGGTACAACGTGAAATTCATGTTTTAGTTTAAAGTTGTTGAGGCACAACCAACCTTGAGTTACGCCGATCGTGAATTGACTACCCTCGCCTATGCCTTTTAATTCATTAACTATATTACCATCAATTGGTCCTTTAACACTCCCATGTTTTAATAAGGAGATATCTGCGCCAGTATCTATTAAGAATGTTAGTGCCTGTATACTTCCCGTAAGGGAGAGGTTAACAAAAGCACTGAGGTTCAGGCTCAAAGTCAAGATATGTCCTATTCTTCCCCCAGTGTTATCTGGGGGTCCTCGGGGTTTCCCGAGACCCTATTCATAACCCTCATGTCCGCATACTGTCTGGAATTAGTATGTTGCCTACTAGTTCTACTGTGGTTGTTATTTGAGTTTGGCCGGTAATTGTTTTGTCTATTAACTCTTCGGGGGTTTCCCCTGTTAGTTTGCTGGTAATGACGATCTCCACGGTATGTATGAGATCCTTGATTGTTATAATTCAGGCGCCCATTTGGGTATCTTTGCCTGCCCCATCGGTATCTACCACGCAGTTGTAAGACATTTGATACACTTGATTGGTGTATATCTGTGCTCATAATTTTTTCTGTTATTTGGTCTATTGTATCAAAGGTAGCTGCTTCAATGATGATTCTTGTTCTATCATTATTTAGATTCTTCGCGAGGGCTTTTACAGTTGCCTGTACGGCATACTTGTTTGCTATTTGTGGTGGTAAGCCATCTGAAATATATGCGTTTGATAACATTTTCGAGAGCTCGTCTATTTCTTGGGCATATACGCTGTTTGGTTTACTTCCCTAGCGTGCGGTCATTAATTTGGATACTAATATGTCAGTGGAGTCTCCCTTTATTACCGTTTTCAATTTGTCTGCAATGGCTGCAATGGACGTTAAATCGTTGATTGATATGCGAGCTGTCCCGCTGATTTTTGTCTGTATTATTTGTACTGCAAGATTTTCATGGGTTTCTTTCAGTGATTCTAACAGGTTCAAAGCATCAAGAAATTTTTGAAGGTTCTTAAATTTACCATCAAATTCCGGTAGGATTTTAGTGGCTAATTCTATGAATTTAATGGGTTCCATTTTTGAGTCCGCTAGGTCATGGTGAATGTCTTCAAACTGTTCCCAGATATTCGAGTTTTCCAATATGCTCCCATAATCTATCTCCTCCAATGTTATAGTTACGCATCCATTCTCCCTGAATATTATTACTAGTTCTTTTTGTAACCGTTTCTCTATTGACTGAACCTTTGTCTTCAATTTGGTTATTAATTCAAAAATCTCTTGTCTGTGTTCGGGTGTAAGGTAATAAGCAGTGTTATTAAAAGTATTTACTATTGTATTAAAGTGGATTTCTATTAAATGCAGATGATATTCTATTACTGCTCTGCTAGGCAGTTTCTGTTTGTTTAAACATTTGAAGGATCGGAGGAATTTGCTTTGATTTTCATGAAATTGTTGAGATAACTGTTCCCAATTAGGGCATTTTGCGTTTTGCATTTGCAATGGGTCAGGTTTTGATAATGTCAGCTGTTATAGTCAGACATATGACTGGAATAATTTTCCCATATTTATATTTCCTTTTTCTCTTAATATTTTGCCAAATCGTACTCTTAATAATTTATTGTTAAATAATTAATATTGTCATATAAAGGTTAATTATAACAAGTTAGATGTTTATTTTGTTTTCAATAAAAATATTTCAAAAAAAAATTCTGCATTTGACACTATTGCCTATCTTAAATAATTATACTATAATAAATTTTTCTTTTGTTACTTATCCATTTTTTTTTTGTTGGTGTTGCTGGTGTTGATATTGGTGTTGTTGTTCCTGGAGTACAACATTGGCTTCTCCTCGGCGTGGAGAGCATACATCCCATGGCGTGGGGATGCTTCTTCCTTCTCTTTTTTTTATATTGTTATTAAAACTTTGTTGCAATGTTGAAACTGTTTTCTACTAAATTTATTTCTTACATAGTTATATTTTTTTTTTTTAGCTTTATTATTTTTTCACGTTTTAAAGCTCTAAAGCTGGTTTTATATTTTTGCAGAGTTCTTCTTTTGTTCTTGTTTTTTTTTTTTATATATATTATTATTTTTATTTTCTGCTGTTTATGCAATATTTATACAATTCACTGTCTGTATAAGTTCACTTTGTAATATATTAATTTATGAAATAGAATTATTAATTATTTGATTTATAAAAGATATTTTAATTTATTTTATTTTATTTATTACTGCACTGTTAAAAGTTTTTTTTTTTTTTTTTTTTTTTTTTTTTTTTTTTAATAATACATTTGCTGTGGTTCACTTATACTTGGGGCTGTCGGTGTTGTCCCCTTTGCATATCTTTGATTGTTTTGCATACTAATTTAACCAGGTAGATAATTACCATTGCTACTGCTAGCAACAGAGCCATAATTTCGATGTGACTCATGCCCTCGGTTGTCTTATCAACGTTGTCCTCCTTCATAGTTTCCAATATTTTTTCTAACTGTTTATTGTCGTTTTCTTCCTGATTTTTCCCTACCTCGTAGCCTGCTACTAGCAATGGGATGGTTGACAGTATTTTTTTCCACCAAGTCATTTTAGCTTAGTTTAAGTATATATTTTTTAAAAGGTTTTGTTTTTAATTTATCATTTTTAACAGAAACTTTATATGCATACTTCTTGAATCACTTCGTCATTCTTTTAAATTTTTCATTCATCTTTAACAAAAAGACAAATTATTTTGTTTTAGTTCACGTCTTAATTAACACTTTTCACTTGTCACGGTCGCCATGTAATATGTTCGAAATATACATAGAGGAAATAAAACACAATAATCTTTGGTGTTTGTGTCGCGACAACGTTTTTACAAGTCTACTCATATCTGTTATTCATCTTCTTTTTATATTATTTATTAATAATAATTTCTTACATATTAATGTGGTGTCATGAAAGTAATGGTAATACGAGATTCAAATGCAATAATTAAAGAATGCCAAAATATATTTAAAGTCACACGGTATTGCAATAATTTAAAGTCACACGATATTGAAATAATTTAGAGTCACACGGTAATTTGATATCGATATAATTTGGAAATGGAATGTTATATTAAAAGTTTATTGGACATTATACATTTCTATTATTGATAGATCTATTAATGTAGTGTTCCCAATAATTTATATGATTTTGCTACTAATTTTTCTGCTCTTAGTACTCAAAATTAAACAAGCCAGTACAGTTATTAAAAAAATTAATATTGTAGGTTTGAAAATATTTCTAATCTTAACATTAGAAAACGCTTGAATACCTGTTGATAATTTTTAATCCCTGTATAAATATTTTCCTAATGATTGGAAAATTTCTAAAATAATTCCTAACAGAAAAAACTAAAGCTATGTACAGACGGTTGTCAGATCTTACAATATTGTCAGAAAAATATACAGAAAACGCCTAACAATCGTGTGAACTTACAATTGTTGTCTGACAATATTGTCAGAAAAACCATTGTCTGAAAATTGTCAGACTTCTACCTGACATTAATATTGTCAGATATCTTACAATTGTGTGAACGCTTTTATTTGCATTGTCAGAACATTGTCAGGCATTGTCAGTATAAAATAAATTGTAACATTAAATTAATTGGGTTGATTCCGCCAGTATATAATAAACTGTTGTTATAATTTTCGGTAATAACCGTCGTCACTGGCTGTGTACTTTGGATGTTCGGCGAGCGCTTTCGATGTGATAACATCATTTTCAAGCCGCGTTTTTATTAAAACTGAAGAGATAGTGTTAAAAATAGATAGTGTTAAGAATAAAAGGTGGTGGGTTTAGGTAATTTTTGTCCGTTTAAATAGTATTATGCAGGTAGATTCCCTGATATCTGTCTTGTTTATTAGGGTAAATAGTTAATATTTGGGTCTTTTATTATTGGATAGGTAAGTGTGACCGTCTGTGGGTGTTTTTCCTTTGTAAGAGTGTTTTAGTAATTTTAGTGGTGTAAAAATCGTGTCAGAGGTTGTGTTTACCTGTTCGTTAATAATGTCTCTGTTAAACGTTCGTGTTTTGTAAATTTCCATGTTTTCAAGAATGTCTAGTCTTCGTCCTTTTTTACTTGGGTGTAATACTGTCATACATTCATCTATTTCCTTTGGTTCGTGTCCATGTGTGTTGAGGTGTTTTGCGAAATTGGAGTCTTCCCTTTTCCTTTTGTATGATCGTATGTGTTCTGTAAACCTTGTTTTTAATGTTCGTCCTCCGCTGGTGCTAAATTTATCCGTTGTTTCTATTGATGTCTTGAGATTGTTACGTAGAGTGTTGCTCGTTTTTAATGTTGTGTGTAAACCTTCTTTTCGGAAAAGGTTGGTTAATCTATATATTTCTGGTCCTGTGTAAGTAAAGATGTGTCGTCGTGTTGTGTCGATTGTTTCCTTGTCTTCTTTCTTCTTGTTTTTGTTGTTGTATTGTCTGAATAGTTTGTCGATGGTTGTGTGGTTGTAACCGTTATTTTTATTCTTTGTTGTATTTATCTGGAGCGAGTGGGACTATTTTAAGTCTGTGAATCATGTGTCTAAACGCTGCGAGTTTATGTTGAGTAGGATGGTTTGAGGAGCTGTGGATAATTGTGTCTGTCATGGTTGGTTTTCTATAAATGTCAAAAATAATGTCAAATATAAAATGACTATCCTACGTAACATACTTTCCAACATATACGACAATCAATATATCAACGAAATAATGGATATTGCAAAGACGATATTAAAACAAAACTACTTTAGATTCAACAATAACTTCTATAAACTACCTGATGGACTCGGCATGGGAAACCCAACATCCGCAATCTTCACAGAGATTTTCATGCAACACTTAGAACAACTACACATCAAAAAACTGATGGAAAAACATAAAATAACCCATTACTACAGATACGTAGACGACATCATATGCATCCTAGAAAGAGACAACGCCGAACAAATTCTTATAGACTTAAACATAATACACAACAAAATCACATACACAATGGAAAAAGAGCAAAACAGAACTTTACATTATCTTGACATATCAATAATACGAGGAATTGATACCTTAAACTTTGACATTTATAGAAAACCAACCATGACAGACACAATTATCCACAGCTCCTCAAACCATCCTACTCAACATAAGAGAGTTAAAAAAATGGACAGCGATGGTATTTTACGGGATGATTTTAATGTTGGAAAAAACTTGCCTTTTTCAAGCACTTTGAAAATGGCATATAGCTCTTCAGGAACAAAGCTCGAATAGTTGAAACTGGAATACGGAACAAGTATTGTAGTGACCGACATTTTTGATGTAAATTGACTTACATGGTCCGATCTTTTGAACCGTCATAAACAAACGCTTAAAAATTAGACAGAATGTAGATAGCCATTACCTCTGTAATAACAAGTATAAATACTCAATATAGATCATTTTATTTTATGAACATATATGATGGTTGTAAAAAGACCATTGATATTTACAAAGAACCTGTATTGCAAAGTCCACTATAATCGAAAGAATAAAATTTGAATTTAGAAGTATTCCAATAATTGATATAATTTGGTGTATGTGACCAAAACTTTGGACGGTTATAGATAGACAACTGAAATTTACAGGGAACTTGTATTGATAAGTCCGCTAAAAGAGCAAGTATACAATTTGAATTTATAAATTAAAGGGTGTGCTCATACCTGATGTAATTTTACATGTAATTTTTAGCCCTATATTTTGAACCGGTTTATACAAACACTTGACAAAGTGTTCACTAATTTGTATGGTATATAAGGAAATATAAATAGTTAAAACTAAAAATAAGGCGTGTCCCAATAAATGATGTATGTGGCCAAACTTTTGATCCTTTTTATACAAATACCGAAAATCTGTTTTTATGTCGGTTTTTTTGCAAAATTATTTCTTTTGATGCTCGCTAAAAACGTAAGATGTTAGAATCGTTGCAGTTTCTTCGTTTTGATTAATGTCTAATTGTTTTGATAAAAATTTATAATATAAATTTGTACCTTTTAAAATAATTTACATTAAAATAAATTAAAAGAAAATTTTCTTTTGAATTTTTTAATTCTGACACTTGGCAATTCTTACTACCGTGTGAACTACCAATTTGTTGTCTGACAATGTTGTCAGAAAAATTTATTGTCAGATAATTTTCTTACAATTAAATTGTCAGTGTGAACTGACAATTAAATTGTGTTTACAATTTTTATTTGCCTTGTCATTGTCAGTACATTGTTAGGTCTGACAATATTGTAAGACCTGACAACCGTCTGTACATAGCTTAACATTGCAGATATTAATAACTTGCGTCCGATTTCTTCACTTTCAGATGTAGAAAAGTAACTTTCAAATTACTTTTCTACATCTGAAAGTGAAGAAATCGGACGCAAGTTATTAATATCTGCAATGTTAAGCTATGTACAGACGGTTGTCAGGTCTTACAATATTGTCAGACCTAACAATGTACTGACAATGACAAGGCAAATAAAAAAAATGGACATTGGAATTTTTCACCCTTATATTCCTGATGTACAATTTGGATTTAAATAAATACCTCAAATGTCCTGCTTAAATTTCAGGATGACGTTGTTAGTCACCTTCGTTCTAAACATTGTACAGTAGCTATTTCTCTGGACGCTGAAAAAGCCCTCGACCCTGCTTATCACGATGGTATTATTTATAAAATGATTAAATTCGGTTTTGACCCTTTTTTACTAATAGAAAATGTTCTGTTTAATTGAATAAATTGTTGTCTGATTATGGTAATGTATTTTGTGGCATCTCTCGTGGTTTTTTTAGGCCCCAATTTTACTAATTGTTGCTAATTGTTACTAGAACGTGTTCACGTACTTGCAAGTAGAGAGTGAAAAAAGAGCGTAAAAATGTGTGTGAGAGAAAAATTTTTTTGAAAGTTTTGGTTAGTAAAATTTTTACTAGCTAGAATTAGTTAAAGAGCAGTTTTTTACTATTGTTTACAAAATCATTTCATCATAAAATGTCTAAAAACGAAAATTTTGTAACATTTAAAAAATAAACGTATTTGGCATTTAAAGGAATATTAAAATAACATTATTTTGTTGTTTTTCTTTAATTTAGCTTTTGCAGCAAGCAGCATGCAGCAAAAAAGCTTAAAACAGCAGAAATTTGGTTTAGAATCTTCTAGCCTTGCAATTTTTTTTGTTTGTTTAAGAACTAAAAGTAAACAAGCCAGTTATGAAACATTTAAAGCAATGTATGTACTTTTTTCGGTACAGTTTTAGTAAGAATATTAAAATTTTTGTGTACAATTTAAAATAAGTTATACACATGTATGAAGCTTTGATTATTTTTAATGTAAATATTTCTTTTTTATTTAAATCACAATAAGAATGCTTATTAGAGCTAACTGCAAAAAAAGAAATTTAAAGAAAATTACCTAGTAATTAAAAAACTTTAAGTATATATTTTTCTTATTTGGTTACTTACTGCCATACTCATAAAAATTAAAATTACTTTGAAATGTGTTTTATGACAAATTTTCCATACAATTTATCCTGAAGTATATTTCGAACCTATTTAAAATTTTTTATGAATTTTGTGGTTGACATTAGTTTGCTGGCTTATAATGGTCTATTGTTTTATATATTTTTTCACTCTAGTACATTTACTTAAAAAATGGTAGTATTTAATGGTTATAACGCACAGTTTTTAAGTCTTACATATCATTTTCAAAGCCGCAAAAAGTTTTGCTAGCAATGTGTTCATTTACTTTTTTGCATTTAGGAGAATGATTTCGTAAAATTTCTCTTTTACTCTCTCGTTGCTAGTTTTTGCTAGTTAAGTTACTTTACAGACCTAATATCTTGTAACAAATATTCAAATTTTAATTTTTTGTCTCTAATCGGATATTTGAACAAAGTTAGAATATCTTTTGATATACCAACGCCTTTAAGACACAATTTTTTTTTATAAATCAAGGCACAAATAGAGGTTATCTATCCGAAGATTTTTGTATTAATTTATTTACTTTTTTATTTTTATTTTTTGTTATGAGTTTTAAATTAGTATTGTAATTAGTTTTAAGTTTCTGCTAAGTCGTAAGCTTTTTTCTTAACCACGTAAAGTTTCGAGAGCAAGGGCGCAATTCTTATTATTTACTGTTATTCTTTAATTATTTGAAACAAATTGTTGTAAGTAGGAATATAAACCATAAACCTTTTTATGAAGTAAATTACATTTGTAAAAATATACGATGTTTTTAACGACTTTTAGTTTGATTTACAAGATAAAAAAAGTTCGTATCCTTTCTTAATTGCGTTTATTGCAGAGAAAAAATCTTTCTACACTAGCATTGCAGTAAAATACTGTCACCTATTACATAAAAAAAAAATAAATATGCAACTTCTACATGTTTGCGTTTAAACTAAATTGTAGCTCACTATAAATTAAGACTATATTTTTTTTGTTTATTTAAGATTGAATAGGCATTTGAAAACATTTTTTTTCGCGCTGCAAATATTTATAGTTTAAAGAACTTGATTCGATTCACATTCAAAATTACAACCTACAATATATTTTCACATTGACGACTTATGAAGCTAACCATAATTAGTTTCAGAAATTTTTTATTGAGAGTTTTCTGATGCACGATTTATTCATTTAAAAAAAAATTTGTCTGGAGAATTTCAGCTGCCGTATGAAATAAATAAGTATGCAAACATGTGATATTCATTTTACAAGGCGGAAGCACAACAGCAACTGATGATTTTTCGCTGTTTTCTCAGTGTAAAATCACATACATATTTTTGATTTTATCAAGTAGTGTATTAAAACCAAATGGATGCAAAAAGAGTTTTTATCAGTTATTGAAACACATAAAAATACATATTAATAAGAAGAAGATGTGTAAACTCAGTTTATCTTTTGGTTTTTGGCCAGTCATTCTTTAATGCTCAACTAATTCTGGATAACTGTGCTCCATGTAAAAGACATGATCTTTGAGCTGTAATTCGACTGTCGACATCGTAGTATGGTAACTTGGGATTATCGTTATGTAAACATTTCCCTTTAACAGTTTTGTTTTCAATTCATACCGCAGATACTTAATTCCCATTTGTCGTAATTATGCCTGTTTTGAAATGTATTGGTATTTGCAGATCTTTTTACAATAATTCTTTCAATTCTCACCTTCAAAAAATGTTTCACTTTAACAGTCACTGCGACAAATTTCTTATTAAACACGAAAGCAATAAGTCGAGGGAGGCATTGTCTTCGCAAATATTGATGAAAACAGAATTTAAATGGTTATGAATGATCATAAGTCTGTTTCAGTAGCTAGTCTTGTGCCATGTAATAAAACAACCATTACCAGGTTAAAATATATAATTTTCTTTGTATAAAAAATAATTATTTAATTAAGCACCTTCCTATAAATTATAAATTTACGATTTATAAAGATGGCGACTTTAGAATTAAACATGCCTTGCCTACATAGTAAAATTCAAATTCGAAGAACCAAAGGCATTACATGATGAAGAAGAAAGTTAAATACAATACGAAATTACAGAATCTTGGTGGTACACAGCAAGCAGTTTCAGTAAAATTAGAAACCATGAGAATGATTTTCCGCCAAGGCAATAGCAGGGATGCCAGATGATTTTGACAAGAAATATGCATATTTATTTAAAAAAAATTTCATTAACAAAAAAAGAACAAAACAGAACAATTCAGTATTTAATGTTGTTTACAACATATAGTATAAAATAAAACAAAATAAATAAAAATAAATATTTTACAAATATATTGCTTCCGTTATTAGTCTGTTAGTAGTATAAAGTGGAAATAATCTATTATTTCCATTTATTTCGGTCATAAGAGTCAGAGCAGTTTTATAAAACGTTTTATAGGGTTAGTTTTTTTTCTGGAATTTCTTCCACTGGATTTGGATACAAATTCACCAGCGGTATTTTTCACTATTCTTGTTATTGAATCTTTTGTTGGAATTATTTATTTCCCTCCACTCTTCAATCAATTCATAATAATGGCCATTCATTATTTCATTCTATCAATTCATTATATAGAAAGGTATGATTAGATCCCAAAAATTTGCCATCTATCATTTCAATATTATTAGACGACTAATTTTTTTTAGCACAAAACATTTTTATAAATGGTTCATTTTTTATAATATAATGAAAATCACACTAAACTTATTTAGTTTAAAGCAATGTGGTGTGAAGGAATTTATCAGCTTCTTTTTTTGTTTTGACTTACATCACTTTCATTGTTAAAGATACAATTTTCCAGGGAACAATTAATTTATTAACGATGTTTTTTTTAATGTAACAAGTATTCTAGTGATGCCTTAAAGTAACATTTTTTACGAGAACAAACAAAAATACCAAGTTTATAGAAAAAATCGCAATTTTTAGAGCAAAAATCGGCAAATCGCAAAAATCGGGAAAAAATCTGCAAAATGCCGATAAATCGGCAAATATGGTAGGCCTGGGCAGGGTGTTGAATGAGAGAGATAAGAAGTGTCAAAAAAGAAGAACAATGTTACACTATGTGGACCAAACTTTTGTCATCAACTTTAATATTAAAACCGAATTGTGGTTCGAAGGTCATGTTGGATTTCTGTTAAGGGCAGAGATGAGCTCATAAAGCTTGGTGATTTCCTAACGGCGAACTATACTACAGATTCGTTTGTGCCGCGCATTAAAAGAATAAGAAATATAAAAAAAGCTTTTATTTTGTTTGCCTCGTTAAAAAATGTTTAGAGGTGTTCAACTGAACCTTCCTATTACCAATCGTTCAGCTTACTTTCGAAGTAGTAAAAAGTGAAATAGGCTCTAAACTTGGATGTCCTTAAAAGAGGAAACATTTTTCTTCGATGGAATTCGAAAGTTGCAAAGTTGCGCTACTACAAATTATCAATTTTTGTGTTTATTTATATAGTTTTAAAATTAATAAATATAAATATATTTTTATAAAAAAGTGTCGGTTTGTATTTTTAATAAGAATATTTTTCATAATAATCATAATAATCGTTAATACGGCTACAAGTACATGCAAATAATTCTTATTAAGTTTGAAACTTTTTTAAGATGTTGATTAAAAGATAAAGAAGCGAATAAACAATTATTACAAAATTATAATTAAAACGAAGCCAATACTTTTTCGTAATTCTTTTAAAATTAACTTTATGTTTTACAAAACAGCTCACAAAAACAACTAGTTCGATAAACAGAAACAGTTTTAAATAAAACATTATGATGAAATGTTAATGAAATTATTTCCGATCGGGTTTACTTTTCATTAGCAACATTTGTTTTTAGTTGAGAAGATTTCAAGCACATTTTCATTGACATTTTCTCACGTTTAAATGTAAAATTAAAAACGACGTAAACGTAAATATTCCTGTATTGGTTCAGATACCTGTTTTGAAATATTAAAAAATATATAAATATACTTTTCTAGAAAAAAGAAAGTTGCTCACAACGATGCTAAGGCAGAAAGAAAATTATAAATGGGATAAATGACAGCGTGAGCCCAGTTTCCAATTATTTTAACCGACAACTACATAGTTGCCAAATTGCAAAAGAAGACATGGATTAAAATGATCCGGGAGAGGTACACGTTCCGGTGGAGACTAATAAAATAATCGCTTGTTGCATTGATCCGACCGCTCTGGCAGTTTTTATTTTTATTTAATTTGTTGAGTGCTTATATTTTTTCGACTTTGAATCTAATTTTTGCGCTATAAATACATTTTATTTTAAAAAGATGCTTGATGTTGAATTATATCTTTAGGGTTCTTAAATATATTTTGTTTAGAAAATCTTACTTAACCTTAAATACGTTACTTTTAAAGCACTGACACCCCAACGGCGGCTTTTAATTTGGCAGCAACTTGGGACTGAAAAAATGAGACGCAAACCGAAACGACGCAAAATGAAGCAGAATTTTCAATTGTTTACGAATGTATTTGATTTTCGTTTAGTCAATACAGGTTTTAAACATTTTAGCTTAGAAAGAGGGTTTTTAAATCCAAATATTTTCTTATTATTTTTTGAATAACAGATTTTGTTAAAATAAAAATATAACAATTCATAAAAAAACTTAAGAAAAATAACAAAAATTCATAAATTTAAGAGTAAGAAATTCATAGAAGTAAAGCAAAACTCTATACAGATGTGTTATTTTGTACTCTGAGCTTGAACCATCTATATCGATTACAAATTCTGTGGTTAGATTTATTAATCTTGAAGATTTTTGGATAAAATTATCTAAAGTTTTTTGGATTTTAACATCTTTTTTTTCAAATAAATTTCTTTATAGCACTTCATAGCGTCAGCCACTCTTCTAGCCACTTTTGAACTGCGATTTTCGTCTGGGTCATTATTTTCAAGATTATCCATTGCTTGCGATATTAACTGCATCGCTTCGGGAGTAGCACACGTTTCCATCCAATCTCGAAATAAGGCTGCAGTCATCCATGCATTTTTATTCGCACGCCAATAAACTGGAAGTTGCCTTTTTTCGACATTCTTAAAAGCTCTTGGGTTTTCAAAGTGATACAAATTGCCCGCTGCATTTCCTCCTAAAAGAAGTATAAGTATGTCTTTACTACATTTATGACCAAGCGCTGATTTTTCTGATTGAAAAATGTACGTTCTTTCCGGCAAACGCTTCCAAAAAAGTCCCGTTTCATCAACGTTAAAAACTTGTTGCGGGAAATACCCACCTTCCTCAATAATCGCTTTAAACTCAAGTTTAAACTTTTCAGCAGCTGAAGCAGCTTCTCCCTTTAGTGGAATGCTATGCAAATTTGCACGGCTTCTGAAACGGTCAAAACAACCTCTGCTTCCTTCAAATTCCTCCGCACTTTCGGCACTTGATAATTTTCTTTCAAATCTTCAAATATAGTTCGAGCTTTATTTTGAATTACCATCTGACTTAATGGCACTCTTCGCTGATTTTGATGTTCTATCCAAATAGTAAGAAGTGACTCTATTTTTTCCATTAAATTACTTCTAATTTTTGTAACTTGTTTATGTTGCAGCGATGTTGCAGTTTCAGCAAATTTTTTAATTTTTTCAGCATTTAGAGAGCAAATGGATTTAATTGTAGAAGGGGCTAGTCCAAGGTTTTTTCCGATATCAACAGCCTTTTCCCCTAATTTAAAACGTTTTAAGATATCCAGCTTTTGTTCTAAAGTTATTTGCTTTGTTTTTTGGCCCATTTTTTTAACTTTCAGAATGAACTTCACTCCACGGTAGGGTTGCCAGACGGGCCTGATTTGGCCTGATTGTCAAGTTTTTTAATGCGCGTCAAGTGTCAAGTGAAAAAGTGATTTGTCAATGTTTTTTGTAAGTTAATTTTTTTTCTCAAATTTATTCTAGCTACATATGTAATAATACTTAAAAAAGTAAGTTTATATTTCTAAAAAACACATCGATAGAGCATATTTTTACTATCTATATTTCTTAAGATAGTACCTATATTTTTTTTAAATAACGCCTAAGTTTTCTCTAAAATATATAACGACTGAATTTTTATTCTTATATTGTTTTTTGTTTCTTTCACATTGTTTCTGTTATTTTTACTTTTAACGATATTTTTGTTTTTATTCTAATAATTTTTATAAAAAAAAATAATAAAAAAAATTAAATAAAAACCAATAGTATGAGTGTTTTTATTTGTCAAGTTTTTTTTTCAAAATCATGTTTTTTTTTGGGCAATGTCAAGCTTTTTGGCAAATTGGATCTGGCAAGCCTACTCCACGGTGTATATGTAATTCGAAACTAATAACTACGCTTAACATATAAACAACGCAAACCTGCAAATTTGCTTTCTACTAAACGGGAAATCCCCTTTTTCGGGGTATTGGTGTATTTTTTTTTTGTAATTTCTTCATCTATACACATTGTACATTGTCTTGAAATGGGGCGGATGCATAGTTAACAATAATATATATGACAAGAATAAAATATTGTAAAGAACTAGAAAAAGAGGAACGAGCAACCTTAAAAATTAAAGCAATTTTCCAATTTGTATTACATTTTCTAAAGAAATATAAAGAAATGTGTAAGGTAAATATCTACCTTGTGAAATATCAAGGTTCCAATAGTAACCTTGGATGACTTGGTAGCCTTTCTTCAAAAATACTCTATCAGGGATAAAAATGTGTTGCATTAAAAATTTCCAAGATGTTTGAAAGACTGTGGCCTAGTCGATTTATATTAAAATTTCTTAAAAGATTTAACTTTCAAATAATGTTGACGGTATTTTATTAAACAAGTTTAACGTTTATTATTGGTACTGCAAGGTACTGTTCTTTTATATATGCTCAAGCATGATATTGTAATAATCGCAAATAGAGTCGCGTAAAAAGGCCGAAATTTAATGCTCATAAGATATTATATCACACGCTTACACTTCTACCATAAATTAAACTTAATAATTATAATTATCTGTTTTTAAAGTCAAAAAGAAGCTTACAAATTCTCGATACTCTAGAACAGTGTAAAAAATAACTATTGACTCTATTTTATTTTCCCGCTATTAATACAACTTTTATGCTGCCTAAAACAGAAAAAGCAAGATCAGACTGCAACTTTAGCTAAAGTATATTTAAAAATTAACCTGACTACATTACACAGTTCTTAATGAATTCCTTAGCTGATTTTTTACTATTATACTTTGTTTCAAGAAATAATATTAAAAGAATATTTTTTTGTTTAATTATACAGTTCAACATGAAAAAAATTTCGGGTTGCGGCAATTGGTTCGGGTAAGTAAGAAAAAAAAATAATAATAGCAAACGTGTCGGCGTTTTAAAAGATAACTCGGAGTTTTATTTTAGATGCGCTCAAAGTTGCCAAGCTCTGGGTTATTCCTAAGCATATCGGTGTATAAAGCTTTGTTTTCTTTACACTCTAGGTGTAGGGTATGTTTACCAGCTTTGCAGAAAATCTTATGGAAAATATTTTTCTGAAAGATTTTAACCCTCTTACTCCCCCGCTCAACGACATTTTGAGGCTTTATTCTAATAAATCGTAAACAACACCCCGAAATAGGGGAAGTGCGAGGGTTATTTGCTACATATGTTAGGACACACAAAACCCAAAAACTTAACACAAACGCCAAATACCAATCAAACTCTGTTCAAATTTGTGGAAAATGTTACGCATCATTTTTTGACATTTCGTCAAGAATTTGGCATTTCAATGTGGTGTCTATCTCGGGTTTTACTGTTCTTACGCATACTATATTGGTTTAGAAATGTAAACAAAAGAAATATGATCACCTGATGTTTAACAAATTCTTCATGTAATAATGCTTATTTGCTTTATTTTATATCTTTGATAAAATGTTGCCAGATGCATTTTTTCGTGACTTTTTCAATTAATTAATTGTTGTTGCTGACGCGAAGACATGACACTAAAATATCGAATAGTTGCTATTGTATTTACGTCACTATGGCCTAAGAAATATTCAAGGAATAAATATTCAAATGGTAAAGGAGGATCATAATTTTTTGTTTGCAATAGTGTTTTCCAAATGGATGAATGCAGACAAAACTGTTTGAGGTTGCAAGATTATGGTGAGGAGTTGAGAAAAGGGTAGATTTTATGACATTAAGAGTTTATTCTTGAAAAATAAGACATTTTTAATTATATTTGGCACCCATATGAAGAAACGAGAGTATGCCTTTGAGACAAAAGTACCAGTAAGAGAAAAATCCGAGAGCCTCAATATTTTAATGGTTCTCTTCAATGAAGATGACGTTTAAAGGTGGCTGCGACCTTTAATTTATAAATGTTTTGAGAAAAATTGTGCACCGCAAAATACAGACTAGCAATTGCTCGAACGGACTTCATTATTTAAAGGCTGCAAAGTGGCAGATGAAAGAAATAAATATTCAACGTAAAAAAATCGACCTATCGCTAAAAAAGTTTCGATTAAAAGTTTGTTTCAGTTTCTTAATAACCTTAAGATTAAGATGTATTGATATTTATTGTCTCTGCATGCGTCTAAATATTTGTTAAATGTTTAAAATTTTATTAACGAATAAGAACATTATGCCAAATTATTTGCCATAATTTTTATTTTAATACTTTAATACTTGCCTCCCAACGTCCATTATCCAAAACTAAAGGTTTTCCACACTTAGTTAGTGGTTGATTTGGTTCCTTTGGTTCTGTTATAATTTCGGCTTTTTGTGGTTTGTCTTTCTTATTTTTAAATAACTTAACAATTTTAGACATGTTTCTGGTTTACTTTTATTTTTAAGTAATTACAGCCTTTTGTAATAATTATGAAAATAATTAAGTTTTACAACAACACTTTCATATTTAATAATGTTTATAATTAATTATTTTTGCAATTTTTATGTTTTTTATTCAACTTATAGAAATCTGTTTTCTAAAACTGTGATCTTTATTAATTAATTTGTTTTCAACTTATACGGATATTTTCTTTTCAATATGTGATTTTTATTAATTAATGGCACTAGTTTATTTGCAAGTTGTTAAATGTTTTACTTTCGGTGCGAGAATAAACTGTAAATTCTATTTGTATGAAAACAGAAACAATTTTATTTATTTTATGTATGTATGTGTATTTATATGAACGTGTTAGTCGTTTATAGAAATTGTTTTTGTTTTGTTTTTATTAATTCCATTTTTGCTATCAAAAGTAAAGTGTTTATAATAATGGAGATGAAAAAAAAAGAAAAATAAAATAAAGAAAAGAAAAGGGTAAAAAATCACAAAATGCTTATAAGACACTTTTTAATTGTTTCAATATTAAAATGTGATGATCATATTTCAACGAGCATTTCATTTTTGTTTTTATTGATTTTGTTTGCAAGAAAAGTATTTGGAAGCAGAATGTTAAGAGGGTGAACATGAATTTTCAAAAAGTTGTGTGTTGTAAAAAAGTAAATGTTTTAAAAGAATTAATTACATAAGACAATACTGTCATGACAATAACAATACATCCACAGTTTTTCACTAATACATGTACACATTTAAATTGTCTGAATTACTGTCTTGAATATTTTGAAGACAGTAAACAAGACAGTGATTTGACGTATGCCGACAAATTTTTTTATAATTGCATTAACTAAATGAAATTTTAATTAAATTATTATTATAATTACTAAAAGTTTCTTTACTTATAACAATAGAAATGGAAAAATAGCAGGAAGAAACTCTAAAGCTATTTGAAATTTTCCGAGAACGTGCTTATAATAAATTGTCATAATTATTGTCTGGACGCCTACACCACAGAAGCTATTGTAAGTATTTTTGACAACTAATGCGTATTATTTCATTGTCATGACAGCATTGTCTAATGTAAACGTAGCGTTACCGAAAATGCAATGAATATTATTGATGCAAAGTTTTCGCTACCGTCCAATAAGAAACTTAAAAAAAATCCTTATCTTTAGGTTAAATCGTCACTTAAAAAGTTCGTCATTACCTAAGCGGAAAAAATCTCTTCTTCGATTTACATTATTTAATTTTAATTTAATTCTGTTCAAATATTTACATTTTTCACTTTGTTCGCGTTATTTGTGGTTCAACAAATTTACAAGCGCAAGTAATTTATATGAAGCTAAATAATTTAAATATTGTTTTGATTTTTATCTATTGTTAAAAAATCTAAATATTTATTACTAAACTAGCCATACCGGGTGTACTTCGCTAGCCTCATCGCCAAAAAAAAAAAACATTCGAGAGTAAAAATGTTTCTATAAATATGTTTTCATTTATGTCTATGGATGAACGACAATTATTAACTGGTTGGATAGTGCATTCAAATTACTGCCTGCTACCCGTAAGCCAAACAAACGCCTCCCCATTTGTAGTCAAAACAAGTGTCCAATAGGATAAATAATATCAATCTCCTAGGCTGTTTCCTGATAACTTAGATTGTTTGCCTATCAAGATCGCTCCCAGAAATCTATTTCTAATCATTCACACATTAGGTGGAAAACCATTTCCTCCTTCCCTTCTTCCCTTTTCTATAACCTTCAGACTTTTACTAGAAACGGCCATTTTTTCATAAAGTACCAATGCCAAATATATACAGTGTCACTAGTTTAGTTCTCTAGATATAAGATAATTTATAATTACGTTGTATGGGAGCAACCGACCGTAACCCGTTTTATGCCACTAACCTTTAACTCGAAAAAGCAGTTTTTTAGCTCACTGGATGTAGGATAATTATCAATTACTATGTATGGGAAGTACCTATCCCACCTGGATCTATACCACGAGAACATTGTTTTGGGGGTATTACTTTTATCAGCTCATTCTAAAAAATTTCGCCCATTTCCAAGTCGACAGCAAGGCAGGTGCAAATAAGCAAGCAAGTTCAAATGTATATATAGATTTACAATTTAAAAATAATAAAAATCTCCCTTCCAATTACGGTGATGTCACTTTTTTGTTTTTTGTTTACACGGAATTCATAATTGAAGGAATCTTTTCACGAAAAGTATGTTGATAAATTCATTGCATTTAGAAATTCTTGGAATTCATGAAGTGAATTTTATTTAAAAAAAATGGGGGATTAAATTTATATTTATTAATATTTTTTTAAATAAAATTATTTATTCTTATTATTTTGAGATTTTTGTTAATCTCTTTGGGCTATTTTGGTCAGTTATTTGCTTCCAATTGTTAACATAACATCAAAACATTTTTCATGCATTTCTCCCAACGTTTCGTTGGTTTTTTCAAACTTCTTCAAGGGATATTTGATTAAAAATGATTTCTTTGTCAACATTATAGAAAGATTTTTATATTTAACTGCTCTCGCTACCAAAATGGAAATAATCGTACGACGACCACTCTTCCAAAAAAGTTTTTTATTTGATTAATATAAAAGTTATAAGAGGTTTCCTTCTGCCTAATTTACTTTATGAATCAAATATTCTGCTCGCACTGTAAACTCAAATGACAATCAATAAACACACAGAAATTAAATAAGTCAAATGGCGCGAGCAAGCAGAGCCATATACCGACAAAAAGTAATTCTCATAAGAGAAAAATACCCCATCATAAAAGTGCGCGTGTAACGCAAATTCGTAGAACTTTTTCGATTTTTTTTAAACCATCAGTTAAAGTAGACTTTTCTAACGCATATACTCGCTTAAAAATCGGTTGAGTTGTTCCCGAGGTAAAAAATCACGAACAAAGTACAACTTATTTTTATTTATATTTAAATTACTTAATATTAAAAAACTGGACTTTCACAGAAATTAAATAATATATAAATAAAATAATCCAAAATCTTTATACAACACAAACACAGAATTCTAAGTCAGTCTTAAACCTAATATTACAAAACTTCAACTCAATAAAATTATTTATATTAAGCTTAAATTTTAATTGTTAAATTATAGTTGCCATGTAAAATATTAAATTCATTTGGCATTGCAGTTTGTAACTCTTTGAATAAATGCATAAATAATTAAATTGCATTACAATGCATTTGTATTTATTTATAATGATGCTAACTAATTTAAAACTAAAAGCCCGTTGGTGGTTTTAAATTGTTGTGCATTAATCATTTAAAGTATTTCTGCGAACAATTCGTAAACTTCCAGCACGTCGCACGTTATATATATTTAATTAAAAGCAAAGTGGAAAAAGTAAATTTTTATTTTTTAACTTATCATTATCTACAGATAACAGTCTATTCACGCACATACTCTTTTTGCATTGCTCTACTGAAGTTAAGTCTTTATCATATCTTAATACTAGAAATACTAATAAATAAACAACAGTTTACTTGGATTTACTTTTATTTATAAATTGAGGAAACAAAAATAAATATAAAGCTCTTAGCAGAAAATAATGTCGCAGAAAGAAATAATTATCTTTATAAATTATTATTAATTTTTTTTTTGTTAGAGCATTTCGATGTGTTTTAACAAAATCCTTAATTAAACACTGACGTCACAATTTTGCTTGTAAAAAATTAAAATTTTCGTTAAAATGTTTTAGGCTTTAAAATTTTATAAAAAATTTTCACTAAGTCTTTTACAAAAGCAGGCCTTTGTCCAAAGTAATTTTAAGGAAGAATTGGAAGTATTAAAAATATTCTGCAGATTATGCAGAGTATCCGCTATGAAAGCTTATTGGATATTTGGATCTCTATTTAAAGCTTTGCTATCAAATTTCTTTGTTTATTCTTTTTTAAAAGAGTGTTCGATTAAAGTGATTTACACCTTTGAATGCATCTACGTTATAGACTTGCATGTGGTGCATATTTTTTATCTTTTTGGTAGTTTATTTAATGTTACAAAGTGAACATTAAGTTGATCGCCAATTTCAACTATATTCAGTGATGTGTTTTTGTCTCCATTCTCTATTTGCACTTGACTCATCACTAGGGCTGCGATTTTCATGCAAATGCATGTCTTTTATCGATAGTCTATTAACGATATCGACCAATTATCTTTCCGAATCAATAATTTTGCGTTAAAATGGCATCGATTTGTTTTTACATATTTTTGCATATTTAGGTGAAAATGCATATTTTTGCACATTTTGGTGAAAATGCATATTTTTGGATATTTTTTGGCATATTTTAAATTTATTAATACATATTTTTGCATAATTCGAAATTTTTACGTAATTTTTCAAAAGATGTCCAAATAAACAAAAAATCAATTAATTCTTTTGGTTCTCTACTAAAAATATAACTTTACGTAAGTAAAAGACGCATATACTACATAACTTGATGTCGCATGCTAACACATAATTGACATTCAATTTTAAAACACAAATATAAATGTATGTAATTTTTCCATTGTTTTGCAACGTATTTTTGAGAAAAACTAGATTCTTATAATTTTTTTAATAAAATGTTTACATAGAAAGCAATAGTTTAAATGAAATTTGTCCATATATTTTAGATATTTAATTGTGAGTATATTTTACAGTTCATAAAGTATCTTTTGTTTTACGAGATTTTTTTTTTCTAGGAAATATGCCCAAGATTAAGCCTTCAACGTCTTCCATCCTAATGAAATACGTTAACGAATTTAATAATGCCTTTAAATTTGATGGTCAAACACTTTATTGCAAAGTTTGCAATAAATCCTTGATTCACGAAAGAAAGTTTTTGGTTGAGCAACACTTAAAAAGTCAATAATTTTTGCGAAAAAAACCGACTTCAAACCAGATTTCATCTGTCTGCCTATAACAGTTCAAGTGTATGGCCACTTTATACTTTTTAAACTGTTCAATGGTTTGCAATATACACCAAATTAAAGCACCCTTTTACTTCCAAATTCAAATTATATACCTGCTGTTGTAGTAGATTTAGCAATCAGATTCTGTGTAGATTTCAACCGTCTGTCTTTAACGGTTCAACAGTTTGCCCATATACATCAGATTATATCAACTATTTATTTACAATATAAGATTTTTTTATTCCTTATTATAACAAATAATACCATTCTGTCTAAAATTAAGGTATTTGTATACAACGGTTAAAAAAATACGGCCATATAGATCAAATTACATTAATTTTGGAAACACCCTTTAATTTTTAAATTAAAATTATAAGCTTCTCGTTATAGTGGACTAAGCAAAACATGTCCCTTGTAAATTTCAGCTGTCTGTCTATAACGCTCCAAAAGTCCGGCCACATACACCATATATTATCAACTACTGGGACACCCGCTTATTTCCAAATCCAAATTTTATTCTTGTTGTTACAGAGGAGTTAGTAATACAGGTTCTTTGTAAATTTCAATCGTCTGTCTACAACTGTTTAAAAGTTTGGCCATATACCAAATTAAATGAACTATTGGCGCACCCTTTAATTTATAATTTATAATATTAATACTTGCTCCTATAACGGCCATAGCAATCGACATTCTGTCCAATTTGCAAGCGTTTGTCTATAACGTATAACTTTTTGTTATTGGGGGCTATAGTAAGACGCAGTCATTTTAAATTTTACAGAATCGCCCTTTACAATTCATAATACACGCAAAAAATATGTATGTTGTATGGGGACAACCTTTAATTTTTAAGATTATGAACTGTTTTTAAAACGGGACCAATCTGTAAGCATAATCTATCATATTACCAAAACTTTTCAAAAGCGGATCAGAAATGACTGAGTTTTCGAGGCACAAACATAAAAAATGCAACATTCAGCCATTCAAGGAGCTGCTGGAGCGTGTTAAAGAAAAGTCTTCCCAATCGCTGCTTAAATATACAGAGACAACAAGTAAGTTTTGTGTAGACTTTTGTGAAGCATTTATTTCCGCTGACATTAACATTAAACAAATTAAGTAACGAAAATTTAAGAAATTTCTTTAAAACATACATAAATGAGAGTATCCCTTGTCAGTCTATTCTTAGAAAAAATTATTTAGACAAAATATATGGCTCCGAACTAGAAAAGATCTGTTCGTTCTTGAAAAGCAAATATTTATGGGTGTCGATGGACGAAACCACTGATATAGAAAGGCGTTACGTTTCAAATTTTATTGTCAGAGTTTTGGATAAAGATGAAGAAGTTTCCAAAAATAAATTCTTGCTTAACTTTATGGAATTGGAAAACGCCAACCCAGCTACGATAGCTCGAGCTTTCCATGACTCAATAAATTTATTAGGTCAAGATTTTGACAAAAAGCACCTTATATGGTTAAGGCTTCCAATAGCCTTTAAATACTTTACCCAAAACTGTTACATGTTACCTGCTTGGCACATGGGTTACACCGCGTTGAGGAAATTAGAAGCAAATTCGAAAATATTGACTTATTGGTTTCATACGGGAAAAAAATATTTTTAAAGGCTTCTTCACGAGCTGCAATTTTTAAATAAATGTATCCCTTGGGTTCCCCGTCCACCAGAGCCAGTATTAACAAAATGGGAAACCTGGCTAGATGCTGTAAAATACTATTCAAAAATTTTTTAGCAATTTAAGAATGTTATCGAAGAGCTTGTTGATACTGATTCATATGCAATTATAAAAGTAAAAGAAATATTAAATTTAAATAACATCAAAAGTCAATTAGCATTTGTATCTTCCAACTACGAATATATTGGTGAGACAATACCTAAATTGGAGGGATTTAGTTTACTTAATACTCAAGTTGATAATGCAGAAAGTAAAAATAACAATGTCGAAGGAAGAGCAGCCCAACAAATTAAATTAAAAATCCAAAGCGTTTTGCAAAAAAAGAAGGATTTAAAAAAAATAAAACAAATTTCAAATAATTAGAAAGTGAATATTCCCCAAGCGAATTGGCTTCCTTCAAGTATGCTCCTATAACTTCGGTTGACGTTGAAAGATCATTTTCTATGTATAAAAGTTTTTTACGTCCGAACAGACAAAATTTTACTTTTGATAATATAAAAAAGTATTTTTTGTTTATAAAAACAAAAATTTAAATAAGTTAGGTATTTAAGTTTTTAAAATCCATATGTATGTTGTACTTTTAAATAACAATAGACTGAATTTTTTATTATTAATAAAATTACAAAAAAAAACAAATTTTTTTGACTGCATATTTTTTATTTTTTTAGCGCATATTTTGGATTTTTTAGTGCATATTTTAAGCGCATATTTTCGATTTTTTAGTGCATGAAAATCTCAGCCCTACTCATCACCTTAACTCTTCAATTGATTCAAACAGTTTTTCTAGCTAAACATCGAGCAAACAAACGTTGCCTTAAAATTTGCTTTAAGCAAATCGATTAAATATTTTCGAAGATCTATATTTTCAAGGTAAAACATTCGACTTCTTAGCCTAACAAGATAGTTACTGTCGTAATAATTAACCAAATCAGCCTTGCAGCCAGCCTCGCTTTGCTTTTAAGGCTTTAAGGCGACCCTAAAAGGAATATATTTTCCCATCACACAAGATTTAAAGATTAGAGAAGAAAAATCTTACCGTATGTGCATAATATTTTGTGGAAATTATTTTGCAAATACCACTGAAGAGTTATAAATTTAAAAAATCTAACGTTCCAATTACCATTATTGTGAACACACCTCGCATGAAAATTTTGCCACATAAACTAATGTATTCATATGCAAAATTAAAGTTCGGATATGATGACTTGTAACTTTACAATTGAAATGCAAAAAAATTTAATTTATGCTTAAAACAATCACACAATGTACGCATGATAATGCAAACAGAAACCAATCGATTGTAATGATATGATTAAATAAAGAATAAAGTCCAGAACGGAAAATAACAATTAAGAATCAATTTGCAAAAAGGAGTGAGTGTTTTGAAATGTTACTCATTAAAATAAGTTTTTTGCTTAATACGAAGTATGTTACTTTTAATTGCTTTTTTTTTTTTTTATAAGTTTTTGCTTATTTGTGCAGCAATGCATTTTTCAAAGTCTATATTTATATCTGATTAACAAACAACCTTAAATTTTGATTTTTTTTTATTATATATGTATTTCATACCTAAAATAAAAAATAAAAAAATGTGTTTGCAGAAAAAGCAACGCTTTAAAAGGTGGCATCCTAAGAAGAACCGTTATATCATGTCATCGGTCCTTGCTTAGGTCGCTAAGAAAGTTACTTTAGAATTTGTCCATTGATCTATGGTCAAGTTTTAATGAAAAAATGTGTAAATTAGTATGTGCTTTTCAGAAAATTACCATTAATACTAATTGTGGTTGTTAGACTTTCTTTTATTACGTCTCACTAGTCAGTCGAAATAAAACTATATTTAACAATCTACAGTGTATTGCCCCTAAATTTTGTATAACACTTAACACTCTTATTTATATTTTAAATTAATTGATTAAATGAGAATTATGTTTATTCGATCGGGAGTAGCAAAAAGACAATACACACTTAAATTAAAACGATAACACTGTAACCATTGAAAATAATCTTTTAATTTTCTCTAATTATTCTTTAAAAATCGTGAGTGAGGAAAAAGCTTCTTAGAGCAAAATTTGCTTAAAAATAGGTTTCTCCTGGAACGTTTTGAATTTTGACTCTAACAAGTATGTGTAACAAAAGTAGAAAAAAGTTGATATCTTGCAAGCAATTCAATTCAACATAAAGCAAAATAAAATAATAGATTTAAACGAAAAAGAGTATAAAACTAGCTCAGAAGTAAGACATACAGGTCAGGAAAAAACTCGTTTAGAAAAAGGTCTATGGCAACTCTTAAAATGAAGAATATAATGGGAAAAAAACGTTAGTTTTCTTGATTTGTTTTATTCTACAAACATTACAATCACTTAAATTCAGAATGCGATTTCTAAAACACGTTTAAACTTTAAAAATGGTAAATAAAAGAGAAATTCAAGAATCTGTTCGAAATTTGGTAGTTCGAAAAGAAAATAAATCTTACGGGGAAATTGCTAAAAAAGTAAAATTAAGACGGTCTAAAGTGCAAACTATTATCAAAAACCATCAAAGCACCAACAGTACCGAAAACAAGTCACGATCTAGCAAACCGAAAAAGCTTTCAAAACGTGATGTCGGAAGTGTCCTTAAAGAAGTCCAAAAAGATCCAAAAATAAGTGCCCCAAAATTAGCTGAATACTTTGCAAGATGTTTGAATATTACTTTTTAATCAAGAACAGTAATAAACGTTTTGCATGAAAGCGGCTTTAAAAGGATGCAAAAAGCCATTTATTTCTGTCAAGAATCGTCAACTTCGCCTAGACATTGCTTAGACATATCTACAGAGGGAAATGGATTTTTGGAAGAAAGTTATATTTACCGATTAAAGCAAGTATAATATTTTCGGAAATAATGGCCGAAACAAGGTTTGGCGAAAACCGAACACTGCACTTGATCCCAAAAATACGAGGGCTGCTATATATATTTCTGGCCTGGCAACACTGAGTGCTGCCAAGTGCAATCTGACATTTCCATTGGAAAGTTTGTCATTTTTAAGCATAATCGTACTCAAAACGTTATGACGTACGAACATTCTTTGAGTTGTTTACAGTGACTTGAAAAAATTAATATAGAAAAAAATGGAATTAACTCGTACACATTTTCGTGCCATCATTTTTCACAACTTTCGACGTGGATTATCACGACAAGAGTGTATTGATGAACTTAAATCTTTGTATGGCGATGAAGCACCATCCTATAGCACTGTGAAAAATTGGTATAATGAATTTAATCGTGGCCGAAGCTAGCTTAAAGACGAATTCCGTGAAGGTCGTCCAAAAACAGCTGTTGTGCCAGAGAACATTGATGCCGTGCGTGAACTCATAATGCAAGATCGACATGCGACATACTGAGAGATAGAGACATCCTTGGACATTTCTTCCAGCAGCATACATTCGATACTGCATGAACACCTGGCCGTAAAAAAGGTTTGTTCTCGTTGGATCCCGCACAATTTGACAGTCGCTCAAAAAAAGGCTCATGTCGATTGGTGCAAAGAAATGTTGCAAAAATACGATTGCGGTGCTTCAAAAGACGTTTATAAGATCGTCACAAGTGACGAATCATGGATCTATGCGTATGAGCCCGAAACGAAACAACAATCGACCGTGTGGGTCTTCAAAGACGAGCAAAATCTAACGAAAGTGGTTCGTAGAAGAAGCACTTCGAAGCAAATGGTCGCCTGTTTCTTCGGCAAAACTGGTTATGTGGCGACTGTTCCGCTTGAGCAACGTAGGACGGTCACTTCGGAGAAATACGAAAAACCAACAAGAGAAGACGAATCATTGTTCACCATGACAATGCGAGTTCTCACACATCGGCTCAAACCAGAGCGTTTTTGACCGGCCAAAACGTCGAATTAATGGGTCATCCGCCGTACAGCCCTGACTTGGCTCCTAATGACTTCTTGTTTCCTCACATCAAGAAAAAAATGCGTGGTCAACGATTTTCGTCGCCAGAAGAACCTGTTGAAGTGTTCAAAAACCATGTTTTAGAGGTGTCTCAATCGGAGTGGAAAAAGTGCTTCGACAACTGGTTTGAGCGCATGCAAAAGTGTATAAATCATGCTGGAGAATACTTTGAAAAACAATAAAACCATTTTTGATTATAAATATTCGCATTTTCACTATTAGGCCAGAAATATATAGAGCAGCCCTCGTAGTATACCTACTGTGAAAGATGGTGGGGCAGTGTTACAGTGTGGAGAGCTAGGCGGTATCTGGAGTAGCTTTGTGTCGAAGGCGTTATGGACAGATATCAGTACAAGACAATATTGGAAAAAAATTTAAAGTCATCTGTAGAAAGTTTAGCCTGCGAAAATGTGATATCGGAAATCGTGAAACCCAGAAAACTGCCGTAACTCGGGCGTGGTCGGAAAGGGCGCCCAGTATTACGGAGAATTTGGTGATGTCTATGCCACGTCGTCTTTAGGCGGTTATTGAGGGTGTTTTACAAAATATTAAAAATATATTGTTTTTTTTATTTATTAAAAGAAATTAAATATTCTATTCGATTTTAAAGACTGTATGAAGACTTTTTTTCATGAATTTATATCGTTTTTTTTTCTTTCTGTTATTGTTCTGCTTTTGAATTGGCTTTTTGTTTTGTAAATAAACTTTGTTTTGGGTACTTTAAATATAAATGCAAACACTTTATTAATTTACCTTACGAATATGTTAAAAACACAAAAAGAGGGGATGTATGCAGAGTTTTTTTCTTAACATTCATATATTCATCTACATCTTAAAAAAACATTTGATCAATTAAAATTTGTAATGTATTATTAACAGCAGACAATATACATCTGTTTATATGTATGTATGTATATTTTGTTTATATTTAAACTTTCAAGTTAAAAACCCCTTTAGCAATTTAAAAGCAAAATATTTACTCATATTTTACCGCAAAATAAAGGCTTTAATATAAAACAGAAATCATTCATAACAAAGCATCACCACGTAAATATAATTACTTCAACCACAAAGATCAATAAATAATTAAAATAATAAATGAAATAAAAGTTTATTTATTTTAAAACATTAAGAGAGAATTATCTTTTGCTGCCCACCAAGAGAATACAAAGTAAACCATAAATAATTGAACTGTTGATTTGAGTTGGCAAACGCAATTTTTTTGCTTACTTTTAGCATTTACATTTCTTAATTGCATGCACATTTCACGTGTCATATTCCCGTTATAAAAAAAATCACGGAAAAAAATTCTAGTAAATAAATAAAAATAGCGTCGCGTTGAAATTTAAATTAAATAAATACAAACGATTTTAGGCGTGTACTTTAGCATGATATATAATCGAGTATCCATATGTACTAGTTTTATATAAAGGGTGTACCAATAAGGACATGATAACGTTGATATGGTATTAGGTAATAGGTGTAAAAGGTATTAAAATTGTAGCATGGATAAATCGCACCACATCGCCGAGGGAGCCGGTAGCCCCGCAGAGAGCAGCCCATCTGTGAACGGTTGTTGGTGAGGTCCCTACTGGGTACAAGTGGTAGTTGAGGTTTAATTCGGTATTCGCGAAAATGGTGCGATGTCAACCGAATGTGCTGTTGCAATCTCAATAGACCAAGTTGGGGTCTCTAAACCCTCAAGCAAGGGGTAGTTAGATTTTAGATTTGCTAACTCATTGTGTTACTCCAGAGGAGGGCGCTAGTCGACCTATTGTATATTTCTTAGTGATCAGACCACCGTTAGATTAGTCCATCATGGCATGTGCTAACATTTTGATCACATCTGGTAGCCCTAGCGTAAGTTGTCCCATAAACTTATATTTTTGCGTATTAGCAAGGCTATTTTGATAATATTTTACTACCATTATTGTGTGCTGCTTAAAGTAAAAGTAACTTATTTTGTATCAGTAAATAAATGATAAAAAACACGTTGAGTACTCAGGCCCGTTTCCCGCTATGATACTGAGTATTAGATTTGTCAAATTCTTAAGTATTATGAAAAAGTGTGATATTATGAAAGCAATGCTACTGACAGCATAGTTGCATTTTTAAATACTAAATCCCAAAATTACCGACGAAATAGCCACATATTATTGCTTCCCGAGAGTGAAGTACCTTTCTAAAGCTTTTTAAAATCGTTAGGTTGTGGCCAGAACTTGATATATATATATATACTAAGGATATATTAAAGATTCAGAAACACTTGATGTTCTTGGCGTGAAAATTCAGTGTGGTCGACGTTTCAACAGAAACTTTCAGTAATTTTTCAGTACGTCTTAAAAATATAGAAAAACATATTTTGAGTTGCGCTCGAAACACTTCAGTACAATTATTTTATAAGCTATCTTTAACCCTTTTATGCCCGAATTAAATCAGCGGAGCAAAAAAAATTTTTTAGGACGTATATGTGTTAAGTATGACTCAGCAATGTGTTAATAAATATTTCCTGTATCCTATGTATTATGGTTCGGTAGTTACAGAATGTTATGTTGAGTTAAAAATTACGTTATTTGTTTTTGAAGTATTGTTTTATTTATAAAGTTTAAAAGAAATAATAATAAAAGAAACAAAACAGATTTTTTGTGGATTGCAGCACAAATATACGTTACATGTGCTACATTTAGAACCGAGAATAAACTGTATGGCTCCCTATTCCACCCAGTGACCCGTATTATCAAATCTTATAGAGTTAAGGACTCGTTACTCTCACGTAAACGTACACGTTGCGGATCAGCTGATCCGTTTTCTTTACCTAGGTTGTATGTTAATAGGTACCCTTTCGTAAACGTGACGTTGCGTTGCGGACGAACCTAATAAAATTGAAAAATTTCTACGTTTTTACGTATCAGCTATTATAGATTTGTTGTCTCTTTATAAGCAGTGCTGCCAACAAATTTTAAAATGTGGAATTTACAGCGTATTTTACTTGATGTTAATTTTAATTTAAATAATAAATTTGAAATATGTGTATTAAAACTAAAAAAAGCTCGTACATTTATATTGTTTTTATACGTATTACTGCGATTCATATTATTACTGCTTTTTACTAATATTACTATTAGTATTTTTATTTCTTTATTACTATTATTACACTGAATTATTATTAGTATTATTGTAAGAAATATTATTATAAATTTTATTGTAATTGGTACTTTTAGAATCTGAAAAAGTAAATTTTAATACAAGTGTGCTAAATATAATAAAAAAATATATCAAACATATAATGGAAGTTTAAAATAAGGATTACAAATAAATGATGTGATAGTAGAGTATAGTTTTAAGTAGTGTATGTTAATATAAGTTATAATAAATATTGAGTTTTGTGGATAAATTAATCTTTAAAAATGGAATGCACGCAATGTAATTGAATTTTTAGGGTTGTATGAAACCAAAAAGTGAATTTCATTCTGCAAATATCTTATGTTTAATCTTCTCTTTACAATTAATAACCAACTTAACCCTATCTGAACAACTATAATTCATTAAAAATTATGATAAAAATGAAAAAATTTAATTATATTCTTGAAAATAGTGTCACTAAAAATTCTGAAAATAAACTTCTAAAACTTCTGAATTAGATATATCAAAAAAATGTTAATGTTGTACAAATCAGCAGCAAAATAACAATTTTATTAAAATTTGTTTTGAAAACTTGGAAGAAAATTAAACACACTCTTTTAGGTGAAACTTCCAAAAGATTATACTGTACAATTAATTCTTATACAATGTAGATATGTATACACACAAAGTATATTATACATACATATGAGCTCATAAAATACTTTTATTAAAAATATATAACGTGCAATGGAATTTCAATTATATAATGCAGTAAAATTTTCCGAAAAACAGAAGTAAGGCCAATTGCGATTCCAACTATATTAAAAGCAGTGGAACTTTTCAAGTTCTAAACGCTGTAGAACTATTTTCACCGCGTTTTTGTTTTAAATACAATACATAGGAATTTTATTATTTTTACATGTTAACTATGTATTTACACATGTATGTATATATAATTGATAATTTTTATAAATAAATGATTTTTACCTATAAAACATTAAAAAACAATCATTACGTAATTTTATTTTTATTACTCTATTATCTAATTAAATTTTTTCAATCACTATTACAAACGACATGTAATTAAAAAATTCCATGCAAATGAAATTAAGTAATTGCATGTGTAAATTATCACCAACTGTAATCCCCAAAATCGGTTATATATAAACTTTTTTTATTTTTTACCTTACTTCTTAAATTGCCGTTTTTATCGTAGTATTTCAGTTAACAACATTGTTTTAAGTAACCTTGCTTCAAAAACCAAAACAATTTATTAAAAAATTTTTTGGGCAAAGTGAATGTTTACACATGTTTTTATGTAGAACACATAAGAAACAAAAACTTACATTAAGTATTTTACATTTTATGTAGTAAAAATAAGTTTTTTTTGAATTCACAATTGCCTCTTTAAAATGGTTATTCTTTACAGTTGAGAAACATATGGAACGTTTACGCATAAATAGTAACTACCTAACGTTGAAGCCATCCGCAACGTTTACGTGTCCGCAACATTTACGTGAGAGTAATGAGGCCTTTAGCTGGTTCTGCAACATACGCTCTCTTATAGGAACTTGTTTTAAGGGTCGTTGAAGGAGGAAGTAATGATGGTGAAAAACTTGTTGAGAAAGGGGCTTCCTCCTTCACTGAAATAAGTGATGATGGGAGTCCTCTTTTTCTTGATGAAACTGCTGTTTTCCTCATCCGCGGAATCATCCCAGTTAAATTATTTTATTTATTTATTGATAGGAAATTAACATCGTTTGAAAATTAACCCAGTGGACCAATGTTGCAACAGCAATTTTACATAATTATTATACAAAAACGGAAAACTTTTTCAAGTTCTCTTTCTTTTTAATAATGATCTTACCGCTATATAATTATATTTTTCACTTGCTTTCACAATATTAATATTATTATAACAATTTTAAACCCTTTTTATTAACGCACTTTTTTCAAAAATCACTCTTGAATATTTAACACTTCGAAAAACTCCTACTGAATGAACACGTGTGTAGCTAAGAATAAAACAAATAGCTATAAGCTTTCCCCAAAGCAAAGCTTTTTCAAAGTGAAGCAAAATATTTCACTGAAAGAACTTAAATATTATTACAGTGAACTCATGCCTCACTATTTGCAGAACTCTGCAATACATATTAAAAAACAATTTTTTTAAATTTTAATTTTAAGGAAATTAGAAATTATACGCAGACAAAGCCGTGGGCGCTACTAGTCAAAATATATATGTAGGTAATAATTAAAAACGAATAAAGCTTATAATAAAAATTTCAGAAATGTTTCTTTATCATTTAAAAGCGAACAGATATGAAAACTAATGCTTATTTAAGAATTATTAAAAAAAAACCAAAACAAAGTGCTACATTCAGCGATGCCGAATCTTATATACCCTTCACCATATATGTAAATCTAGTTTAGTGAAGTAACTCCAATCAAAAACAAATACTGGGTTGACATAAGGTCTGTCTGCGTACACATATTTTGCATAATTTTCTGCAAAATCTTGCAAAATATTGTCTGCGTACTCCAAATCGTTTGCAGCGTGAGAGCTAAAAAGATAATTTTTTGACAGTTGGCAGTTAGATAACTTGCAAAATGTTACTGAAGAAACTTCTGCTTGCAAAATTTTGCAACTAGTTTGAACAGCTGTTTTTATTTACTTTTTTAACGGAATAATTTTTGTAAAAAAAATAAAAATTGAAATTTAACAATGCCTTGTTAAAATCATTAAGTTGGCAATCTACTTGGGAAGTACTTCCGCCAAAAATGCTTAATTCCTCACTCGATTACCTTTTCAAAAATTTTTTTCTGGGTACTGATACTGAAATATGATTCACAATCGTACTTTTCTATGAAAAGTTCAGACACTTGGAAAATATGAGCGAGCGTTAATTGATGTTTTTCGCATATTTTTTAATTCTCTGTCGCCCCATGTGTGTGTTTTTTTTTTGAGATTGAAGTAACTTCACTAAACTAGATTTGTTCCAAATGATGTGCAAAAATCAAGCTGACATAGACATAGACCGATCAAGCTGATTTTCAATAGCAAAATTTTCGAAATTATATCTGATCGACTGGCGTATTTAAATATTCTCTAGCTCATCTAGTGCCTTGATTTCAACACGATCACGGACGGACAGACGGACATCGCTCAATCGACTTCGCTTAGAATATATATACTTCATGAGGTTGGAAATGGAATGATTAACTTAGATATACCCTTTTCCGTCTGTGGTGAAGAGTATAAAAATGACTTCAGATTGACTTTTACTTGAAAACTTTGTAAAGGTTATAATTTTTAAAAAAATTTGGACCAGACGTGGACCAAAATAGGTTAGGTCTTGTAATTTAAATATCAAAGAAATGAGGTTTGATCTTTAATATTGTTTTATTACGTATCATATCATTTTTTTCTAACGAAATGCATAAGACTAATTTGGTATAAATTAAACAAACTGTAGTACGATATAAAGCCTTCGTTATTTCTCAATATAGTCTTTAAGCTTGATGAATTAAGTCCAGCATCTTTCTAGTCTTTTTAATCCTTCCAAGTAATTAGATTTCTTCAGGCCATAAAAAATGCGTTTGTTGCGTTTGATATAAATCTCTTACCATTTAGCTATTTCTTTGAACTTGTAAACTACTTAGTAGCACGGGGCTAAATCCGAAAACATGATGCATGAGGTATTTGTTCGCATTTTGCCACCGGAGAAAATTTTATTCTCCGATCTTCCAATAACATTCCATAGTTTTTATCGATCATTTTTGCGGAGACTACCTCTTTTGGACGACCTGAATCTTAAGTACTATTACGACCGCAACAGAACTTTATAAGTCATTTACGACTCTTTGAAATAATAGTGCATCTTAGTATTTATCAAACTTTTCTTTGGTTTCGGTGCCGGTTCATTTACGTGAAAAGTTTCCATTTAATTACCACACGAAATTTACTTTTCCCATTTTTATTAAAATTAGAGAATTGTCTGCTGCAAATTATTATGAATCATACATGGGCATACTGCATTATATTTTATATATTATGATCTGATCTTTCGTATAAAAAAAATTTCTCATTTGAATTTCTATCTGGTATAAGTCTGCCATCAGCTGCAGAGATAAAGTAACATGCAAATATTCGATGAATTATTTAACTGCGATTATTATCATTTCTATCGGAACTTAATATTGTCTTAATTATCATAATACGACTTTGGTTATAAATGTGCTGTACACCAGACATTAAATCTTAATTTACTCCACGAATTACGCCTGGTACAAAAAGCAAAAATGTGTTACAGCTAATCTAATAACACGTTTTCCAAACACATCCTATTTGAATATTAATGCACACACTTTGCCGGTAATGCGGCACCAATTGACAAGTGCTTTTTTCTCACTGCATAATAAAAAATTATTTCATGAAAATAGATAACAAAAATAACACACAAAGTATAATGTATGATTTTTAAATTCGAAGTGCAAACTTAATTAAGAAGCATCCAATTTTAATTTAAATCTTCTGTTGAAAAGATTGCATCGTTTGCCGAAAAATCTTTCCTTAATAATTGTATAAAAAATTAATATTTAATAGAGCAGCTAAAATGTTCCAAGAAACTAGCTTGTAATTCTTTCAGCATGCAATCAATTGATCAATTATTAGAGAACGGTTTACCAGTAAAAATAAATTCTTCGTATTGATAGTCGAAGATATATTTGACACCTAGACGGGCCTATATGGCAAAGCTGCATGCAAAAAGGTTTTTTTTTTGTTACATCCCACTGAAAAAGGAATATAAACTTCGACGCATAGAAGCAAATATTAATTACCTTATTCCAAAGTGTATCAGGATGCTAGCCCGGCCATTAATCAAGATTTTATACATCTTTGTGTTTTAATCGTTGTGAACTAAGGTGGTGAGCCAATAAGGCAGAAAAATATTTGCTTTGGAATTGTGTCGAAACAATATGTAGAAATAACACTGAATTGTTAAATTATGTCCTGGACTTAGAAGAATAAAGTAGTTATATTGCAAATTAATAGAAAAAAATTGGAAAAACAAAAAAAGTTGACACATTGGGGTAACAGAGAATTAAAAAATGAGAAATAAAAATTGAGCGCTATGTACATTTTAAAAAAATTTGTAGTATTTCCTTAAAGATCTCATCAAAAGCTTTTAAATGATGCCCGTATTGATATTTTAAAAATTGAAAAATTTCAGAGGCCCGTAACTCGGAAAATATGGGCGAGCGCCAATTTTTTTTACTTGATGTTAGAGGTAGGACATGGACTGATCTTGCTGATTTCCAATAGCACCTGTTTTAACACTATGTCTGATCGATTGGCGTATTTAAGTTTTTTGTTTGCCTTTGCAATTTTGAATAAAAAGCCAGATCAACAATAACTCTTGAGAAAAAAAAACCGACTTCAACACAGATTTCATCTGTCTGCCTATAACAGTTCAAGTGTATGGCCACATAAATTAGATTACATTAACTATTGGGATACCCTTATATATATACTAGTTCAACTGTTCAACAGCAATTATATAAACTTGCTGTTGTAGTAGATTTAGCAATCAGGTTCTGTGTAAGTTTTAAACGTCTGTCTGTAACGGTTCAACAGTTTGCCCATATACATCCGATTATATCAACTATTTAATTTATAATATAACATTTTTATACTTCTTATTATACCAAATAAAGTAGTGGACATTTTGTTTGTATACAACGGTTCAAAAAATACGGCCATATAGAACAAATTACATTAATTTTGGGAACACCCTTTAATTTCTAAATTCAAATTATAAGCTTTTTGTTATAGCGGACTTAGCAAAACATGTCCCTTCATCTATCTGTCTATAACGATTCAAAAGTCCGGCCACATACACCATATAATATCAACTATTGGAACACCTGTTTATTTCCAAATCCAAATTTTATACTTGTTGATATAGAGGAGTTAGTAATACAGGTTCTTTGTAAATTTTAATCGTCTATCTACAACAATATAAAAGTATGGCCGTATACCAAATTAAATCAACTATTGGTGCACCCTTTTTTTATAATTTTAAATATTATCAGCTGTTACTATAACGGCCATAGCAATCGACATTGCGTCAAATTTACAAGCGTTTGTCTATAACGGTTCCAAAGATAGGCCCATATAAGTAAATCTATATCAATTATGAGACACCCTTTACTTTCTAAATTCAGATTATAAACTCGTTGATATAGCGGACTTAATAATATAGGTCCGTTTTAAGTTTCAACATTCTGTCTATAACGGATCAAAAGTTCGGCCACATACTTGTAATTACATTAACTATTGAGGCACCCTTTAACTTCTAAATCCAAATTTTATACCTGTTGTTGTAAATTTCAAGTGTCTGTCTACAACAGTTAAAAAGTATGGCCATATACATCCAATTAAAGGAACTTTTGGCGCACCCTTTAATTTTTAATAATAATACTTGTTACTATCATAGCATTCGACATTCTGTCCAATTTGCAAGCGTTTGTCTATAACGGTTCAAAAGATAGGCCCATATAAGTAAATCTACATCAACTATGGGTGCACCCCATTTTTGTATAATATTTTGTTGTTGGGAGCTATAGTGATACGCTGTCATTTTAAATTTTACAGAATCGCCCTTTAGAGCTCATTATACACGTAAAAAATATGTATGTTGTATGGGGCCACCCTTTAATTTTTAAGATTATGAACTGTGTTTTAAACGGGACCAATCTGTAAACATAGTCTATCATATTACCAAAAATTTTCAAAATCGGTTCAGAAATGACTGAGTTCTGCGGGCACAAATATAAAAAAGCAACATTTAGCCGAATTGTATAATCTCCTTCTTTTTTTGAAGTCGGTTAAAAAACCTCTAAAGGCATTCATAAAAAGACTGAGAATTTTATTAATACAAATTCTCACCAAGTCCGAAGAGGCAATAAAAATTATACCACCATTTTTTTCCTCTCGCAAGAGATTTAAAATTGCAATTAGGAGTTGATAAGCTGATATTCTTTTTTAAAGTTAAGTAAGTTTTTACTTATGACACAGATGTCGTGATTGGATGATAATAGAAGTTAAGCAGGCCATAAATCAACTTCTACAACAATTATAGGATTTTTTTATGTTTAAAACCTTAATAAAATTTACAGAAAATATTTTTGAGCCCAAACTGAACTGCATAATTGTAATTTGTTTATAAATTGTACTATTATGACAAATTTTTCAAATATAGAATAACAAAACAAAAAAAAAACAGAACTTTCTTCTTTAGAAATTAAATAAAGATTGGGTATCCAACATTTTTCTAATCAAGTTTGAGCAGTTTTGATTCACACACAGTATGAATGTATTTTTAAGAGTATTGCACATAACTAATAACTGGTTTTATATGGATGTATGTACACATGGACGTATGTAGAAATGTGAAATTATTTAATATTTTAAAAGTTTATTTTTGCAATCATTTCCAGTAATATTAAAGCTTTTTGTGATTTTTTCCCACTGATCTCTTGCACTCCACTGTATCTGAATATTATACCGTTATAATTAATACGAAAATTGTATATTATCAATAACTTATGTGTTTAAATACTTTTATTTTAACTCGAACTAAAATAAGCTATAAAAACAAGACCAGACAATCTGGCGTGCGAAAGCTAACTGATACCAAAATGGTTACAGATCAGCTTATGAACGCCCGCTCATAAAATAAAGACCACTTAACAGCACTAACCCACTCACACCTAAAAAATCAATGAAAAAAAATAAACACAACAATAAAAGAAAATTGCAAAAATGTTTTTGTTTTAATTACAAATATGAGTTTTTTGCTAAAAGTTGTTTATAAAATATTCTTTTAATTTTTGCATATTTATTTAATTAACTCTCGCGTCGATTTCTCTGAGAAAATCTGAAAAAATTCTTTACAAATGTGTCGCTACACATATGTATCACTAAAGAACATTCCTGAAAGCTTAAGTAAAAAATTAAAAATTTTAAGTTAAAACTACTTGCTGCAAAGACTGGATATGGATGTTTGATTGTTTTTTAAAAAACATTAAATCGATCTACGAAAATTTTTCCAAAATTTGTTATACCGGGAAATATATGTACAGATTTGGCACGAGTAAATTTAAGCCATACGGGGTTATTCCTTACAAATACAGTTTGGACCAGCATTAACGGGCTTCATGTAACTCATGCCAGACATTTTTCTTTTTCAAATTTGAATATAAAGTAAAATTTATTATTTTAATGCAATATGAAAAATATTTATTTTTAAAGTTTTTTTTTAAATATTGTAAGTCTCTTCTCTTCCATTTATCGATTCTTAGGTAAGAAAAAATGAAAATAAAAAAACAAATCAACATTTTGAATAGCCACCCGATAAGGTTAACGCTCTTTTGTATTACCAAAAAGTGAAGATAACTATGTCGGGCTTACGACGTAATACCTTTTTAACCGAAAAGAAGGAGGTTATACAATTCGGCTGAGTGTTGCTTTTCGTTATATTTGTGCCCGCAGAACTCCGTCATTTCTGATCCGATTTTGAAAATTTTCGGTAATATGATAGATTATGCTCATAATCTTAACAATTAAAGGGTGTCCCCATACAACATACACAATTTTTACGTGTATTATGAACTCTAAGGGGAGATTCTGTAAAATTTAAAATGACTGCGTATTACTACAGCTCCCAAAAAAAAAAAACTATACAAAAATAAATCTAAAAATTAACGGGTGCCTCCATAATTTATGTAAATTTACTTATATGGGCCTCTCTTTTGAACCGTGATAGACAAACGCTTGCAAATTTGGACAGAATGTCGATTGCTATGAACATTATAGTAACAAGTTCATATTACAAATTATAAATTAAAGGCTGCGCCAATAGTTCATTAAATTTGATGTATATGGCCATGCTTTTGAACAGTTGTAGATAGACGCTTGAAATTTACAACCGAAGCTGTATTGCTTAGTCCGCTATAACAACAAGTATAAAATTTGGATTTGGAAATTTAAGGGTGTTCCAATAGTTGATATAATTTCAATTATGTGATTAAACTTTTAAACCGTTATATACAGAACGTTGAAACTTAAAAGGGACCTGTATTGCTAAATCCGCTATATCAACGAGTTTTTAATTTGAATTTAGAAATTAAAAGGTGTCCCATAATTGATGAAGATTTACTTATATGAGCCTATCTCTTGAACCGTTATGGATAAACGCTTGTAAATTAGACGCAAGGTCGATTGCTATGGCCGTTATGGTAACAGCTGATAATATTTAAAATTATTAATTAAAGGGTGCACCAATAGTTCATTTAATTTGGTTTATGGCAATACTTTTACACAGTTGTAGACAGTCGATTGAAATTTACAAAGAACCTGTATTAATAACTCCTCTATAACAGCAAGTATAAAATTAGGATTTGGAAATAAACGGGTGTCCCAATAGTTGATACAATATGGTGTATGTGGCCGGACTTTTGAACCGTTATAGACAGACATCTAAAATTTACAAGGGACATGTTTTGTAACTCTGCTATAATAACAAGAATTTAGAAAGTAATGGGTGTTCCCAAAATGAATGTTATTTGTCCTATATGGTTGCATTTTTTTTGGTATAATAAGAAGTATAAAAATGTTATATTAAAAATTAAATAATTGATATAATCTAATATATATATAGGTAAACTGTTGAACCGTTACAGACAGACGGTTGAAATTTACACAGAAACTGATTGCTAAATCTACTACAACAGCAAGTATATAATTTGAATTTTGAAATTAAAGAGTGATCCTATAGTTGCTGTAATTTGATGTATATTTCCAAACTAGTGAACAGTTGAAAAAGTATAAAGTTTGGAGATATAAGTGTGTCCCAATAGTTAATGTAACCTAATTTATCTGGCCGTACACTTGAGCTGTTATAGTCAGACAGATGAAATCTGTTTTGAAGTCGGTTTTTTTTCGCAAGAATTATGTTATCAAACATTTACAAATACGCGACATATTTGTCATTTTTTTCCTATTTGGGACAAATTTTTCGCTATTTAAGAACAGGGGGATTATTCTGAATTGCGATGCGAAAATCAATGCGATGCGCAAATGAAATGCGATGCGAAAGAAAATTGGTATTCTGTTAGACTTTCGCAATTGCATTCGCAATTTATTTCAAATCGTTGGCAACGCTGCTCAAATAAACATCAGTATCAACAAACGTCAAATTAAAAATAAATAAATTTTTTGTGCTTCGCTGTGAAAATTGTTTCTAAAATTTATTTAATAGGTCCAAACCTATTAAAATTTAAGTCAAATATTTTTGAATTTCTCTAATAGGTGGTCCATTAATATTTAGTTCTTTAGTTAAAGTTTGCCACAAAGTATTTGCAGACTAACGTGCATTTGAGTTTTTAAATGGCCTCTTGCTGTGCTTATTCATAAATTCTATTTTTATTTAAAGTTGACGCGGTTTGTTGGTCTTACTGCTTACTTCCCTGAATTAAATAATAAATATATGATGAATACATAAATAAAATATTGTTTTTTACTTACATGTTTGTACTTTGCGAATGCTACTTTGTTGTCGAATAAATTTTGCGAATTTGACATGTGTTTTCGCAATTTAGAATACCGATTTACCACCTTTTCGCATTTGAAATGCGATTAAAATAGAACTTTGCGAATATCGCAATACAGAATAGCAATTGTTCGCATTTATGTATTTTCGCATCGCATTGACTTTCGCATCGCAATTCAGAATAAGCCTCCAGAACTTAATTAAGCCGACAATTGACTCTGAAACATTTTAATAAGTTATAAAGAAGTTTCTACGAGGGCTGCTCTATATATTTCTGCCTAATAGTGAAAATGCGAATGTTTATAATCAAAAATGGTTTTATTGTTTTTCAAAGTATTCTCCAGCATGATTCATACACTTTTGCATGCGCTCAAACCAGTTGTCGAAGCACTTTTTCCACTCCGATTGAGAAACCTCCTAAACATGATTTTTGCACACTTCAACAGCTTCTTCTGGCGACGAAAATCGTTGACCACGCATTTTTTTCTTGATGTGCGGAAACAAGAAGAAGTCATTAGGTGCCAAGTCAGGGCTGTACGGCGGATGACCCATTAATTCGACGTTTTGGCCGGTCAAAAACGCTCTCGTTTGAGCCGATATGTGAGAGCTCGCATTGTCATGGTGAACAATGATTCGTCTTCTCTTGTTGGTTTTTCGAATTTCTCCGATGACTTCAGGCAAAAAAATTGTAGTGTACCACCCAGAAGTGACCGTCCTACGTTGCTCAAGCAGAACAGTCGCCACATGACCAGTTTTGCCGAAGAAACAGGCGACGATTTGCTTCGAAGTGCTTCTTCCACGAACAACTTTCGTTGGATTTTGCTCGTCTTTGAAGACCCACACGGTCGATTGTTGTTTCGTTTCGGGCTCATACGCATAGATTCATGATTCGTCACCTGTGACGATCTTTTAAACGTCTTTTGAAGCACCGCAATCGTATTTTTGCAACATTTCTTTGCACCAATCGACACGAGCCTTTTTTTGAGCGACTTTCAAATTGTGCGGGATCCAACGAGAACAAACCTTTTTTACTGCCAGGTGTTCATGCAGTATCGAATGTACGCTGATGGAAGAAATGTCCAAGGATGTCTCTATCTCTCGGTATGTTGCATGTCGATCTTGCATTATGAGTTCACGCACGGTATCAATGTTCTCTGGCACAACAGCCGTTTTTGGACGACCTTCACGAAATTCGTCTTTGAGCGAGCTTCGGCCACGATTAAATTCATTATACCAATTTTTCACAGTGCTATAGGATGCTGCTGCATCGCCATACAAAGATTTATGTTCATCAATGCACTCTTGTCGTGATAATCCACGTCGAAAGTTGTGAAAAATGATGGCACGAAAATGTTCACGAGTTAATTCCATTTTTTTCTACATTAATTTTTTCAAGTCACTGTTAATAACACAAATAATGAACGTACATCAAAACGTTTTGAGTACGATAATGCTTAAAAATGACAAACTTTCCAATGGAAATGTCAGATTGCACTTGGCAGCACTCAGTGTTGCCAGGCCAGAAATATATATAGCAGCCCTCGTAACGCCACAAACAAGGAGGAGACTGTGGAATACTTCCGATATCACTACACTGCACAGTGAGGCATAATCGAAATATTTTGGAAATGACACAGCCGTTTGTAAAGAGTTAGGCCGATTCATTCAAAATTTGACATGAGCAAGGCAGAGAAATATGTGAGCATGTTTATGTTTTAAAATGTTCCGATAGTCATCCTGTGTTATCACAAAGAACCTAAAGGTCTAAATGTAACATGCAAGAAGCCAAAAATACCTAACGTTAACCTACTGTTGACAAATTTGTTTTCAAAACATTGTGAAATTTATACGTTAGATTAATGAACAAAATGTTAATAAATTACCTTAATAAATTAAATTAAACATTATCTTTTTGAAAACTGATGGAACTGACTGAATAGATAAAAAAAAAACGAAAATAAAAATTCTGTCTTTATTTCCATTAAAAATAACCTGCACAAGTAAAAACATAGCAATATGAAGGGTAACTTTAGGTTCATGTAGCACTAGACTATGCGTGTAACATGACCAGTATACTAATCAAGGTAAAATAATACCGGCTTGATGTACGTTTTGCCGACTGGTAAAAACAAACTTTCCACAACCAGTAACTTTAATTTAGATTATTTTATTTTTTTTTTTTTTGTTTAACGCAAGTTTTGTTACGTTATTGAAAAGATTATAATGTTTCGTAATTTTATACACCCAATTATCTATTCCCTTATGTTTTGTTAGCATTTTCCTACAAGAAACCATTAATTTACAACAGCAAATTCCACTTATTCGAATATTACACTCTTCCTGTTTTGCAAAACAAGTTGCGCGTTAACAAGTATGAAAACATTTGGGTTTGTGTTTGCTTTTTTTTTAAACTATTTTTAGGCCAATGCAACCAATTGCGGAAGTGACTTGTGTCAAGTTGAAGGCTATTTTAACCAACATGTTAAATGTGTTGCATATTATAATCCTATTGACTGACACATTAGCACCGCACCAAAAATCAATCACTTTGCTAAAAAATTCTCTTGCGTAAGATCGGAAAGATTTAATATATGACGTAGTATAAAATATACAACTTTTGACCTTAAACATCAATTACGCATGCAAATAATTACTTGATATTTGAACGGGGATACAACGGGTAGAACTTGATGTACAGTATTTCAGTATTATTATAGAAGATTTAATGAAAAGAATGATTTTTTTATAGGAAAAATAAATATTTTACTATATTTTTCATAGGTTATATATATTTAAGAAACTGGCCTAGAGTAATATTTAAGCTTTTATAATTTGCATTGGGCTTTTAAAAGGGAAACACTCTCGATATCAGCAGGACTCTTACAAAAACAACAACTCAACTCGTTCAAAATGAAAACATTTGCTTTTATTGATAATTTTGTTTAAGTTTTAATTTTTCAAATGGATGTAAACAGCGAACCCAGAATGAAAATTTTGCGATATTTATAAAGATTTTTAATAAAATAAGCTTTGAAGATCTTTTTCCCAAAATTTATTTTTTTAATTAGGTGCTTGATTCCTAATATTAAAACTTTTTATTAAAATTTATTATACATACTTGCCCATGTGAAACAATTTTATTACCGCAGCTAATGGATAAATATGTAAAAATGATGACGATACAAAGTTTAATGCTACTGAATTAAAATTATTCATTGCCTTATTCTGTTGCATTTTACATTGAGTTCTGTTAACAAATTACCAAACGATTTGACTTTAACGCCACAACCTTAGAAAAGCTCTTGATATTGACCCGCAAAACGTTATTATCAAAAAAGTTTCTTCAGCAGCAGGTCAAATAAAACTTTTTCGAAATTTAATTGACAGTGAGATTCAAAATTTGGATGACTAATTTAGGGAACTCCGCCACATACACTTTAATAAATAATTAAAAAATTTAGAAAATGTTACAGTGTAACAGGGAAGGGTTTTGGCACACAATCTAAAAAAATTCTACATCGAATAGTTAATTAGTTTTGAAGTTTGCATTAAATTTGAAATGTCTCCCTTGTTCATCTGCAAACTTTGAACATTTATTTTAAAAAGTAGACTTAAATATAAGGAAGTACGCAAATAGATTAGCCAACGCCACATTAGAAGGTATTTTATACACTCAAGATTATTTGTTTTTTAACAAATCATTTGTTACAAATGTTCGTGCTATAATTCAAATATTGTATTTAATATTTTGAAAAATTTGAAACCTTTACAGTATTATAATTAGAAACGTGTGAAATATTTACAATTAGTAATAGAACTTTGATTACTTTCATAAAATAAGTCATTTCTTTACTTGTTGGCTTGTCCAAATTCTTTAGTTACAATTTTTGATTTTTATGATTGCTTGTTAATTATTATTAACATTTATATGCATATTTGTTTTAAAATTAACAAACAACACGTAATACGTGATACAGATTATCGCCAGTAACTGGCCGTGAGGCCCTAACTGACGGTAGTCGTACCACTGAGTGAAATACAATGCGTCGACTAGCGCCCTTCAAATTTGCAAATCTAAGACATTCTTAATTTGTAATAATATAAAAGAAAATTAAAATGACGAAAGACATATTCTTATTGTTTTCGTTACAATGTCTGTCTGTCACAGCCCTTTATCTCTGAAATCGTAATAGTTAGAATCTTCAAATTTTCACAGAACGACTATTACTGTAGTCGCTGTAACAGCAAATGCTGAATTTACACAGAATATGTACAAATATGTCCGCCACAACAGTAAGTGTGAATAGTAAGAGCATCAAAAAATAAAAGGTAAATATTTGAAATTTACATAGAGTGTGTGCCAACTACAATAAGTAAAACAAGTAAGATGTACACATACATAAATGGACATAAGGAATTCTTTTCTACCGTTAAGTTTTTCTGGTCAAAAAGAGCGGAAAATTGTAAGTTTTGCTTAGGGTTGTTGTCCCAGCTAAATGAAAAGGTTGTGGTTTTAGATCCTAGTATAATTAAGGCGAATAAGTAGTAAGAGGTGAATAAGTAATACACACAACCACCTGCAGGAGGAGTACAAACTAAAGTTAAAAAAAAGATATGAGAAAATTAGGTGCAGGGGTGGTGGTGCCTGCTGTGGGGACATGGGCCGATCTTTCTGATTTTCAATAACCAAATTTTAGGAACTATGTCTGATCGATTAGCGTATTTAAATTTTCTCATCATCATCTGCCTTGGCAAAGATGATTTTAACGCGAACAGGAACGACGGACGGATAGACGGACGTCGCTAATTCGATTTCGCTATGCATAAGAACTCCGAATATATATACTTTATGGGTTCGGAAATAGATAATATACCCTTTTCACCTGTGGTGAAAGATGTAAAAATATAATTAAAAATTAAAGGGTGTTCGTTTAGAAGATACAATTTCGACATACATGTGTATGTAAATTCTCTTGTCTTTTATACTTTAAATTTTCAACAACGACTATACATTATACCACCCATAAATACAAATGTGTTTTTTTACGCTACCCGCTCATTTTCTGTTATGTTGGTGTTAAATAATACAATGTGCATAAAAATTGTGCATATTCGTTTTAAAAATCATCTTAAAAAGGTGTTAAAGTTTCATGCGATTATTCGGTAAAATAATATCTTTAGTGACTAACTAACTGATTCGCCAACAGATACAAAGTGAATAATATCGATTTGTGTTCTTTCTTGGGTTTCAAGTTTCAAGAAAAATAGTGCAGACCTGCATCAAGTTTTGGTCATTTAGTCATAAAACGGAGAAAATATTGAAAAAATCTATTCACATAATAAATCTGCATAAAATTTTCTATCGCGTGATGAAAAGTATACTTGGGATTTTTTATTACCATTGAAATTTCATTAGCATTCTTTGAAAAAATGACAATGGAAAAAAATTTAACTACCATTTAATGCTAATGATTTAATTTTAATTATAATTCTTTTTAATAATAGCAATGAAATTCCAATGAAATCGTTTCATTACTAATTAAAATTGAATCAGAAATAATTGTTTCTATGAAACATAAATTTTTGATCGCAGAACCTTAAAACACCACGCATAAAATAAATAAATCTTAACACTATTGTACATAAATCTGTATTTAAAAATTTTAAGTTTTATCATTTTTAAATGAGCTAGGTGTAAAATTTGATTTTTGAGATTTGAAGTCACCTAAAAAACAACTAGCAGCTTTTATAATTTACACGAAAACAAAATTAGGTTCCAATAGTATCTCATTTTTCCTGAGAAAGTTAAATCATAAATATTTCACCAAATTTTTCTGATCCAAATGCCATTTTAAAATTCTGCTCTTCTATGCTTTAAGATGTATATTTAGTGACAAGGAGCATCTTGATTAATGGTAATGATTTTAAACTATTTAATCATTTGTCAATGGTAATGATTTTGTTTTTTAACTAATTATCAATGAAACCTTTTCATTAAAAGCATTACCATTAGTAAAAATAATGATAATGCTAAAAAATAATTAGCATTAGTTATCATTCAATGCCAATGAAATCGTCAATTAATTAGTCCATCTAATTAATTACTCCCATGTTTGGTACTTTAAGCCTTCATACTTCATGAGGAGCCACTCGAAGTTCATTTTTAAGGCAAGCTTTGAATTGGGCCACTAAAAAACGAAAACGGTCTCTCGTAGGCATTGTTGCCAGAAGTGCATTTTGCAGATTGTTGACAGAAGTGCATTTTTGCAGAGCCTCTCAAATTGCCAAAAACCAGATTTGAAGATTTTTGGTCTAAAATCGAAGATTTTTTAAAATCTGTGCTGCAACTTCTATTACGTTCACTAATTTTTCTTGTTTTCTTTGAAAAACGTCCGCATACGAGTACATTTGTAAAATAATTTTTCTTCCTAAAAAAAGTTTTTAGAAATTAAAAAAATTAACATATTCCAAAATCGATTTTCAGTCATTTATAATAACTACAGGTCAACTCTTCATTTTCATAAAAATTAAATAAAAAACGAACTTTGAAATAAAAAATCCTTATAAATGACAGTTCGGGTCTGCATAGATTTTCAAATCTGTTTTTTGCTTGATAAAAGTAGTCCAATGCGACGCTTTTAGCTTAGACAAATTTATTTTTCACTATTTGGTCGACAATGACGTTGACTATAAAGAAAACATGGTTGGATTTGCAGCAGATGGAGCTGCTGTCGTGACAGCTAATATAATATTCGTCGTATGCATAACTCAAATTTTTATCTGCTGTGGAGACGCTAGCTAGACATGTATGAACCAATTTGATAAAATATAATTTTTTTCTATATTAAGCCCAAAAAGATTTAACACCCATCTCAATTGCGTTGGCTTTCCGTAGAGTCGGTTCTAAGTCGCTTATTAGAATTATGTGAGAGCTTAAAAATTTATTTTTCATTTGCTGTTAATACCAGTCAAATCGACAATGCAAAATTCATATTAAATAACCTAAATGATACGAATCATATATATTTAGCTTTTTAAAGTACATTCGTGGTATTATTAATAGTTTTAATAAAATGTTTCAAAGCGAAGAGATTCACATTTTATATAACTAGATGACAGAACTATTAAAAATTGAAATAAGTAACATAATAAAACAAAATTCAATAAAAATTACTGAAGTTTTTGCTGTAGATTACAAGAGCCCTTAAAATGTTCCTTATTATGAAAGCGCATATCTAGGCATTCATGCAGCTGAAATAGTTTTAAACACAAATCTTGACCAGTGATATATAAACAAATTAGTTGAATATTGTATACAATTTTATATATAATTATTCATTTCTATAATATAATGAAATGCACTGTAGATTTTGTAGATTTTTTCGCGAAATATTGTTGGATTTCGCAGATTTTACCCACTAAAGTTCTGGCAACACTGCTTTTAGGTTAAATGTTTGCATGAACAAAAAAAGTATACATAACTAAAACGTTAAAAACTTTTTATCTCAGGAGTTATAAATAAAGCCAGACATCTTTTTTACAGTTCGTAGGCCGGTTTTTACAACTAAATGGGTAGGGGCCTGGTCGTGTTGCAATTTAGAAACGTAATTTTTATGACTATCATAATTTTAATCCCCTAGATCACCGAAAGTGAGCGGGGAGTAGAAAAAAAACACTTTTGCGAATCCCATGTATTTCTTTGTTTTACAATACATGGTATGGAACCCTTCGCGTGTGATTCTAACTCTATATTTAAAGGAAGCAAGCACAAAGTCACTAAAGTCACCTAAAACCACAACTATCAGCTCTTATAATTTACACGAAAACAAAAAGAGGTTCTAATAGTATTTCACAAAATTGTTCTGATCTAAATGCCATTTGAAAATATTGCTCTACTATACTTTAAGATGTGTATTTAGTGTACAAAGACAAGGAACATCTTCATTAATGATAATGATTTTGTTTTTTAACTAATTATCAATGAAACCGTTTCATTAAATGCATTACCATTAGTAAAAATTATGATAATGCTAAAAAAATAATGAACATTATTTATCATTCAATGCCAATGAAATCGTCAATTAATCTATATAAGTAGTCTATCTAGTTAATCTATCTAATTAATTATTTCATGTATGTCAAATAGAGAATTTTTTTAATATATTGCACTTTGGCACAGAGTACTACGAGGGCTGCTATATATATTTCTGGCCTGGCAACACTGAGTGCTGCCAAGTGCAATCTAACATTTCCATTGGAAAGTTTGTCATTTTTAAGCATAATCGTACTCAAAACGTTTTGACGTACGACCATTATTTGTGTTGTTTACAGTGACTTGAAAAAATTAATATAGAAAAAAATGAAATTAACTCGTGAACATTTTCGTGCCATCATTTTTCACAATTTTCGACGTGGATTATCACGACAAGAGTGCATTGATGAACTTAAATCTTTGTATGGCGATGAAGCACCATCCTATAGCACTGTGAAAAATTGGTATAATGAATGTAATCGTGGCCGAAGCTCGCTTAAAGACGAATTCCGTGAAGGTCGTCCAAGAACGTGAACTCATAATGCAAGATCGACATGCGACATACCGAGAGATAGAGACATCCTTGGACATTTCTTCCACCAGCATACATTCGATACTGCATGAACACCTGGCCGTAAAAAAGGTTTGTTCTCGTTGGATCCCGCACAATTTGAAAATCGCTCAAAAAAGGCTCGTGTCGATTGGTGCAAAGAAATGTTGTAAAAATACGATTGCGGTGCTTCAAAAGACGTTTATAAGATCATGGATCTATGCGTATGAGCCCGAAACGAAACAACAATCGACCGTGTGGGTCTTCAAAGACGAGCAAAATCCAACGAAAGTTGTTCGTGGAAGAAGCACTTCGAAGCAAATGGTCGCCTGTTTCTTCGGCAAAACTGGTCATGTGGCGACTGTTCCGCTTGAACGACGGTCACTTCTGAGTGGTACACTACAATTTGTTTGCCTGAAGTCATCGGAGAAATTCGAAAAACCAACAAGAGAAGACGAACCATTGTTCACCATGACAATGCGAGCTCTCACACATCGGCTCAAACCAGAGCGTTTTTGACCGGCCAAAACGTCGAATTAATGGGTCATCCGCCGTACAGCCCTGACTTGGCACCTAATGACTTCTTCTTGTTTCCGCATATCAAGAAAAAAATGCATGGTCAACGATTTTCGTCGCCAGAAGAAGCTGTTGAAGTGTTCAAAAACCATGTTTTAGAGGTGTCTCAATCGGAGTGGAAAAAGTGCTTCGACAACTGGTTTGAGCGCATGCAAAAGTGTATAAATCATGCTGGAGAATACTTTGAAAAACAATAAAACCATTTTTGATTATAAATATTCGCATTTTCACTATTAGGCCAGAAATATATAGAGCAGCCCTTGTACTTTGAGTAACAAATAAAAATAAAATAACAATTTTTTTATTTTATATAATAATGAGTAAGCATATCATTTGGTATCCCTAAAAGTCCGGTCAAATAAGTCAAATATTTGACCAAAAAGTGTAACTAATAATTTTACAAATAATTATTCAATAATTTCTGACACGTATCATTACGAATACAATAAATGTTACAATTTAACTTTTATTTTCAGTAGGATTTTATATTTTGTAAAAAGTATTTTAGAAGAACAACAACTTTTTCCATAACTTAGTGGTAACTAGTCTTTTTGACTAGTCTGACCATACTTTAATGTGCTGTTTCCATATTACGGGCGATCAACACGTCTAGAAAATTTATATGAAAATAACTCAAAAAACTGAGTGCTTTTCATACAAATTTTTTAGACGTGTTGATCGCCCGTAATATGGAAACAGCACATAAGTCTTTTCTAAAGTTTAAGGTATAATTCCTATATTTTTTCTATTATAAAAAAAACCTAAAAAATATTAAAAATTGGATTAATTTTATGACTATTTCAATTACTAACAAACTATTAGGAATTATCTTTTTATGAAAAACAATTGCTAGTAATTTTCAACTTAATTTTATGTAAATATTAATAAAAGTATTTAATAAGGAAAACATTTGGAAAAGTCAATATCAATAAAGACAGGAAAAATATTTTATTTTTATAACATGAGAAAAACTATAACTAACAAATAACTTTTTCGCTATTTTACGTGTTAAGAGTTTATATTGCAGTGTTATTTTTGTTTTTTTTTTTTTTTTGACACATTTTATGAAATTTATTTTTTCATTCAATTTTACTGTAAACGAGATTTTAGAATTTGCAGCTTTAGATGAAAGACTAATTTCATGAAACTGTGGTTTTTTAGAATGAAATTAAATTTTTAGTGAAGCTTCCTTTTCCGTACAATAAAAATTATCTAAAAATTTCCTTTTTTCGGGCGTTCGGATTTTCTGTTGTTTTTCCTATATGTTAGACATTCTTTTGGAAATTTCGAATTTATATAAGATTTTAATGATAATGTTTTTGTTTATATAAATTCATTTTTCAACAGACTTCAAAAAAGGAGGTTATCAAAACCTTGTCATTTCTAAACCGATTTTGAAATTCATTCTATATTTGAAAGCTATGCTTACAGATTGGTCCCTTTTTAAAAACAGTTCATAAATTTAAAAATTGAAGTGTGTCCCATACACCGTAAAGGCCACGTAAAGCAAATTGTCCTATACAAGCCGATCTTTTAAACCGTTATATAAAAGCTCTAAAAAATTATACAAAGGGTGTTACAATAGTTAAGGTAATTAGACGACGATTGAAATTAAAAAAAAAACTGCATTTCTTAGTCCACAGCAAGTAAAAAACTTGAATTAGAAATTAAAGGGTGTCGCTCTAGTTGATGTAATGTAATGTATATGGCCAAGCGTTTGAACTGTTATAGTCAGTTGGTTGAAATTTACTAAGAACCTTTATTAAAAAGTCCGCTATTAAGTCAACTGATATTTGACCGTTTATTTTGAAACGGATTCTGTTTCAGAGGTATTAAAAGTACTGAGACTAAATCTTAAAAAGACTTACACACACTTTTTATCTTGGCATAATTATTTCTTCCGCAATAAAAACTTCAGTCAATTTTAATTTTTTAATTGTTTATTTTTTGTTTGTTTAAATTGTTGAATTCCAAAATATTTTTTTTTGTTTTGTTGTACGACATTAAAAAAAACTCCTGCATAATTCTGTCTTTAAGTAACATGATTTTAAATTTGTCTGTTTTGAAGTCGTTTTTTTTTTAAGAATTATTTGTTGATTTTTGGTTGCTTATTTTAGGAAATTCGCAAACAAAAATGTCTGAATCTTTGGAAGATTTAAAAAAGAATTTTCGAATCTACGATTGCAGCAGTGTGGTGCTTGTTGTAAACTATACTCAGTGTTGTCATCAACACCTTCTGGCTGTTTCATTTCCTTAAGTTGTTTGTAGAGAAACGCCTAACGTTCTAACGTTATAACTTTTAACTTTTACTTCTTTAATAAAGTTCTTTACATTTAGTAAGTCTTCTAGGTGTAATCAACTTTTAATGCCCCGTAACTCACAGTAGCTAGAGCGATCATATCAAGTGAGAGTTATGCGGTCGTTAATTGTTAATTACCATTAACATTAAGACACTTAAAAAATACGCTACCCAACAAAAAAATTTATAGAATTATATGCTCAAATAAACTTGTATTGAATTAATTTCTTATTAATGAAATGGGACAACGGGATATGTAATTATTTTCATATTCTTATATTCTATTGTATTTATTGTGGATAATAATGTTAGGTTAATGTGTGGAATCCTCTAATTTATTTATTAGCCAACTAGGCCTACAAAGCACAAATAAAGGAAAATAATAAAAATTAAATTAAATTTAAAAAATATCTAAAATAAAAATATTAACAAAGACCTTTAAAACGATAAGTTATACATCATACTAACAATTGGGGTTTATTTATTTAAAATCCAGAAATATTATATAATAATTTCTTTAAATAACACTCATTAATCATTTATTTTAAAATGAAAAATGTCTTGTGAACAATTAACGAAATAATTCGACATAATTTCCTTATTTTATTTTTCCTCCGGAAAGTAAAACTTGATGACAAACCTCAATATTTGATAAAGTTTCATTGAACTTTTTTAAACAGCGGTTATTTGCGAGATTTAAAAACAAAAATGTTATTAATTTCATAAACTTGTACATCTATCAATTTGTGTGAGCATGTTCCATTTTAAACACGTGAAACAAATCTTTTATCAATTTAACAGAAAAATATTTATAAATACATCTACACTTACATATGTTAAAATATTTTTAATAAAAAGCGTTTTCTGTTGGCAGATTTTAATCTTGCAATACCCATATTTATTATTCCATTAGCTTATAAAAATAAATCAATAAGTTAAAATCAATAAATAAATGCATTAACTGGGCTACACATAGTTGTGATATGTATTTAATCGTTAAGAAAGTAGTAGGAGTAGTAATAGCAGAACTAAATGCAGTTTTTGGATCGCTTTATCATTTTCAGCATTTTTTCATCTATCTATTTTACATTAAACATTATGAAAAGTTAAATTATTATTTTAATACTTGCTTACTTACTTTAATAGAGAGGTACAGAATACTTCTCTGATTCATGCCAACCGGAGAAGTAAAAGTAAAATTTACATCTGTATTATGAAAAGTTATGCTCTGCTATTCAAGTGTTTAAATATACTGTGATATTTTAGTGTACTGTGATATTAACTTTAAGGACAGTGGTGTGCTATTATGTTTATGTTATTTTATTTGATGTTTAAATTTTGTTTATATTTTAAAAAATTATTTGTCGTTTTAAATGTTAAATATATTGACTAATTTTTGTTGTGTTAAAATTAAAATATTATAAAAAATAAAATTTTCCTGATGAAGTTGGGATTATCCAACGAAACGTCGGAATAAATAAATAGAATTTTTTATTTTCAAAAATTGACCTTGAAAGCCTGAAAGTTCAAAAAGAACTTAAAGAACAGAAATTAAATAAAACGAAAAAGGTCAGAAAAAAACTAAATATAAAATTAAAACATGTTTATAGTTTCTTTATAATTCATTTACTATCGCTTTCCAACGAAAAATTTACCGGCACATTTGACCGAGCTGTAATGATATCTAATCAAAGAAACATAATTTTGTATTATTTGCCAACATATTAGTGTCAATTTTAAGGCCTTTATAATTCCAAAATATTGAACCGATACAAGTAAAAATTACTTTTGCAAATATATTTTTTAAAGGTTAATTTTTTTACCGAAATCGATTGTAGAACGTGAGCGTAAATGGAAAAGCAGAAAATCGTTTTTCCTACTAAATTATAAAATAAAAAGCAAAAACTATGTTTTCTGCATAAAATATAAATTATCAATAATAAGACAAAATTTGAAAAGGGATTAAAATTATTTAAAATTTATTTGATACAAAGAAAAAACCATCTATTTTCTCGGGGCTTACTCTGTATTCCGATTCGAAAGAAAACACGTTCGAAACACAACAAATACAGAGAAACTGTTCAGTTATGTATTGCCACAGTCGATTTCAAAAGGTTGAATATAACTAAAAACGACAATATGCTTTCGGATACTAACAAAAAGAAAACAAAAACCTGGAACAACATTCACATCGGCTTAAAAAATTATATTAAAGTTAACAGTTTCGTCAAAGGAAATGTAAAAAATGTGGAATCCATCCACAAAATCGGGAGAGTCGCTGTTAACGGATAAGAATTCAAAGTGCTTATGATAAAAACAGTTTCTTACGAAACAATCATTTATTTAAAAACCTGCATAAAACTCTAGGATAGGTTAGGTAGGCAGCTGTGTTTCCACAGCCTACTTGGGTCCATTAATTGGAAAAATCGCAACAAAAAAAAATCAAAAATAAAATACAGATTACATACTGTTTGGGTTGTTATTTCGGCTGCTACGATTGAAAATCGTAAAAGGTAAGTGATATATTTTTTGTAAACTGAAATGACATTTGATTTGGAAAACACGAATTTTTCAGAGAATGGTCACATGTTGAAACGCAATCAAAATTTATCGATTAGTTAGTTCATAATACTGAATGGAAATGAGTTCGATCGTAATTTAAAATTGATCTTTTGTGCAAACAACCCGTTTTCTTTTTGAACAATTTAATCGCCGGTTAAGGAAATCAAAGGGTTAAGTTTCGGAAGAAGCACTACAACGTTGGCCTAAAACCTCTAAATATGTCATAAATTTGCAAGTTCATAAACAAAGTTCCAAAACAAATCTCAATTTTATTGGTGATGCAGAAAGTCAATAATTTAGAATATAAAACACAATTTTAAAAAATTTTGCATTTTAGGAAGTGTGAGAATGCAGCACGGATAACGGCAAAATTCTACATACATATCGGCCAAAACCTAAGCACCCCCTCAATACACTTTTTTTAATGATAATTTCTTTAAGAAAACAAAGTTTTATTTTCTTTATTTATTTATATCTTTATTATTGAAAAATACAAACTTAAGTAATTTAGAATTTAATTGGAAACTTGTCCCCTTTTTGTTATGTAAAGAGAAGTATGTCCATTAATAGAACTTTGTATTATTGTAACATTTTTACAACACAATGGTCAATGCAGATAAATTGGCGTCATAAGCTAGCTGCTTGCATTTATTTTTTCTCCAAAATAAGAAGAAAAAAACATGAAAAAATCAGAAACGGTTCAAAATTTTTAACAACGTTTAATCGATCAATTAGCGAAAATCGATTGTTGGCTTCCCCTGCCACACACTAGTTCATAGGTACATAGACGTGGATTTTTCTGTATCCCGATCCTCCGATGTACTAACACAATTACGGTGGGATGGTTCAACAAATGTAACAGAAATAGAGCATTTCAAACTCTTGATTTTATGCACCGCAACCGGTATCTACTTTAAGTTGTATTAACTCCTTTGTATAGAAAATTTGCAAAAAAAAAAATTTTAAATGTCGTAGAAATAAAAACCACAAAAAACCCGTTACGAGACAGTTAATCGAGAATATTAACCAACATGAGAAAGTGGCAAACTCTTTTGAAGGCAAAAAAAGTAAAAAGAGGTGTGAAGAACACCTTTCTTACAGGGAAATAAAAAAGTTTCTCAACCCAAAACTATTTTAATCCAGTATTATCTTGAGTATATCTGGTTAATAACAGAAAAACACTAAACTTAATAGAAAATAAAGAATTATTTTTGAGACAAACAACGATGGTATTAAATTTTTGTAAATAATTTAGGTACTTTCCAGATTAATTATGAAATGTTTGCTTTTCAACAAATTTTTTTTGTTTGCCTACATACTCTTGGTCTACAAAGAAAAGAACTTACCTCACTTGGTGACATTGATGACATTGTTGTTCTTATCCTTCTTAAAATTTTAAACACTATTATATTAAGGCTATAAAAGAATAAATTCAGGATTTAAAATATTTAAAACTGAATCACTTAAATATATAGATTTTAATTTTTAATTATATCATTTATTTTTAAACTTCTTTCGTATTTCTAGTTTTTGGTAATTGTTGACATATTCCACAATAAAATTTTCTATTGACGTTTTTCCTGCTGTAGAAAATGTTTTTTATTATTATTTGTTTTGCTTTGTCGTCCGTTGACAGCAAAAGAAATTTGTTTAATACAAAAATGTAGCCGGTGAAGCGTTTTAAATTTATTAGCGATTTTATTCTTTGTAAATTTTATAACAATGTAATGACAAAATGTTCTTCAGTTTATAGTAGGTTGTAATCATCGAGTATGCTTAGTGGTTGTAAGGGCCAGTTTTTGACTTTGTATTTCAATGTCATTTATATTTAAGTTCTATTTAAGTACAAAATTCAGTTTTTCAATGCATACTTAAATGAAACTTGTGCATTTAAAGTCCATTTAAATAATACAGTTTTACCATATGGTTATGGCATTTTTTGTTGTGTTTGCGCAAAACTAAACAAAAGTCAACAAACATTTTAGACATTGATAAAACAATATTTTATTTTTTGCACACATTTCTTAATGAAAATAGTAATTAAAAAGTTAAATTAATAAATAAAATAAGTTTGTGTGCTGAATGCATGAGTATCGGAGGAATTATTTATATATTCCAAACATTTTTAACAAAATCTGCAATTCACTGTGTTTGTTAGCAGCTGTTTTTCATAAACTATTGATAATTATTTTGATATTTTGTAATGATGCCATATTTTTATCATAGTTAAATAAGAAGGATTAAAGATGACTGAAAAACTGAATTTGTATTTAAATACAGCTTAAATGCAAATTAACTAAATGAGTATTTAAATATGGAATCAAAAACTGGCCATAATTGCACAAAAATTATCCTATTTAATTATATATATATATAAATGTGTTTTTGATAACATTCTAAAGAAAGCTTATTTTTTGTAAGAAATGCCTTAAGCTGAAAGTCCATACCACGCGTTCTATGCGTACACGCGTTATACGCGTCTGTCAAAAAAGTAGAATTAATGTGAATATATGTGACAAGTTACACAGCACAAAGCGTAGAAAGCATGAACGCGTAGAACGCAAGAAGTTTGTTTAGTTTCTACTTTTCTACGCTTCTCAAGCGTCATGAAAAAATGTCAGCTGTTTTTGATATCTAAGGATGGTAAATTATATTTTATTATCTATGGTATCGATAAATATTGTTGATTTAATGATTACTTTTTTCTGTTTTTTTTGTTTTAAAAAGACTTTTTAATAAAAAAAACTATTTTTTAGTAAAGTTTAGCACTAAATTCAGAAAAAAATACGTAAATATTAATAATTTACAACAACTCTTTCATCAATAAAACTAATGTTTTTGCTATCGATTACTTTTATGTACTTAGTTTCATCCCTAATGAATATATTTAATTTAAGAAGTTTTTAATACAAATGCAAAAACCGTTCCCTTTTCTTCTGAAGATTTTCATAGGTCCCTGTTACACAAAATATTATGTGCATAAACTCAATATATGCTATAAATTCTTTAAACATTACACTTTCCATTTTTCCAAAAATGATATCTTTAGATAAAAATATTTACACCACAGCTGATCAAAACAAAAACTTGGCGCATAAAAAGCGTTGCATGTTACTTGACGCTTAATAAGCGTAGAAAGCATAAAAAGTATGAAAAGCGTGTACGCATAGAACGCGTTGTATGGACTTTCAGATTTATGGTTACGTATATGTACTGATGTGTCTTAATACTGAACGTGGAACATCAATTCACCGGCGAAGTGCAATATACGCTTTTATACCCTTTATCATACAACGCCTTGTGAGAAAGGGTATATTTAAGTTTGTCATTCCGTTTGTAATTTCTACAAATCCATATCCGACCACATGAAGTGTACATATTCTGAGTTCTAATGCATAGCGAAGTCGATTAAGCGACGTTTGCGTTAAAATCAACTTTGCACTAGATAAGCTAGAGAAATTATTAATACGCAAATCGATTAGACATTATTTTGCAAATTTTGCTATTAAAAATCAGCAAGATCTGTCAATATAATGTGTCTTTTTTTTAACTTTCGTTTTCACTCCTGCACATGATTATCTTAATTTTGTAGTACATAGTGAATATACATATATTATATGGCTAAGGTTATACTTATACGGTTAAGGTTTTATAAGAACTAAAATTGTTACCAGAGCTTCACGCAGCGTTGCCAAAATGATGATTTTATCATATTTTTGATGATTTTTGAACCAAAATATGATTTGATGATTTTTTTTCTTAAATTATGATTTCTAATTTATAAAAACTATGATTTTTGTATTTGAAGTGTGTAGTCCTTTTGTTGTAATTGTACTACATAGTGAAGTTAAGTTTTGCATCAGCTTGTTGTGAACAAAACAAAATTTTTCAAAGCTCATCCTGTCAAATACACAGAATGTATGAGGAAATTTAAGACAATTTTATACAAATAGAATATGTGAACATGACTCTCAATAACGACCTTGACTTTTTGAAAACAAAACTCTGTTTCTACACAACGAAGAAGTCTATCTGGGTGTTTTTGTTAAAGAAAAAAATTTTTAGCTCAAAGCTCACTGCAAATGAAAAAAATGAATTTATTGAAAATTGTGTGGCATTTCACATTGAGTTATGTAAACAAATATTAAAACGATTTGATTTTAACGATACGTTTTTAAAAGAGCTCTCATGGTTGACCCTTTAAAAATTATAAATAGAAAAATTTATTCTCTAACAGGCTTAATACTAGATAACGACTGTAGATAATCTTAGCTGTAAGGAATTTTGGTCAAAAGTTTTAAAAATAACTCGTGCTGACAACGTTCCAGCTTTTCCGGTGTTGTCAAAATTTGTTCAAAACTTAATAAGTCATCCCATTTCTTCAGCAAATGTCGAACGAATATTCTCAAAAGTCAATTTAAATAAAACTAAATATAGAAATAGATTAGACAACAGCATTCTCGAAGGTATCTTGTCCGCAAAACATTTCTTAGCAATATGAAACTGTTCCTGCTATAATTTAAAAATTAACCAAGATATTAAGAATATGAAACCATGTATATATTATAGTAAAAGTTCTTCGTAAAACTTCGTACACTCTTAACAGTAATAATTTAAATATATATATACAATGTATGTTAATACTTATATGTATTTCAATTATAATTTTTAAATAAAATTTTTTTATTAACAAAATAATGATTTTTTTCCATAAAATATGATTTTTTTTTCTGCGTACGATGATTTTCTTCTCAAAGCTTCTGGCAACGCTGGCTTCACGTACTCGAAAAAGTTACAAGGAGAGAATAAAAAAAGAGAGAAAAAACTGTTGCAAGCAGCGTTGCCAAAATGATGATTTTATCATATTTTTGATGATTTTTGACCCAAAATATGATTTGATGATTTTTTTTCTTAAATTATGATTTCTATTTTATAAAAACTATGATTTTTTTATTTCAAATGTGTAGTACTTTCATTGTAATTGTACTACATAGTGAAGTTAAGTTTTGTATCAGCTAGTAGTAAACAAAACAAAATATTTCAAAGCTTATCCTGTCAAATACATAGAATGTATAAGGAACTGCAACGCGTTTACTTAAAAATTTTAGACAATTTTATACAAACAGAATATATGAACATGAGTCTCAATATTGACCTTAATTTTGAAAACAAAATTCTATTTCTAATAAGGAAGAAGTCTATCTGGGTGTTTTTGTTAAACAAAAGATTTCTAGCTGAAAGCTCCCTGCAAATGAAAAAAATGAATGTATTAAAAATTGTGTGGCATTTTACATTGAGTTATGTAAACAAATATTAAACCGATTTGATTTTAACTCATGTCTTGAACCTTTGAAAATTATAAATAGAAAAATTAATTCTCTGACAGGCTTAATACACAATTTTCCAAATTTAGTTAGTGAAAAAAATATTTAAAATAAAGATAACGACTCTAGATAAACTTAGCTATGAGGGTTTTTGGTCAAAAGATAAAAAAACTCGTGCTGACAATATTCCAGCTTTTCCGGTGTTGTCAAAATTATAAGTCTTCCCATTTCTTCAGCAAATGTCGAACGAGTATTTTCAACAGTCAATTTCTTAGCAATAAGAAACTGTTCCTGCTATAATTTAAAATTAACCAAGAAATTAAAAATATGAAATTCTGTATGTTAATATATGTATTTTAATTATAATTTTTAAATAAAATTTTGTATTGAAAAAATGATGATTTTTTTCCGTAAAATATGATTTTTTTTTCTCCATATGATGATTTTCTACTCAAAGCTTCTGGCAACGCTGGTTGCAAGCTTTGGCTAGTAAAATTTTTACTTTTAGAAGAATGTAATGCCACAGATTAAATTATTATTATTATTATAGTTATTATCTGTGGTAATGCTGGATTTTCTGGATCGATAAAAATGTAAAATATTTTATTTATTTTAGAGTAATATTTAATTTTTATTCTTTGTGGTGATAACAGTTTGATGGCTTATACCGGTCTATTGTTAAATACATACGTACATTTTTTTACTCTGGTACATTTACTTTAAAATCATTCCCAAAGCCAATGTGCACTTTTTAACAGTAGAGCGTTCATTTTCTTTCTACATTTGGGAGAATAATTTTAAAGATTTCTGATTTTGCTAGTAAAGTTACTGAACAGACCTAAAATTCGGCATAACCGAATATAGCACTCTTACTTGTTGATATTGGAAATGAGTTGTTTTTATACCCTTGCGCTGGTGGATTTCATTGAAAGCGAAAACGATCGGTGCAGGGTAGCTGAGGGCTGCCCCGTTGGATAAAGAGACGCTGTTAGTCACTAAGGTGGGAAGGGTTGGGAATTTTTTTATTTCGTGCTCATCATGAATCCGTCTGTCATTGATATCCCTGACAGCACGGCCTGCATGGAGCAGTACATCTAGGCCTCTCCATCCCAAGGTGCCCACCCATCGTAAAAGTTCAATAATGTATAACTATGATAAGTAAACAGAAATGTTCTAAATGTATATTTATGAAGATTTAAAAAGAGCTTTTAATCAAAACAGAAATAATGAAACAATAATCAATTTAGAAAGCTGAATAGTATTTAAAAACGTTCAAAAAAAGATATCTTCGAAAATATGACTAATTCCCAAATCATTTCCAAGCATGAAAAAACAATTTGTTTTAGAGCTTTGACGGGACTAGATCAAGTTTGTCTTTTTTTTACAAACAAAGCCATTAGCACTTATGAATAGTTTAGTTAAATGAAATATTGAAAAGTGTTCAAAAGAAGGCGCCAATTAAAACAAAGCATTACTTAATTCTGTCGCGAATGTTTTATCCAGCATTCTAATTATTATATTCTAACTAATAAATTTTCATTTAATTCTCAAAACTTGCAGGTTCATAAATAAAATACCGGTTGACAATAATACATACAATATTTCTGTGCGAGATTGTATGAACACTTTTATGGTCTTGAATTTCCTGAAAGCGGAATAGAGATTTTTATATCTTTAAGTCTTAGCAAGGGAAAAAAGAGAATAATTACGTACATAAATCTTTTGTCTTTCTGATTTTTTTTAAATGTAATTACGGTCATTACAAAGTTTGTTTAAAGGTGTAGATTTCACACGAAAAGTTTTTACTTCAATTTAAAATATTTGTCTGTCTGAAGTTAAATAAAAACTTTTTCAAATATTTATATGCTGCAAGCAAATATAGAAACATAATAAAAGTTTTGTCTGTATCTTATGTTACTTATGTATTTAGCCGAATAGAAACAAAAAGGAAAAAAAAACTAAAATAAACTTGGTTCGTTGTATATAATTGTAAGTATTTGATAAAATTTATTTCTAAAAATGTGTGAAACTAATATACTGATTCAGACAGTTATTTATAGATTGCAGTACGGCCTAAAGTATAGTACATACAAGTATTTATTATATCAAGAAAAATTTGGAACTAAACAAAAAATAAAAAAAAATACTAATGGAGAATATATCTTAAGAACTCATTTAAAGTTTTAAGCAACACTATTGCTATAATTATTAAACAAAATGGGGTTTTGTGTGGATTTTGCTGGTCTGGTTATTAAAATTAAATTTTAACAAAATATGATGCTCCCAAACACAGCTAGTGCTGAAGGTCTTTTATTTAGAATATGTAATAATACAATAATTCTTGCAAAAAAACGACTTCAAAACAGATTTCAGGAGTTAGAGGCAAACTTGATTTCACAAAAAATAAATGAGTCAATCGATCAGATATAATGTCGAAAAAAATGCTATTGGAAATCAGCATTAACGGTCCATGTCCTTCGAGGCATCAGGCAAGTACCACGCTTACCTCTAATTTTTTCATGTCATTTGGAACAATAAAGTAACTCCAATAAAAAAATAAAAAAATATATATGTATGGGGCTCTGAAATTTCAAATTTTTTAAAATATCAGTATGGGTATCATTTTAAAGCTTTTGAAGAGATCTTTAAGGAAATACAAAAATTTTTAAAAAATGCTTAACCCATTAAGATTTATGTAAACTAATATATGTGCAGTAGCATTTTTTTATATTTTAATTCTCTGACACACTAATATCTGGTTTTTGATTGAAGTTACTTCACTAAACTTGATTTGCATGGATGGTAAAGGGTATACAAGATTCGGCATATCCGAATATAGCACTCTTACTTGTTATATGTAGCTTGATCTCTTAAATCAAAGGAGTTCGTATATAAAAATATTTTTATAATTTTAATAAACAGTGTAGGCATGCTTAGGTGCTTGGCGAAAATATACTAGGTGGTCGCAATGGCGAATTCATGATTTTCGCCGCGAACGTGAAATGTCAAACACCATATTAAAAAAATTTATAAACATTTTTTATGTATGGAGTTTGACATTTAGCGTTTACGGCAAAAGTGATAAATTCGCCATCGAGACCACCTGTATTATTTCGCCATGCTTAGGTGTCTAAAAAGCATGAAATTTTTCATGACACTAGATTCATGAAATTTTTGTTTTTTGGCAAGAGTTGTAGAGCAGCAAGCGCAGTAAACAATATGACATGGCTTAAATTTTTAAGGCGTGTTTTTATACCTATTTTTTGTAAGTTCGTTGTATACGTTTTGTTGTTTATGTGTTATTTAAAAAAACACGAACAACTACATATGTATATTTAGAATATAGAATTAAAATGCCTAATGACATTATGGCCCATGGCGAAATAATACAGTTGAACGCACGGCAAAAAGCTCATCAGCTGTATACCTTTTAGTTGTCAAGGAAAATTGTCAAAAATAAATTATTTGTTAAAAAAAATTAATTTAATTTGTTTTGATTTACACCAAGAACTTTCTATTTTCTGATTTGGAAAGACATTAAGGAATAATTTTACACAAAATTTCATACAAAAACTCGATTTTCGAATTTTCCGACTTTTTCGGAGGGGTTTTTCAAAATTTTCTGCCGTAAAGACCTTCCCGAAAATACGAATAACTGACTTTTACAGAAATCGGCATAGCCTAAAAATTTCGTTTACTATCTCTGATGTAACCAAAATAACATAAAACATTAGGTCTGTTGTAGATGCATAACAAATTAGTCCGAACTTTTGAGAGTAAAAAGGAAATTACTCATTGCGTGTGGCAAAGTTGTCCGAAATTGCTGGAAAGCAAAAAAAAAAAAAACACAATTGAACATCCTAAAACATAAATTCAAATACAACTGTTTTAAAACTCTGAAATGTTTCCTAAATTCGTCTTCTGTGTATTGAGACACCACATTTTCTAAATACTTATTGATGCTGTTTCTTTTTTTCTACTTCGAAAGCAGCAAGAACTTCAACAAAAATTACTCCCCATCAGAATCTTCAGCAATTAAGTCCAAAATGTAGTCTAGTTGTGTCCATGACTTCTTCCATGATCTATAAAAACATATTTTATTAAAGAAAGTGATAAATATCCACAAATATATGTACAAGTACTTACAACTACAGGTTATTTGAAAAATCTTCGATTCTACTTTTAAAGAATTTATGTATTAATTTAAAAATTATTTGATTTTCAAGTAAACAAAAAACAGCTGACAATTTCATTCTAGTCCGAACTTACCCAAAGAAAAAGTTCGTACAACTTTGTACAGGAAATTTTACTCTCTCAAAATTGTACAACAATTGTTATCTGGAACGCTTTTGGACAATTTGAACGAGTTCGGATTGTGTTATTATGCATCTGGAATAGACCTATTAGTCATAAAAAAATAACAGAAATATTTGAAGACTAATAAAATTTTCATGAAAATAACGTGCAATTAGCAAAAACTTGCGAACACTCATAAAGGCTTTTTTATCCCCTTCACCACAAACAGTGGAAAAAAGGGTATAATTGTAATTTTTACCGACTCTATAAAGTGTATATTTTATCTTAAAGATGAAATAACTTATCTGCGGTACATCTACTTTAATGAAGTAACTCCAATCCAAAAAATAAGAAAAAAACATAAGTACTGCAAATATATATTTTATATAAAATTTCATCGGTTCTTAAGGGGTTAAGTATTTTTGTATTTCCTTAAATATCTCTTCAAAAGCTTTAAATTGATACCCATATTGATATTTTAAAAATTTGAAAATCGGAAAATATGGGCGAGTGCCATTTTTTTCACTTGATATTTTTTTCTAATTTTTTAACTCTCTATCGCCTCATATTTTTGTTTTTTTTTATATTTTTATTGGAGTTACTTTATTGTTCCAAATGATATGGGCAAAAGAGGTAGGCGTGGTGTTTTGCCTGCTGCCTCGTACGCCATGAACCGATCTTGCTGATTTTCTATAGCACCTCTTTCGACACTATGTCTGATTGATTGACGTATTTAAATTTTCTCTAGCCGACCTAGTGCCTTGGCAAACTTGATTTCGACACTAACACGGACGCACATCGCTCAATCGACTTCGCTATGCATAAGAACTCAGAATATATATATTTTATGGTGTCGGAAATGGATATTGTAGAAATTACAAACGGAATGACAAACTTAGTTATACCCTCTTTTTTCACTTTTTGTGGTGAAGGGTATAAAAAGCAATACCACCATTGTAAACCGGCTCTCTACGACCTATTGTCCGTACACTGCTTCATAAGATGCTGAAATACAAACCACCGCAAGAAAACAGTATAAAATTCTCATGAATCAGCGCACCAAAACCGATCTTTATTTCCCTTTTTATCAATAATTTCCTAACTTACTCATTATACTTTTATTCCCAACACAAAGATTTAGGAAGTAAGTAGCAGAGCCGATAACGTAAGTGTATTTGATAAATACAACAAAACCTAAACGCAAAAATCAAATTAGAGGAACAGTGTTAGCTGACTGCAGACAATCGGCGTTCCAACGCTAACGCTGTCATGAACCATGCAATATCAGCAAAAAGGCTTTGCATTCAAAATAGCAGAGCCAAAATCTTAAGTGGAAGTGATGTTAACATCCCTACTCCAAGTATGGGGCTATTGGGCCAAAAGAGCACAAAAGTCATAGACGAAAAAAACTTATAAGCGAGCAAGGGTATTCCTTAAAGTAATTTAGCGCCATCTTCTACAACGGCGCAAGGCGCCAAACATCTGGCGACGAGTTATCCACCCACCCAAATAATGAGCCGGTAACTAAGCGACCGCATCACATTTAAGCTCTAATTGTAAATTCACTGTACAGTAAAATCGTTACAACAATGATTGCTTGTTAAATCCGGTGAAGCCAGCAAATTGCGTACAGGCACTTGTGCAGTATAATATAGGTAACTACGAAGCTGGCATGCTCACCAAAACTGGCATGCATTGTCGCGGTGATATTGATTATAATTGAGTTTCCTGCTATTACTTAAGTTTGTTAGTTTTCATCTCTTTATAAGGAGATTCATACAACTTATTCTATTTCGGCCCTAAATAAAATAGTAGTGTTATATTGTAATTTTTTAAAACTATAAATGTATTGAGAATGTAAAAACTTTTTAAGATTTAAAATTCTTAAAAAATAAAAAGTCATTCACTTAAAAAATATACTTATAATTTATTTTTTCCAACTAGGAAATCGCGAAGTAATTTCACGGCATATTTTGCCGTACCAGGAGCTGTGGTGACTCCGTAACCACCATGACCATAATTATGTACAACCCTAACAAAACGTCCGTTTGGACTGCGTATTATTTCAGATTCCACACGCACTACGCTGCGATGTGGTCTTAATCCTACTAGTTCACTAATAACCTTGGCGTTTTTTAAGCTGGGTAACATTTTGTTACAACGATCTTTAATGGCGATCGAATCATATTTGCAAACATCTGTGTTATAGCTTTCGAACTGACGACAGCCACCGAGAGTAACACTCTCGAAACCAGGTATAATGTATGTATCATAATCACCATAGAAGGCTGTCTTTATCCAGGGTGCACGAACCTTAACGACTTGTCCACGTATTGGTACCAATAATTGGTCATTGCAAAGTATCTTGGCACCTAACCCAGAACAATTTACAACAACGTCGTATTTATCGGAAAGTTGTATCAATGAGTCGACATGATGAAACTTTATTAAACCACCGGCCTCGTTAAATCTATAATAAGAATTAAATACAATAATTAATTACTTTTACGAATGACATACATATTAATATATGTATGTATGTATGTATATGCTAACCTTTTAGTAGCATAGGGAAGAAACAGACGACTTTCAGCTAAAACAGTGGTAAAGAACGAACCATATTTCCAGTCGCCAAGACAAAGTTTTAATTCCTCTTCAGTTGCTTGGCGATAGACAGGCAAAAGTTTTTCAATATAGTGGTTCTGTAAAAAGCATTAACATTATAACAGTATTCAGAAGTTAGTGTGAAAAATACTCAAAACAAAAAAGTCTTTGCTGAACATTTCCCAAATTAATATGTTTTTTTTTAGTTTTTCATACTCTTCACAACAAAAAGTGGAAAAAGGGTATACGAGGGCTGCTCTATATATTTCTGGCCTAATAGTGAAAATGTGAATATTTATAATCAAAAATGGTTTTATTGTTTTTCAAAGTATTCTCCAGCATGATTTATATACTTTTGCATGCGCTCAAACCAGTTGTCGAAGCACTTTTTCCACTCCGATTGAGACACCTCTAAAACATGGTTTTTGAACACTTCAACAGCTTCTTCTCGCGACGAAAATCGTTAACCACGCATTTTTTTCTTGATGTGCGGAAACAAGAATAATGACTTCTTCTGCCAAGTTAGGGCTGTATGGCGGATGACCCATTAATTCGACGTTCTGGCCGGTCAAAAACGATCTGGTTTGAGCAGATGTGTGAGTGCTCTCATTGTCATGGTGAACAGTGATTCGTCTTCTCTTGTTGATTTTTCGAATTTCTCCGATGACTTCAGGCAAACAAATTGTAGCTTAGCACTCAGAAGTGACCGTCCTACGTTGCTCAAGCGGAACAGTTGCCACATGACCAGTTTTGCCGAAGAAACAGGCGACCATTTGCTTCGAAGTGATTCTTCCACGAACAACTTTCGTTGGATTTTACTCGTCTTTGAAGACACACACGGTCGATTGTTGTTTCGTTTCGGGCTCATACGCATAGATCCATGATTCGTGACGATCTTATAAACGTCTTTTGAAGCACCGCAATCGCATTTTTGCAACATTTCTTTGCACCAATCGACACGAGCCTTTTTTTGAGCGACTTTCAAATTGTGCGGGATCCAACGAGAACAAAACTTTTTTACGGCCAGGTGTTCATGCAGTATCGAATGTATGCTGGTGGAAGAAATGTCCAAGGATGTCTCTATCTCTCGGTATGTCGCATGTCGATCTTGCATTATGAGTTCACGCACGGCATCAATGCTCTCTGGCACAACAGCCGTTTTTGGACGACCTTCACGGAATTCGTCTTTGAGCGAGCTTCGGCCACGATAAAATTCATTATACCAATTTTTCACAGTGCTATAGGATGGTGCTTCTTCGCCATACAAAGGTTTAAGTTCATCAATGCACTCTTGTGGTGATAATCCACGTCGAAAGTTGTAAAAATTATGATGGCACGAAAATGTTCACGAGTTAATTCCATTTTTTTCTATATTAATTTTTTCAATTCACTGTTAACAACACTAATAATGGTCGTACGTCAAAACGTTTTGAGTACGATTATGCTTAAAAACGACAAACTTTCCAATGGAAATGTCTGATTGCATTTGGCAGCACTCAGTGTTGCCAGGCCAGAAATATATATAGCAGCCCTCGTAACTAACATTCGGTTTGTAAATTCTACAATATCCATTCCCGACCTAATAAAGTATATATGTAGACTGATAGAAAAAATCATCGTTGGTTTGGTGACGCTATAACATCAAAATTTAAACATCAATGTTATGAAAGATGTCATCAATAAGGTATAAAATGGCATCAATGCAATGACAGACATCATCATAGAATTTTGTCATATTTTAGATGTCATCTAAGTTATGACTACAATGTCATCAACTTGATGCAATATTTCGTATACGATTATTTCTTAAAATATATATTTAAGAAAAAAGTAAATAGAGTTTTTATAATTCCAGTTAGCATTTTAATTGCAACTTGATTATTTTTTTTTCATAATGTTTATTTTTAAAAGCGTTTTTATGAATTTAAAAAATAAAATCACATTTATGTAAGTTCATCATCATTATTATGACCAAACAAATATATAACTAAATATGCACGGCCTTTTGAAAACAATGCTTAAAAAGCAAAAGCATGTATACAACGAAGATGATGACACCCCGTCGTTATATTGATGACACATAATTATGATTATAATCATCAAATTTTGCGCTAACGTAAAAAGTAGTGAGAGCAAACTGCTAAACACAGAGAATTTTCTCATATTCATAGGGAGTGATGTTAATATGTCATCAGATTGATGAACTTTTAGCATCATATTGTTGACACAATTTTTTATGTATATTTTATAACTTTTTATTTTAATTATAATATAACATAAAAATTACCGAAAATTATACCAACAGTATAAAAATTTAAGTTCTTAAGTTTTCTGTTTTGTGAAATATGTATATACATACATATTGTAAATAAAAATTATATGTATCTTTATTGTTAGAAAAACACATGGATTTGAAACTTTTATTGCTTCCGTATTACATCAATGATTGCTGCTTCGATGATATTCTGCCATTAAGTTTATATTATATATATATATATATATATATATATATATATATATATATATATATATATATATATATATATATATATATATATTGTATTGATGATATTTTTCATTAAATCAAGAAGTTTCGTCATTACATTGATGACATGCTTTAATTGAATACAAAAGTTTCGTCGTTGCATTAATGACATTTTTTCATTAAATCGAAATATTTCATCATTGCGCTAATGACATTTTTTATTCATTCGAAATATTTAGTCTTCGCATTGATGACATTCTTTCATTAAACCAAAAAGTTTCGTCATCATTTTGATGTCATTTTGTCATTTAATTGATATCGGTTTTTCATTCCGTTTACGTCAGCGTGTCATTGAATTGATGACAAAATTGTGATCCTTAGCATTGATGACAAAATTAGCAAATAATGACATGGTTGACATCACAACAATGACAAGTGTCACGGGGTCAAAAACGAAGACATTTGTCATTGAATTGATGTTAAATTACTTTAGCGTTATGATGATTTTTCTATCAGTGTATATTCTGAGTTCTTATGCATAGCGAAGTCGATTAAGTGATATCCGTCCGTGTTAGTGTTGAAATCAAGTTTTCCAAGGTCTAGTACCATAGAGAATAATTCTTCAAACAGCTGTTTTGCGTTTGTGTTTACAAAAAAATATTTCAAAATTAAGTTGAAAATGAAAATATTTTGGAAAATTTAAGAAATTGTAAGTAAATGTAAACTTTTAAAACGATAAAAAGTATTAAAAAGATAAATTTATTTTTGTGTATTTTAGGAACAACAGAAGCAAAATAAGATGTCTAATGAAATTGAATTGAATTGAAATTTTTTCTTTAATTTTCATTTACCGGCTGTTAATCTTAGTGTTGTAAATATTATGAGCAGGTACCTACTCGGTAATTTACACTAAGCAGGCAAATAATTCAATTAGTTTAAATATATATTTGCAAATAAATTTAAATTAACACATAATTTATTACATTGCTTTTCTACTGCTTCTGATATTTTATTTTGGATAAAGCTTTTTATTACAATGAAAATTGCTTAAATTTGTTTTCTTTAACAAATATATTTAACCCGTTTTTCGCCGGGTGTTTATTATTATATTTTGGAAACTATTGCAAAAGCGCAGCATTAACGTTAGACAATAACGAACAAAAATTCTCCTTTTCAACTCACATTTGTTTGCGTTTCTTATTAGTGTTTATTAAATAAATAGTTCTTCATAAAATCACATTATAAAATACTTAATATTATATAATTATAATAATAGTAATAACACAGAAGGTGTCAAAATAATAATTATCTATTAACGCATACTTATTCTACCACGCATTAAAACACCATTTTATGAAAAATTGCTTGGAAAATAAATAACAAAGTTGGAAATAAACATTTCTGCGACCTTATTCTGTCGTTATTTCCGACATTTGAAATAAAAATTCTAGGTGTAGGCAGGCTGTTATAACGTATAACCTAATTAAAAATAGATATTTTATTCATTAATTTTATTCAAAAGTAGTTAATCACCTTTATCGTATATAGCGTATGTCGACTACATCAGGTACTAGATTAAATAAAATTGCAAAACCTTTCATTATTCTATAAAAAGCAGTACTCGAAAAACGCCAGTCACGACAATGCTGAATATAAATGACCATAATCACATTATTTTTATAATATATATATATATGTATAATTTTTCCAAAAAATATAGGGGTAGTTATTGAGTACTCATATGTTCCTATACATTACAACACTATTTTAATTTGCAAATTTTAGCTAGTAAAGTGTTCATTTACTTTTTCACATTTTTGAGAGTAATTTTGAAAAATTTTTTGTTACTCTCTCGTTGCAAATTTTCACTATTTTTTTTATTTTTTAATACTCTATCACCTAAAGATTTACTTTTTTGAGTGGAGTTACTTCAATACATTAGATTAACATAGGTGGTGAAGGATATTTTAGATTCGCTGTAGCCGAATGTAGCACTCTAAATTGTTTTTTTTAATGTCAATGTTTTAAAAGGAATAATTTTTGGTCTGTTATATTTATTTACATATAATTCAAGCAAACATGTTTACAATTATATTTCACCATCAATAACTTTTTAACTGTTTATTTATTTTTATAATTTTGATTAATTTCATACTCAAGTGTAAATAGAAGGCTTTTTTGCTTGTACTTGTACTATTTTTTAATTCCTTGTCACCTCAAATATTTGCTTTTTTGATTGGATTTACTTCACTAACCTAGATTTAATTAAATGGGGAAGGGTATATAAAACTGGGCATAGCCGAATATAGCACTCTTACTTGTTTTTAATTATAAATGGTTTTGTATATATATTACATTTCTTACTCCATTATGTAGAGGGTGAGAGTTGTGACCTATAAAAGATCAATATTCGATACTAATGCAATTTGTTTTTGTTAGTTTTTGAACTATCAACTAATTAATTAATAGTGTTTTCGTCTGGACTCGTTGTCTAATTAACTTCTAGTAGAGACGAAAAAGTGTTTGTTTCGGTACCAATATATTTTGTTTCTGTAAAAGTGATTTCTATCTAAAAACTGCTCTGCAATATTCTGACATGGCAGGGTATGAATATATGTACTTACGTATATAAAAATGCACAACATCGAATGTTTTAAACTTTTTTTGTGATAGAAACAAATGCTTGACGTAAAAATCATTTTAAGTGGTATGTCTTATCAATTAATATTGCCCCATGACCTATATATATATATATGTACGTATGTATGTGTATACATATTACAAATCAAATATTTCTTTTTTTGATATATGCATAGTTGAAGACTTCTTCCACCTATCACAACATGTACATGTACGTACATAAATAACTGTGTATTTGGGATGCCAAACTTAGTTGCCGAAATCCCGGATTTTTTTTTTTTGGATTGATAAATCCATTATTTAATATAGCGTCAAAAAATGGCCTAAAATTTTCTTTAAGGTTAACAACACGAAGTTTCGATGCTTTTTACCTATTCTATTTGGTGCCATTCAGAATCTCATTCTTGGTTTTCCATTTTTATCTGTAAATGAAATGGCAGTAAGTATTCACATGAAGCTGTACGAGGGTGTTTATTGCCAAGAATTAATAAATTTCGGGTTCCTGAATCTTAGAATTTTTATAATCAAACTCGATTGGCATATCTAATATGTATGTTGTATGCCCGCTTTGGAATAAGTTTTTTAACAACAAATTGATTAAATATATGTATGAGTGTATGTACATAATTTTTTAAAACTTACGCGTACAATAGATGGTGAAGTGCTGGAAAAGATATAGCCAGATAATTGGCAGACACCAGCTAAAGCCGCATCCTGGGAACGACGTAAATCATCCCAATAATTAAAAGCATCATTTATCCATTGTCTACATGAGCAAAATTAACTATTAAGTATGTTTTATCTCTATGCAAATGCTTCATATAACAATTTTTATGTGATTCAACTTACTGTGTGAGTTCCTTAGTTTCTCCCATAAAACTAGTACCAGGACGGAAAATACCAGCTGCAACATAGCTGGTGGTATATTCATTAAAACCATCAGCCAGTATGGTCACTTTAGCATTGGGAAATGTTTTTTGTAATTCCAGAGCGGTCGTTAAACCTACAACACCACTTCCCACAACACCGAACTGCATTGTTAATAAATAAATTTAATTTATAAAACTTTCAACCAAACCTCCGCACAGTTTTCCCACAACTAAATGAGTAAAACTCATTATCTTGTGCTAGTAGGAAGTAATGTTAAAATAAATACGTTTTATATATTTTTCCTTTCATTAAAAATCGTGTTCGGATTTGCATGTGGCTGTGGTTATGTGACCTGAATTGTTTACAATAATTTTAATCTTGTATTTCTTTTGCATGATAAATTCTAAAAAAGTTATGTACTAGCTTGATTTTGCATATTGTCAATGTGTTTTAAATTGCCTTACTCTATGGAGAAAATATAAAATCTGAAATACGTACATACAAATGTACATACATACAAATAAAGTTTAACAGTTAAAAATGACATGACATGTCGAGTACATATGTGATTTCTGGTTAAAATCCCATCTCTAATTAGATATTATTTGGAAATTTATTGTTCTGTTCCTTTTAAATGTAACGATCAACGTTTAAAAATAGTTTTTTTCGATTTCAAACGCTAATTAAGTATTTATTTACAAAGTTACAATATAACAAGTAAGAGTGCTAACTATATTCGGCTATCCCGAATCCTATATACCCTTCACCATATACATATGTCAATCTAGTTTAATGAAATAACTCCAATCGAAAAAAGAAATATTGGGCTGACAGAGAATTAAAAAATAAGAAAAAAATTAAGAACTACATATAATTTTGCATAAAAATGTCATCGGCTCTTAATGGGTTAGCCATTTTTAAAAAATTTAAATTTTTCCTTAGAGATCATTTCAAAGACTTTAAAATGGTGCCCGTATTGATATCTAAAAAAATGTGGTGCTTAATCGTACTTTTATGTAAAAAGTTCAGAGGCCCATAATTTGGAATATATGGGCGAACTTCAATTTTTCACTTGATGTTTTTTTTTCTTATTTTTAATTCCCTATTGTTCCATATATTCGTTTTTATACTCTTCACAACAAAAAGTGGAAAAAGGGTATAACTAGGTTTGTCATTCCGTGTGTAATTTCTACAATATCCATTTCCGACCCCATAAAGTATATACATATATTCTGACTTCTTATGCATAGCAAAGTCGATTGAGCGATGTCCGTCCGTTTGCCTGGGCAAACTTGATTTCATAAAAAAAACAATAAATATGTCAATCAATCAGATATAATGTCGAAAGAAGTGCTATTGGAAATCAGCATGATCGGTCCATGTCCTTTTGAGGCAGCAGGCAAAACACCACGCCTACCTCTAAATTTTTCATGTTATTTGGCACAATAAAGTAATTCCAATCATAAAAATAAATATATTCGGTAATAGAGAATTGAAAAATAAGAATTGGCGGTCACCCATATTTTCCGAGTCACGGGGCTCTGAAATTTTCAAATTTTTGATAAATCAATATGGGCATCATTTTAAAGCTTTAGAAAAGATCTTTAAGAAAATACTAAAAAAAATTTTAAAAATGTTTAACCTATTAAGAGCTGATGGCATTTTTATCTGAAATTATATATACAGTAGCTCCAAGCGAAACTCGTACACTTTAGACTAATTTTTAAACTTTCTTTTAACATTAAGTAAGAAGCTCTTAACAAATAAAACTGTATTTATTTTACTAGTTCATTTTATAACAAATTTAACAAAAAATAAAAACTTTAAATTATTATTCAGTAAAAAAATGTTTGTAATAAAAACATAAAATAATAGTAATTTCTGTGACAAAGCCAAACTCGTACACCACACTTCAATCAAATATTATTTTGTTGGTTTTAAATATTATTATTTTGTGTGCATGCCTTTATTTTTTATCACCGTTTTTAATCTATTTGGCATACTGCGCACAAGGTTTTCGCAAAAACTTGGTTCAATTTTGCCCCATTCGTCCTGAATAACTCTTTTCAAGCCATCCTTAGAACTTATTGTATGACTACGAATTTTACGATTGAGATAGCTCCACAAATTTTCTGTCTGGACTCTGGGCTAGTGTATCCATAACATGTTGACAATTATAAAGTAGCCATGATCGCACATTATAAGCCTTATGCTTATGGTCGTTGTCTTGGTAAAAATAAAAGTTTTCACCAAGACAAAGTTTCTGCTTACAAACTGGAAAACTTTCTTTTAAAATGTTCAGATACATATGCTGATCCATGATACCATCGATAAATTGTAAAACACCGGGCCCAGATGCAGAAAATTATCCCCAAACCATTACTGACCCACCACCGTGCTTAACTATTGGTTTCATGTTTTAGACAAGCAACTCCTCATTGGATTTTCTCCATACATAAGGTCTTCCATCTTAACCAAACAAGTTGAATTTACTTTCATCTGTGAATAATACTTGCTTCCAAAATGAAAAATCCTTTGTTTCATGTTCCTTGGCGAATCGTAACCTTCCCTTTGATTTCTCTTATTAATCAGAGGTTTAACTCTTGTCCTTCTACTATTGAAATTAGCCCTTTTTAATATGTTTCTTATGGTCTGTGCGCAACATTTTTTTCCTAAGTCTTTCTACACAACTTCTACGAGTTTCGGAGCACTTAAAAATGGGTTCTTTTTTATTTGACGTAAAATATATTGCTCGTCTTTAGCAGAGAAAATTTTGTTATTTGCACTTTTCTTCTTGTTCGCAATCCTCTCTTCCATTTTACACCTTTTTATAATATATTGCACTGTTGATAGGCTTCTATCAACTATCTCAAATATTTATCGCAGCGATTTATTATTATTATGATGTTGAATTATTAATTTTCTTACTTCGACAGAAGTTTGTCTTCTCTGTCTACCCATTTTGTTCTCTTTTGTAACTCTTTGAAACAAAAAATCAAATAAATGACAATAAAAAAGGTAATAATGGGAAAAGTCTCTATTTTATTTAATTATTTTTACGAAATATCCCGAAGTTAGATGCAAATTAAAAGAATGTTGCCAAATTTAATAAGACTGTACGAGTTTGGCTTTGGCGTCGAAAGTTGGCACTTTTTAAAATATTTATCTGTATTTTAATAAATAAATTTATATTCAAAATTTCGTTTCTGATATTTAATTAAGTACATAGTTTTGTACTAAAAATAAGTAAATTTATTTTATTAGCCTATTTAGTTTTAGACATTTAACATAAAGAAATTTGTTTTTATAGGTGTACGAGTTTCGCTTGGAGCTACTGTATGTATGTAGTAAAAATTTTTTAAATTAATGAAATTTTATTTTTTTTTCGGCTTTTTGGTTCTTTTTAATTTATTTTCTAAACATTTTTAGAAAGAAAAATTATTTACAAATGTATGCGGACGTTTTCCAAAGAAAACAAGAAAGATTAGAAGCTAGCAGAATGAAATGCAGCATTTTCTGGACCGCCACGTCCTTCATCAGCATTCTTTGCATCTACCTACCTTATGTTATGTACATCGTAAACATCATCTATTTAACCAACTAAGCTTAATGTTAATTTGGTGAGACGAAGTTCACACACAACTTAAAGCTTTTTTCTTTGTCGTTCTCTTTGTAACTCGTCTTAAACATTTGTAAAATTTCATTAATTTATAAAATCGATGGTTCGAATCCTGGTCAGGGAAAAAATTAAAAATTTTTTTTAATTCTATCTCACCCCAATATTTGCTTTTTTGATTGGGGTTACTTCACTAATCTAGATTTAATTAGATGTTAAAGGGTATAAAAGATTCGGCATATCCGAATATAGCACTCTTACTTGTTTTGATTGGAATTAATTCACTAAACTAGATTTGTTCCAAATGATATGGAAAAATTAGAGGCAGGCGTCGTGTTTTGCCCGCTGCCTCGAAGGACATGAACCGATCTTGCTGATTTCCAATAGCACCTCTTTCGACACTTTCTATGGTAAAGGGTATAACAAGCCGGAGTCATCTTGTGACAATTTTTTTACATCTATTAAGCTTTTTGAAAAGTTTTTAAAATGCTAAAGGCTTAGAGAGTGGTATTAAAAATAAATAATATTTAAATTCATATGTTAAGAATTAAGAGTATTTTTTTTACAAAATATAATGTAAGCTAATGTTTTACAATTAAATTTTATTTAATTAACTTAAACTAAAGATAACTGAAGTGTGAAATTAGGTCCCTCTAAATGTTGTACTTTTCTTTTTAGAAAATACTGAATGCCAATTATTTAATTAATTTGGTAAGATTATTGTGAGATTGTTTTCTCCTTGTTTGATTGATATTAATTTCAACAACTAAGAGTGCTATATTCGGCTATGCCGAATCTTTTATACCCTTCACTATCTACGTAAATCTAGTTTAGTGAAGTAACTCCAATCAAAAACGCAATTATTGGGGTGACAGAAAAAAATGTTACTGCATATATATTATTTTACATAAAGAGATGTCTTCAAAAGCTTTAAGACTTATCTGTCTGCGACGTTGCTAAGATAAACTTGTTTATCCGGTCCTCGGGGTGGTTTGGATTGGGATCTTTGACGGTGCCGTAGCGGCCTGGATCTAATCCCCTGCAAATCCTGTTTCCAGGTAACACAACGGGACCTTTAGGACCCAAGTGGGTCGGTCTTTTATGCCGACGGCCTGTGCAACCTAACCTAACCTAACCTTTAAAGTGAAAATAAAGAGGAGCTCCAATTTTTTCACTTGATTTTTTTATTTTTTGATTCTCTATCGCCCCATATATTTACATTTTTGGTTAGAGTTACTTTGTTGTTCCAAATGACGAAAAAATTAGAAGTAGGCGTGGTGTTGTGCCCGCTGCCTCGAAGACCATGGACCGATTATGCTGATTTCCAATAGCACCTCTTTCCACGCTATATCTGATCGATTGACATATTTATTTTTGTTGTGAACTAATACGGACGGACAGACGGACCGCGCTCAATCGTCTTTGCTATGCATAAGAAGTCAGAATATATTTCTTTTATGGAGTCGGAAATGGATATTTTAGAAATTACGCAAATCAGTTACGTTATTCTGCAGACGTCCACTTACATATTAGGAAAAAGTTAATTAAAGTTATGGGTACTATGTGAAGAACAGTTTCGTGTCAAATATTATTTTTAATTAGAAATTACCAATGAGTTCTAAATATCACAAAAGATATTTTTACAACCATTTTACTTTAAAGTTGTAAAGATAACTTCTTTGACGGGCATTTTACGACTATGTCAAAAAAGTTTACCTGAAAGCTATAAAAAGTGTTTTCTTAACTTTCCAAAAGGTCTGCGAAAGCATGTCGCACCGCTTCTCAAAATCGTTTTACGTTGCCCAGATATCTGTAGCTTTTAAGCCGGTTTAAATATTTTAGTAATAAGTTTATACATCTCTAAGTTAATAGATCACTCACTGAGCTTTTAGTTGTTGAGGAATTATTGGCTAAAATTAAACTTTTGATTTTCTTAACATTTTGCATAAAAACTGTTTATATAATTCCAATTCTTAATTTTTTAAAAAGGGCCATATGTGAATAAATAATCATTAATGGAAAAATCCATTACCATTAATTTAAAAAATTACCTTAATTTAAAAATTTACCTTAATTTAAAAAAGTTGCAAGTGCCAGTTCATAAAACATAAATAATTTAAATGTTTTGTGATATTTTATTTGATATTTTAATATTATTTTTTATCTTTTTTTAATTGTATAGAAGAGCCAAAAAACAATCAACCGTATACAGTGAATGAAGAAAAATAAAATCAGTGTTGATTCTTGTTTTTTGTTTTTTTGCTTAAACTTTTATTTTTATCTTTACTTCATTGTTTGGACAAAGACCTTTAGTCTATTTAAAATGTTCGTGAAAGTTTCCTGAACAAATATGCCAGATAGAATCAAATGCCTTTTCAATATCCAGGAAGATAATTCCAGTATTTTTGCGCTCACTTTTATTATTTTCAATAAACTTAACCTTTTCAATTGATGAATAGGAGAATGTTCCTTACGGAATTCAAACTGTTTACATTTTAAAAATCTAATAATCTTCTGTGAATGATTTTTTCAAGCACTTTTTCCAATAGGCTTAGGATACTGGCCTGTAACTGGTTGGCATTTTAGGAGCTTTTCCAGCTTTGCGTACTAGAATTACTTTAGCCTTTTTGAAATTTTAGGGAAAATAGCCAATACTTATGGAAACATTAACTGCCGAATTCATAAAATATTAAAATAGATTCGAAATGTATTTCAGGAGAAATTCGTAATGAAAATTTGTCATCAAACACATTTCAAAGTTATTTAATTTTTTATGAATATAGTAGATTGAATTAATATTAGAACATGAACCAAAAAACTTAATATGTATGTGAATGTTATTAAATACATACATATGTATATAAAATATGTTTTTTGAATGTTGTTTATTTATAAAGAAATTATTTTTTTTTAATTAAAATTACTTACTAAGTTTATGCAAGTACATTGTAGTCACCTAAAATTTTTTAATGAGTCACCGAAGCATTTGACAGTCTTTTCGTTGGGTTTGTGACATAATCTAAAACTAGCTTATGCAAAATTATTAAATGGTTTGCTTAAGCATTGTACAAGATTTTTGTTAGGTTTCCGACATAAGTTCAAGCTGGCTTTTGCCCATTGTAGTTGTGCCTTAAGTCATTTTTTAATTGTCATCCTCTAAGATTTGCTGCTGAAGACGCTAAATGAGTATTTGATCATAAATGTTTATTTTTTAAAATTTTAATTGGTTCTAAAAATCCTAAAAATATAATGAATTCTTTTTAATTGCAAATAACGATTATTGTCATTTGTAATTGAACATATCCAATGAAAATAACATTTAATGTGTTATTGTAAAATTTCTATTACAAATTGAATTGAAATGTGTAATTTTAATTATAGCTAAAATGTAATTAAAACCACCCCAGGTCTGCACCTTATAACATTACCAAATTTCCCATAGATATCTTTGACCAAATGACGAAAATTTACCGGTAAAACAGACTGTCAAGGTCTTAAAAAACGTCTGTTTTTAAATAAAAAAATTTTATTTCACAATTTGGTGAAGAGTTAAGAAGTAAATATAGAGAAAAGATATTTTGAACGCTTACATTTTATTGAAAATAATACACAAAAAAATATGAGAATATGGAAAACTTTTTTAAAACGTTACTATGTCATATTTATAAAAAAAATAAAATTACTTTAAAATGTGGTCTATGATAAAAGTTTCATACAAATTTGTCCTAAAATAAATATCAAAATTATTTTAATATTTTATGTAAAAACAATATAAATTTTAAAAATTAGTTATTTTGAAATAAAAATGTATTTATTAAAAAAAATCAAAAACTTTTAGAGAGAAAACTTGTTTCAAATTATCGTGGATAAACATCGACACAATTTCCTACAAATTACAAATACCTGATATCTTTCTTTAAGTATACAATTATTTATTTTATCAATATATTTCTTTAAATAAAGTTTGTAGAAAGCATTACATATACGTACATAAATTGTAACTTTTACAAAAATGTATTTTATTGGACTTACTTTTGTAAACATAGTATACTTATATTAAAAACAAAATTAATAATATTAAAACATATATCGTCGTGCGGGAGTTTATGTGCTCTATCCTCCATTTTACACATTTTGAGTTAATGATGCCACTTTAGGTTTTCGACCCCAAATTTTTCAAATCTGTAATCCGTTTTCGGCTATCCCACCTAGTTTCTGCGATAAAGGGTGTCTGTTTTGTTCTATATCCTTCAAACCGGAATTTTTTTGTGTTTTTTTGCTTAATATGCCATTCAGTGTAAAAAGTTGAAATTGATTTTTGGTCATCATTTTACTCTACGTGCAATTAATATTGCTGAATATAGATATTTTACAAAATATTTTTCTCTTATAAAGAATTTGTAAGAGGTTTTTCTTTCCCAAAAGAATACTGTTCAGCGTTGTCAACTTTGAAATTTCAAAACGCACCAAAGTGGAGAAAAAGACGCACCATTTAAGAGAAAACGCACCAAGTTTTAGAATTTCTTTTTTATTTAAAATCTTTAATGATTTAAGACTCAGCAATTCAGGTTCGTTGTAAATTTCAAGCGTCTGTCTACAACTGTTAAAAGTATGGCCATATACATCAAATTAAGTGAACTATAGGCGCACCCTTTAGTTTATAATTTTTAGTATTAATAATTGTTACTATAACGGCCATAGCAATCGACATTCTGTTTAATTTACAAGCGTTTGTCTATAACGGTTTAAAAGATAGACCTATATAAGTAAATTTACATCAATTATGGGGGCACCCTTTAATTTTTAGATTTATTGTTGTATATTTTTTTGTTATTGGGAGCCATAGTAATACGCAGTCATTTTATATTTTACAGAATCGTCCTTTACAGTTCATAATACACGTAAAAATATGTGTGGGGACACCCTTTAATTTTTAAGATTATGAACTGTTTATTAAACGGGACCAATCTGTAAGCATAATCTATCATATTACCGACAATTTTCAAAATCGGATCATGATGACCATGTACCTCAAATTTAATGAACTGTTGGCGCACCCTTTAATTTATAATTTGTAATATTAATACTTGTTACTATAATGGCTATAGCAATCGACATTCTGTTCAATTTGCAAGCGTTTGTCTATAACGGTTCAAAAGATATGCCTATATAAGTAAATTTACATCAATTATGGGGCACCCTTTAATTTTTAGATTTATTTTTGTATAATTTTTTGTTTTTGGGAGACATAGTAATACGCAGTCATTTTAAATTTTACAGAATCGCCCTTTACAGTTCATAATACCCGTAAAAAATATATATGTTGTATGGGGACACCATTTAATTTTTAAGATTATGAACTGTTTTTAAAACGGGACCAATCTGTAAGCATAATCTATCATATTACCAACAATTTTCAAAATCGGTTCAGAAATGACTGAGTTCTGCAGGCACAAACATAAAAAAGCAAATTCAGTCGAATTGTATAACCTCCTTCTTTTTTTGAAGTCGGTTAAAAGTTAACTGATCACGACAAAACTCTGCTTTTGCTTAGCTGTTTAAAAGATACGACAGCAGACTTTACTACAAAAACAATGACCATGAAAATCTAAAAGGGATAGTATATTCCATACAGTGAAATGTTTCTTTTTTAACATAACAAAAATTAATACAACAACAATACCGTTTCATTTTGTGCTTATGATTTGGTACGTCTTAAACGAAATGGTATTAAAACAGGTGTATTTTTTGTACAAAAATTTTTTTCTCACACTAAAAAAAAGTGGTGTTAAATTTGCTTTGGTGCCACCACAAATTAAAAAAAGCACCAAAATTAAAAAGAAAACGCATCACGCACCAACGCGTGAAATTTTCGCACAAAAAATTCGAAAAAGCACCCAAAATGGTGCGAAACGCACCAAGTTGACAACGCTGATACTGTTGTAAAGTATACTATCTCTTTCTCATTAAGAGACGGAAAGAGTACCGCCAAAGAAGTTTAAAAAATTATCTCTTAAGTACTTTGTTTTACAGTTAACAATTAAAAACTGGCGTTAGTAATAACCATTGCAACAATAATTTTGCATTGACTGATGAATTTTTGATGTGAATTTACATATTACATTAAAATTTCTAATTAATCCAGTAACAAGACATTCTATTATAATGTTGTCTGTGCAAAAAAAATTGTCAAAAAAAAAAGATCGTTTTAAAGAAACTATTGGAGATATTACAAATATTAAATTAAAATAATAACTTTTGAATTCTTTACAACATACTTATCTATAAAAATGTCCCATAATAAACCAATTTTTTAGATGAGATTTTTTTTTGTTGAAAGCAGACCAAAACGGCCAAGAAAAAACCCAACTGCTGAAATAGCTTCTAAGGCTTTCACAGAAAATTCTGATATTATAATTTTGTTACTCTGTAGATAACGTGCTTCACGATCAAGATTTCGTCATAATAGAATATACATCAACCACCAGCTTTGAATTACTTACAAGCGGTTCCGAATGTCGTTTAGCTCTACGTGTATGTACTTGCAACGAAATTTGTTTAAGATGGCGTATGGAGCAAACAGGATTTTTATTAACTTTAGAAAATATCCCGTTATAAATGCTATTTCGTCAGAATCATATTTTCAAAACAAATATATAGTGTAAAAATTTTAAAATTTTATCGTATGGTTTTTTAAAAAAATTATGTTAAAACTTTAAGTTTGATTTTCTCAAAACACATTTTTGGCATATAGAGCACATAAACTCCCGCACGACGAATATATACTCGTAAATGCTGGTGAAGGGGACTTATAACAGGCAGATTCGCATTATTAAAATGTTATCACTTATTAAGTTTTTTTATTACTTATTTCATCATACTTATTAACTCTTTACAATATTATTGGTTCTTTTAAACATTCTGACGTATTCATAAAAGTTAAAATATATGTTTTTGAATTGCATTTAAGGACAAAATTGAATGGAAATTTTGTCATAAGACACATTTTAAAGTTATTTTATTTTTATAAGTCTTGCAGTGGCATTTATTTTCTGTTTTTTTTTTAATTCAAAATTGTTTTTTGAGCAGACATTAAAGGTGCATGTTTAATTTATTTCGAGAGGAAAGTCTTAAACTGATCACTGGTATAATTTTAAATAAATGTATTTCCAAATATTTCTTTTAAAATTTAGATAATAACGATTCCGTTCCAAAAAACAAGAACCTAGTCGACACTTAAAATTAATATAAGCCACAACATTAAAGAAAATATAAAATCCAATTAGATATAGTATGGAATGAGCATAATTCAGATTCTCGTAACCTAACAACTTAAATAAATATTTTGGTTTTTTAAATAAACAAAATACAACATCTGCTGGACATACTGGATCAACACGATCGAATTGTAATAAAGAAGAGAATAAGCCTTCAACGGAATGCCGTACGTAGCCGCTGTAAATTATAATTTTTTCAACTGTTGATAAATTTGAATTGCCCACAGTATGATTGGCAAGAAGAACCGAGCAGGATATAATAGACGGTCCCAAAAATAATGAATTCTAAAATGGATCCAACAAGATATAAAACGTTTTTGGTAAGAATATTCTAGAAATATATACATACCACTAAATTTAATCTAGATGATAAAGCTAGACCGTAACTAGATGCTGTCATTGATGTTAGGAGCGCAACCAATAAAAACAGTAAAAATCGTTTTAATTCTAATGGTTGATCAGTTACATAATACAACATGGCGGAGGAGATGAAACCTAACAAAATAATGTCAGGTATCTGAGAGGTGATCAATGCCATAAAATATGAACTAAGGCGATACCATTGGTTAAAGTGTTCCCTTCTCAGGTAGTTCATTTCAAGTGGAACTAAAAAATATTTAAAACTTCTAATTATTTTATAACATCTCAAATGTTTTCTATAATAGAACTAGCTTAATTTTAAAATAATGCTCAATCATTTATTTATAATATGCGTTTAAAATAAAATAATTTGGCATTTTCATCCTTGAAAACCTTCTCTTATTGGTTTCGTTAAAACAAGATTTTGAGTTAAGTGATCTAAATATACATTATAAATTTTTAACTTACTGTGAGACAGCATTGGGCACATGGAAAGAAATATAAAGCAAATTGATGTGAGAAACACTAAATTATAAACATATATTAGCGTGTCAGCATTATTTCCGATCCCCGTGTATACAACACTGATACAGAAAACCGTAAACAGTTTAATTAACACTTTTAACTGCATGTAAGACTGTAATTAAGAATATAAAACAATTAATATTATATACACAAATATTATATATTGAATATAAAACAATTAATGTTATTTTATCATTGGCAGTTGGTAATTATTTGTGTGTGTATTTTTAGTCTTCAAAACATCTCCTAACGGCGCAGCTGATGCTAGATTAAAATAGAACGAAATGAAATTTTACAGAAGCTATGTTTCCATTTATTTATAAGTTATGTATGTGCTAGCAGCGTAAAATTTGGCCAGACATATGCAGAAGAAGTAAGGTATTATTTTTATTTTGATACATTATTATGTACATATCCTTTAGTAAAATATATCTTTCTACTTTATCACACTTTCGGGTTTTAGTTTTGAAAAGATGTAACTTATTTTTAACTGACTTCAAAAAAGGAGGAGGTTATCAATTCGATTGAATGTTGCTTTTTTATGTTTGAACTTGTTAAAAAACAGTTCATAATCTTGAAAATTAAAGGGTGTCCCCATACAACATATATGTTTTTAAGTGTATTATGAACTTTAAAGGGTACTTTTTTAAAATTTAAAATGACTGCGTGTAAAGGGTGTACCCAAAATTGATGTATAGTATAGAATTTGGACTTGAAAATAAACGAGTGTCACAATAGTTGATGTAATTATGGCCAAACTGTTGAACTGCTATATACGTTTGAAATTTACAATGAACCTGATTGTTAATCTAATACAACAGCAAGTATATAATTTGAATTTGGAAATTAAAGGGTGACCCTATTGTTTTTTTAATTTGATGTATATTGCCAAACTATTGAACAGTTGAACAAGTATAAAGCTTGGAGATGTAAGGGTGTCCCAACAGTTAATGTATTCTTATTTGTGTTAATGTTATTGTTGTATTCACCCCTTTTCACCAAATTGCAATCCTGAATAATTCACGTGAACAATTTTTCACGTAAACGAAAATTCCCCTTATCGTGATTGATTTTTTCCCTCGAAATTTTTTCCCTTTCCCTTAGATTTGTTCACTTAAATTTTGCTGGGGAACTACATACATTATGCAAGTTTTTATATATTTTAATTAGAATATTTACATCAATAACACATTTTTTTAATTCAACATCAGTTAGTGCAGTGCAGACTGACATTATGATCGTCAAGATGCAAAACAAAGAGATTTTTCTATTGGTTAATAAAAATATGAAGAGTTTTTATTAAAAAAATATTTTTTTAATGATCCGATACAAAAATTTATTTTATTGAAATGGGTCAGTACCAATTTCTAGGGTATGTTAGGCAGGCAGCCGTGTTGCCACAGCCCACTTGGGTCCATTGATTGGACCTTTTGTGTCTAGGGTAACTTCAAGGGCTTTTAAGCGTCTTGCACTTCACGTTCTTGAAATTAAATTGTTCTCTGTTGTAGTATCTCCTCCTCTTGCAACAACACAATAGCACCAATCATTAACATTTCTAAATTTTTCATAACTTAAAAAAAATTTTAATATTTTTTTCCCTATTAATATTTTCTTCTTTCTAATTTGTATTCAGTACGAATTGATTGCGGGAACAAACGTTCCCATGAAACTCACGATAGCAATTTTCCCTTCGTGGGGAATGAAAATTTCATGGGAACAAAAATTTCACATTTTGTTCCAAATTGCAATCGTGAATAATTCACGTGAAAAATTTTTCACGTAAACAAAAATTCCCCTTATCGTGATTGATTTTTTCCCTTGAAACTTTTTCATTTTTCCCTTAGATTTGTTCACTTAAATTTTGCTGGGGAACTAAATACATTATGCCAGTTTTTATATGTTTAAATTAGAATATTTACATCAATAACACATTTTGTTAATTCAATATCAGTTACTACAGTGCAGACTGACATTATGCTCGTCAAGATGCAAAACAAAGAGATCTATCTATTGGTTATAAATTTACGAAGATTTTTTTATTAAAAACGTTTTTAAATGAAAAATGGAGATGGGATCAGATACAAATTTTATTGAAATGGATCAGTAGCAATGTCTAGGGTAGGTAGCCAGGCAGCCGTGTTGGCACAGCCCACTTGGGTTCAAGTGCTTTTAAGCGTCTTGCACGTCGCGTTCTTGAAATAAAATTGTTCTCTGTTGTAGTATCTCCTCCTCTTGCAATAACACAATACGAGCACAAATCCTTAACATTTCTAAATTTTTTATAACTTTAAAAAATTTGAAATATTTTTTCCCCTATTTAAATTTTCGTCTTTCTAAATTGTATTCAGTACGAATTGATAGCGGAAACAAACGTTCCCATGAAACTCACGATAGCAATTTTCCCTTCATGGGGAATAAAAATTTCATGGAAACAAAAATTTAACATTTTGTTCACGATAGGGGTGATTATTCAATTATTAAGACTTAAATGTAAATACTTAAAGCAATATCAGTAAAATATAGTTAATCATAATTCTGTTAGCAAAAGTATAATATAACCACAATAATATCATTTGAATGAAAATAATGGGTTTTTATTCCACGCGAAAAGAAAATTAGTATTAGGAATTTCACAATTTTGTCCACAACTTGAACAAAGTTTTCGAAGTTTGTGTGTTATCATTATACTTTGAGTGGACAAATGTTAATAAAAGAAAACTGTATGTTGTTTAGAATAATAATTAAACATATAAAAAAGTAAAATGTTTAGAATCGGGTCAATGCTTCTACTGCAAGAGGAGACAAATACGGACACACGAATTGTTCGTAGAGAGCTGCGAGATGCATTTATATTTTTGGAACTACCCAGCACATTGTAAATAATTTTTATAAATATGAAAAGTATTTTCGTAATTTTAAATTTTTATTATTTTATTTGGCGCAAAAAGAAAATATTCGCCATAAGGGGAATTTTGTTTAAGTGGAATTTATCGGGGAAATTTATTCACGATTGCAAAAATGTAGAATGTGAAAAAATTTAATGCGGAAAATAATTCGCGATAGGGGCGATTTGTGTCTTGTTTTTATCATACCTTGTCTCGCCACATTTGTTTCAGCATTCGTAGACATAAAATTTTATACTCTAGTAACCAAGGTGTAGTTATGCCTGTGCATAAATTCATACTTAGCTCCATTTCAAACTCTTCTCTTATTTTCAAATTTAAATATTTCATTTGACTCTGTTCAGATTCATTAGCAGGAAACCAATTGATAATTTTACCATTTTTGATTTCATTAACCATTGCATCATGATAATCACCATATTCTCGAGACGCCACTTCAATTACTATTTAATTAAACCCAATAGATTTATTTATTCTTTACAAAACAAAAAGAAAACAGAAACAAAAACTTACTAAAGTCAGCAGGATTGTATGAAATGGGACAATCCAAACCTAGTTTTTTTAAATAATGCAATATATTTGTGGGTGAACCTTGATAAATACAATTACCCTCGGCTAATACATAAAGGTGATCAAACATTTTAAGCATACTGGCAGAAGGTGCATGTATTGAGCAAACAATGGTGTGACCTGATTGGACTAGACGTTTTAACAATGACATACATTGCATTGCAGAGAATTCATCCAAACCGCTTTAAAGTTAAAAAAAGAGAAATATTGATAAATTTAATACAACAGTTCGATTAAAAACTGTTGCTCACGTACGTTGTTGGTTCATCCAAAAATAAAACAGTAGAAATGTTCAATAATTCCAATGCTATACACAGCCGTTTTCTTTCGCCTCCTGATAAATTCGGAACTTTGGTATTTGCTTGATTACTAAGATGTAAAGTTTGCAATATTTTATTGATTTTATCTATACGTTGCTGCTCGTTTAGACGACCGTTTAATTTTAATTGGGCTGCAAATGACATAGACTCCATAACACTGAAAAAAGGGCTAATGTGGTCATGTTGTAATATATATCTGGACATATTTCGAAATAATCTTCTGTTTTGCGGTTTTGTGTTAACGTTAACAACTCCGGTTGTTGTATGAATTCTGAAATATAAAAACTTAATTATCTTCAAAATAATTTATTGGCAATAACAAAACCAGGTTTTAAACAACCTGTTGTTTTTTATATATTTATTTGTTTGTTGTTGGTTTGCGTGATTGATTTTTGATTATATTAATATACATGTAAATATTTATTTTAATTATGCGTGGATATTGGCAATATTAGCGGATATTTGCGATGTTCGTTTTGTTGAAAAGCCCAAAATGACTCCCAACTGATTTAGTCCAGAATTCTGAACGGTAATCAAAAAGGATCACAAAAAGGGTATTTAAATAAAAAACTGTTTAAAAATTAAATTTAATTAATTAATTAATTAATTAATTTTTTAAATAAAATACCAAGAAAAAACTACTTTATACCCTGTTCAGACATACGTTTGAATTGCGCAATAAAGGAATTAACGCAATTAAGTCCCTAATTGAATTTAATTTACCATATAAGAAATTAATTTAAAATTTTTCAATTAGTACTTAATTAAGTCGATAATTGATTAAGTTTCCTCATACAACCCTTGTGAAGTGTGTTCAGTTAGAGAAAATTTTATACAATGACAAAACTAAATGCCATAAAAATGAAAAATAAAATATTTCTAAATTACATGAAATGAAAAATTTTTGAAAATTTAATAGAAATTCAAAGCTAGCATGCAGTCAAAACTTGATCGTACAAACTGGAAGAGTTCCATATTTCAAATAAAAACAAGCAAACTTTCTTTTAAAGCCGAACTTTTCTTTATTCTTCCAAATTTACAAACACAAATTTCTAATGTAAAAATTAGTTCTGTTCAATAAATTTCCGGCAGAAACTAGCAACGATAGAGTAAAATTAAAATTTACAACATTACTATTCCAAATAAAAAAAAACGTATTTTTGAAAAAAAAAAATAGCAAAGTAAAGGCGAACTGACGAAAATAACAAACAACTATAAAAATAAATATGTTTCTAAAAAAGCAAAATAGTGGTGTTCGATGCTTAAATCATTTTGTATTGCAACAGTTAGCATTTGCAAGAGCTTTGTCATCGATTTTGTGCAAATTGCCAAAAATTGTCTGTCTTTTTTGTAAAACTTTTAGTTTATTTATTTATTTATTTTATTCTATTTCTTTTGTTTATTGTTTTATTAACGTGGCGTTTACTTGTACATAGTTTCCTCAGCTTTCTTCTAACTATTATACAAACATTAGCTTCAATTCAAATATATTGTATTTAAAACCGAAAACTATAAATGTTATGTATATTTTTTGCTGTGTGGTTGTAAAAATTTCGTGGAGAGTGCTAATAAACACTTTCAGTTCAAAGGATTTAATATGTATTAACTTTTTTTGTAAAACAGAACAAGAATCAGCTATTCTGTTCTTGACAGTAACAAAAGTAGTAACAAATTTATTAACATTCACATCTTATACTCTTTTTTACTCTTTCGCTGCTTCTTTTGAGGTACTGAAGTAAACACTTTCCAATAACAATTAGTAACAACGTCTTGTTATTGAACAGAACTATATTCTACTGTCAAATTTTAATTAAGTAAATTAAATTGGATATGTGTGAACACCAAAATTAATTACTCAATTAAAATTTTAATTATATAAATTAAAACGTATGTCCGAACAGGGTATTATTTCTTAATGTAGGCAAAAAACAAAAAAATAAAACTAAAACTAAAAAAGAGATTGTGTTATATTTCACTAACATACGAGTTAAACAAAATATTTATAGTAGTTACTTTTGTAAAAAGGTTTGTTTAAGTTTTGGAAATTAATATTTAAAAATTTACCAATTTCTTCTCGAGTTGCATTTTAAAATTGACAACTTTTTTTTAGGCAACACAAATTTCAGCTGCATACCAAACAAAAATTAAACATTCTTTTTAAATGTAACGTCGACTTTTAGGTCCATTCAAAGACGCTAAAATAGTATGAAAACACAACACGTAAGAATGGTATGTTCGCCTATGCCGAATCTTATATACCCTTCACATATATGAAAATCTATTTTAGTGAAATAACTTCAATAAAAAAAAATATTGGAGCGGCAGAGAACTAAAAAATAAGAAAAAACAAGTAAGAGTGCTATATTCGGCTATGACAAATCTTATGTACCCTTCACCATACATATATGTAAATCTAGTTTAGTGAAGTCCAATAACTCCAATAAAGAAAGCAAATATTCGGGTGACAGAGAAATAAAAAAAAAGAAAAAAAGAAATAATGTAGCATTTAAAAAAAAATTATACTATTTCTTTAAAGATCACTTCAAAAGCTTTAAGATGATACCCATATTGATACTTCCAAAAAAATTTAAAATATGGTTCACAATAGTACATTTCTATGAAAGGTTCAGAGGCCTATAACTCGGAAAATATAGTCGAGCGCCAATTTTTTCACAGCATATTTTTTCTTATTTTTCTCAGCAGAAAAATTGGAAAAAGGGTATATCTAAGTTTGTATAGTATATATATTCTGACTTTTTTTTGCATAGCAAAGCGATTAAGCGATGTCCGTCTGTCTATCCGTCCGAGTTAGTGTTGAATTCAGGTTTTCTTATCCAAGCTCTCGTTTTAACATTTCATTTGACCTTTTTAATTAATTAAATTTTATTAAATTTTTAAGCAATATTTCGATGTCGAAAATATATATAAAAAATAAAAGACCTATTGCTTAAAAATTAAGTAAAAAATTCGTGGGGCATTTTATATGAAAACCTGTGCTGAAAAATTGTGCTAACCTGTTTAAGATTTTTTTAACTTTGTAGAAAATATTTTATATCGGTTCAATAGACGAAATGCACTTGCTGTTTCCGATCCATACTAAGTAAACTAATTCTTGAAATTTCTTCTTCCAAGGTAAAATTAATTTAATAGGTAACAAGTATACTTAATGCGTGACAGCAATGCCACAAGATCAAATTAAGTTTACGACTCAATAAATGTCACACAAATTTTTAATGTTTTTCTGCCTATAGGAAAACTTTTACAGCCTTAACAGTCAATTTCAAAATTATTATTTTTTTATTATTATTTTTTTCTTCTCGTGTGGACAAGATGTTATCAGTGTAAAAATTAATCCATCGTATCTATAAAGTTTTTTTCAAAATCTCAACTACATACATTTGTTAGCTTTACTGATTTATTTATTTTACATAGAAAGACCAATAATATTAACATACCGATACCCAGCCAATAAATTTAAAAGCGTCGTTTTTCCACTTCCTGAGGTGCCCATAATTACTGTTAACTGACCTGACCGAAACTCCCCATTAATATTCTTCAGTATTAATTTCTGACCTAAAAGAAGATTACAAAAATTTAACTTCATAAATAAAAATATTTATATCTAATATATATAGTTGAATTTAGTTAGCTAAAAATTTAAGAGCATTAACTGATGGTCAAATGGCGCGAATTTCCTCTCACCAACTTAGCAGTGATTAACAATAAGATTTTTTTGTGGTGGGCTAAGAATAATGGGTGGGTTAAGAATAATGTTTGAAAATAAATAATCTATTTTAATAAAAAGAAAAAGAAATAAACAATAACTGAACTGAAGCTTGAATAAAATCTGCTCATTTTTTATGTACTTAAGTATAAATAACTTCAATGAAGAAGGTTTGTTATTCGGAATCAATACATTTTTATTTAACCGATAAGCCGTATTTTCATTGGCTATTATTATTATTATTATTAATGTGCTGTTTCTATATTACAGGCGATCAACTCGTCTGAAAAATTTATATGGAAATAACTCAAAAAACTGAGTGCTTTTCATATAAATTTTACAGACGAGTTGATCGTCTGTAATACAGAAACAGCACTTAAATTTCCAATTTAATTTATTTAATCACTTTTTTCATTATTACGCCAATCACCAGGGAACAAAAAATAAAAATATTTATAGAAAGTTTCTTAAATCTAACAAATAAATGGAACAAAATTTTAAATAAACTTAAATATTTAGAACTGACAAAATTACTTTTGGCATCGTTGTCAAAAAATCCGGTAAAAGGCAAAGAAAAATATAAACCATTCAGGAAAATGTTCAATTAGTCAAGAAATACAATAACAAATCATGTTTCTGTTCAAATCTAAATCTAACCGGAAAAATGGGTAAGTTTTGTATAAACGGTTAAAAACCCCGGTATTCACCACATTAACTATTAACTATTTTTAACCGACTTCTGAATGCCGCTTTTTTGTGCTTCTGCCCGCAGAACTCGTACATTTCTAAAACGATTTTAAAAATTTTTTCTTTATTTGAAAGGTATTGATTACAGATTGGTCGCGTTTTAAAGGGTGTCCCCATACAACATACATGTTTTTTACCTGTATTATGAGCCGTAAAGGGCACCACTTAAAAAATAAATATAAAAAACTACAAAAACAAATCTGATAATTAAAGGGTGTCCCCATAGGGTACGTAAATTGACCTATATGGGTCTATCTTTAGAATCGTTACAGACAATGGCTTGAAAATTAGACAAAATGTCGACTACTATAAAATAAACAACAAAAACAAGAAGAAAGAAGACAAGGAAACAATCGACATAACACGACGACACATCTTTACTTACACAGGACCAGAAATATATAGATTAACCAACCTTTTCCGAAAAGAAGGTTTACACACAACATTAAAAACGAGCAACACTCTACGTAACAATCTCAAGACATCAATAGAAACAACGGATAAATTTAGCACCAGCGGAGTATACAGACTTACTTGTACTTGCAACCATACATACATCGGACAAACTGGATGAACATTAAAAACAAGGTTTACAGAACACGTACGATCATACAAAAGGAAAAGGGAAGACTCCAATTTCGCAAAACACCTTAACACACATGGACACGAACCAAAGGAAATAGATGAATGTATGACAGTATTACACCCAAGTAAAAAAGGACGAAGACTAGACATTCTTGAAAAAATGGAAATTTACAAAACGCGAACGTTTAACAGAGACATTATTAACGAACAGGTAAACACAACCTCTGACACGATTTTTACACCACTAAAATTACTAAAACACTCTTACAAACGAAAAACACCCACAGACGGTCACACTTACCTATCCAATAATAAAAGACCCAAATATTAACTATTTACCCCAATAAACAAGACAGATACCATGGAATCTACCTACATATTACTATTTAAACGGACAAAAAAATTACCTAAACCCACCACCTTTTATTCTTAACACTATCTATTTTTAACACTATCTCTTCAGTTTTAATAAACACGTGGCTTGAAAATGATGTTATCACATCGAAAGCGCTCGCCGAACATCCAAAGTAAACAGCCAGTGACGACGTTTATTACCGAAAAGTATAACAACAGGTTAATATATACTGGCGGAATCAACCCAATTAATTTAATACAAGTATAAGTATTCAAAATTATAAGTTAAAGGGTCCTCCAAAAGTTCATTAAATTTAATATATGGCCAAACTCTTGAACAGTTTTAGACAGATGGTTGTAGCTTGCAAAGAACAAGTATACAATTTGTATTTAGAAAATAAAGGGTATTCCCATGATTAATGTAATATGACCTTTATGGGATTATCTTTTGAACCATTTATACATTTATAGACGGAATATCTAATATAAATACAGACGGATATTATTTACAAAGAACCTGTATTGCTAAGTCTACTGCAACAACAAATATAATATTCGAATTTTGAAATTATAGGGTGTCCCCATAGTTGATATATACGACCAATATTTTGAACCGTTATATACAGACAGCTAAAATCTCGTTTGAAGTCGTTTTTTTTTTTGCAAGAATTATTTAGACACGATAATATGCTCAAATTTGATTGGCCAGTTTTTGATTTGATGTTTAAATACCAAAGTAAATTTATGTTGTATTTAAAAGAAGTTTCAGTTTTTCAGTCGTCGATGTTCGTTCTTATTTTACTATGATAAAAATATCGTAGCATTACGAAATATCATAAAAATTATCAATAGTTTTTGAAAAACAGCTGCTAACAAACTCAATGAATTGCAAATTTTGTTAAAAATATTTAAAATATGTTAAAAATTGACTGCGAACACATGTCTTTACTATCTAAACTTATTTTGTTTATTTATTTAACTTTTAATTTATCACATACTATTTAAATTAACAAATATAAGCAAAACTTAAAATTTTGGTTAATCAATCTCTGCAAATGTTTGTTTACTTTTGTTTATTTTTGCGAAAGAACAACAATAAGAAAATTAGCAGTACAATCTTGGATTACCGATTAAAAAACCTGAAAAATATTGCTATTTATTAAGTCAAGTCAAGTATTTATTTTGAAAAATTGCAAGGTATTTATTTTGAAAAATTGCATTCCATTATTAAAAAAAAATAATTGTCAGTGATGTTATAATTTTGATTTGTTTGCTGTATGTTTCGCTACAAACTAATTGAGGAAAAAATGTGATGTAGGAAGCGTGTGGAACGGTACTTTATCAACGTAATAAGCACAATAAAGTGGTATAATTAAATGCTTATCTTTTTCATATTTTAAATAAATTTTATTACAGATTTGTTTCGTTGTTTGTTTACTGTTTAAAATTACATATAAACTGATTATTGATAATTAGTGATTGTTGCCATTAGTATAATTTTCGTAAATACGCAAATAAATTCCCAAAAAGTAATTTACCTGGCCTATGTTGGTTGTATAACATTAAATAAATTCGCCAAGCGAGAGCTGATAATTTATATGTATGGGTCACTCTAATTCCTAACATTGCGAGAGCTATAAAAATATACTGACATTCGATACATACTGTGTGAAATTTAAAATGTCTCCCTGTGTATTTATAGCGGACATATTACTACATCCTCTGTTAACGGTTAAGAAGCTAAGGCTGTTTACGTGAAAAACATGCCTCTATACCACCACCCTTCTTTTTTTCGTATTTGTGCATAAGATTAGCTGTTACGGTGTTTGGAGAAAGAAGGCTATGAGGAATATATGCACAAAGATCATGTTACAAATGAGAAACTCTATAATTGAGATGAAATAAGTGTTTTATGGAAATGCTTTCCCAAAAATTATTTGGTTTGCTATTATAAACATTTCTTAAATGGCTAATCCAAAGGTGAAAAATGCGCATTTTTCCTCTCCCCCACTTACCCTTTATGTCTTAATTTCTTAATGGTACTTCTACATAAATATCTTTCTCTGTTTTACATTTTTTTAAAATCGGTGCAGCTATAAATGCCCGTTTTAGTCCTAACTCACGATTTGAGCTTTAAATGAATCATTCTTTTTTGATTTTAATTCGTTACGAATTAGTTAAATTTTGAGATAATGAATTTGTAGAATGGGTTGCAATTCGTTTCCAATTCAAATGAATGTGTTAAAGTGAAATTCAAGTGAGTTTCACTGTTTAACTGCAGTTCAAATGAATGAAATTAAAAATAAGGTAAATCAATCAAATTCAAGAGCTGATCTAAAGGGACTGAAAATTTTTAGTTTCTTCCACCAAACTGAAAATATCCAACGAAAATATCCAATCATCAGAGAAAAAAGGAGATGCTTTCTACATATTTACTTATAAGTACATCAATCAAATAAGTAAGTAAATCAATTTAAATGAGTTGGCAATAAATTGCTATTTGAATTATTTCAAAATCGATTTAATTCAAATGAATTGGAAATGAATTGCAATTCATTTTTACAAATTCAGTTGAATTAGAAGAGAATTGCAATTCATTCAAAATATTAATTTGAATTGAAATCGAATTGCAATTAATTTTACCAATTTCATTTGAATTGACTCAAATTTCATTCAATTCATTTTCTTACATGAACTGATTTATTCAAAATTTTCTAATGCAGTGCATTAATGATTCGCGAATTAATTAAATAATGAATGATTCATTTACAGCTCGCTCACGAACGCTTCGAACGATTTCGTGCAAACCATCTTTACGGCCATACGAACAAACCCTAAAAACCTAAAAAAAATTGAATTCGGTTTGACCGTTTTTGAGTTATAAGGTCACAACCCAACAGCATATATAGATTTTTTATAGGTACATTCGAATTTATTTTTGCAAAAGCACCTACATTATTGAATATTATAATTTTGACAACAAAAGATTTTACATCTTTTATTTCTTATTTTTGTCTTAAAATAATTATTAACACTAAAGAAACTTCTGCATTTATTTTACCAAAAGCGCGCTTTGTCCTTTGTCAGGATTCTTCGTATCTATCTACAAGGTCTTTATATAGGTATGCAATTGAATTTCATTTTTGCCGCCCAACTAGGCACTTTAATGGCTGTTCCATTTTTAATAAGCATATTTTCTATTAATGCAATTTATTTACATATAAGTTTGTTCTATCCTTTGTAATTTCTACAATGTTATTTACTATCAGCAGAAGCCCGATATCACTTTGTGCACATCTTAATTTATTCTTGTGGGATATTTAAGATCTCAGCTGAATATGAGACCTATAAACATATATTTGAAACAAAAGTTGTGTAAAAACCGTATTAAAAACCGACAGCAGGCAGAGGATCATCTATCCGATGAAACAAAAATTGTAATATACACTATGACGGTTCAAAAGATAAGTCGATATACATCAAATCACATCATATCACCCAATATGTTTGATAATATAATACCATGTAAATTAAATTAATTATTAAGTTTGTTTTTTCTATTATTGGGAGCTATAGTAATACTAACTTTGTTAAAAATTTCAATTTAAAATCGAAAACTCATTAGAAATATTGTAGAACTTAAAAACCTATTCTAGAAAGTTTCTAACTACTCTTAAATTATTTCTTGACAGTGGTGTCAGCAGCTTGGGCATAAGTATCGTATTCTATTCGAAAAAACTTTTATTTTTTTTATTATTGTGAAACACACACACATTAAGATTCAAGCGATAATATAAATTATAATTGCATATAACTGCATGATAATAATAGGAACATTTTAAAGTTATTTATTAATTACTTGTTAAAGTTAACCTTTTAATCTTTAGTATACTTTTTTACGTTCAGTGCGTCACAAATATATGTATATGTGTGTATTTGTAATACTGCTACAAATGTATTATTATTTCTTAATTAAATATAGGAAAATATAAATTATTCCAATTTGTATTCTTATTTTTAAAACATGTGTTTTTTTCCAAGAAATACTTAAAACTCACAGTTGAATATGTATAACTGACATATTTGCAGTGTGTTTTAATGATTCAATCTAAATCAGGTAATAAGGTGTTTGGGTCACATAAGCCTGTAATTATAGCAGTTTGAATAAGTTATTAATTTATTATATCTATTAGCACTTTTCTGACAAAAAATTATTTAAATCGGAAAGCCAATTTGTATATACGAGGGCTGCTCTATATATTTCTGGCCTAATAGTGAAAATGCGAATATTTATAATCAAAAATGGTTTTATTATTTTTCAAAGTATTCTCTAGCATGATTTATACACTTTTGCATGCGCTCAAACCAGATGTCGAAGCACTTTTTCTACTCCGATTGAGACACCTCTAAAACATGGTTTTTGAACACTTCAACAGCTTCTGGCGACGAAATCGAAATTCGTTTCGGGCTCATACGCATAGATCCATGATTCGTCACCTGTGACGATCTTATAAATGTCTTTTGAAGCACTGCAATCGTATTTTTGCAACATTTCTTTGCACCAATCGACACGAGCCTTTTTTGAGCGACTTTCAAATTGTGCAGGATCCAACGAGAACAAACTTTTTTTACGGCCAGGTTTTCATGCAGTATCGAATGTATGCTGGTGGAAGAAATGTCCAAGGATGCCTCTATCTCTCGGTATGTCGCATGTCAATCTTTCATTATGAGTTCACGCACGGCATCAATGTTCTCTGGCACAACAGCCGTTTTTGGACGCCCTTCACGGAATTCGTCTTTGAGCGAGCTTCGGCCACCATTAAATTCATTATACCAATTTCTCACAGTGCTATAGGATGGTGCTTCATCGCCATACAGAGATTTAAGTTCATCAATGCATTCCTGTCGTGATAATCCACGTCGAAAGTTGTGAAAAATGATGGCATGAAAATGTTCACGAGTTAATTCCATTTTTTTCTATATTAATTTTTTCAAGTCACCGTAAACAACACAAATAATGGTCGTACGTCAAAACGTTTTGAATACGATTACGCCTAAAAATGACAAACTTTCCAATGGAAATGTCAGATTGCACTTGGCAGCACTCAGTGTTGCTAGGTTCACCACATGTAGCACACCTCAGATTTTCCATTATTAACTTAAATAAAAAGCGAGAAAAGAAATTCTTTCGTGCGATAAAGTTTTTCTGTTTTAACCCATTAAGGACGAATGGGTAAAAAAATACCCAAAAATAAAGATGTCTTAAAAAAATTCTAGCTAAAATCAGGTGAGAGGTATTGCAAATCTGTTTTCATTAAAAGATAGAGGAAGGCTGGAACTAGTTAAAAAAAAAATGGAAAGCCATCTATGGCCATGAGTTCTGGGGAAATTACAGGGTAAAAAGTCGTCAATTTTACAAAGTGAACAAATTTCAACAAAATGGGCTCTGGAAAATTTGAGGAGTGGATTTCACGAAAACCCTTTTATGACGTTATAGCCTTGCACGTCCTCTATCTATAAAAAAAAATTCAAACGCTCAGGTCTACACCTCTGGGCTACAGGTTTAATTTTATAGCATGGGTATTTAAATACCCACTTAGGCATAAAGGGGTTCTAAGACATATCAAACACGAATTTTATTTTTAAGTAAAAATGCGTTTGTTGTACAGTTTTATTTTATATATGTATATTTATATTGAGAAGTATTTGTGATATGAGAGATTTATTACTATTTAGATTTTTTAATTTTATAAATATTCTTTGGATTGCCGGCATGAAACTGTGCAAAACAGTCTTTTGGATGCAAGTTTGCATTGCATTTTGAGCATCCATATTCAGTTTTCCCACCACAATGTCCACACCGGCCGCGTTTTCCAATCTTGTCAACTATGTGATCAACTTTATCCATTCGCTCTGCCATTATTTGCGCATTCGTCATAACTTTTCTATAAGCATACCTACGATTTTCAGGAATTGTTATTAATGCTTCAACGACAATTATCCGAAAATCGAGTTGACTCATGGGTGGCAAGCCTTCAACTTTTCTGCAGATGCAGTGCAGCTTCCAAGCGTTCACCATAGAAGCATCCATAGCATTAGTGAGTAAGGGCCAATACCACTTCTTTCCACGTACTTGAATGCGATAATTGTTCATAGCATTATCGAACAAATCAACTCCACCCATTCGCTGATTGTATTGGTGTATAAGATGTGGTTGCTCAATCGTTACCATCTTCGGTTTTTTCCGATCGAATCTTCTTTCTCGGTACATCGGCTCTACTCCCAAGAAATTCGACATCACCGTAACCACCTAAATAATAAATTTCAGTATTGGAGAAATAAAGTAGAATAATATAAGTACATATTCTTACCGAATTATCATTCCACCGTACAGCGATTATTTTGTTGTTTTCATCAAAACAAAAATCTGATGAACCCCGAGGCTTCCTTTTCACCATTTTTATATCTTCCAATAGTGCATGATTGGTTCGGTTGTCGCGAACGGTACCTGTTGCAAAATATCCCTTTTCATTCAAAATGCACAACAACTTGTGGCTAGTAAAAAAGTTATCAAATGTAACATTGTGTTGGTTTGCATTAGATATATTTTCCAACAATCGTAAGACCACATTCTCTCCATAATCGCGGTTATTGTTAGCAGAAGCGCCTGTATATGGAATAAAATAGTAACAATATCCTGTCGCTGAAGCTAAGACCCAGTACTTGTAACCAAATCGTATCGGTTTGTTTCTGATAAACATTTTCAAAGAGTGGCGACCATAGTATGCAATCATTTGTTCGTCCACTGACAGATTGTAAGAAAATACACCAAATTGCATGAATTTTTTATTTAAAGCATCATTCAAGGGAGTAATTTTAGCAAATTTATCATTTGAATCAAGATTTTTATTGTCACAAACATGTATATTTTGTTTTATTTTTTCGAATCTATCTCGACTGATTGCATCTTTTACAATCTGACATCCAAGAGATGCTTGATTTGACCAGTATGATCTGATTGTCGGCAAAGTATGATATCCTGTAAGATACAAGATTCCAACAAATGTTTTTATTTCTGTAATTAAAGTAACGAAACCAGAAATGTTTTTTTGTCCAGCATATTCATTGGTCCTTTCGACAATCATATTGATGACTTCTTCATCGAAAAAACATTCCCATAATTGTAACGGTGTATACGAACCTACCGAAGCCAAAAATAGTCTAAGGATTTTTAAAAAAGAAACTTTCCCACACAACTTACCAATTTTCTCGTACAAATCTTTCTGAGCAATCTCTTCATTGTCGAAAGGTTGCTTATCAAAACTGAAATTATGCGCTTTACTCCATTTAGGCTTATTTCCCACCGAGGCGCGAACTTTTGCCTTAGATGTAGATGGTTCCGAATTATTGTTCGTATTAAATATATCATACTCTGTTTCCATTACTTCAGAAATCATTGGTAGATTCACGTTATCATCATCATAAATATACTCAATCTCAAAATGACCAGGGATTTCATTAGGAAACTGAGTTTTGTCATGAAGAGTAGGAATATTATCATCTATATCATCATTGTCACTAATACCATCGACCTTATCCGGCGGATTTTTTACAAAATTTATTTTATCGGCTTTATGGCTCAGATCATTTTCCTCCTCGTCACTCGTCCATCTATCTACCTCTGCTTGTAGCTCAATTTGGGTTAAAAATTTACGACGAAACATTATATATTACTGAACCACGATTCACAATGAAATGAATAGCTATAAGAGTGAAGTATCAGTTTACACTAGAATTACTTCAACAACTACTTTATTGCAATATTGCTCTTACAAAACACGGGGAAGTCCCAAATTCTTTTTTTAAAGCACGCCACCCACACACTACATATAAATCACACTTTGTTTTCATATCACATATTTACTGACAGGTATAAGAAAACAATAAACAAAATCACCTGATATGCATCAAAAGAAACAATAAATACGTTTATTGCCATTCTTTTCCAGTTATTATTTAAAAATAAAAAATAATTTTAGAACACGTTAAAGCCTAAGTGGGTAGAAAAATACCCATAAGCTACAGGCTTGTGCTTAACAGATAAAAAATAATAATATATATAACGTCAATATAAATGCTCTAAATACTAACTGTGTGAAATTCAGTCAAAATCGGACAACGGAATCGGTGGTCAGGCGTTAATGGGTTAAGAAGTTTTTTCCCGAAAATTGTAAGTTTTGCTTATGGTTGTTGTCCTAGCTTAGTAAATGAAAAGATCAGCAATTTTTCTTACCTTCTTCATTAATATTTTATCATAAACACAACCAACTACAGGAAAACAAACGAAAGTTCAAAAAAGGATATGGAAAAATTAGAGACAGGCGTGGCATTTGTTGTGCTGCCTCGAAGGACATAGACCGATCTTGCTGATTTTCAATAGCAAAATTTTCGAAATCATGTCTGATCGATTGATATATTTAGGTTTTTTATAGCTCACTCATAAAAACTCGGAATATATACATACATATACTTTATGGGGTCGAAAATTAATATTGTAGAAATTAAAAATGGAATGAAAAACTTAAATGCACCCTTTTCCACATGTGCTGAAGGGTATAAAAACCATTTTTAGTTTCAAACTAACGATTCTAGGCCTTCAAAAGTTTAATATTAAAAGTTGCAAAAACTAAAAAATACATAATGTTTTTGGCTTTACAAGATTGAATATATGAATCACATACATTCATAAGTATGAAGAAAAAACAAATTCTGATATTAAATAAACTTTGCTTTTATAATTTATTAAACGAGTTTATAATAATATAAAAAAAAACTTGTTTAAAATTTTTACCATATTTGAAAATAAATGTTATAAAATAAATACAATATTATCGTAACATGTTTTTATTTGAAGATTTGATGTAACAGTGCAGTCACACGGTCAAGTTTTGTTCAATTCTCTTTCAAGAAATTTACACATACTGCTTGTCAAAATTCACAAAAATTGAAAGCTGTGACGTAGGCTGCACGCAATTTCAAAGCAAGTTTTAAGGTACAATTATGCGAACGTCCACGTAAGCTAACCTAACGGCCGTTTGTTTTTAAATATACTAAAACAACGCAAACGCTTACCGAAATTAACTGTCACGTTTCCGTAACGCTTCAACCTGTATAAAATAGGTTTTGACGGCATTGTTACGTGACATTCGTAAGATAGTGCTGGAATTCTATGTGTTGAGTACCATTGCGGCACATTTGCCCGTTTTAGGTACTTTTGAAGTATTGACAATAATTGTATCATTCATCAGTTTTTATTATTTTGCTTAATAAAAGTATAATAAATTAATAGTTACATTAAATACATAATAATATTTTTTAAAACAGATAATTAAATTTGTCAATATGTGCAATGTAAAATATCTTTCGAAGCGAAATTAGTACTTTTTCTAAATTAACATGTACGGAACAGTGCCCGTAACTATGCCACAAATCTCAACACTGTTCTGAACAGCTGCAGCAAATTGAAAATAGTGTTAGGTTTTATAATTTAATATTTTGGCTTTATAGTTTTTTTATGCGAAACAGTTTTCATGGACATCAGCAAATAAATCCTCAATATCCATTTTTAAATTCTTTCCGGGCTTTTAAAATAAAAATTACAAACAAATTGTGCTGCACAATGTTTTGTTTTTGTTTATTTTATTGACATTTGTAAAGTTTCTATAAGTACATAAACGACCGTACGTTAAAATACGTTAAATTTTTCTTACATCAACGTTCGCATAACGAGGCCTTTAAGCAAGATGTCGTAAAGAAACCAAAAAAAAACTTTATTTGAAGGAAAAAACTTCAATCAGCTGTTCTCTTGAATGAAATTTGAAAGACTCAATTGAACGAAAATTTGAAAGCAAATTCTCATCAAGATTTTAAAGTGAGAGGGTATTGGTAAAAAAAATGAGAGAAATTATAAAAATTGAATGAAAACTTGATCGTCTGACACCCTAGTCAGAAGTTTTATAAAACCATTTACATTTGCCATGATTGAAAATTTTTAAACAAAAACACTAACATTGCGTTTACATTACACCGAAATCTAGTACTTACGGGATTTGAAAAAAATCAGTTTTACTAGATTTCTCATATAAAATAAAATCATTAGCGTGTTATAGTGTTCAAGAACATCATGTCCATGGACTTTATATCACACTCAAAAGGGACATAATGTCCATGGACATTGTGTTGATTATACCAAAGATTTCCTGCAAAGCAGGCCTTAGGCCGGGAAAATATTTTCCCCTCTATGGTATAACAAACATCGGCTTCGATTGCCAAAGATTTTCTGCGAGCCAGTATATAAAAAAAGATACCTTTAATATCCATGGATGTTATGAATGCCATATATAAAAAGAAAGATATAAGAAATTTTTTTCTACCAAAAAGTTTTTCTGTTGAAAAAAGTTTTTGTTTTCGAAAATTGTAAGTTTTGCTTAGGGTTATTGTACCAATTATGAAAGTAAACCAAGTGCTATCGAGTTTTCTTACATTTTATTACAACTCGTGGCCATCTGCGGGACTAAAAAGGAAAGTTGAAATAAGCTTAGTAAGTGGTTTTACCTATTATCATATCTCATAACCACCTGCTGGAATAGAAAGGAAAGTGCTATATTCGGCTATGCCAAATCTTTTATACTAGAAGTCTGCAAAAAAGCATTTAAACATTAAACACGCCCTCATGTTTAAATGGTTTACATACAAATTCCCTGTATTACAACAACATAGAGTACTGTAGTATACTGTTAGTAGAACTTAGTAAATATATGATTAATTCCTGTAGATGATTAATTCAAAATACTGTCAAGACCAGTGTTGCCGCTTGGTTACATTTTTCCAATTTTTGGTAACATTTTATTGCTTTACGTAACATGTATAATTTTGTTATATTAAACCAAATTTTCGTTATTTTGAATACAGACACAAACTTGATTTCGACAAAAAATCAAATGCACCAATCGATCCGACATAGTGTCGAAAGAGGTGTTATTGGAAACCAGCAAGATCGGTCAAAGTCCTTAAACGCAGCAGGCAAAAACCATGCCTACCGCTAATTTTTCTTTATTATATGGAAGAATGAAGTAACTCTTATCAAAAAAAAAAAACAAATATATAGGGCGATAGAGAATTAAAAAATAAGTAAAAAACATCAAGTGAAAAAAAATGGCGCTAACCTATATTTTTCGAGTTATGGGCCTCTGAAATTTTAAAATTTTTTAAATATCAATATGGGTATAATTTAAAATCTTATGATGAGATCTTTAAGGAAATACTAAAAATTGTTAAAAATTCCTAAACCATTAAGAGCCGATAACATTTTTATGTAAAATTATGTATGTTTTTTTTATGTAATATTTTTTATTCTTGTTTTTTAATTCTCTTCACTCTAATATTTGCTTTTTTGATTGGAGTTACTTCGATAAACTAGATTTGCATAGATGGTGAAGGGTATATAAGATTTGACATAGCCGAATATAACTGTCAGAACAGTTTTTGTTCGTAACGAAGCCTTTTGTTGCAGTAGAAAAGATGTCAAATGGTCCAAGGATTTAAAAAATACAGCTGAAATACAACATCTTCACTTGTAATTTGTGTGTTTTTTTAACTGCTTATACTAAGTGTATTATATGAACAATTTGATGCAATGTACAGTTCAATATGTCAGTAACTTGACTAATTTTTAACCGACTTCAAAAAAAGAAAGATGTTTGTGACCACAGAACTCAGTCATTCAGTTTTAAAAACAGTTCATAATCTTAAAACACACATGTTTATTAAAAAATAAAATATTAAAATACACTACTATAATTTATTTCAATGCACAGGCACTTTGCAAATTATTAAAGACACGGGAATATTTTTTAAATTATTTTATTTTCATAAAAGAAAACTTTGTGGTTTGACCCTCAATAATCAACATTAATTTAATAGGGATAATTTAAAAAATAGCACAAAGTTTTTTATGAAAATTAAATAATTTTATTCTATTGTTGTATTTTTCTTAAATAAATTGATACCTTGTTTACGTTCTGGCACTGCATACGTCAAATTATTAAACTCAAGATTAACTTTATATCCGGCGGATAAAATTTCAAAATCATTTTCAGCATAATTTTGCAACCGTTCAATTGGTCTTACTTTTTCCATTTTAAACAAATAAAAAACAAAAACAGAAAAATAAACAATTAAAATCTACTCGCTTGTATTTTTATTGATCGACCGATTCAACCTCTTCGATGAGAGTCTAATCACTTTCTGTTCTAGGGAGAATGTTTGATTGACGCCAGAGTAGACAAAAGTTGGATAAACAAAATTATCACAAGAATTGTATTAGAAATTATTTTAAATATTTTAAATAACTGGAACTGATATTAACAAATATTAAATGCTCCAACAAAAACAAAAAACATAATAAATAAATAAACGTTTTAATAATCATAAACATTTGTAATTCTTCTGTGAAGTACTAATTATTGTAATTATTGTAACTTACACGCTAAAAAATAGCATGTCAAATATTTATAAATGAAATATTTCGAAAAAACATAAAATTATTGCGTTGTGTGAAACAGACATTAATTATTTTTTATCCAATTGCACGATACTTTTATTTTACAACAATATTGCAGCGTCTCTGAGGAAGAAAAAGCATTATAGTTTTGTAGCTTTAAGGTAAAATTCATTTTATTCTGGCAGGTTCTGTTACAATACTATTTTCTTCACTGCAGGTGGAAAGCGACGCACATAAGGGTATTTTTTCAAGCTTATATCGGCTCTAAAGATTTACTGAGTACCCCTAGATTAATGAAACTTGACAGAAAAATCTGTTATGGTCATAGGAAAGAAGAAAGTTCCCCTTAGAAAAACTAATCCTACCTCTGAAAAATGCAAGTTTTTTAATTTTTCTATAATTTTGTGTAGCACAAATTTAATAAAAAAAATCCTCTTTCCTTTTCGAATGAATTTTTTTATCATAAAAATTTAAAACAAAATTTTCTAAAAATTAATATAAGTAAAAATCTTTATTCATGAGGCTACAAAAAATACGCACTTGTTGACTAATCGGTGCTTTATAATAGAGACTACATTTTCACGTATATGGCTTTATCAATATCACTTGTTTTATAAGAATGTGGTTATTAAAGCTTCTCAGTTGTCAATTAAAAATCTGAATAGGACCTACTTATATATCTGAAGTCTTTTTATTTTGTTAATATTGCTATAAACACAATCAAATGCTACCGACCATCGACTACCGACTACAAAAGTAGCTGGCGACAAAAATAGCCAAGTTGCCAACTACTTTATCCTTTTAACGACTATCGACCACTAAAAACAAAAAATGAACATCTGTTTTGACATACACTGTCTCACAGCTTATTTGATGCAGTCACATTTATTCGAAACAATTTTCAATATTTCGAAAAATATTGAGACTAGCTTAAAAAAAAGAGCACACGTGTTTATTAATTTATATATTATAGATTTTATAAAAAAAAATAACAAAAATATACTTCATTAACTAAATTTCTTAAATTAAAACAAATGCATTGCTTTTTTTAAGTCACAGCTTAAATGATGCACAAAATTTAAAGTTTAATTTAAAACTAAATTTAGCTTCTAATTTAAAATTTTTTCTATAACTAATATTTGGTGGGATATCCTTTTTGGTCTAGAACGGCTTTTAGGCGAGATCTCATTGATTCTACCAACTTTTTTGTGTAATTGGGACTAATTTTGCCCCATTCCTCAAGAAGTGCATTTTTTATGTCAGATGCGTTGTAAATTGTATGACTTCGGATGTTTTTTTCGAGCACGGACCATAGATTCTCTATGACATTGAGATCTTGACTGTAAGCAGTCGTTTGTACAACATGCGGGCAGATCCAGATGAGCCAAGTCTTTACTATCCCTGAAGTGTGCTTGGGATCGTTATCTTGGTAGTATCTAAAGGAATCTTTAATACCAAGTTTTTCTGCACTTTGTAATAGATTTGCCTTCAGCAGATCCAGGTACATGTTTTTATCCATGTTTCCGTCAATGAAGGCAAAATTCCCGACGCCTAAAGACGACATACAGCCCCATACCATTACACTGCCTCCACCATGTTTAACAGTGCTGCGTAAATTACGTGGGTCTAGGGCTGCATTTGGTTTTCTCCACACGTAAGACTTCCCATCTGATCGAAATAAATTAAACTTACTCTCGTCAGCAAAAATAGCTGTTTCCCAGAACGACATATCCTTGGAAATAAGCTCTTTGGAAATTTCCTTTCTGCGTTTTCTATTTCTAATCAGTCGATTATTTCGGGCAGTACGCTCATGAAAATTGGCTTCTCTAAGGACTCTACGTATAGATTCTGCACTGGTTAACCAAGAACTTTTCCGCTTCGATTTGCAATTTTGGAGCGCTCAGATGGGGGTTTTCCTTAATCTTCCTCACAATCCAACGTTTTTCGGCGTCCGAAAAAATCTTATTTGGAGCAGATCTGCACTTGTTTACTATTCTATTTTCATGCCGGAACCTTTCTATAATATGTTGGACAGTAGAGGAACTTAATGCGACAAGTTCAGCGATCTTCCGTTGAGATTTCCCCTCCTTAAAGAAGTGAATTACATCCTCCCGTTTTTCAATGGAGGATCGTTTTCCCATTTAAAAAAACCAATTATCAAATATTCTATTTTTAAATTTTTGCTTTGCAAATAATCCTTGCTAATGATCACTGGCACTGAATAAAACTAAAAATATGTAAATTTATACCGTTAAATTTCACACACACACACACACATGTTTTGTTTACTGCATCATTTAAGCTGTGACTTCATTTTAATGGGTAATTTACTATTTTTGTGGTTATTTTTGAAAAGAAGTTGTTTTGTCTCGTTTTTTCTGCTGTAATATAATAATGAGATAACTGTTTTAATGATCATTGCCTTTTTTACTTTTTAAATGCAACACATTTCGGAATATTTATGTTTAAAAAATATTTATAGCCTGCATCAAATAAGTTGTGAGACACTGTATGTATTAAAGTTAACCAAAACAAACTTGATTTTTTTAAGTGAATTTGTGTAAAAAAAATTTTTAATGTCTCAAGAAAATTTAACTAACTTTATAAGTACTATTGCTAAAATAGTGGAAACAAAAACTTCAGTGTATGAAGTGTCCACGTCCATATTTGCATGTAAATTGAACTAAACATTTACATTAATCAATATAATAAATACATATAAACAGTAAAAATGACTATTTTATACTTACCAATTTCAATAAAAAACCCAAAAAGTAAATATAAATGAAACAAATTAGAAATTGATGAAAAAAGTACTAAGTGGCAAATTTCACAAACAAAAAGTAAATGAAAAATGCGCCAAATAAATAGTAAATGAAAAATGTAAACAAATGAACAGATGATTATTATTTTACAATGGTGCCACTATAAAAGTTTTTCGCTTTTTTAATAGCGATATTTAATGTATTGCGTTTTTAAAACCACCATTTCATGCATTTATTGTATTGGCAGCACTAATCTGTTTTTTGTATCCAAGAAAAATAGAAATTAGCCTAAAGCTAAGATCACACGATTGCCGTAATGCACCAATTTTTACCATTTTTTGTATGCCAATCGTGTGATTGCACAATAAATTGGTTCATGCGACAATCGCGGTTAATATTGTGCTTGTTTTTACCAACCAAATGCAACCCTGATGCGGCAATCGTGTGACTACTTGATATGCAACTGTGCGGCAATAAAACTTCCAAAAATGTACCAATATTTATTGTGATTTTTTGCGGCAATCAAAGTATCCAATACGCGTCAATATTTTCATTTTGTTGAGTGCCTTCAAGTTGTTTGTATACATTTATATATATATTTATATATATTGGTTGTCTACTTCTTGGAACTCTTTTAGAGTCTTCTGGAATGCACCATCAGTAGCCCGTTTTTTTTAGCCAATTTCGGACCCATACTATTCGTTTTTTAAAAATTCTTTTATTTTTTATATTTTTTTGTATTTTAAGTATATAAAAGACACTAAAAGCAGCCGCTAGCTTTTTTTTAAATAACATTTTAAATACAACAAACAAAATACAAAGTTTGCAAATTAATTATGTATATTTGCCAGAAACTACAACAGCTGATTATTGGTGTTGCCGCATTGTTTAACAATCGTATGAACGACAGGCACAATTTATTGCCACAAATTTACTATTCACCAACTTGTACCAATAAAATTTTAATAAAATGGGGCAATCGTGTGACTGCAGAAAATTTGATTGGAACAATTTTAGTATTGTGCACAATATCTACACAATAAAAATTGGGCCAATTTGGTGCATTACGGCAATCGTGTGATCTTAGCTTAAGTGGCTAGGGGCTACAAAAGTAGCCGTGTAGTCGGTAGTCGTGAAGCGGCTAAAAGAATTATTCTCATAAGCACGCATGTATTATATTTTTGACATCTTGTAGTCGATGGTCAGCGGACATGATTGTGTTATAGCATATAACAAAATGGCACTCATTTGAAAATTACATATTAAAGTAAGATTTTGCATTTCCTATTCCCCAAATACCTGAGCCTACAATAGCTGTCTCTAGTGCAGTTTCGGCATAAAAAAATAATTATAACTAAGAAAAATGTATATATAAATATTTTTTAATTCATTTAAAGAGAAAACTTTTTGCAAATTATTCTCGTTGTGTGTTTTTTTATCTGTACTTATTGCTAGAAGTCATTGGCCGATTTCCTTCTAATTAATTAATTTTATATAAAATTCTTTGTTTCTTAATTTCTTTTTTATCAAAATACATGCATGCAGTTGATAGTATTTGCTACAACTAAAGCGTATTGATTGACAAAACTAATTGAAAATAATTACCAATTAATTATTTTTAATATTTGAAGTGTATCATGAAAATATTTTAATTATTTACTGCCGTATTCATAGAAAATCAAAATAAATTTGAAATGTATTTTAGGACAAATTTGTATGGAAAATTTGTCATAAAACACATTTCAAATTTATTTTATTTTCTATGAATACGGCAGTTAGTCAATAGAATTAAAATACAGTTAATTATAAAAATAATACAAAATTTATTTTTTCTTAACACTCGATGATCATTCTCAATATACATATAAGGTAAGAGATAACTAGTATACATTATAAATCTCTTTGTAAGTTTGTTTGTTTGTTCATATGGTTGATTGTTGGTGCGTCGATTTCGCCTAACGACTGAACTTTTTTTTAATGAAATTTTTAAACACGGGTAAATATTTGACCCAATGGTTAAACAGGGTATTAATTTGTTCCGGAGTTTTTATGCGTTCGAACCGATTTAAGGAACTAAATCGTATTTCTGCACCGATTTTAATAAGAGGTATATATTTATTTGGAAGTTTCAAGAGGCTGTGATTATTTAAAAAATAAATAACAGGTGGGGTAAGTGGGAGAGGGGAAAATCGCGCTAAATCATATTTAATAAAAAGCTTTTTTAAGGATCATATTTGAAAAGTCCTGATCCATAAAGCCTAATTTTTAGAAGGAAATCTGTTGCAACTTCCATATTAATGTGCATAATCAAATAAAAAACTGGCTTGTATGAGTGGTCGTGGTACTTTTATTCTTATTAGGGTAGCACAGCGCACCGGTATAGCGAACCTAGCCGACTCAAAGCCGCCGGATACTATAGCAGCATACAACATTGTTTGTTGATCACCACGGGTTTAATTCTTTTTCACAAATTAAATTTTCGCGAGTTTGTTAGAAATAATGTCGTCGCATTTGTTACTGTATCAAAGCTTAGAAGATATTTGACTTTAAAGTAAACAAAAAAGTATTTCGTTTTGAGTTTTTTCAGTTATTTGTTTGCAACTTTTTAGTTTATTGTTCGATTTTAATTTTTTATTATCGGCATTTTTACAAAATGAAACAATAAACTAAAAAGTTATAAGCAAAACAATCATATATACTCTAAACTGTAAAAAATATAAGAACAGTGTTTTTTCACATTTTTTAGTAAAACTCAAAGGTTTTTTTAAATCAGATAAAAAAAGTTTTAACTTTAGCCCACTGTTACTTCGTAGGCTCTTCCAATGCTTTTAATAATAAACAAACAGTTCCTTTAGTTTGTTTTGTAAACAAAATACATTTTTGCAACGAATTAAAGTAAAAACCATGAAAATTTTATTCAAAATAATTATGAAACTGCATTTCAATTTTTTGTACAAGAAAATTTATTATTCGGAATGTTTTTTTAAGTTGATTAACTTTAATTGTGCTTGATTCCTTTAAATATTTATATTTATAATAAATTTATTTGTAGTTATTATAAATTATTTTATTTCTTTATAATAAATTTTCATAATGATATATTTGCATGTGCACATTGCTTATTAATAAAAATTGTTTTTTTATTTTCAGATTTTCATTGAATCTTTCTATTTCTATGGCTGGTTCCCGATGGGATCCTTTATAAAGAAAAATAAAAGAAAAAAAATAGTTACTGAATATTTGCTGTGCTTTTGTGTAAAACATTTTTGAGTTTTTATTGTCTTTTTGCTTTATTTATTCAATGGAGTTCTCGTTTAATCAATTTGGCTTTTGATATAATACTCTGAGTTTTTCTTTACAAAATTTAGGTAAAATCCACTGATGAGCTACATGAGCAGTAGCGAAATGGCCATATGGATATGTTTTCCCCGCAGTAATACATTTTATTTTGTAGATTTAAAAATAAATATTTCATAAAAATATCATGAAATATTTATCAGGCATGTTCTGAAATCCACACGAAATTTTCCCTTTTGTATTTTTCAAGGCATTGTTTTTGTAAAAAATAATTTTATAGCAACAATGCTTTGAAAAATTTGAAGTGAAAATTTTCATGTGGATTTCAGAACATGCCTGTATATTTGAAGGAATCAAGCACGATTAAAGTAAATTAACATTTTGTAAATGATTTAAACAGGCTCATCATATTAAATGTGATAAAAAATTATAAACAAATGTCTAGAGTAAAAATGTATTTTTCAATTCAAAAAGTTAGTGCGGAGCTTAAAGACAACTACATCATATGCAGAAAAAGAAGTTTTATTAACATAAAAAATAAAATTAATTTTAAAACATTTTGGTTTTAATTTTATTTTGAAAAACAAATTTGCTACATAGATAGGGTTATTTTACTTTCAGTTATTTAGCATTAAGGTCGATAGTAATTGTTATATATTTCCGTTATAAAATATTAATTTACAATAACTAATTAAATAACTGCAGAAATAAATAATTTTTTATAAGTTTTTTCATATAAGCCAAAATTTAAAAGTTTGGTGACCAAAATACCTCTTCTTTAGAAAGCTTCAAATACAAACTCAAAAGCTTTTACCAACTACATATGTTTTCTCCCATTTAAAATTTTGTTCAAATCGATGCACCCGTTTAGAAGTTATGTGGTTATACATACTTATGTGTCTTTTACACTTTTTACAACAAACACTAAATGCGATTTCTTTAATCAATTGCGTGTTCAAAACATTGTGAATGTTCGAAGTTTTTATACATCAAGGGGCTACAGTGATCGTTTAACGCAATTTTTTCTTACTTTCAAATTGAATTTGATTACAACCTACACTTAGTCGTAAAACTCTATATACGATATTGACATTTCATTTAATCTGATCATTATATAAAGTAAACTTTTTGAATATTATTACTTGTAAATATTTTACAGGGTATACTCTACACGACGATGCTAAAATATGGAGAAAACATGGTTACTTTTAATGATAAGTTCAAAAATTTTGCAATATGAAATTTAGTAGACGTTGCAAAAGTGTACATACGACCATAACTTTTATAGAACGCTGTTGTCATAAAACCGTTAGTTTTATAATTTTTATAACATAACGAATTACAAATGGCGAAGAGAAAGGAAATATCCACCGAAGTTAAAAAATTAGTAATCAAGTTACTAAATAAAGGAAAATCTTGTGCAAATGTGGGGGAAATCGTAAGTATTTTTATAATTTTTGCTCCAAATATAAATAATGAAATGCAAAGTATACAATTTGTTTTTTTTTTTTTTATTTTTCAGACTTTATTTTCTAAAAAAATTATTTATGTAAATTATATAATAACTAAAAAAAGTAACATTTTCATGAAAAAATTATTTATAAAACAATAAAAAGGACATAACAAAATCTTAATTAAAAGATATTTACAAAAATTAATATAAAAAAGGAAAAAGAAACAAAATAAGTAGCAATTCATGGTAAAAAAAAAAGAACAAGTTCAACGTGTATTCAATAAACGTTTGGATATTAAGCACAAAAATTTATTGAAAAAGAATTTAAAAATGTAAAAAAAACGTAATAACAACAAGAGAAGAAAACATCGAGTAGAAAATTAATTTACAACTGAATAAAACACTTGTTTCGCTAACAACACTATCAGAACATTCATGTTCGCACAAAATGCCGAGTACATAAAATGAATGTTTTAAACGAACGGTTTATTCAACAAGAGTTTTTTGCTTTTAAACAAAAAACTAAGTGCTTGTTTAAGAAGACCGAAACCGAAACCGATCTCTGTTCTACAGTTCAAACTATCCTTAGAAACTACAAAAGAAATGAAAGCTATGAAAGTTTGCCATGAAATGAGCGTCCTTCAAAGCTTGATGAAAGACTACGGCGTAAAATTGTTAGGGAAGTTGCAGAAAACCCAAATAAAAGCAGTTTAGAATAGAAAAATTAATGCTGATACAATTCGTCATTGCTTAAAAAAAGTGGACTTCAGTCGTGTATAGCAAGAAAAAAGCCGTATGTATGTTGTCAAGTACAAAGACGTACACTTATATGATCCTACGGTTTGGGAAAAGGTTATTTTTACAGATTAATGTAAATTGAACCCCTTTGGAAACTTCGGACGAGCACGAGTTTGGAGAAAGAAGGGAACTGCCTTGAAACAGAAAAATGTATGCAGTACCGTAAAACATGGTGGTGGTTTGGTAATGGTGTGGGATTGCATGAGTTCTGATGGAGTCGGAAAATTAAGATTTATTAATGGTATTATGGACAGTCGTTGCTATATACATAGAGATTCTGAAAAACGATTTTTTACCGAGTGTCGAAAAACTAAGTCTTAAATTAAAGTTTATATTTATGCACGAAACCACCCGAAGCATAGCTCACGACTTGTCAGAGAATGGCTGCTTTACAACGGAAAATGAAAACTTCCTCATCCTCCACAATCCCCAGACCTAAATGTCATCGAACATTTGTGGGCCCATTTGAAAAAGAAACTTAGGAACAGAAGGGCATCGTTCATTTGCCAGTTAAAAATGATTTTTAAGGATGAATTGGAAAATGTTTCTGCAAAAATAACCAAAAATTTGGTTTCTTCAATGGTTAAGAGGCTTAAAGAAGTTTTCAAAAGGAGAACATACAAGTCATTAATTTCATATTTTTAATTACCTAAAGTGCTCAACAAAGTATCGTATGTAGACTTTAGCTGTTATATGAAAGACTGAATTTTATTCTATTATTCATTTTTTAATATTAAACCACATGAATTGTTATTTTTTAATTTTCTTTAAATATCGTTGATTTCATAGAGAAATAAAAAGTTTAAAAATTTGTCGTATTTCTTTTAAAAATTTAAATTTATTAAAAAAATTAAATCGAATGTAGAGTTTTGCAACTAAGTGTATTTATTTAGGATTACATTAAAAAAAAGTAATTTTATTGAAAAATTTTACAATAGAATGAATAAAACAAATCAATAAATATTTCCATTAACTATTTTATAAACATGAAATTCTAGATAATACAATTAAAATTAATTAATTATTAAACAAGTTAAATTTGTTGAGTAGAATACAAGTGTTTTCCTACACAATCTGAGCCAAGGGCAAAATTTCTGCCAAGCAGCCAGTGTATGTTGTTTTTACGGATGTGCTTATTTAGCTTTCTGAAAGTTCATGTATTTGTATTAACCGACTTCAAAAAGAAGGAGGTTAAACAATTCGGCTGAATGATGCTTTTTTTATATTTGTGCCTCCAGAACTCAGTTATTTCTGATCTGATTTTGAAAATTTTTGTTAATATGATAGATTATGCTTACAGATTGGTCCCGTTTCATAATCTTAAAAATTAAAGGGTGTCCCCATGCAACATACATATTTTTTACGTGTATTATGAACTGCAAAGGGCGATTCTGTAAAATTTAAAAAGACTGCGTCTTACTATAGGCCCCAATAACAAAAAATTATACAAAAATAAATCTAAAAATTAAAGGGTGCTCCCATAATTGATGTAAATTTACTTATATGGGCCTAACTTTTGAACCGTTATAAACAAACGCTTGCAATTTGGACAGAATGTCAATTGCTATGGGCGTTATAGTTACAAGTTAATATTATAAATTAAAGGGTGCGCCAATAGTTCATTAAATTTGATGTATATGGCCGTACTTTTGAACCGTTATAGACAGAACGCTGAAACTTAAAAGGGACCTTAATTTCTAAGTCCGCTATATCAATGAGTTAATAATTTGAATTTAGAAATTAAAGTTTGTCCCATTATTACTGTAGATTTACTTATATAGACCTACCTTTTGAACCGTTATAGACAAATGCTTGCAAATTGGACAGAATGACGATTTCTATAGCCGTTATAGTAACAAGTATAAATATTAAGAATTATAAATTAAAGGGTGCACCAATAGTTCATTTAATTTGGTATATGGCCATACTTTTAAACAGTTGTAGGCAGTCGATTGAAATTTAAAATGAATCTGTATTACTAACTCCTCTGTAACAACAAGTATTAAATTTTGATTTAGATATAAACGGGTGTCCCAATAGTTGATATAATATGGTGTATGTGGCCGGACTTTTGAACCGTTATAGACAGACAGCTGAAATTTACAAGGGACGTGTTTTGCTTAGTCCGCTATAACAAGAAGCTTATAATTTGAATTTAGAAATTAAAAGGTGTTCCCAAAATTAATGTAATTTGTTCTATATGGCCGTATTTTTTGAACCGTTGTATACAAACACCTTAATTTTAGACAGAATATCCACTACTTTATTTGGTATAATAAAAAGTATAAAAATGTTATAAATTAAATAATTGATATAATCTGATATATATGGGCAAACTGTTGAACCGTTAAAGACAGACGGTTGAAATTTAACCTGAACCTGATTGCTAAATCTACTACAACAGCAAGTATATAATTTGAATTTGGAAATTAAGGGAGACCCTATAGTTGCTGTAATTTGATGTATATTGCCAAACTATTAAACAGTTGAACAAGTATAAAGTTTGGAGATATAAGGTTGTCCCAATAGTTAATGTAATCTAATTTATGTAGCCATACACTTGAACTGTTATAGGCAGACAGATGAAATCTGTTTTGAAGTCGGTTTTTTTCACAAGAATTATTTTATTCTGTTGTTTACCGCACTTGTTGTTGTTTTATTACTAATTATCAACTAAAAATTTGAGCGCCTTTACGTGCGAAAGACAGGGTTTTAATTATTAAACATTATTTAAAGAAATATATAAATTTCGAAACTGATAAAAGTCATTTCAAGGAATGATGCCTATTTTTATTTAATTGGCTTTTGGTTATCGTCAAAGTTGCATAGCGAAGTCGATTGTTAGTGTTGATTTCACAAAAAAATAAATATGTCAATCGATCAGATATACTGTCGAAAGAGATAAGAAAAAAATATCAGGTAAAAAATTAGCCCTCTCTCATATTTTCCGAGTTACGGGGCTCTGAAATTTTAAAATATCAATATGGGTATCATTTTAAAGTTTCGAAGAGATCTTTAAGGAAACACAAAATTTTTTAAAAATACTTAACCCATTAAGTGCCAATGGCATTTTTATTTAAAATTATAACATATATGCAGTTTAATTTTTTATTTTTCGATTCTTTTTCACCCCAATATTTCCTTTTTTTATTAAAGTTTCTTCGGCATAGCCGAATAAAGCACTTTTACTTGTTTTTAATTGCAAAAACTTAATCTCTAACTTATATCAAATTTGTTAACATTTGTATAAACATGTTACATGTATAAAATATGGGTGTGAGATACATACATATGTACATACATACATGCATTCATTGATTGATTTCACTGATAAATATTTTCTTCAACTTTAAGTTTATTGATTATTGGTCAAATGTCAAACAGTGCGTGGTGAAGAACGATGTGTTTAAATTAAAAACATTTAAAATTAATTTACAAAATTAATAAGTACTAGGGCACCCATGAAATATATAATAGAATTTGCAAAAGCTTTTGTATTTTTTGTTCCCCGTTCACTTTCGATCATCTAAGGGATTTAGTGAGTGATTTAGTTATAAAAAGCGCCCTAAAAAGCTGTAAAAAATGTATGGCTGTGTTAATTAATAACTTTTAAGATGAAAGGTTTTCGCGATTAAGTTATATAAACGGTTTCTCATCACAAAAGTACAAATATTTTGTTCATTATTTTTTTGTTCATGGCGGCCCAATTTTAAGTTTACCTTAAAATCGAACTTCGTCTTCGTCTTATGTGAATAGATTTTTAGTGAAAGGCCAATGTAAGTGGCATGCGGACGCGGGAGGCAATCAACTGTTCTTTTTGCCGCTTAAATTTATTTTACATAGGCAAATGAACGCGGCCTCTTGAAGTAGAAACTTGTGTAAAATATATAAATCATTTTTAGTTTTTTGACGCAGAAATAAATAAACTTAATTGCTAAAAATTTTAAAAGGAAAAATAAATAAAATGAACATCGATTTAGTGAAAAAAAAAGAAACACAAAAGACTATGGATTATTTGACAAATTAAAGCGGCAAAACGGTTGCTTTTGATGGCATTGACAAGTTAAATTAAATGCAACGTGTTAAAAATTTTGTATGAGTATTTTTGTCAACAAACAAAGTTTTTTCAAATAGGTAATACTGTTGCCGCATGCCGCTTGCATTGGCCTTTTACCATTTTGCTCAATTTTATGACTACATGAGCAAGCTTAAGGCCCTTTTCAGATTAGGCAAGTTTACTTGCGCAAGTCTTGTGTTTGTAGGTGTGAGAGGAAAGGTCGGTTTGAAGGGGAAAGACTTGCCGAGATTTGAGTACCGACTTGCTTGTACTTAGCAATTCTGCTTCTGCTGTCATTCTTGTCTTGGATTATTTGTTAGTTTTTTACATTGTCTTTTATTTCTTCTTCGGCGTGTTGTTAAGCTACATTCCAAAACGGGAAGAAATTTATAGTTTACAAAAACGTCAACAAATTAAAAAAATTCGAGCATAAGAAAATTTAACTTGCTTAACAAAGTTGCCGAATGTGAACATAAAAGCAAGTTCAAGTGAAAATAAACAAAACTGAAAATTATACATGCGCAAGTAAACTTGCCTAATCTGAAAGGGGCCTAACAAGTCTACACTATTTGTCTTTAAATTTTAAAAAATTAAATCCAAGAAAGTACGCAAATCGATTAGTTTTACTTTGCAAGTGTTAGGAAGTCAGTAGGATAGTTACTAAAGACTATATTTTACCGAATAAGCCTTTAAAAAGTATTTAATTAGTAGAGTAAACTATTTTTTAAAGATATTATAACCCTCAAATTTGAAGGGGAGCCACTCAAAGTTAACAAAGTCAAGGTTCACTTTAAATTTGGATGCAAAAAAAATTGCTAACGGTCTTTCGTAGCTTTAAAGCTTATATCAAGGCGAATTAATATTTCGCAAATTATTAATTTGCCTTGTTTATATAAGCAAAACATTTGTATATACACCTAATTCTGTTTTTACATGGTCTTTTTTTTTACACAATTTTTTCCATTTAGTACTTTAAAAGTACTTTTATTATTCACTGATACGGGAGAAGACAAAATTTCCATTTTTTTTAATAATTGGGTACTAGATGCTAGGGTTTCCCCCTTTTTTCTTTAAGCTCCTTCCTCAGTACATTACAGTTATGTCTTGACAAACCTAAATTCAAAACGAGTGCTAAGGAATCTTCTTCCGTGAAATGTGTATCCGATTTAGGTGTTGGTATGCTTTCAACTATTCGTTTTAATTTTTTAGGTGAAGCACTTGCTAAAACATTTGCAATCTCCAACTCCTCCTTCGGTTGGGATTTCTTCAAAACCAATTTAAAGGAATCCTCTTTTTGGTTTTCCAGATAAGAATTAAGTGAATCTTCTTGTTTATTTCTTTTAGTCCTGCAATGAACATCGTCATAATGTTTACTAGCATCTATTAGAACACCCTTTAATTTTCAAATCCAAATATTCTTCTGTGGTTGTAGCGGACTAAGCAATACAGTTTCTTTGTAAATTTCAACCGTCTGTCTACAACAGTTTAGCCATATACATTAAATTATATCAACTAATGTAACACCCTTTAATTTATAATTTTAAATATTTATACTTCTTATTATACTAGATGAAGCAGTAGACATTTTTTCTAATTTTTAAGTAATTGTACATAACGGTTCAGAAGATAGACCCATATAGGTTAAATTACATTAACTAAGGGAACACCCGTTAATTTATTAATTCAAAGGTTCCTTATAAATTTCAGCTGCCTGTCTGTAAGGTTCAATCGTTTTTCCAGATACATTAAATTACATCAACTACTGGGTCGCCCTTTAATTTATAATTCCAATTTTGATACATGCTATGTTAGCGGACTTGATAACATAGGTACATGTTTAAAGTCAGTTAAAAAGGCGTACAAGTGGTATATCAGTGGTATCAAGTGGTAATTACTAGAGTATCCATTTAATCGGATTTTGATTTAATTCGAGTAAACAATTAATCGCTTTTAGGATTTTAATTTTGATCGATTATCCGATTAAGTGTTTCAAATTACTCGAATAAAACGAATTAATGGTATAATTTTTTGTAGCAAAAATAATTCATATTATGTCAAATTAAAACATAAAGCATTTGAGATTTTTTTTATCTCATTTTACATTGTGTCTTTTAAAATAGCCGTTTAAAAATAAAATTAAATGAAGGTGAAATAGTTTTTTATACCTGATTTTTTGGCATTATTTTAATAAATCTTGGCTTTGAAAAAAAAAAACAATTCACTAAAAAGTGGATGTAGGTGATATTGAAAGAAGAGCGTAAAAAAGTTTCTCAAGATTTTCTGATATTTTATTTATTTTATAAAGATACAAAATTAATCCGCTATTATAGGTCTTGTAGAAGATTTTTTAAAATTTTGAATACTTTTTATCGTTATGTTTAATTCACTTAGAAGGTTATTTTCATTTGAGTTTTCTTCTTCCTTTAATAAAATACCTTGATATGATTCAATATTTGTTTCATTATTTCCGCTTTAGAACTATATCTTAAAATGTGACGTAAAAGGTCGCCGAGTTAAGGTATAAAATTAATGTGTTAAGTTTTGTTCAAAACCAAATAGTTTTTTTAATATAAAGCCCAGCAAGGCCAAAAATAACAATATTACTTAGTAAATTACACCTGAGATCATAAACAAAAATAATAGTACAACGTACCAAGTTGGCTCCCCAGCCATAAAAAAAATTTAAAACAAAAATAATATGACAATTGGTCCCAATCAGTGATTTAGGTAAATTTATTAGTGTAAGAGAAGAGGTGCAAAGCAAAAGGTAATACATTCCACCATCGAACAATTCTAACCATATATGATCTCTCGAATGCTGATGAATAATATTTGAGGGTTTCTAGTTGATTGTTTAAAGGTAAAAGCAAATAATAAAGTTTGAGGTCTTTTTGTCCTCATTATTTTGTAAAAAAGGATAATATTACGAAAATAACGAAAAGAACAACCAAGGAATGATCGAACGAACAAATTGTGATATATGATCGCGGCGTCTTACATTATATACAAAACCATACAAAACATGAGACATTAGCAACGAATTAGTTAGTTTATTCCTAATATGTATAGGAATATACAGATTTATAGAGTATATTTTACGCAAAATACTAAAAATTCCAGCACTTATACTATCACTTTATTGAAAAAAAAGGAAGTTTAGTGGCCGAAACGATACCTAAACATTTTAAATGATCGACAAATTGTATTTTAACATTTTGAAAGATAATGTTTAAGTTTGAAGAAAAACGATTTGTGGTACCGAACATAATAGCTTTTGTTATCTTTAAAAATATTGTGCTAATTCACCGATTTTGATTATTGAAGACGTGATTTCACCTTCAATAATCAAAATCGGTGATTTTAATAATTTGTTCGGGATAATAAGCACAATGAAAACATTTATCAACTTAAGCCGTGTGTCCATTAGCAAGTTACTTGCGGAAGAACTTCTGCAAGTTCTTCCCGGAGTGTTTTCACTTAAAGCAAAACTTGCGGAAGTTTACTTCCAGAAGTAGTTTTTAGAAGTTTTTACGACGAACTTGCGCAAGAAATTGTAGGAGTGTTTACACATAATAATGTAAAAACAACTTCCAGTAGTTTGTTTTTTTAATATGACAGTGTGAAAATGTCTTGTGGCCAAATAATTAAAAGAAAAAGCTAGTTAAAAAACGAAACAAAAAGAAGTGTTTGAAGTGAGAAATTGGGTGCTCCGGCGAGTAGATTTGAGTTTCCAAAATACATTACTTGAAGAATTACGGGCCGAATATACCATGCAGCTGAAAAATTTCATAAAATTTCCAATGATAACTTTGAAAACATTTTGTCTTTAATTAAAACAAGTATTCAAAAGCAGGATACTAAAATGAGATTGGCTATACCTCCCAGAGACCGGCTTTTAGTAACTCTACAATTTTTGGCAACAGGTAAAAAACAAAAAAAGTTTTTTAATAATTTTATTCGTAAAATAACAATAGCAATATATTTAATTCACTTTATTCACTTCTTCAGGCACGTCTTTAGCGTTGGATATTTCCTTTAAAGCGTTTTGTTTTTATAGTTTTTTGATGATGTGTCCCACAATTCAGGGTAGTTTTCTTGTTTTTCAATTAAAACAAATATTTTTTTCAGTACTCCAAACGAATTTACTCCCATCCATTTTCATAAACTTCTGAAAATTTTCAAAACACTTGCCGTAGCGGGAAGCCGTGCAAGTTACTTCCAGCAAATAACAAACAGGTGTTTACACATAACTTCTGCAAGTAGTTTTTGAAAGTTTGCAACTTCTGGAAGTCGACTTCTACTACGTGTTTACGCGCAAATACTTATGGAAGTTAATTGTGCAAGTAACTTCCGGAAGAAAACTTGCTAGTGGACACACGGCTTTACAGTGGAAGGCGGCTAAACTTAAAGTATTTAGAGTATACTTTATTCTATAACTATGAATATGGGCCAATAAATTTAATTTAAAATTCCCGTAATTTTATTTTGCCCGTGCCCGTGTAAAAGAACATAAATAAATTATCGTGGTGGTTTGTGATATTTTATTTGTTATTTTAATTTTATTTTTCATTATCTTTTAACTGTATAGAAGAGCCGAAAAAAAGACAGTCAGATATATAAAATCAGTGTTGATAATTGTTGTTTTTGCTTAAACTTTGATTTTTGTCTTTACTTTATTGTTTGGACAAAAATTTTTAGTTTATTAAAAATGTTTGTGAGAAGTTTCTGAAGAGCTAAGTAAGCGGTAGCGAAATGACCATCTAGACCTGCTTTCACCTTCAATAATCAAAATCGGTAATTTTAATAATTTCTTCGGGATAATTAGCACAATATTTATAAATATAATAAATTTAATATAAAATTCCCGTAATTTAATTTTAATAATAGCTTTTGTTTCAGAAGGGTTTAAAGTTAGGGAATTTGAAATTGTCCAATCAAACACACAGTCAAGACTATAGATTATAGTGTTTTCCAATACATCCAAGAAATCAAAGCTATTTTCATATAGTGAAAAGATATCATCGGCAAAGATAAAAGTTACACATACAGATGAGTTAATATAATCAGAAAGACTATTTATATATAAAATAAACAAAATCGGGCCCAACACTGAACCTTGTGGATATCTGATGAAAGCGAACGTAAAAACGACCTTACTCCATCGAATTCAACATATTGAGATCTGTCAGTCAGATAAGAGTTAATAAGATGACAAGCAGTATTTGAGAAGCTAAAAGTTATTCTTGAGCTAACTGATCATAGTAGAAAAAGATAAAGAATTAAAGGCTTTAGAAAGATCTAAAGATAGAATAACTGATATGTTAATATCGTTTACCTTACTTCTAATGTGATCAGTAATATCTAGAAGTATTGACGTAGTATTATATTCTTTACGATAGGCATATTGCTTTTAGAAGATGTTAAGAGAAACCAAGGTAAGAATTTGATCTTTCATAATATACTCAAACACTTTAGACTTTATATTATTTATTTCGTTCGTTTGTTTGTTTGTTTTTTATGGATATTATGGAATGGTTTTACTTCCGTATTAACTATTCCAATCGATTTTGTTTATTCCTAAAAAAAGCTTAATACCCAGTTTCCTGCTTAAACGTTGCAATTTGTACACACCAAAGTAAGCAACAAGGGTACTCCAAGGGCACATAATAAAGTGAATTTAACAACCGCAGATGACCAAATTTAAAAGAAACTAATTCCACTTTGAAATTTAGAAGTGGTTTCATTCCGAAGAAAAATTTCGGTTCTCGTTTTCTGAAGAACCAATTTGCAGAATTGAAACCACTTTCTTATATTTTTACTTAAATAAACTAAATTCAAACGACTTCACCCGTCAAAAATGTACGTCAAACACAACTATATAGAAAATGTTTCAGCTGTTAAAACGAGAACGTACATAAGAGTGTTTATTAAACACTTCTTGTTTAAAATTATTTTTAAACGAACAAGCAAGAAGTACAAAATGGAACGTAATGTTAATTAATTTTAGTCGATTTACCGACATAATTTCTTCGAAATCTATAATTTTCTTACTCGAATAGTGGAGTAAGATACTCTAGTAATAACCTCTACTATTCAGTTGTGCTAAGTGTTTTGCAGTAACTTTTTAAATGAAAAAACTGTAAAAATACTGCTAAAACCCAAGAAAGATCAAAAGCGAAATTTTGCAAATGATACTAAGATAAAGCCTTGGGTAATCCATATAATGTCTTTTTGAGGAATTCTAGTGAAGTACCCTACAGTCAGCATTGTTCGAGTATGTTCGAGACTGTAAAAAAATAGTACGCGGATTTTCATTATTTTTATAACCAACTATTCTAGAACGATTGGTTTTCAGTTGTTGGCTAAATTTTGAAGACATCCTGCGCATATCTGGGGTCTAGGGAGGTGATTGAAGAAAAAATTATATATTTTGGGAGGAAAATTTTGTGTCTACACAAAAGATAATATTTTAATTTATTGTTCGCCAAAATTTTTACTTATTTTAGTTACGTACATATTGGTCCTTAATGCGATGATAACTTGATTTAAAGAAAAGGTTTTATATTTTATGAATTTAACAAAAACCGTTAAAAATTTATTTAAAAAACTGAAAGTACTTTTGAGCAAAATTTTACATTTTTTTTAACTTTTTAACTGTACTGAAACAGGGTATATCTAAACTTATGTCCTCCTCTATAATCGCAGTTTGTTTAATTAAAATCGGGTAAATAGTCTAGAAGCTCCAGACTTTTATTCCATTTTTTGTATTTCACGCCACTGTGCATCGTATTTTTTACCAACAACATAACAGGAAATGTACGGAGAGGGAAAAACAATTGCATTTATGGTGGTGTAATGTTGAGGCCATTTTGCACTCAACTTGTCTTCTAACAAATAAATTTTCTTATAGCTCCAAAACTTGTTAATGCTATTCTTTGAATCTACCACGCATAATTATTTCTTTAAATTACAACCAATTAGTTTCTTTAGGTCATGTTTAACTTGAAATGTTTCTGTTTTAAGAAATATTTTTCGGTGAACGTTACAACTTTTGATCTGCTTTACAAAAAATACAAGTTTTCACTTCAATTTAAATATCATTTACGGATAACTTAACAGTCGAAATTTTATTACATGGTTTTATTTTTTGAGCCGCAATAGGCAGATGAAATTTATCAGTATATACACATGTAAGCAACATTTAAAGGATTTCCCTAGAAAATGTATTGTGACGTATGGCTTTATCTGTTTATGTTTTAAGCCGTATATAAACACTTATATGTATATACTTAAAAAAAGCCCCTTTCTTTAAACCCTAAGAGGATCACTTTTGAAGTTTACAAAAAGTGTGTGCTCATATTGCCGCTTTTATTTTATTTTCATTTTCAACTTATGCTTACAGCTTGGTACTATTAAAATTTGTATTTCAGAAACGGCGTCTTTTTATTTCTTCAAATACCTAATGCTTTTGATGAACTCCATTCAAAATTTACGTCTTGGCGTCGGTGAAGACTTCTGCTGATATATTTGCGTTCCTACGACAATTGGATATTCGTTACAGAACGACCCGAATAAAACTCGACCCCGATTGTCAACTCAGCAACAGCTGTACAAACCGAAAGTATTTTCTTCAGGGTTTCCCAGTGAGTTATTTCTGATAGCCTATTTCTAGTTTTCCTTAATGGGCTAGTTTACCCAATCTAGTGTTAAGGGGATGATATCAGCATTTGCCATTCGTTTTCATTCAGCATAGACCAGAAGATCAGCAAAGAATGAAATATGTAGTATATACTCAAAGCTCAATATCGCTACAATCTCCGTCGACTGCTGTATGCTAAGGAACATAATACTTCCTGTGTAGTTATGGTATGAAATTCGATAGACTAAATACATTTTTCAATACTAAAAACAATCTTTCAAATGCCTTTATTTCATGAAACATAATATGAAATTCATTACTCCATTTCGTATACCGCCTATAGCCGACTTAAAACAGAAAATAATCTCCTTTTGTTGGTTCGTGAGACGTATTTTACGGTTTAATTACTGTGGAATCAGGCAACGTGTTCCCGACGACCAAACGTTTTTCTGTGCGTCATGATTAACATTTACACCCATCAACTTGCCGTCGATGGCATTACTGCGAGTGTTATGTTTTACGCCTTTAAAAAAAAATCCTCCTTTACAAAACTTGGCTACGCATAATAAATTGTAGAATAGAAGTTATACCATGTGTTGTCCAATTAAAAAGCAAGAGTTTTATATTGGGCTGTTTCGAAACTCATATGCCTTATACCAAAGAAAAGGATCCAATTTTCTCTAAAGATGTTTGGCAAAAGAAACCATTGCAAACTGAAAACAAGTAAGAGTGCTATATTAGGCTATGCCGAATCTATGTAAATCTAGTTTAGTGAAGTAACTCCAATAAAAAAAACAAATATTGGGTTAACAGAGAATAAAAAACTTTGGTACTGCATACGAGGGCTTCTCTATATATTTCTGGCCTAATAGTGCAAATGCATATATTTATAATCAAAAATGGTTTTAATGTTTTTCAAAGTATTCTCCAGCATGATTTATACACTTTTGAATGCGCTCAAACCAGTTGTCGAAGCACTTTTTCCACTCCGATTGAGACACCTCTAAAACGTGGTTTTTGAACACTTCAACAGCTTCTCCTGGCGACGAAAATCGTTGACCACGCATTTTTTTCTTGATGTGTGGAAACAAGAAGAAGTCATTAGGTGCCAAGTCAGGGCTGTACGGCGGATGACCCATTAATTCGACGTTTTGGCCGGTCAAAAACGCTCTGGTTTGAGCCGATGTGTGAGAGCTCGCATTGTCATGGTGAACAATGATTCATTTTCTCTTGTTGGTTTTTCGAATTTTTCGATGACTTCAGGCAAATAAATTGTAGTGTACCACTCAGAAGTGACCGTACTACGTTGCTCAAGCGGAACAGTCGCCACATGACCAGTTTTGCCGAAGAAACAGGCGACCATTTGCTTCGAAGTGCTTCTTCCACGAACAACTTTCGTTGGATTTTGCTCGACTTTGGAGACCCACACGGTCGATTGTTGTTTCGTTTCGGGCTCATACACATAGATCCATGATTCGTCACCTGTGACGATCTTATAAACGTCTTTTGAAGCACCGCAATCGTATTTTTGCAACATTTCTTTGCACCAATCGACACGAGCCTTTTTTGAGCGACTTTCAAATTGTGCGGGATCCAACGAGAACAAACCTTTTTTACGGCCAGGTGTTCATGCAGTATCAAATGTATGCTGGTGGAAGAAATGCCCAAGGATGTCTCTATCTCTCGGCATGTCGCATGTCGATCTTGCATTATGAGTTCACGCACGGCATCAATGTTCTCTGGCATAACAGCCGTTCTTGGACGAACTTCACGGAATTCGTCTTTGAGCGAGCTTCGGCCACGATTACATTCATTATACCAATTTTTCACAGTGCTATAGGATGGTGCTTCATCGCCATACAAAGATTTAAGTTCATCAATGCACTCTTGTCGTGATAATCCACGTCGAAAGTTGTGAAAAATGATGGCACGAAAATGTTCACGAGTTAATTTCATTTTATTCTATATTAATTTTTTCAAGTCACTGTAAACAACACAAATAATGGTCGTACGTCAAAACGTTTTGAGTACGATTATGCTTAAAAATGACAAACTTTCTAATGGAAATGTCAGATTGCACTGAAATATATATAGCAGCCCTCGTATAATTTTAACATATATATGACATCGGTTCTTAATGGATTAAGCACTTTTAAAAAATTTTAGTATTTCCTTAAAGATCTGTTCAAAAGCTTTAAAAAGATACCCATATTGAAATTTAAAAAATTTGAAAATTTCAGAGCCCCGTAACTCGTAAAATATAGGCGAGCCCCAATTTTTTCACTTGATGTTTTTTCTTATTTTTTAGTTCTCTATCGCCCCATATATTTTTTTTTTTTAGTTGCTTTATTACTCCAAATAACATGAACAAATAAGGGGCAGGCGTTGTGTTTTGCCTGCTGCTTCAAAGGACATGGACCGATCATGCTGATTTCCAATAGCACCTCTTTCGACACTAAATCTGATCGATGGGTATAAAAATAAATTGTACAAGAAATTTTTTGGCGGTTTATGTCAGCGTTTTTTTCAACTAGTTAGCGGTTTCTAACGTTTTTTAAAGTAATATCTAGCGGGAAATAGATCGATAGGTTTGACAACACTGGTATAAAAACTAATTGAACATTGGCCCTCCCTCTATTGCCTAAGGGCTATTCGTTATTTATTAATTACGCGCCTGGGGCTCTTTGGCCAACCTTCTGGATTTAATTGCTACTTGTATCAATTAGCCTTAAAAAATACAAAGTATACGTATATTGTATGACAAGAAATAGTAAAGTATATTTTAAATCCAAAGTTTTTTTTTATTCTTACATAAAAAACAATAATCGTTAATGCGTACATTAATATAATAAAATATAAGGTGTAACAGAACTTTAAGAAAACAGTTAAAAAAGCTTCTTAAATTTGACAAAAATATATTTTTATCTTAGTTAATTTTTTATTTTGTGTATTTAAGGCTATTTGTTTCTGGACAGAAATCTCATTAAGACATGACTGGCTATTTGTTGCAGCTGGAGCGATGTTGTGTTTTTAAGTTTATAGTTGTGTTGTTTTTATTTTCTTTTCTTTACTTTACTTTTTTGACAAATTTTCTAAGAAAGTCTTATGGCGTTGGATGGCTTCTTCGTGTTCCTTTATTTGTTGGTGATGAAATTCAGATTGATGAATTTGATCATTCTTTAAGCGTTCTAATTGCTCTTTTTGCTAGAATTTAAAAATATATAATAAATTAAAAAATTATTAATATAAAAAGAATAGAAAATATATGAAAATATTAGTTATTTATAAATACTTTATACCTTAATTAAATTTTTTAAAATACTAGCCTATTGCACCCGCGTTAACTGGGTATAAATTTAGGGCCTCCTAGGCACTGCGTATCATATTATAACCTATTCTGCTCTTCTCCAAACACATAAATATATTATTATCGAATGAGTAATTTTGGAGGTAAATTATTAAAAGCCTCAGAAAAGGCCTCACCTGTGACCAAATGTACCCAATTTTGAATAAAAATAGTATCACGCGCTTTTTTCAAATTATAATTTAGCTCTGTCATTAAATCTGTACTTTTTCTATATCAAAAGCTTTTTGCCTTGGTATTTGTATTGCTCGTTATCAGAACTTTAACATTTATTGGAGGAAACTGGGAAATAAATATAAAACCACAATATTTCTAATGCTGCTAATCTGAAACGGGGATTACAGGAACAATGGGATAAAATTATATCCCATTACGCAGCAAAAGTTAGAGAATCTTTGAACTCCTGATTAAAAGCTGTTCTGTATCAAAGGGGATAGATACTGTTGAGAATGAATAATAAATTTCTCAAGTGATGTTTGAAGTTTGGCCAATTTTTCTGGTTATTTATAAAAATATGCTTTCTGCTCAAGCTAGTTAGGCCTACAAATTTAAGGTAATTAAAAACAACTTTTAATTACAAGTTTCACCCGACGTTTCGTCGATTGTTTGTCGACTTTTTCAAGGGTTGTTGTCTGTAATTTATTAAATTAAAATTATGAAATATAAAAACATTTGAATATTATAACATAAATACATATTTAAATCATTATTATTTAACTTACAATTTTAAACGTTATTAATTTGAATTACATTATTCATTAAAACACAAACAGAAACATAAAAACAATTTACAACAAACTTCAAAAAACAAGAAACACATAAGTTTATGTCAAGATCAGCTAATAGCGACTCTAAAGCTTGCATTTATGTTATCGGTGTCCTCCTTCAAATTCATTGTGTTGTCTATCTTCTTTTGAATGTGTAAGCTTTCTTTAATGTATCTCTTTCTCTCCACTTTCTCTTTATCCAATATTTTAACTTTGTCAAAGTCAGCTGTGTGACCTGTTTTTTGTATATGTTCTTTTAGTAATGTCAGCTTGATGCTCAGCTATTCTTGTTGACAAAGTTCTCTTTGTTGTTCCTATATATATTAAATTGCATTTTTGTTGTCCCATTATTTCTCCCTTACTTTATAGTATCTTTCTGTATTTTAGTCGTTACTTGTTTAAGTAGCTCTACATTTTTTATAACTACCTATATATTGTTTTTGTTCATTGTCTGTCTTTTAAATAAACTCAACTCAATAGGTTATGGGCCACATGACACGTACAAAGTAAAAATAAAAAATATTTTTTGTTTTTTAATTAAAAAGAAAAAATCATTCGAAGGGAAAAAAATTCTTTTTATAAATAATTTTTTTTTTTTAATATATAAACAAAAACAAGAAGACCAAATAAAGAAAGTGGCACAAGAGCCACAGAGCTACTACAGCTGGTGCATTCAGACGTTTTAGGACCATTTAGCAAGAAATCTTTCTCTGGTGCAAAATTTTTAGTTACTTTTGTGGACGACTTTTCTAGGAAAGTTTTTGTTTACCCTTTAAAGATGAAGTCGCAAGTTTTTGATACTTTTGTTAATTTCAAAAAACTGGCTGAAAATCAGTGTTCCACAAAAATTAAAGTTTTGCGTACTGATAATGGTGGAGAATACTTGAGCAACAAATTTTCCAAGTTTTTAAAGGATCATGGTATTATACATCAAAAAACTTGCCCATATTCTCCGGAACAGAATGGTGTTGCCGAAAGGATAAACCGCACATTAATTGAGCGAGTCAGGTGTATGCTTATCGACAGTAATTTAGACCACCAGTTCTGGGCTGAAGCGGCGAACACAGCTTGTTTTTTAATAAATAGAATTCCATGTAGAGATCAAAATTGTACTCTAGAAGAAAAGTGGTCTGGCCGTCGCCCTAATTTAAAATTTTTAAGAGTTTTTGGTTGTCCTGCTCTTGTACACATCCCAAAAGAGAAACGACGTAAATTAGATTCTAAATCAATTCAATGCATCATGGTGGGATACAGTTCTGAGAGCAAAGCCTACAGATTATTTAATCCCCAAGATGGAACAATCTTAATAAGTCGCGACGTGGTGTTTTTAGAAGAAAATAAAGTAAATTTGAATACAAAAAATAAATATTATTTTTCAGAATTTCTTGAGGACGAAAAAAACGTCAATTCAGGGGAGAAAGGCAGCTGTATTGAATTAACATCTGAGGAAATAGATAAGTCAGTTCATGAAGAAGATAGCAACAGCGATGGCAGTACATATGATTCTGTGGAATCATCGCCCTTGTCTGCAACTATAGAGAATATTGATGATGAATGGATGCCAAAACCTTATGAATCCAAAACGATACCTGTAAGCGAAGTTATTCGTCGCTCTGATCGCATTGCAAATAGAACTCCGCGTTCTCTGAATTTTTGCGCTATGGAATTTGTTTCCGATGATCCAGCAAGTGTGAAAGAAGCCATGTCATCAGCCAACTCAGCCAAATGGTAGGTCGCAATGAAAGAAGAGCTCGACTCATTGATAGCTAACAACACTTGGGTGCTAACGATTTACCGCAAGGTGAAAAAGCCATAAAATTAAAATGGGTATTTAGAACAAAGACGGAGGTAAACGGTAACAAATCACGGTTAAAGGCAAGATTGGTAACAAAGGTTTTTCACAACGCAAAGCCATAGACTTTAACGAAACCTTTCCTCCAGTTGTCAGATACGAGTCAATCAGATATTTATTTTCCCTGGCCGTAAAGCATAATATGCACATACATCAAATGGATGCCGTAAGTGCATATTTAAATGGAAAATTGAAGGAGCAAGTTTACATGGAACAACCCGAAATGTTTAACGATGGCACAGGTAGAGTTTGCAAACTTGTGAAATCAATTTATGGTCTGAAGCAGTCTGGTAGAGTGTGGAACGAGACAATAAATCTTGTATTACTCAAAATGGGACTTGTAAGAGGTGAAGTAGATCAGTGTGTTTACCATAAAGTAACCAAAGATCATATGCAGTACGTGGCCATCTATATGGACGATGTATTAATTTTTTCAAATGACCTGACAACTATTAAATTGTTGAAGGAAAAACTGTCATCTAAATTCAAGATGAAAGACATGGGAGAAGTTTCATCTGTTCTTGGTTTAAAGGTTACCCGTGGCAAAGACTCAATCAAATTAGATCAGTCGCAATACGTTTCAAAATTTCTAGCACGTTTTGGAATGGGTGATTGCAACCTAGCTGCAACGCCTCTAGACTACAATCAAAAGTTGTCAGCAAATATGGCTCCCAAAGAAGATGAAGGCAAGCAACAGATGTCGCAGATACCATATATGGAGGCTATAGGATGTTTGTTGTTTGCTGCACCGATTTCAAGACCGGACATATGCAATGCTGTAAATCTTCTCAGTCGTTTTAGTTCGAATCCTGGTCAACCTCATTGGGTAGCTGTCAAGAGAATAATGAGGTACTTAAAAGGCACACAGGCATGTTCTGACACTCACAAGTTTTTAAAGTCGAATGTGATTTCAAAAACGCCAACTTTTGTTTTACATGTTCTGAAACTCACGCGTTTTGCTTGCGATTTGCTCTTTTTCAAACTTATGTTCGAAAAGAAAAACATATGTTTTTACGGTGCAAAACATAAATAAACAAAAGAAAATTACAACAGAATGCCTGCAGCTGCCTAGCTTAGTTTCATTTCTTTAAAAAAAATATGCAACTAAAAAAGAACAAATTAAAAAGCGGATGCTTACGGATTGTAACAATTCAATGGATACTTCAATCCAATGTATATTTAATTATTTAAAAATAATCCAAGCCAAGAAATATTTTGGCGACAAATGAATTTTCTATTAGTGATATTGCATTTAGCATCTTTAATGTAAAAGGTTACTTACGTTGTAAGTAATCAGTACTTGATAAGTATTTTTGTTTATTTTGTTAGTATAACAAGCACGTTTGGAACTCATATCGTCCAAAAAGTAATTTAAAAAAATTTTTTAATGTCCCTTAACACTTTAATCGCACATTTTATAAGCACCGAATATTTTATAAGAATTGAAAATTAAAATAACCACATATTTTTTTGACTACCGAATATACGTTCAACCGCACTAGTACAAGTATATTTTCGAACATCAATTATAACAGCTGTTTGTATGAAATCGCCAGTACTCAAGAAAACAATCAAAACAAACAATTGATAGAACAAATAACAGATTTTAAATTAATTATTTGCGACTTTAATTGTGTAAAAATTAAAATAATTTCTATTAAAAATTAAAGAGAACATATTAATTTTCATTTGTGTATAATTTTATTGTTGCTTTAAAGTTTATTTTAAGTAAAATTCGCAACTTCACTTCAGTATGTGCTTGCGATTTGAAGTCGGCAAGTTTCTTGCGATTGTGAACTATAGAACACCTTTCATGCGATTTCAACTCGCATCGCCAGTTTTAAGCGATTTGCGATTGTCAGAACATGCCTGACAATTAGTAAAGGAATTGTATATAAAAAGCAGTTAAATGACGAAATAAAAGGATATTGTGATGCTGATTGGGCCGGAAATGTAGACGATCGTAAGTCGACAACTGGATACGTCTTCATTCATCAATCGGGTGCTATATCATGGGCAACTAAAAAGCAGAAAACCGTGACATTGTCTTCGACGGAAGCTGAGTTCATGTCAGTGACTGCAGCTATTCAAGAGTCAGTTTGGTTGAAACGTTTGGAGCGTGAACTTAACCCTGACTGTAAAAGAAATATAATTTTGTTTTGTGACAATAAAGGCGCAATTCAAGTTGCTCTAAACAATAATTATTCTCCAAGGACGAAACATGTAGATATCAAAGCCAAGTTTATCCAACAAAAGATTGAGGACAAAGAAATCGTTTTACAGTACCTCAACACAGATGAAATGGTTGCCGATGTGTTCACTAAAGCCGTTACCCCTGAGAAGATGAAATATTTTTCAAATAATCTTGGCCTACATTGATTCTTTTCTATTATTTACTTTTGAGAAACTTGATATTATTATTGTTATTGTTTTAAATTCAAGGTACAAGGTAAATGTTGATTCTTGTTTTTTGGATATTTATCATTCAGGGAGATTGTTGAGAATCAATAATAAATTTCTCCCTTACTTTATAGTACCTTTATGTATTTTAGTCGTTACTTGTTTAAGTAGCTCTGCATTTTTTATAACTACCTATATATTGTTTTTGTTCATTGTCTGTCTTTTAAATAAACTCAACTCAATAGATACCTCAATAAGCAATAGCTGTTATCATAAAATCGAAATTTAAAGTGTTGGTTTTTTAATACTTTATTGCATTATTTAAACTGTAACTGAAAAAAAGAAGAAAATGTTTGATATTTTAATATTTTTCTTTTTTTTTTTTTTTTTGATGCATGAATGACCTGACCGAACATAACTTTTTTAGTGTTGAAAATATATGCACAAAATGGAACGCGCTCTAATAAAAATTTGTTAAGATTACTTTGTCATCTGACTTTTAAGCAGTCTAGACATGATCAAATTACTTATCCAATATTATGGTAGGATATGCATTTGAAGCATTTTGAGTTTTGGCAATTACAATTTTTATGTTTATTGTGATTGTTCTTCAAACGAGATTCTAAGTTCTGCGGTGGCCAAAATTGTTGGAAAAAAATAAATTTTGAAATTTATCGCAGTTTATTAGTCATTGCCAGCACTTTGGAACATAATTCTTGCGAAAAACCGACTTCATAACAGATTTCATCTGTCTGCCTATAACAGTTCAAGTGTACGGCCACATATATTAGATTACATTAACTATTGGGACACCCTTAGGTTAGGATATACTAGTTGAACTGTTCAATAGTTTGGCAATATAAATCACCCTTTTATTTCCAAATTCAAATTATATACTTGCAGTTGTAGTAGATTTAGCAATGTACCAGGTTCTGTGAAAATTTCAACCGTCTGTCTTTAACGGTTCAACAGTTTGCCCATATATATTAGATTATATCAATTATTTAATTTATAATATAACATTTTTATACTTTTTACTATACCAAATAAAGTAGTGGACATTCTGTCTAAAATTAAGGTGTTTGTATACAACGGTTAAAAAAATACGGCCAATAGAACAAATTACATTAATTTTGGGAACACCTTTTAATTTCTAAATTCAAATTATAAGCTTCTTGTCATAGCGGACTAAGCAAAACATGTCCCTTGTAAATTTCAGCTGTCTATAACGGTTCAAAGTCCAGCCACATACACAATATTATATCAACTATTGGGACACCCGTTTATTTCCAAATCCAAATTTTATACTTGTTGTTATAGCGGAGTTAGTAATACATGTTCTTTGTAAATTTCAATCGTCTGTTTACAACTGTTTAAAAGTATATATACCAAATTAAATGAACTATTGGTGCACCCTTTAATTTATAATTCTTAATATTTATACTAGTTACTATAACGGCCATAGCAATCGACATTCTGTCCAATTTGCAAGCGTTTGTCTATAACGGTTCAAAAGATAGGGTAATATAAGTAAATCTTCATCAATTATGGGACACCCTTTAATCACTAAATTCAAATTATAAACTTGTTGATATAGCGGATTTAGCGTTATAGGTCCATATTAGGTTTCAGCGTTCTGTTTATAACGGTTCAAAAGTTTGGTCACATACACAAAATTATATTAACTATCGGAACACCCTTAAACTTCCAAATCAAAATTTTATACTTGTTGTTATAGGTTCGTTGTAAATTTCAAGCTTCTGTCTACAACTGTTCAAAAGTATGGCCATATACATCAAATTTAATGAACTATTGGCGCACCCTTTAATTTATAATTTGTAATATGAACTAATTTGCAAGCGTTTGTATATAACGGTTCAAAAGATAGGCCCATATAAGCAAATATAATTCAATTATGGGGACACCCTTAAATTTTTCGATATATTTTTGTATAACTTTTTGTTATTGGGAGCTATAGTAATACGCAATCATTTTAAATTTTACAGAAGTGCCCTTTACAAGTCATAATACACGTAAAAATATGTATGTTTTATGGGGACACCCTTTAATTTTAAGATTGTGAATTGTTTTTAAAACGGGACCAATCTGTAAGCATAACAACATTCAGCGGAATTGTATAATCTCCTTCTTTTTTGAAGTCGGTTAAAAAAGAAGCGCAGAATGCAGTGACCGTAATTTAAAAAAACAATGTGCAATAATACATACTTGACTGAAACAAGAAACCTTCAAGATGTAAAAAATAATTGTGCTGTTCACCAATTTCAAGAGTTACAAATGATAACAATTTAAGCTATTCCTTCATACGTTTTGTTTTTTTTTTACCTACTGCTATAATAGCTAGTTTGTATCGCTGGTCTCATGTAGAAAGGAAATTTTACAAATTCAGTGCTAGTAGTAGCAAAGCTTTATTCACACTTTTTGAAGTTTATACTTTTCAGCCTTTAAGCTTTCAGCTTCAGCTTTCAAGCTAGTGCTAGTACTAGGTACTATGTAGTATAAACTGCCTTTTTATTCACTCGACCCAATGATTCAGTTTGTTCACACGGCATATTTTAGTATTGCAGTGTGAAATTCGACAAGTCATATGTAAAAAACATGTCACAGGTTTGGGTAAGAGGGAGCTTTTGAGAGAATAAAATTCTTCTTCCTGGACGAAACAGCAAACACTTTTTCTTTGGAAAGATTGTGTAAACAATAGCAAAGACAAAAATTTATGTTTTATGCACGCAAATGTTTACAGTGTTATTCAACCCGAACACGGACGGACATCGATCAATCAACTTCGGTGTGCATAAGATCTTAGAATATATATGTATACTTTGTGTTCGGAAATTGATATTGTAGTAATTGCAAACTAACTGGCAAACTTAGAATATACTCTTTTTCACCTGTGGTAAAGGATAATATAATAAGAACATACAAATTATTTGTGTTGTGTTTACAATGAACAACTGCGTGGATATTTTATTTGGGATAGAAGTTTGGTTATTTTGGCTTAGTCTCAATTTACTAAACTTTACACAGACCACGTGATCGCAGCTATAGTAGACATTCAGAAGTTTTTGATTTTTAAGTTGTACATCAATATGCGATATTGGCATTCATAATTTCATAAATTGTAATATGTTTACTTCGTCAAAATTTGTTTGAAATTCTTGTTATTAGAGTTTGGAAGTTTCGAAAAGAACACCTTCAAATGACATTAATAAATAATAATACAACTTCGAACGTTTTTGTTATCTGCAAAAAAAAAGTAATGCATTCATTCGTATGTATGTGTATGTATAAGTATAAATTTTATTAATTTTTTACTTATATTTAACACAATCCTTAAATTTTATGGTTTTGTTTTTTCGTCTGGTTTGTACATATGTATGTACAAAAAAAAAACGAACTAATTATTTTATTAAAAATACTAACACAAAAAATTACACCCAAGTTTATGATGGCGTAACCGATTTAAATTCTTATGTGGAGAAAAAAAAACATAAAATTATATAACAGTCGATGAAAACTTACTTTTTTGTAAAAATATTCCTCTTCGCGTGCTGCTTCCAACTTTCCAAAGCTTCCACCGGCTTCACGAATAGAACCACCTCCGCCACCTCCTTTTCCAGCGCCACTTCCCAAGTCTCCCAACTGACTACTCATTCTAACAAACCTATGAGACAAAAATTTTACACAAAAAAGTTTATAAATATTTTTTCATATATGTACGTATGTAATTTATATGTATGCCTGTGGTACGTACATCCATACATATGTATGTATGAAGGTATATACTATGTTCCAAATAATAAACTCTGTTATTTAAACAAAAAATACTCCTTTATTAAAATTTATGGATGTATCGATGTACATACTCAACATACATATTTGTAAGATTAAAACCGAAAAATGCATGAATACATACATACATGTACACATATTTTAAGGAAAGTGAAGACGTAATATTAGTATATATGTAAGTAGTATGTATTTACACTATTCAATAGGCAAAAACCATTAATTGTACAATTAAGCAAAATAAAATACTTACTTTATTCCAGTTGGATACAAGTGGTGAAAACTGCGATTGGCCACGAACATTATAGATATAAAAAGAATTCTAACTGGAACAATTTAAACAATACTTTCAAAAATTGTTAACAAAATAAAAGAAAGAATTACCTTTATATTAATAAACACACAAGTTTACTTTGCAACGAACACAAATCAAATATGCCGATTTCTCCATGAATTGTCTGGAAAGCAGGGTTGTCAGATTCTTTTTAACGAAATACGCTAAAGTCAATGTCAAAAATCGCCAAAACCGCTAAATCGGATTTTTGTTAGTTTTAGTCCATATATTTGTATATTGTTTTAAAGTAAAATATATTTACTAAATCAAAATAAAATTTGTCGAAATTACTAAAATTTGCCAGAAATTGAATAAAATCGCGAAAATATATACATATGTAATTTACGCTTTATTAAAAAAATGACAAATATTAATTGAACTCATGAAAGGTACAACGTTTACTATAAACTAGTTACAGTTCAATTATATTAATAAAAAATAAATATTGTTAAGTTTATTTAAATTATAAACGTTTTATTTATTGCGTTCTTTATTTGCAAAATAATTACATACACAACTTTTAGAGTTTTAATGAAATTACACTTAATTTAATCAATTATTTGACTATTTAACAATTCGCGATTAATAATACACGCTGGCAACTTTACTTGTTGTACCACAAGATCTTAACTAGATGACGCTCACAATCAGAATGAATCAGCACGTATTGGCGTTGCTTTTTTATACCCTATTTTTAGGCATTCCTAATTATTTAAAAATTTCTACCTCCATCTGCTGTGTTGCCACTTTTATCTCAGACACATTAGTGAGTATTGTTATTTACTTCTAGAACCTTCAATTATTATTTCAAAATACATGTTGTGTATTTTTATTTAGTTGTTATACAATGCAGGTGTGTGTATGGTTGTGTATTGTGTTTGTTTATTTATCGATTTGTGTTAGTTGTTTTTATTTTGTAATAATGATGTTTTCTAGAAACTTCTAGCTTTGAAAATAAACACAACAGGCCATTTCGTTTTACTTTCTTGTCTGTAAAGTTGCCAGAGTGTATTATTAATCGCGAATAGTTAAATCGTTAAATAATTGATTAAATAAAGTGTAATTTAATAAAAATTGAATTGGGATTGAAATTGCGCGGCCTAGAGAGTAAAGTAAACGAAGAGTTACATGAATTAAAAGTGCAAATGGGCGGTCTTCAGATTCGAGAGGGACCGGTGAGTGTTATCTCTGAGCACGCCAGCAATATTAACACAGCGACCTTTGACGGCAGCGCACCTTTTAATGTTTTTAAGTTCAAGTTCGAAACAGTGGCAAGCAAAAATAGATAGGACAACAAAGAAAAAGCTATAGAGCTAATTCTGGCCTTAGAGGGAGCAGTAGCACAGATACTCGAAAGCTTACCAGCCGGTTGCAGAAATAATTATGAGGACATAATGGTAGCCTTACAACGTAAGTATGGTGGCGAGCACAAACGAGAACTCTACAGAATGGAGTTACGAGGCAGGGTGCAGAAGGCGAATGAGACGCTGCAAGACTTTGCCACGGAAATTGAACGTTTGGTGCAGCTCACTTACCCAGGCGAAGATCATCCGTTTCTGGATCAGTTTAAGATTGAAGCATTTGTGAATAGCATTCGGAATCCAGATGTTAAATATGCTGTTTGTACTATGCAAAAATCATCTTTTGCGGAAACCATCTCGTAAGCGCTAGCCCAGGAGACCGCAAAAGTCATCTCAAAGCCACAGGTGTACAAGCTGCTGTCTTGATACTAAAACTTATAACACAGACAGTAGAAGCGAGATAAAAGAGTTAGTCAAACAGATAATGGGAGAGGAAAAAAGTAATTTTCGCGTTAAATGCGGAAAGGCTGGCCATTTTTAGCGCAACTGTAGATCCGCAAAGAGAAGACCAAAATCTGATTCGCCAACAAGGGACAACAAGCGGGCCAACAACACCAAATCGCATAAGTCACGGTGAAACTAAATCGAGCTAGCACTAAGGGGCAAGTGCTGGCTTCCACAACCGATGACCTCACAATCTCCATTTCCATTGTACAACAGAAAAATAGCAACCTAACTGTTTGCGGTCTTAAAAGGCCCAGTCAATTGTAAGGCCCAATTTAGTAAAAGGGGCAGTGGAACCGTTAAATAATGTACGACTGCACACTGCTACTAACGACTTAGCCACTGTCTATGGAAGAACCAGGGTAATAATGACTACTGCAAACATCATCGCTGACCATGTATTTGTTGTTGCCGATTGTGGATGAAGTTATCATTGGTGCAGACTTTATGATAGCCCACGGTATTAGTCTGCACATGGGCGAGCAAATAATGATCTGGCGCAACGTGGAGATATCCCTGGATGTTGGATATGATAGCAGGATCACAGTAACGAAGCTATTTGCCGTTGAACGCCAGAAATTACCACCTCAGGCGGAAACTGTAGTATGGGCACGTGTAGAGACAGATTGTGAGGATAACAGGTTGTGGTGGGTAGTGGAACCAAAAGAACTAAAAGACGATATCATAACAGAAAATGCAGTCGTAAAAAACTGCGACGATGGCAGAGTTCCTGTGAGAGTACTTAATCTGTCTAATAGCGAAAAAACTATTAACAGGAATTTTGAGATGGGTCGATGTGAACCAGCAGAAGCCATAATTAATTGTGCAGCGATAAAAAATGTCCTAGAATAACCGCCGCAGAAGGCGATTCATTAGCAGAACAGGTGCAAAAATGGGTGGCAGGACTAACACCTCCTAACAGAAACAAAGCAAAGCAGTTGCTGAGAAAACATGCCTCCATCTTCGCCCTAAATAATAAAAGCCAAGGTAGAAGGGCAGTTGTTAAACATGAAATTAATACTGGCGAAGCGAGGCCTATAAAACAAGCACCCAGAAGTGTTCCCCTAGCAAAGCGAAACGAGGTCAAAGAACTTGTCAACGAAATGGAACGGAACGGAGTCAATGTGCCATCCTCGAGTCCGTGGAGTTCACCAATAGTTTTAGTAAAGAAGAAGGACGGCAGTACCAGGTTTTGTGTTGACTAGAGGAAGCTCAATGGCGTCACCAAGAAAGACAGTTATCCGTTGCCTAGAATTGACGATACCTTAGATACGTTGGCTGGAGCAGAATGGTTCTCTACCTTGGACTTGCAAAGCGGCCATTGGCAAGTTGAGATAGCCGATAAAGACAAGGAGAAAACTGCCTTTAGCGCGAGTGGTGGTTTATGACAGTTCAAGGTGATGCCATTCGGCCTCTGCAACGCTCCAGATACTTTTGAGCGTTTAATGGAACGTACGCTTAAGGGTCTCAATTGAAAGACGTGCTTAGTGTATCTGGATGACATAATTGTGATAGGGAGGATTTTTGACGAACACCTCAAAAACCTGGATGAAGTTTTCAAGCGTAAAACAGCTGCAGGATTAAAATTAAGTGTTAAGAAATGTGCTTACTTTCAAAAGGAGGTCAAATACCTAGGGCATCGTGTAACAGCAGAGGGCATATCAACTGATGAAGACAAAGTACTGGCAGTAAAGACCTGGCCTCGCCAGAAGCTGCGTAGTTTCCTGGGGCTTTGCACATACTACAGGAAATTTGTTCCAAACTTTGCTCAAGTGGCTGCTAGCTTGCACGAGTTCACCAGGAAATCGCAACCATACCACTGGAGTGAAGCAGCGGAAGAAGCGTTCGAGGAGCTTAAGAAACTTTTGTGTACGACACCAGTCCTCGCCTATCCAATAGCTGGACAGAAATTTATATTGGACACGGACTCAAGCGGCTATGGAATAGGAGGAGTGCTTTCTCAGGAGGTTAATGAAACAGAAAAAGTCATTGGCTACTACAGCAGAATGCTCTCCAAGCCCGAAAGAAATTACTGCGTTACACGACGGGAGCTTTTAGCAGTGCTGGAGTGTGTTAAACATTACCACAAGTACTTATATGGTCAACATTTCATCTTAAGGACGGACCACTCTGTATTACGCTGGTTGATGCAATTGAAGAATCCTGAGGGCCAGCTTGCACACTGGGTTGAACGTCTGCAGAGCTATGACTTTCGTATTGTGCATAGAAAAGGCGGTAAGCACAAGAATGCTGATGCCCTTTCAAGACGGTCATGCAATGTAGAGTGAAAGCACTGCACAAATATCGAGAAAAAGGAGTGCGTCATTGATGTGCGGCTTACCCAAATTGGGTCAAGGGAAGACTGGTCTGTGGACTGTGGAAGGCACAGAATGACGATCCAATTTTGTCAAAAATTATATTGGCTAAGCAAAACAACAGGAGACCGAATCATAATGAAATTTCGGCAGAGAGCCAACTAACCAAGTCGTACTGGGCTCAGTGGAATACCCTGAATGTAGAAGATGGCTGCTTATATCGATCTTGGAAAAGTACAGAGTGCAAAACTACAACGGACTTAATTGTCGTGCCAACTTCTAAAAGAAATGAGATACTACTCGTAAAGCAGTTCCATAACGGTCCCAGCGGTAGCCATAAGGGTATAACAAAATCTCTAGAAAAGATAAAGCAGAGATTTTACTGGGTAGGCTGCCAACAATACGTAGCTGATTGGATAGCTAATTTCGAACAGTGCATTACGGCCAAGGGTCCTATAAGAAAAAGTCGTGGTAAACTTCAACAATACAACGCAGCCACTCCTTTTAAACGGATAGCTATTGATATCACAGGTCAATTCCCTGTCAGTGATGCTGAACCGATATGTACTAGTGGTAATGGATTATTTTAGCAAATGGCCAGAAGTGTATGCCACTCCAAACCAAGAAGCCAAAACATAGGTAGACGCCCTTGTGAACGATTAGGTGTGTCGATACGGTGTTCCACTAGAATTATATTCAGACCAGGGACGAAATGTTTATGGTATCAAAAAGACAAGAACCACACCACTGCATCCGCAGTCTGATGGCATGGTAGAAAGATTTAGTCGTACCCTGGAGGAATATCTCAGAAAAATGGTCAGTACATACCGAAGGGATTTGGATGAGCATATACCCAAATTCCTACTGGCGTACCGGTCAGCTATACACGATTCAACCTCACGTAGTCCAGCAAAAATCTTGTTCGGGACAGAACTAAAACTGTCAGCAGATTTAGAATTTGGTGTCAAATCTGAACCAGCGCACGAAGACAATGGAAACATTCTGCAGACACCGGAAGACCTGCATGAGCTTCATGAATTTGTCCGTAACCGCGTTTAAATGACCAGCGATAGTTGAAGGCCAGATATGATCGAGCAGCAATCACGGAGGGATTTACTGAAGGAGAAATGGTTCTACTGTTTAACCCGCAACGCAAGAAAGGATTGTCCCCTAAACTCATAAAGAAATTGAATGACGTGGTTTACCGGATACAGAGATATCATAATCCGAGCTCTAAAATGAAAGTGGTTCACCTGGAGCGGCTGGCTAATTATGGCAGAGGTAATGTTGAGCCTATTCGGGACGAAAAGGCTTAAGTGGGCGGCAGTGTTACCAAGATGCTTTATTAATATCATAAAAAGATGTAAAAATAATCGAGGCCAAGAAAGTGAAATGAAATGGCCTATTGTGTTTGTTTTCAAAGCTAAAAGTTTCTACAAAACATCTTTATTACAAAACAAAAACAACTAACACAAAGCGATACGGCTCTGTTCTGTAAACCGAATCGTTTTAAAAAACGAGCGATTTTCAAAACCGAAGAAATTACTATTTGGTGTTCTGCAAAGCACTCGTTTTGTCATTATTGAACTTTTACTTAAACGCCAAAGTCAGCAGTTGATTGAAAAAGTAACCAAATTCATTATTTTAAGGCAAGAAATGAAAATGCCCGGAGCATTTTTATTAAGTTACAATTATAAATAATATACATAAACTGTGATCGACATATTAAAAATTTGCAGAAATTTTATGATTTGATGAAAAATTTGCTAAAATTGAACTTTGATTGTTAATTTGTGTTTACAAAAGATACTTCGTATGTGCGTTTAAAACTTTTACAAAAAAAAGTATTTTTATTCATGCACCTAATTTTCATAAAGCTTAAGGCAGGAATATGAAGCAATTTAAGGGTATATTGTATTTAATTTAACTAAGATTAACAATAAAGACTTTAATTTTTTTATTCCAATGGTCTTTTACTCGTGTTTTCAGTCATTTTTAAGAATAAAATTGCATTCGATTTACTTTCGACCAGGTTTGTTTACTCGATTTTAAAACGAATAAAACTGTGCGAATTCAGTTTAAAGAACTCCAAGAAAATGTGAATCCGTTTTAAAACGAGAAATTTACTCGGATTCGTTTTACAGAATAGGGCCGATAAATAAACAAACACAATACACAACCATACACACACCTTCAATGTATAAACCAAAGCACAATCAGTTGTTTCCGTACGGAAAGTGCGATCAGTTTCGTACCTTGCATAAAGAAATGAAATTTAACGAAACTTGACGAAGAGTTATCTTATTCACATTATAGTTTACCACATATAATTTAATGTATTTGCACAGTTGTATAAGTTGGCATAAAGGCCAGGATTCACTATCATACACAATCGTACGATTTAATCACACAAAAATCTGACAGAATTCTGTCCTACTTTAAAAATCGTTCCAAAATGGCGTCGTAGGTGCCACACTATTATACAAAAAAGATGCAAAAACATATGATTTTACTATTTTGTTGCTTTTTCTCATCATCATCTTAAAAAAATCAACTCTGATCGCATAGAGAAAAATATTTTATGAATTATTTCAAAAGATTATAAAATCGCACAGATCTGTCAAAAAATCTGTCACACACATACACTTTTAATCCACACTATCATACATTTTGAGCACACATGCAATTTTTGACAGATCGTACGACTGAGTATGATAGTGAATCCTGGCCTTAAGCTAGTATATGCATATTATAGTTGGGCCTTAAAGGTTGTGTGTGTAATTATTTTGCAAATAAGGAACTCAATAAATAAAACGTTTATAATTTAAATAAACGTAACAATATGTTGCAGACTGGATCAAACACAATTTTTTGTTGCTTAATTCTTCTAAATAAAAGTGCATTTTTTCCCAGACGAATTGATGGCGAGGGGCCTAAGAGGTAGAGTGCTTAGTACACGACCATCTGTATTAGACATTTTTTATATCTCTTTTCGACTCTTTGCTGTCGCAAAGAATGAAACAAAATAAAATAAAAAATCAACAGATGAACGATAAAAGAAAACAAAAAAGTTTCAGTATACTGTGATATTAACTTTAAGAACAGTAGTGTGCTATTATGTTAATGTTATTTTATTTGATGCTTAAATTTTGTTTATTTAAAAAAAAAATTAATTGTCGTTTTAAATGTTAAATATATAGAATAATATTGTTGTGTTAAAATTAAGAAATATTATACAAAATAAAAATTTCCCTGATGAAGTTGAGATTATCCAACGAAACGTCGGAATAAATAAATAAAAAAAATTTTAATTTTCTAAAATTGACCTTGAAAGCCTGAAAGTTCAAAAAGAACTTAAAAGAACAGAAATTTAATAAAACATAAAAGGTCAGGAAAAAACTAAAAATAAAAACAAAAAAAATATTCTGTCTGTCTAGTAATTTCGCTGTTGTAAAAGGTTCAGGCAAGTTCTAAAGAGAATGAAAAAAGGTTTTCCCATCAATTTCTATCGTTGTGTCTTCCATTATTTTTGCTCATGGCTTAAAAATTTTTGATTGTAATTCTAAGTTTTTGTTTAAATGTTATGCACTGTTTATCGTTGTTCGCTTTTAAAATAAGGACAAATTATACTTCAGCTGCACCCAATTTTTGCATATCGACATTTGTCAAGACAAATAAATACTCATCAAGACATGTAAAAAAATCTCTAAGAAAATCGCCAAATATTTAAAAAAAATCTTGTTTTGCCAGCTAAATGTTTTAAAAATTGGTGCATTAATAATATCAAGTGTGTATAGGACTTTTTTAATGCCGTTATTCATTTAGGGCCTTTATTAAAACTTGCCGTCACTTGAGGGTTACACGATCAAGTTTTGCTTCAAGTTTTAATACATTCACATTTTTTTACCAATACACTCATACTTTTAAAAATTGAAATGAACTTGCGCTCAATTTTTCTTTCAAGTTGAGTGTTTCAAGTTACTTTTAAGAAAACAGCTGTTCAGAATCCTCTTCAACTATTCGTTGTTTTTGTTTCTACAAGTATTATGCCGCCATATTTTTTTGGAAAGCAATTTGCTTTTAAGTTGCATGCAGACTACGTCAGAGATGTCAATTTAAATGAGTTTTAATAAGCAGTATGTGTGAAAAACTTGAAAGGAAAACTTGATCGTGTGTCTTCAGGGTTAAGCGGTCTATACACGATAAGGCGAATTAAATGTTATGTGGCCGCACAACAATAAAAACAAAAATTTAATGCTGTGCAGAGCTCCGCATTGATGTTAAAAATAGCTGACTAATTTAGTTTATCTTTTTGAGAGACCATTTTCGTGATTATGTAATGACTACCTTCATATCAACAAAAAGGTGTTATTACCGAAAATTATAACAACAGCTTAATATATACTGGCGGAATCAACCCAATTAATATAATACCAAAAAGGTGTTATTTTGAGTAAATACAAAAGTTAGCATTAATGCATCGCGTATTTTCATAAAAAAGGATTGAATTGAGCCTTTTTCAAAATGAAAATAATCAAATTGTTTTATATAAATTTGGTTTTATTTTGAGTTGATACTGTTTTATTGATAAAATTTCTTTCATTTATGATCGAAAAATTTCAGAAAAATTTTAATAACTTAAAAAAAAAGTTTTTTTTTGCAAAATATTTCTATTAGAATTCGCTTACTATGATGTATTCGGATTTTCAAAATACTTAAAAATGTAACCAAAAACAGTTTTAATGCTACTGGAAATTTTTAAATTTAAGTTGATAAAGTGCCATATGTAGAAATACCTCATATATTATTTTTTGGTTCTGAAATTTAAGTCTATAAAATTTATAATTTTCTACTTTTTATAATAATTTAAAAGTGTTTTTATTTTAAAACTTATTTTAAAATTTTGACAACGACGTCGAACATAAACAAACAAATCAGCTGCGCTATTAAAGGCCTCATAGTCTTTCTGTTGCTGTTCTGTTCCGTGCCGTTCTACTTTATAAATTATTGTGATTAGTTTTTCTGTAACAATATCAGCTGGTTATAATAAATAAAAAAAAACACAATACACAACACAATAAGAAAAAAACTACAATTCCAAAAATAAGTTTATTTACAATTTGCAGCCACACTACCAAACAACTTTCAAATAACTTAACGTTAAATTCTATTTTCTATTGATTCGAACAGAACAGAACATCAAAGTAATAACAAACCAAAAATACATTTTTCCCATTTAACAGAAACAGATCAGCTGATTCTTCACGGAACGGAAAGTAAAGACTAATTCTGCCTTAAGACCACCTTTAAATTAATTCGGCTGATATATGATTTATAGTGCAAGGTCAATGTAAGCGACGTGCGGACGCGGGCGACAATCAGTTGTTCTTTTTGCCGCTTGAATTTATTTTACATAGGCAAACGAACGCGGCTCCTTGAAGCAGAAACTTATGTAAAATGTATAAAACATTTGTGGTTTTTTGACGCAGAAATAAATAAATTTCATTGCTAAAAATTTTAAAAGGACAAATAAATAAAATTAAAAAACGATTTAGTGAAAAAAGAAACACAAAAAGAAGACTGTAGATGATTTGACAAATTAAAGCTGCAAAACGAAAAGTTGAACTAAATTCAACATTGCCGCTCGGCCGCTTTTGACGGCATTGCAAAGTAAATTAAATTCAACGCTTTCATTTTCCTTTCACTATGTCTCCACGAGCCATCAAATTGGTATGATCATTATGTCAAACATGGATTCGGCTAATGTATACTCTCAATGTTCATGTTTCGTTCATGTCAACCATCGTTGTCCGAACATTTGTCCGATCAATGATGTTCGCAATCAAATATGACTTAGTATGATTTTTCTATTTTGAATTAATGCCATCTATTGATTAACAATGCGATTACACTCTTCCTTGTTAAAAATATTGAAACAACCCTGATGACAAACCGAAATTTATAATCAATCAATAATAATAATTTAGTCCAATTTGATGGCTAGTTGAGACGTAGGGTCAAGAATACATTTTTATTTTGATTTTGTGCTGTTACAACACACTTTCAGTATTGCGAAAATGGCACTACCAAAAAAGCATTATACGTACATACTTATGTATAAACAAAGATAGCTATTATATACAAAACAAAGAGAAAGAAAAAGAGAGCAATGAAAAAAGGTTTATGAAAGAATATTATTATTATTATTATTACTAATAAAAATATCAATATAAAATGAAAGTTTTAATAATGCAAAGCTATTTAGCGGGTAGAAAATATCCTACCTTTAACAAAGGGTATCTTGTAATGTAATGGCCCTTAATCGTTTAAAAATTGTACCATTTTGGCGATTAAATGAAAGATATGAGTATGTGTAGCAATGCTACTAACGAAATGTGAGAAAAGCAATAATCTAATAAGATTCTGCTTTGCTTTAATAGGGCTAGGTTTTTGTAAAAAATAAAAATTCTATTACATATAACAAATACTTCAATTTTGTTTTTGGTGACTGTTGATCATTTGAAGTAACTTCTGTTATTATGTAATGATTTAACCGCAACACAAGGTGTTTCATTAATCATAGACACCAAACGACTTAGCTTTAAATAAAAAACTACACTTACAAATAACTGCATGAGATGGCGCAGCAAGTATTTATCATAGAGTTGAGTCAATCTTTAGTACAAATCAATTTAGGAGCATACAATTTTTTGAAATGTTTTACATTGTTCTTGAACGCACTAATAGTACAATACCATATTCAACTATAAATTTATACATTAGAATGGAGATAATTAGTATTACGAAATTGCTTGTTCTGTAAATGTTAATGTTTTACACAAGGCAAATTGTTAATTCGCCTTGTGTTTTACAGTTTTTCTTTTTTATACAGTAGTACAGTTCATACGAAAATCGGAGTTTCGTTAAAAACAGTCTCTTGAAAAATTCTTATAAATTCAATAATTCCACGAAAATTCCTAACTAAAAGTAAGAAATAATCAAGATTTCAAAAATGTATTTCTTTTCATTAAAATAAGTTTGCTCAATTATGTTGTTTTTATTTATTTTTTAGTTTGAACCCCGTTCTACCGAAACCCCTTTATTCATAAAAAATAATAGGTCTCATCAAGGCAGATTTATTTTACTAGGTAATATCGGCTCTACAACAAATACAACATTGACAAAAACAACATGCCTTTTTATTGTTGTTTTGTGGGTTGGAAACGTCAAAAACACAAAGAAAAATAAAAGATAATTGCTATCAATATACATGCTTGCTTTGTCTTGCAAACGCTTGTTGTTAGTGTTTTTTTGAAATTCGTAAACAAACAAAGGAAAATACAAAAACTTTTGACATTTCCAACTACAAACCAGCTGGGCGGACGACACTACCTAGTAAAATAAATCTGCCTTGGGTCTCATGTTATTACTGATTATAGGGATTCTACTCTATACCATATTGCATACACATCAAATTCGATTCCATGGATATATTTGGTTTAACCTTAAATCATTAATGTGTTAATGCAGTACAATGTTAAGAGCGTTTTTATGATAATTGTTTCAACTTCATGGTTTGAGGTGTCGAAAAACCAAAGAATGGTAATACTACTAAAAATGTATTTATGTATACTTTGGTAGGCGTGGTGTTTTGCCTGCAGCCCAGAAGGACATGGGCCGATATGCTGATTTCCAATAGCACCTCTTTCGACGGACGGAAGTCGGAATATATATACTTTATGGGGTCGGAATTGGACATTGTAGAAATTACACACGGAATGACAAACTTATATATATAGCATTTCGACACTTTTTGTGGTGAAGGGTATAAAAAACTAAGCCACAGCGCATTTACGTTCATGCTTAACTTGTAACAATCAATATTATTATTATATGTTGTTAGGAAACAAGTAAGAATGATTAAAAATAAAAATTGCATTCGTGACCAACCGGCGGTTGGTATAAAGCAAAAACAAATGTACAAGGTTAGTTACAGAAAGAACAGTGGTTTGTGTGTGGACTTTGTCTAACCAAATTAATATTGATATGATTTAGAAGTCTGAATCGAGTACGTTTTTGTTGTACATGTGAAGTTTCTTTCTTTTTCGATTACAGAACATACTTTTTCTGTATCAGAACAGAAATACCTACAAGCATGTAGTCGCAGCTAAATATATTCCTTAATAAGCTCACATAGAAGAGTATGAACATTAAAATATGTGAAAGTGATAGAAAAGATACAACGTACATAAGTGTCAAGAAGGAAAAACTGAATAAAAATAGCATAAAGAGCAATTGTTTATAAGTAATCACTTATTATTTCCTTACATATATAAAATAAAACGTAGTTTTTTATATATTTTTAACTACCTGTTAGAAAAAAGTTTTTAATTATGTTTAACTTTTACATATGCATGTCTAAGTAAAAGACAAATTTTACGGCTACAAACCATTAATGGTAATTTTATTTTCAGTAAACAATAGCAACAATTCAACTATGAATTTTTAATAATAATCCCTTAATTTTTTTATTTTTTGAGAAAAATATTTTTTCAATTTTGTTTTTTAACACATAAAGTCATTATGTAACAAGAAGAGAGCCAACTATAAGAAATCAATATGCAGTTTTTAGCTTATGGCATCTCCATGAGACGAACGCAGCTGAGTACCTAAATTTAACATGGGTTCGTGTACCTAAGAAATAGTACATGGTTCCTAAAAACTATGCCCACATACTTAATGCAAGCAAGCAAATGCGGGAAACAATAATAACTGCTCGACAGCTTTGCTGTTATAAAAAGATTGTGCCTTATTTTTTTGATACTTCGATTAAGTGTTCATACTTTGCAACTGTACGTATAGTTCATGTATACAAATATATTTGTGCAGACCTCTAATATGAATATTCCTCGTATTCTTATTTGCAAAGTTAGTTGTTTAAACAGCGATCTAGAAAATGCAGCATTACATTAAGCCAAAATCAATTTCAATACATTTATAATATTTACAGTTCAACTACTTATTTAATAAAATTTACCTAAAAAAGGAAAATCTATGTAATTATAACAAATTTTTGCTTTAAAAAAATTTAATTAGACAACGGAACACTTTGTCCCACTGTCACGTTTTTATATAAACAATAGTCTGTAGGACTGAATTTTATCAGCCAATCAGAACAAAGGTTTGAGTGCCGTCACAGTTTCATCATGTGCAGAAATTTTTTTTTTATTCTTGATCGATGTCGTAATCTTTATTTTATCCTTCTTGTGACTTATAACCAAGAAATATGTAGCATTTTTATTATAAACTTGGTTTTTGCACTCAGCGTCACCTGGGTTTACTTTTTAGACATTCTTTAAAGGTAAAACATTATAGACGATACAATTTGTTCAAAAGTTATTTAGTTTTATTTATTAAAAATAGTAGAATTTACAAAGTTGTTTAAAATACCTTTTCATTAAAAACGCACAAAAATTGATATAATATACTTCGTAATAAAGCCGACATACATGCATATATCAATCTAAATATTTAATACAAATTGCACATAAAATATTGTTATTATCTAAAGTATTTTCTTAATAATGTAGATATTGTACTAAAAATGTTAAAAGATTGAAAAACATTTAAACCTAAAATCATAATCTTTGTGAAATGTTTATAAAGAGGAACAAATAATTATTGTATTGTTAACGCTTAAGCTAAATTACAGGTTTTATGTTTTTAATTCAAAAGTTAAGTCCGACCGTTTTTTTTTTTTTAATTAGATTTTCTACTAGTTAGCCATTTCTAGAGAAGTAAATTGATGAAATTTTAAACAAAAGTGGGTTTCTACATTAATGATAAATTTAATCTACGACAAATATAATTTATTTTTTAAAGCACTTGTTTTTAATTTAACCTTAAATAAGGTGAAAGTATGGAACATGGCAAATTGAGAATAATTTTGAAGTACATTCAGGCATGTTCTGAATTCCACGTGAAATTTTCACTTTAAATTTTTCAAAGCATTGTTGCCTTGAAAAACACAAAACACAAAAGTGAAAATTTCGTGTGGAATTCAAAACATGCCTAATTATAAGTTTTTTTTTGCAAGAAATATGACTTAAAGGAAATTTCAGAACTTTTCATTGCATTTAAAACGAGAATCCCAAATTATAAGACTTTCATAAAAAAAAACTTTTAACACAAATTTGTATGCTAGGTCCTTGTCCACACTTTGCTACTTTTGTTGCGCAACCCTAGAGCTTGTTGTTGAGAGAGGAAAGACGAATAGAAAATGCACTGTTTTATACACTTGCAATTCACTTTTGTTTTGTCATTCGTAGTTTAAGCAAAAACAAAATCGAAGCAATCATGGTCAAAATTGCAGACACAAAATTTTAATATGTAGACACGAATTTAAGAAAATTTCAGAAATAAAAATTGTATGTCTGGACGGGGACTTAAGGGTGTACATAACTGCTTAAGCACTACGCTGATAAAAGTTCAGCCAGCCTCTTTTATATTTATAGTAACATAATATTTAATATTATCATTATTATTAATTAATTAATTTTATTAAAATAAAATTTACTTGAATATTGAAAACACAAATATAAAAAAAGTTTATTAAGTTTTTAGATTTGCCGCTTAATAATCCGTTTTTGGTTCGGTCTTAAAAGAGGATTTATTCAATTGTGATAATTAAAATTGATACACGTTATGCCGCACTATATTTCAAGCAATATCCGCAGCCGTTTGATAATGCAGACAACAGGATACTTTAGTTCATTATATACAGCCTTTTAGTTAAATTCCAATAATATGTAAAGACAAATAATATTTAAGCAAATTTGTTTTGAAACGTACCTAATTATAAAATGTAATTGTCCTTAATTTATACGAATGTTAATGTGTATTTAAGTTTATAAAAAATACGAAATTAGAACATCTTAATAAATAAAAATGTTTGTTATAGAAGAACTATTCAGCAACATTGAATGGGATTTTTCGTCGAAAACCTGCAAATAAAAACTAAATGAATTAAAAATTTTGTAAGGATATTAACATACGCTTCTTGTTATTAAAAATATATTCCATCTTAAACAGCCAAACCTAAATTAGCGCGTAAGACGCAATCTACTTGTCAAAACTTCTCATGTACATATAAAATGTATGTACATATAAAATGTATGAATCGGAAAATCTGCTGCTGCTAATTCGTTTGTTTTGTTTTCTTATTGTTGAAAAGTAATGACAATTTAGTTATTTTTAAGGCAATACAGCGGGTTTTTTAAAATAACATAAAATGAAGTAACATTACTGTTTGCGACACAAAGCTATCGCTCTTATTTAAGGGCCAGTTTCACTATGTCGCAATCGTTCGTTCGTTCGCACAATTACATTCAAAACAAAAACAAATTCTAAAAAATTGTTTTTGTTTTAAATGTAATTATGCGAACGAACGAACGATTGCGACATCGTGAAACTGGCCCTAAGCATGACATTCCAGCGCAAAAGCTATGCATCAGATTGCTTTGCGTCTTACGCGCTAATTTAGATTTGGCTGTAAGTTTCTTACGAAATTGTTTTTATATATAATGGACGATAATCATTTGCTAAATTTGTAGAAAATGCAAGTTTATGCACAATAATTATGAACATATTTGATTTTTTTTTTAATTATTGTTAAGTTATTTGATATTTATGTACCTTCTAAATTAAACTAGTTTTTAACCATCCGTAGTTAAAACAGAACTGTTTGTTAGAGAATCAACAATCTGGCGCATGCGTAAATTATGAATTACGTACATTTAAAATGCCACTGCCGATAACGCTGTCATTAGCATGCAATTTAAAAAAAGTTCGTTTGCTTTTCGCAATATTAGCACTGATAGCAATGGAATCAGACGATTGAGAAGAAGCTTGACTTCTTGGTCCCATCATAAAGTAAGTGCGTGGAGCAGAAGGCTTTCCTTTCAATTCTTCCCTCTTTAAGGGTAAATCTTTTGATTTTGTTGCCGCAACTGAAGCTGGGCCAGCCGTTTCATTCTTGGCATCCTCATTTGAATTTGCTCTTACATTCGGTGAATATTTTAATGGTCTTAATTTTTCTGGTATCATATGAGCTTTGATTTCCAATTCCGTCGTATTAATAACCTCGCAGTCAATTTGCATTAAAACAATATCTCCATTATGCGAGGGATCGCCTGCTGGCAGCATTAGGGACATTTTGGGGCGAGAGCTTTTATTATAAGCCGATGCTGGAAGTAAAATATGATCCATATTAAAGGATAAAACATAGAAAGTATCATCTTGTCTCTTAATGCCTTTAAAGAGCCTTAAATATTCTTCACTGATTTTTGGTTTAAATATATCCAACGAATTCCGATCCCCCTTAGTATTAAATTTTGCGTATTTTTTTTGTGGATCTATTATAAGTTTTCGTTTTCGGTTCGTACCAATTGCGGCCTGTAGTGGTAAATCGTAGTCCATATAAGATCCAGAGCCAAATTTAAAGTGTTCCATTTGTTCATAATCATTGCCATTTGCAGCACCAGTTAAATTCAAATAGTCATTGCCGTCAATCCATTTATGTAAGTTCCTAGCCAAACGCATATTTTCCTTGGTAGTATTTGCATAAGTTTCCGTAATTGTCGCCGTTGAAGCTGAAGACTTTTTTATAGGAGGTTCTTCCTTCGCAGAAGTACCATTTATTTTATCCGCTGTGGAACGATTTATCGGACGCAAAAAATGCAGCGGCGGTGGTGGCATGTTAGTGATATCTGTTTCTCGCTTTGTGCGATTCCTCTGTTCATGAAACTCATCTTTATTCGGAACCCACAACAAACGCCGACCATTTTGGGCTAATGGTTCCTCGTTAACGCCTGCTGCACTTGTTTCGATTGCATTCTCCAAAGTTGATTTATTTAAATAATTATGAAAATTGCCAACATTTAATGTGACCATAAAGGCCATAGCGAAAAGAACGGCAACATTTTTCTTAACAGTTGCCGCATTCATTCGCTGTTTGTGTCCTTTATTAATAAATAAACCGGAATTTGCAGGTTTTGGAGCAATTTTTACATGATGCTTTGTTGATCTCGTGTCATCGCTCAAATAGTTTTTGTTCGCAATACCACAACTTTCCAAGTGATGTTTCGCAGTACTCATAAGATGTGTTGTATCGATTGCATTAAACACTTCTTCATCATTTTTGCCGTCCATATTTAGCGTGTTTAAAATAAATTCGCTTACATTTCCATGTTTACAATTGCATGTTTGAGCGAATGCCATCAGTTGGGAACGCAAAGAAGAATTTTGCTGAAAAATACAATTTAGAATTAAATACGTGACATTAAATATATATTAAAACTTGATTTTAATTAAAGGTAGGCACTTTTGTATACAAATTGTTTAACATACACTGCACACAAGAAACCGTGGAACTTTCTGTTGTTGAGGAGTTTGGGTTACAAGGCATAAGAAATTCTTTCTACCATTAAGTTTTTCTGTAAATTTTGCTTAGGGTTGTTGTCCCAACTCAATATCATAAATTTTTGTATTATTATAAACAACAACCACCTGCACGAATGCAAACGAAAGTTGAACAAGAAATTCTTTCATACAATTAAGTTTTTCTGCTAAAACAAGAGTCGAAAATTGTAAGTATTGCTTAGGGTTGTTGTCCCGTCAATTTTATGCAGGTGGCTACATTTGCGATTTAGTACTTAGTAAAGACAACCACATGCAGGAGTACAAACCAAAGTATTTACTAAGTACTAAAAAAGTATAGACAACAACCTGCGTGGTGTTTTGCCCGCTGCCTCGAAGGACATGGACCGATCTTGCAGATTTTCAATAACAAAATTTTCGAAACTATCAGGCATGATCTGACACTCGCATGTTTTGCTTGCGATTTTTTTCAAACTTATGTTCGAAAAAGAAAAACATGATTTTATGGTCCAAAACATAAACAAGGAAAAGAAAATTAAAATAAATGCCAGCAGCTTTTTTGCTTAGTTTAAATTCTTAAAAAAAAACAAAAATTGAAAAAAAGAACGAATTAAAAAACGGAAGCTTAGAAAATATTTCAACCCAACGGACATTTCAATACAATAGATATTTATTAATTAAAAAAAAATAACAAAGCAAGAAATAGGGCTTGTTCGGAAATGCATCACTGCGATTTATCTGATGCGTAGCGCGTTCTAAAAAGCATCAGTTGGCATCACTGCAAATGTCGCGTGTTCTAAAAAGCATCACAGGGATTTATGATGCGCAAACAAACATGCATCACAAAAATGGTTGATGTGGTGGGTAAGTAAGTACTTTATTTGCTATTTATTAATTTTATTATGTTAAATTACATTTGTTTATACATTTTTAAAACTGAATTAGACGTAAAATTTTCGAAACTTTTAATAAGAGTTCGATTAAACATGAAAGAGGAATTTACATCAGAAAAAAGGAAGAAGTCGGTGCTCTGGTCTTAAAAAATAAAGGAACAGACACCTTATGGGAACAATAACAAACAAACTTAAAAAAAAAAAACAAAATTATTACATCTTAATATATACATTTTTAAGGCCTTATTCACAATCAATTTTTAAATTTATTACAGGTTTATAAAACCAATGTTGTATGGAAATTTTGTTTTATAAACCTATTATAAAAATACAAATTGATTGTGAATAAGGCCTTTCATGTTTAAGCTTTCAAAGTTGTAAACAAATGATAAATTTCTTTTTGCCTGCGCATCAAATAAGTATCATCATCAGCTGTTTTGCATCGGCATCGCAAACTAATCACACATGCGCATCAGATGCAGCGCAGTGATGCATTTCCAAACAAGCCTATATTTTGGCGACAATTGAATTTTCTATTAGCGATATTGAATTTAGCCGTTTTGAAGGAACAGATTAGTTATGTCTTGAGTAGTCAGTACTTAAAAAGTATTTTTGTTTATTTTGTTAATTATAACATACAAATTCTAAATAGATATCGTCCTAAAAGTAAGAAAATTTATTATTTGGAATCTTTAATTGTGCTTGATAAAATCGATAGTACTGTTTTATAAAATCGATAGTACTTAAGAAACCAATCAAGACAAACAATTAATAAAACAAAGACCATATTTTAAATTAATTATTTACAACTTTTAGTGTGTAAAAATAAAAATATTCTTCGTTAAAAATAAAAGAGAACATATTATTTTAATTTGTGTATAATTTTATTGTTGTTTTAAACTTTATTTTAAGTAAAAATCATAACTTCACTTCAGTATGTGCTTCCGATTTGAAGTCGCCAAATTTCTTGCGATTGTGAACTGCAAAACACCTTTCATGCGATTTGAACTAGCATCACAAGTTTTAAGCGATTTGCGAATGTCAGAACATGCCTGTATGTCTGATCGATTTGTGTATTTTTTCTAGCTCATCTAGTACCTGGCAAATTTGATTTTAATACGAACCCGGACAGACAGACATCGCTCAATCGACTTCGCTATGCATAAGAATTTAGAATATTGATACTTTATGGGGTCGGAAATGGATATTGTAGAAATTACAAACAGAATGACAAACTTCGATATAACCTTTTCCATATGGAGTGAAGTGTATAAAAAAGGAGGGTTTGAAGAGAGTGGCAATTTCACAGAACTCTTCAATTTATAAATAGAGGTCAAAGGGAATTGAGGAGAATTGAGGATCGTAATACTCGATGGAATGCAATAATGGGATTACTCATTATTCTGTACAAGCTCATGTAAAGGGCATGAAAGAAATGATACTGAAAAGGGTAATTTATTTATTTAGCTGTTATCGGTTTATGTGATAGGAATAGTCGTTTTTAGATTCCGAAATACTAGAGAGACAAAACCTCTAATTTAAACTCTACGGTATTCACAAAACCAGAAAAAGGTGCTAATGTTGCACTTAATTTACTTAAATATTATCCTGCACATTGAGTGCATAAATTTCTTTCTGAACAATGAGTTTTGCACAGTAAGAAAAACAAAATGTAAAACAATACCTTCTTATTTTCTTCAATTTGAGAGGGTAGCTTACCAATCTTTAATTAAAAAAATAATAAAGATAAGAATTTGAGTATGTCTCCATACAATCCGCCTGGTTCTACGTATCTTTTTAATCCCAATCGGCATAATCTTCAAATTTCAATCACATGAGGTTTATGAACTTACCCCTTTCAATGTATAATTTTCCTTTTCCAAATTACTAATACGATTCTCTAACCTTTCGACATATTCCTTCTTCTTTTTACGTGACAAGGAGGCTGATTCACGATTTTTCAACATACGCAGTTGTTTTTTCAGCAGTTTGTCATCGTTAAGACCTTTGAGCACACTAAAGTCTGTGTGACTACTTTTTTTATGGCTAATTTTAGCTCTTGTAGCTGTCATGACTGCAGTAGAACAAGCATTTGTTGTTACAACTTTAGACGGCTGTTGTTTAACTAACACTCGCGCGGATGCTTTATTCAGATTCGTTGCAAATTTTAAAGATTGAGAATTTGAAGACGACGCAGCTGCCGTTTGTGAATGATTAATGCTAACAGATGATGTAACTGTCGATGCTGTTGCATTACTGCTGGGGATGTTTGTTATTTTATTAGCCGTTATTATTTTTCCGTTAGCAGTTTTCATTATAATTTTAGGAATTTGACCATTAGCTCCCGTAATTTTTTTTCCATGTGAGTTCATTTTTTGCATGAGAGCTTTAAAATCATTTGTTGAAAGATATATAGTTTTAGGTTTTGAAGTGACTGGAGGAATAACATTTGAACTGACATTATCAGCATTTTTAGTTGAAGTGGTCAAAAGTTTTGCAGAATCGGTCACATTGGTTTCATTTAGAGAAGGTTGATTTTCAATTCTAATGGGTGCAGGTGCTTTTATATTCACTAACGGATTGACTGTAGTCATGGGTACTGGTTGTACTGGGATTATTGTTCCTTGAACAATCTTTATGGGTTGAGCAGTCGATATTGTTGATATTGTAGTCACAGGTAATACCGGTAGTGTTATTGGTAAAACAGGTGTTACAGAAGAGGCCATTGGTAGTAATATGTCCTCTTCCTTCACGGCTACGGATGTATTGTTGAATTCTCGCTCAGATTCTTGTACATAAATGTTATTTAATTTTAGGTCTTGATCCAATTTTTCATTTTTAAATTTGATAAACTCTGACACGTCATTATCCTTTTCTTGGCTAATTGCATCCTTGTAATTCTGCGACATTGATGCCACTGAAGAAACATCACTTTGTACACCACTTGTCGAACTGCCACTTGAACTTGTACAACTGCCTGTTGGAGAAGGTGTGTTACGGCAGTTCTCGTTTAGTTTCATATCTGGACTGGTTTCGCAATCATCACTCTTGATAATGTCCTCATTGAGAAAGTTAATAAAATCATCTGGATTGAAATATTCATCGCCAGCCGATAATGGAGATGATGTGCGGACAGGAGTTTCAAATGGTGATATATTACCAGCAGATTGTTGAGATGTAGCTGGTGACGGAAATGCCGAAAAGTTAAGTAGAAAATCTTTGTCAAAATTAATTTGCCTTTCATTTTTTAGAGAAAACTGTTGTTGTTGTGAGGAAAGTATTTGCTGAAAGTTAGTGTCATTCTCTAATTCATTAAAGTCAGCTGATGTCATATCATAATCATTTTGACTAAAAGAGTTTGAAAACTCATTTATATCCAAAGATGAGTCTAAATGGGAATCAGTCGAGCGTAAGATCTCGTCCAAGTCTTCGAGACTGTAGTCCGCTGGTTGAGGTATATACTTTCCAATGTCATCTGAAATAATATTTTTCTAAATTAAATACATCAAAAACTATATAATTAATTTTATAATTAAATGCTTTTTAAAATTAAAATAAATTAAAAGAAGGAATTTTCAACCTGTTACCAATGCTTAACGTCATTAATTATTAGCTTTGTTTAGGGTTGCTGGCCCAGCTTAGTGAGTGAAATGATATACCGAGGCTTTCGCCCCCAGTAGTCCGCTAAGCCGGGCCTCTCAATTTTGACCCATTTTTGGACATATAAAAAATGTCCATATGGGGAAATGTGTAACTTTACATTTTTATTAATTCTATTACTAAAAACCTATACAAATTCTGATAATAACCATTACAGTTCTGAAATCTAAAATGCCGAGGCTTTCGCCTCAGCAGTCCGCTAAGCCGCACCTTTTCTGTTTTGACCCATTACTGGGCATTTGATAAATGCCTGTATAAAAAAGAAAATAAATTTTTCAACCTCATTTTAGAAGTTGTTATATTTTGACTTTGTATATTTTGCTATAAATGAACTTAATTTTTTTACATCTACAGTGGCATACAGCTTATTTTATGCACTGCATAATTTAATTTTTTTAACCCGATAACAATAAAACCAGTTGGAATTAAAAAACAAATTGGTATTATTTAATAGAGAAAAGGGCTAAATTTAACAAGAAAATTTTAATTATTTAAAAAATTAGCATTTAAATACTCTAAAAGTAAAAAAATTTTGGTACACTTTTTGTCTATAACAGACTTGAGACAGTTTGTTATAGATGCAACTAGTTTTCGCGTTGAATTAGGCGAAATATTCTACCACTCTAATTCTTTTAGTCTAATTTTGCTTGAAAACTCGTGTGGCCTTATGTTTCTTCCAAAATGGACCATAGATTTTTAATGACATTAAGGCTTGGTGACTGAGGTGGCTTAATCATCAAGTGAGGGCAGTTATAAATTGACCAAGACTTTACAACTCCCGATTTATGTTTCGGATCGTTATCCTGACAAAATTTAAAGTTTGATCTTATACCTAGATTCTCTGCATTCTGCAACAAATTGTCCTTTAAAATTTGAAGATACTTATTTTTGTTAATGGTTGTTTCAATAAACTCTAAAGGCTGGTTCACCGGCAAAAATTTTGTTCGGAAACATTTTTTTTATATGTAGTTTGACGTTTTATTTTTTGAGAGAGAGAGAGAAAGAGAGTAAACTCACTTCGGAACAATTTCAGCTTGAATTGGTTTAATTTTAATTTTTGTTCCGAAACAAAGAAACTGTGCTGCCAACTACTTTTTTTTCAAAGAAAATTTAACTGAGCTGCCACTTCATTAATTAATGTGATAAAAATCATTCAAGCAAAAAATATATTTTACATACTTTTTCGTTCTTTGTTTGCATTGATATTCAATAATTATTTTTAAAATTTGTTTTGTTCTTAAGATTACCTGCCTTAATTTGCCTGGTATATTTATAATAAAACACAAAATAAAAGAAATTAAGTTTAAAAAATTGTGTCATGGATCTCAACGAATGAATCCCTTGCCTTGAAGCTTATTTCAGAAATGAAAAAGCCGGGTAGAGAATGCTTGTATGACTTTTTACCTCAATTTTTTTTTAGCTCATTTTTTGATTTAATTATGAAATTTTTTTTAATTTAGAATTTATTTATAACAAAACGGCATTCAGTGATTTTAATTTTCTATCACAGTGCTGCCTGCTTGTAAAGTAACACATCTCGCTTACACATATGTTTCATATGGTAGCTTTGTTTTTCCAGAAAAATTGTTCGAAGTGGGTGAATCGTTTCAGAACAAACTCTCACAAAACTAAAATTCTCTCACAACAAAAATTTTGTTCCGAAACAATGGGTGAACCCGCCTTAAGCTCCCAGTACCTGCAGTCTAAACTACCAGTACCGAGATTAATAAAGAATATTTAAACTGTTGCCTTTAAATATTCTTTATTAATCTCAGTGTTAGATTTTCGCCATACGTAGGACTTACCATCCGAACGGAATTTATTAAATTTGGATTCATCGGTTAACGTGCAACTCAACCATTAAAATCATGGTGACGAAGAACACACCGAAAAGTTTCGACGCAGCATTGTTTGCCCAGGTCATATCGAAAGTCAGTTTCGGAGCTGAGAGCCCTGTATTTGCTTTAATTTTTCTCACAATATAACGCTCATCATGTTTATTTTATTTGGTGCTTCTCTACATTTGTTAATTAAACGGTTTTCACGAACGAAGCACTCGATAATTTTTTGTGACGTCTAAGCTTTTTTATTCATCTTTTCAACTATTTTTCGCTGCAAGTGACCGGTTTTACTACCAATTCTCTCTGCACTAATGTTGTGCGTAGACCCATTTTAAATTTTCTCGAAATTAACCAAATTACTGACAAAATATAACCATAAATTAGGTGCCAGTCATATCGAAAAGTATAATAAGGTAGAATAAAAAATAAACTTCCGCTAGACAACGCATTCTGAAAGTATCTTTACCAGAAGAAGTATATGCATAAAATAAGCTGTGAGATGAAAAAAGCTGTATATTTTACTTTTCTTGTTTTTAGTAATAATTTTTTAAATAAATAAAGTTTTCTTGTTAAACTAGACCCTTTTCTCTATTTAATGATACCAATTTGTTTTTCTTTAATTTCCACTGCATAAAATAAGCTGTGAGCCACTGTATATATATACTTTTTTATATAATATTTTTTTTTTTCAAACACAAATGTTGAAATAGTTCAATTCTGTTAACTTAACATTTGTTGAGTGAGATGTATCTAAACTATAACAGGGTTGTCTAAAACGATGCTAACTGACGGAGCTATCTTCACACCCTTAATAAAAATACTCTAAATTAAAATAACAATAAAAAGTTACAAGTTGTAGAAAGCGGTGAATCTTTCTGGCAGTGCCTAGAGCTTACAGAGTTTTATCGCAGAATAAATTAAGGGTCCACACGTAAGTGCGATAAGCTTAACGACCAGGTTTGTCCAATTTTTAAAATTGTAACCTTTTTGTGATCGATATTAACTTGGAACTTTTTATGTGTAAAGAGATTGATGAAAAAGTAATAATTATTATTGAAAACATAAAGAAAAGTCGACCAAAGGTTGATACAAAGCAAAAACAAATATACAAAACGAGTTACAGAGAACAGCGACGGAAAGCTTTTGGTTTTGTGTGACATACGTCTTACCAAATTAATATTGATTGATTATAAATACTCCACGTATTCTTATTTACAAAGTTAGTTGGTTAAGTAGGTAATGTTTACATACATTTGTAAATAATTTTTCTTCCTTAAAATTTTTAGAAATGATAATAAAAGATTAACTTACGCCAAAATCAATTTTAATTCATTTGTTTTTAATGAAAATATTAGAGAAGGTTATAAATTGAATATCAAGTATTTAGTAATTTCTTTTCCGCGTATTTTTAAAACGAAACATACAAAAAGCATATAGCTGTTAATAAAAATGTCAACATTTGAACAAAAAAAGTTAATCATGTTTGAATGGTGCTTTTAATGCCTTATAGCCTATTCAGATATTACTCAATATTCAGTTTTTCTCAATAAAAGCCATTATTGAGCTTAATATTCCATACAAAATCTTAATATTTTATTAAAATACAACACTGTTCAGAAGATGTGTTTGAAGCAAAATTAAGAAATTTAAACCTAGACGCAAACCAACTGTGTCTAAACTAAGTTAAATTTTGAAATTAATCTTCAGACACAAACCAATTGCGTCTAAACCAAACTAAATTTGTCAATTCACAGAATATTGACTCAACAAAAATGCTTGTATAGACACACTATTATATTTTGTCAATAAACAGAATATTGACTCTGCACAAGATATGCAAGACGAAAAGAACAAATTTTTGTAAATGAACAAATATAAGAGATTATGAAGGACGTAACCCGAAATTAAATGAAGCGTGAAGCTTTATACAATACTTAGTCCAGCAAGTACTTAATAAGCTCATAATGCTTAGATACCTGAAAATAAATTAAACAATTTGGATAAACGCCAAGTTTTCTGAAAGAGGTATGTTAGGTTATGTCAGGTAGGCAGCCCACTTGGATCCCTTTGTGCTACCTGCTGTGAAGGAAGAATAAACAAAAGGAGAAAATAAAGTCAGAACGAAGAAAAGAGATGAAGATAAGGAATACAGAAAGAACCGTGGGAGTAAGGAATTCAGAGAAGACCCCGCCGGATAAGATCCGTTGGCCAAAATATGCGCTCTTCCATTGACGGTCACAACGTCCGATTGTGGGCTAGTAAACCACACACTGCACCCCAAAAAGAGGCCGATCCTACCTGGTACCAGTGATGATATATCTCACATCCCAGCACGGGGCACAGACAAAGGAGGTGTTCCACCGTCTCTGACTACTTCTGCAGAAATATTAAAAAAGAGACTCATTTTCCTAGCATGAGTCCCAAACAGACAATGCCCAATAACCGCAGCTAAAAAGTCGGGCCATATTATTCTAGCGATCGAACATGTCGACTCATTAGACCATCTACCTGAGCCAGGTCATATAGAGGAGCGTCATTACGCTGTCCGCAAGAAGAGAGCGGTGTACCACAGAGGTGTAAATGGCACCCTCTTCAAGCATTGTCTCCTTCTTTGCCAGTTCAGCAGCAACATGGTTGCCCAAGTCGGTCCCATGTTCTCTCACCCATTTTAGGGTACCTATTGAAACCTCCGCCATCCCGCTCAGGAATGCCCAGCTTTGAGAAACAAGTCTAGATGTGGTAAACACACCTTTAAGAGACATAATCGCGGCTTTACTCTCGAAAAGATATCTCTGTTGGATATGTTATGGTACCCTAACCTCTCTAACAGAGGTATTTTTAAAAACTTCCTGAGAAGATTATTGGTCATTATGGTCGTTATGTAGAAGTTTAGATTCAAAATTATGTTTACACATATCCAAGTCGGGTAAACTGTTCTTGAGCTATGGCGAATTACATGTAGTTAAATGGGCAAGCTAATGGGTGGAGTTTGAACAATGAAAATCTTTTCTGATATACAAAGGTGTAAAAAGTTCATTTTGCTCAGTATACAATCTCATCACTATTGTGTGATACTTTCGTTGTAGCTAGAAAGTTGAAAATAGATAAACGTTCTTCACCCTTTTAATATGGAAAGAATTATAAGCACTTTTTGGTAAAAGAATGTTGTAAAGTTATCAAGTTTATCACATTAATGATAAAAGGAAATTTAGCACTTTATTATATATCGTTCATCTAATGTGGAAGGCCCAACTAAGTAACATTTTTTTCAAAATTTAGTTTTTAGTGATTCCAATCAATTTCACAGAAATACACCTCGTCACAAAAGTTTAATGCAATGGGCTTTCAAGCACTTATATGTAACATTGTTTATATTATATTTTTACCTTCTCGTTTAAAGTTTTAACTACGTGTATTAGGGGGCCTTTTTACATTAGACCAACGATATGATTTTTTATGTATAGAAATTATAGTGTAAGGTATTTGATCTCAATACTTTTAAAAGACGAAACACGAATCGAAATTGGCATTTTATTCTCAAAAGTTTAAACGATTGAAATTTGGAATAAGAAATTTATCTTGCTTTCACATGATGCAGCAAGCAAAAATCGACCAACAGGATCAAAAAATGATAAAATGCAGAGTTCTATATTTGCGATTTTGGTTAAATCACTTTCTACCTGCACAGTTTTTATCATAAATAAAAGCAAATATTTAATAAAGATTTAATATATACTGGTGGAATCAACCCAATTAATTTAATTATTCATTTAATTCAAGGAATATATAAAAGTCAACCAAAAGACTTTATTGTAAACGGAGTTAAAATATTTGTCATTTTTTTACTCTGTTTCGCAATAACTTTACCGATTATTTTTTTGCAGTGATGAAATTAAAAGAAATTAGTAGCACAATTTGCCATTTCGTTTTTTAATTTAAAATTTTTTTTATTTAATATTTAATATTTTTAATAAAAGACACTTTTTTCAATTATTCGTTTAAAAATATTTTTAACAAATATAACGATAAAGTGCAATAAGTGCAATTTTTGAAACTTTTTATAAACAAAACAGTCAACCTTATTAAGAAGGGCACATACTTTTTTATGGTTTTTTTTGTTAACTTTTGGTTTCAGTTTATATGTGTACGCATTGTAATTCTTACAATGCACACGTTCTACTTTGCTTAAAGCTTAACTGTTACAATTATTATAAATAGGTACATGCATAAATTTAATTCGGATTAAGATCGTGTTATTTTAGCAGAATTTAATGCAGCATCGCTACATCCGTCATTATCAATTTTTGTATTCATCTTATTTAGTTTGTGTAGGTTGTAAGCATCATCTATTTAACCAACTAATTTAATAAATATGAATGTGGGATATTGGTATCAAGCAATAGTACCTTGGTAAGAAGTTCAAACACAACCCAAATCTTTTTTCTTTGTTTCGTAAAATAATTTAACATGATTTAGTAAATTCATTCGTCGATAAAATAATGATGCAGCTTTCTGATTCGATCCTTTCATGATCTCCGGACCGGTTTACAAAGGCAAACTTGATTTCAACAAAAATTTAAATACGCCAAATTATCAGAAGAAGGTGCTATTCAAATCAGCAAGATAGGTCCATGTCCTCAGATGCAGCGGGCAAAACACCACGCCTGTCTCTTATTTTTCCATATTATTTGAAACAATGAAGTAACCCCAATAAAAAAAATCATACGCTAGAGAATTAAAAAATTAGAAAATAATACCAAGTAAAACAATTGGCTCTCGCCCAAATTTTCCGAGTTACGGGCCTCTGAAATTTTAAAATTTTTCAAATATAAATATGGGTATCAATTTAAAACTTTTCATGAGATCTTTAAGACCATACTAATAATTTCTAAAAATTCTTAACCCGTTAAGAGCCGATGACATTTTTATGTAAATGTAATACTTATTTTTTTTTCTTACTTTTAATTCTGTCACCTCGGAATTTGCTTTTTTGCTTGGAGTTACTTCACTAAACTAGATTTACATAGATGGTGAAGGGTATATACATATAAGATTTGACATAGCCGAATATAGTACACTCACTTGTTTTTATCTAGAATAATACCTAAATATAATTTATATTGTAAATATCTTTGTAAGTTTGTTTTTTGATGCGTCAATCACGGCTAAGCGTCTGAACCGATTTTAATGAAATTTAAAACACGGGTAGATATTTGTCCATGTGGTAAAATAGGGTATTTATATTTTTAAATAGCGGACCAGGATGGAAGAAAAGCTGCCTCCTTTTCCGGAATTTTAATGCGTCTGAACAGATTTAAAAAACTAAATCGATTTTAATGAAATTCGATAAATAGAACAGTACTTAAGTATAAGGTCCAATGTCTGTATCCAAAGCTGGGACCTAGATGAAAGGAAAATGGTAGTAAACGGCATTTACGGCTGCGTCGATTTTAAACAAAGATAGACATTTATTTAGAAGGTCCAAGAGGGTATGCTTATTGAAAAATAAAGGAACAAGATGGGGTAAGTTGGAGAAATTAAAATATATAGATGAGTGCTGATCCATTAGGTTTAATAGGCAGAAGGAAATCTATGCAACGTCCATAATAATGAGCATAATCAAAGAAAAAGTTGGGGTAGCGAAGCGCACCGGTAATAGCTAGTAGAAACGATATTTCTTTAAGACTACAAGTTTCGTGAAAGAATACGTTTTGGATGTTTGTTGTATGGAAATATGATAATTTGAGATCTTTTGTGAAGAAGTAGGAAAATTAAAACTATTAAGTTTGAACAATAAACCATCATGCCAGATAAAAAGCCCTTTCATTATCTGGAAAGTTAACTCCAGTACTTATGCGTTGACTTTTATTTCTTTTTTTTTTTCAATAAATTTAATTAGCCTCTTCAATTGATGTATGTTACAGCGTTCTTTACGAAATCCAAACTGTTGGTCAATTATAATTTTGTTCAAATTTAAAAATCTACTGTTTTTTATGAATAAATTTTTCAAACACTTAGTCTAATATGCTTGGGATTCTAATTGGGATGTAACTCGTTGGCATTTAAGGATCTTTTACAGCTTTGTAGACTGAAATTACTATGCCAATTCTTTTCAATCATATGTAGTATTACTACAGTAGTAATATAAATTTTAACAGCTTTATTTCGGGACTGGATGTATTTAACATCTTTTTTGATCTGTTAACTATACTTTGCAAGTGTACTACTCAAAAAATGTTTCATACTGTATGCTTAAGTAACACTGAATTATTGTATGATTGTAACAATTGTTAAAATATTAGTTATTGTTTTATATTAGAAAATATTTGGAAAAGCAATATCAGCAATATATTAGGTGGCCGCACGGCTACAAAAACAAAAACCTAACGTCATTTTGTTGTTGCAGAGTACCACGTTGATGTCAAAAATAGCTGACTAAACAAGAGGACACCGAATTTAAGTTATCCTTTTATCATCATTTAGTGCTTTAAATCAAGGTTTAACAATTGATTTCTTTCTCCTACATGTGCAGCAATACCTTATATTTCATTTTTTGGTTGTGAAATTTATCAACTGGGCTCTTAAGACCACCTGTAAATTAATGTATGTTACCAAGGCAGATTTATTTTACTAGGTAGTGTCGTCCGCCCAGCTGGTTTGTAGTTGGAAATGTCAAAAGTTGTCAGTATTTAATTGTTTATTTGTTTTATTTAAGATTTTATTATGATATTAACAGAAGATAAAACTTAAAGCTAAACTTACAAATTAAGTTATATTTACCTATATTCAAACTTGCATTATCATAAACAATTCACTAACTTATTGTATTGCGTTATAAAAATATGAGTGCAATATCATTTATTTAAAATAAAGTAAGTTTTAAATTGTTAATATTTTATTTTCAACCTAGCAATTAATAAGAATTTCAGTGTAATATAATTTACCTATTACTTCGAAGATTTTGTCAATACATATTATCATTATTTAATTCATGCGCTCTAGCCAAGCCATCTTTACTGTTCGCCGACAAAAACACAAATGAAATTTACACTTTGTTTGAAAAACACGCTATTAAACGAGTATGATGGCCTGATGGCAAACACAAAATATCAAAAATTTTTGATTTTCATCCAGCGCGGCTGACAAACACTAAATTTGCCCTATTACACGGGTTTGATAGCTCGTAATCAGGCGGTGCTCACAGGCGAAGTTTGATCGTCTAATAGCCGCTTAAATGTATAACACAAGGCATAATCAGCTGTTTCCGTACGGAAAGTGCGATCAGTTTCGTACCTTGCTTATAGTTTACCACATATAATTTAATCTATTTACACAGTGTTTAAGTTTGCTTAAGTTATTTTATGCACATTATAGTTAGGCCTGTACTCTTGCTGTTAAGATTGCTCATTGTTTTGGAGTTACGGTAGGTGACTAAGATAAGTCGTGAGCTCCACATAGGTATATGTTGTAACTCTTGTTCAGTTAGTTTAAGAGATTGGCTGAAAAATAAAAAAACATTTTATGCCTTTTCCTGTGCCCATGGTTTGGCGGGAGCCTACAAACCATATAAATGACTGCGATTTCTGCTTAAATCGAGCAAATAACGTTGAATATTTTGACCTATGGTGTATCACAGAAACTAGAGCCAATCAAATTTTTTCATTGTCATTTTCGCTTTTTCCTACCCAAATTTAGTAAGATTTGACTCATAAAGAAAAGAAAGCATTACAAATATATATATATATGCCTAAGGCATCGTTTGGGGACACAAAAATTGTTGCCTTTTTCTATGATAATTAAGCTGAATTCATAAAAATCGATTTATATATCACGATATTCTTTCACTTGATCCTCTTCAAATCGGTACAAAGCTATTTCTTTTATTTAACGCATATTTTAAGAACACTTTTCAAGCTTGCGCATATTAAGGGGACCTGTCCCCATTCTATACGTAATATAGAAAGAAAAAATTATTGCCAGATGTTTTGCACATTTTGCAAAATTATCTTGCCGCCGTCAGTTTTTTGCCGCCAAGATTGTGCATTTTTGTTCAGTGATGCTAACGTGTTCTATTTATTTCGATACGAAATCGTAGAGAAATTCTTACTTACAATAATAACCGCTTTATTATTAAATCATGTTAAGCAAAGCATAAAACATTTTAAAAATATTTATAAAGCCCATATTGATTATGAGATCAAAAAAATCTCCAAGTTAGTTTTTTTTTTATATTTTATTGTAAAATAATGGTTGCGATTTATTTTGTTTAATACGAGGGCTGCTCTATATATTTCTGGCCTAATAGTGAAAATGCGAATATTTATAATCAAAAATGGTTTTATTGTTTTTCAAAGTATTCTCCAGCATGATTTATACACTTTTGCATGCGCTAAAACCAGTTATCGAAGCACTTTTTCCACTCCGATTGAGACACCTCTAAAACATGGTTTTTGAACACTTCAACAGCTCCTTATGGCGACGAAAATCGTTGACCACGCATTTTTTTCTTGATGTGCGGAAACAAGAAGAAGTCATTAGGTGCCAAGTCAGGGCTAGGGCTGTACGGCGGATGACCCATTAATTCGACGTTTTGGCCGGTCAAAAACGCTCTGATTTGAGCCGATGTATGAGAGCTCGCATTGTCATGGTGAACAATGATTCGTCTTCTCTTGTTGGTTTTTCGAATTTCTCCGATGACTTCAGGCATACAAATTACAGTGTACCACTCAGAAGTGACCGTCCTACGTTGCTCAAGCGGAACAGTCGCCACATGACCAGTTTTGGCGAAGAAACAGGCGTTCATTTGCTTCAAAGTGCGTCTTCCACGAACAACTTTCGTTGGATTTTGCTCGTCTTTGAAGAGCCACACGGTCGATTGTTGTTTCGTTTCGGGCTTATACGCATAGATCCATGATTCGTCACCTGTGACGATCTTATAAACGTCTTTTGAAGCACCGCAATCGTATTTTAGCAACATTCCTTTGCACCAATCGGCACGAGCCTTTTTTTGAGCGACTTTCAAATTGTGCGGGATCCAACGAGAACAAACCTTTTTTACGAATGTATGCTGGTGGAAGAAATGTCCAAGGATGTCTCGATCTCTCGGTATGTCGCATATCGATCTTGCATTATGACTTCACGCACGGCATCAATGTTCTCTGGCACAACAGCCGTTTTTGGACGACCTTCACGGAATTCGTCTCTGAGCGAGCTTCGGCCACGATTAAATTCATTATACCAATTTTTCACAGTGCTATAGGATGGTGCTTCATCGCCATACAAAGATTTAAGTTCATCAATGCACTCTTGTCGTGATAATCCACGTCGAAAGTTGTGAAAAATGATGGCACGAAAATGTTTACGAGTTATTTCCATTTTTTTCAATATTAATTTTTTCAAGTCACTGTTAACAACACAAATAATGGTCGTACGTCAAAACGTTTTGAGCACGATTATGCTTAAAAATGACAAACTTTCCAATGAAAATGTCAGATTGCACTTGGCAGCACTCAGTGTTGCCAGGCCAGAAATATATATAGCAGCCCTCGTATCTATTTTTTATTTCACTTTATTTATATAAAATTAAATTGCTGTTTACTTTTCACGTGTGTAATTAAGTAATCAATTACACCAAAAGGTCTTATAAAAAATTAATTTTTTTATTATGCTTAAAAATTCTATACACCTTTATGTAGCGTAAGCCTTGGAAAGGTGATGTAAGCGAGTAATGTGGAATAGTAAGTTTTTCTCAAAAATAACCATTATGTTAAAATATTAACGGACCGTTTGTCAAATCGCAAAATATTAACAAACCATAACACAAATCACAAAATATTAGCAAATAATAAGTCACAGCGGTAGTATTATAGTATGAAAAAAGTAAATATTTTTAACGCTATATCGTCTTATCATTTATAACTCATTCAGCTTAAATAGAATATGGTCATTCTTAACTTAATTATTTCAATGAAATGTAGCACAAGAATATTAAAAAAATCAACCGGTAACAAGCATTTCACTTTGTGATTTTAATCGCCACAACAATATTCTTGTTTTGTTATGAAGTTTTAACTGATCATACTGCATTTCCAAATTACCAAAAGAAGGAATGTGTATTTAACATACGATATAAATAAGAAAAGCATTATTCAAATATCTTGCTGAGATTAGCAAGAGATAACGAATTCACTTATTTTGTACATAAAAGCCAACGTTTTCAGTTACTTAAAGAAGTCATAATTTAGATTTTTGTTTCAGCAGATAAATGAATTGCATTAAAAAATTATTATTTATTTGGAACTGAATGGCAGAAAATATTCATCCTTACATTAAAGAGATTTTAATTCATATTCCAGATATTTTCTAAATTATTTCCTCGTTTAAAAAAAAATTACTTATAAAAAAACTGGCCTTATTAATATTTTATTATTATATAAAGAACACATTTTTGTATTTCTTTTGTTTTGGATTCAAGTAAAACGTTCAAGTTAAAACGTGTCGGCTAAACGTTGCGTTTTGCTGCTAATCTAGTGGGTGCTTTGTATACAAAGTTAAAAGTTGTCAACACTATTAGATCAGATCAGCAAACCAACGCGAATTAACAATTCGCCATGTCTGCAAACATGTTACCATGGCGAATAAATTTGCCTTGCATTTTACAAACAGTGTTGCCAGAACTATAGTAGGTAATATCTGCGAAATCCAACAATATTTCGCGAAAAAAGCTGCAAAATTTGCACCTTATTTTAAAAATCTTCAAATGCATTTTTCAGTTTATTTCTATACAATATATCTGAATATTTATTACTTAAAAGGAATTGTATTTGCTTACAGAATAAATAAATTGTGTTAAAGTTACCTGCTTACATATGTAAAAGTTCTATAAGATGTTATAAACTTTATATAAAAATTAATTAAAATTTGCTTTCTCAGTTTTGTTCATGAATATCACATGACATGTTTTCCAGAAATTAACTAGTCATTTCTATTTCATTTAGTATATCTTTAAAATCTAATATTTTTAACTCTCTAAACTTTAAGTCCTGTTTTTTTTTCTTTAAAAAATCTTTGGAAAATTTTCAGACTGATTTTGTTTTTTTTTTAAATAGAAATCAATAATTCAGTATAAAATTTTATACAATCGTCAACTATTTTGTTTTAATTAAAATGTTTCAAAGCGAAGAGACAGAGATTCGTATTTTATATAACTAAATGGCAAAACTATTAAAAATTTGAATAAGTAACTTATTAAAACAACATTTAATAAAAATTATTGAAATTATTATGAAAGCGCATATCTAGGCATTCATGCAGCTGAAATAGTTTTAAGCACAAATCTTGACCAGTGTGATATTAACAAAATGTGTGATGATTTTATTAAATTTTATGTTAATTTATTGAATAATGGATAATTGATTTTTATGATATAGTGAATCGCTAGGCGTATTAGCCTAAATTTAATAATAAATGGTAAAACGAAATTAGTTAGGGACTACTCTAAAAATTTTCCACAAGTTTTTTTAAGAAAATAAGAAACAGGACTTGGATTTGGAGTTTAGATAAATAAAACTATTAGATTTTAAAGATATACTAAATGAAGGAGAAATGAATTTAGTTAATTTCTGGAAAACAGTATTTCAATTAAAACCTACTGGTTTCTCGTACTGCATATATATAATATTACTTAAAAATTACATGTTTGAACACTTATATACTTATATCTATAGATTTGCTAAAAATGATATCATCTGATATGAACATAACTGAAAAAAATTAATAATTTTTAATTATAAAATCTATATCATTTAATAGAACTTTTACATAGGTAAGAATGCAACTTTAGCAAAAATTATATATTTTGCAAGCAAATAAAATTCCTTTTAAGTAATAAATGTAATTGTGTTGTTTTTGGATTTTTTACTATTTTCTTCTTAATAATTTTTATAAAATTCTTAATAATTTTAATAAAATGTTCCAAAACAAAGCGACAGAACTAATTAAATGTAATGAGTAACTTTTTAAAACAAAATTTAATAAAAACTACTGTTATTTTTGACATAGATTACAAGAACTCTCAAAATTTTCTTAATTATAAAAGTACATATCCAGGCATTTATGCAGCTAAAACAGTTTAAAGCACAAGCCTTGAACAGTTCGATATTAAATTTTAATTTAATGATTTTTTAAAGAAAATAAGACACAGAAGTTTATAAAATTTAAAGATTTTAAAGATATACTAAATGAAAAAAGAAATGAATTTTGTTAATTTCTGGAAAAAAGTTTTCCACAAAAGACGTTCTGGCTTTTCGAATCTTTCACCGTTCGTCCAGAATATAACGACTTTATCCCACTCACCGACAGATGTCAATACTTGGTCGGGTATATTCAAATACAACAAAACTTCGTAATCGCGTAAAAAATGCATCTTTAGTAGGAATATTGTTTCAAAAATATTATTTAAAACCTAAAACTTTTATATGTTTCGACACACATATCTACAAATTTGTTAAAAATTATATCAACTGATATTTATGAAGAAAACTTAGAATTTTTTTTTTATTATTTTCATATAATTAAATTCGGATATATATTATAGAAGCAATTGTTATTTTTTAAATAAAAAAAATGCATTTGTAGATTTATTGAAGGTTTTTAAAATTAGGTAAGATTTTGCAGATTTTTTGCGAAATATTGTTGGATTTCAAAAATTTTACACCTTAAAGTTCTGGCAACACTGAAAAAAACCTGAATGTTTTGCCCGTTCATTGCAAGGCGATATAATAACAGGTGGCCTTAACAGCCTTTTTCCTTCTTCGAGTGTCAAAAGTTATAACCTCCTTTGGTTTTGACAGCCGAAAACGATTTGTACAATAACAAAATGTACACGTTTTTTTACAATGTTGTATTCATTGTCGCCATGAGTATACCTGTTATGAATTCGCCTTGAATTATATGTATCCATCAACAAATCCAAGGCGAATCAATAACAAGGTGGTAGCGTTAGAGAATTTATTATTTTTTGCTGGTAGAAACGAATGTCAAACTTCATATATGAAAAATAGTACACAGATTTTTTATATATGGAGTTTGACAGTAGTGTTCACGGCGAAAATTAATGAATTCGCTTACGCTGCCACCTGGTAATTGATTCGCCTTGAACAAATCTGTTTCTTTGCAGAAACGTTTCTGCAAAGTTAATATAATGTCAGAGTCTTTATTGTAGTAACGCTGCCAAAACAAAAAAACGTAATTTTCCCCAACTTTTTTATCATAAGTATGGCAACACTAAAACTAATAAAAAAAATATTGAAATCGATTATTATCGCATTTATTGAGTGTATATTGACCAAAACGCATTTAATTTGTGTTATTTATATATAAAGAAATCAATAAATGGGAAAATTGCAAAAAGGAAAAAAAATGTCCTCAAATTAACATGTCCTCAAACTATGCGGAAGGCATATAAAATTTTGAGGACTGTCCTCAAAGTATGCCTTAGGCATATATATATATATATATAATGAATTCAGCTACGCTGCCACCTGGTAATTGATTCGCCTTGGTTGAGGCGAATAAAATTTTAATTTGCTTTGAAAAATATAAAGCAAAGAGTCAAAAAATTTAAAACTAGAATAACAATATTTTAATTTACTTTATCCGTGCTTGATTCCTTCAAACATAAATATTTCATGATATTCTCATGGCATATTTTTTATTTAAAACTACAAATTGAATGTATTACTGCGGGGAAAGCATATCCATGTGGCCATTTCACTACTGGTCAAATAGCTCAATACAATACAATATTTAAAAAATAAGCAACACAAAATTTAACGAAACAAAAACAAATTCTGTTTTTTTATATATTTTTATAATTTTTAATAAAAATAACATTTCAATAAAGAAATAAAATTACAACATGTTGTGGGACTTTCGTAATACTGAACCAAGGCGAATTAATACCAGGTGGCAGCGCCGCTACAACAATACAACAACAAAAAGAAAACTAGGCACTTAATGTATGGGAAACTTCAAAACATAATTAATTATTTCACTTTTTTCTTACCCTTTTACTAACGTTTTCAATAAGTTTTGCTTTTGTTTTAAATTGAGTTAAAACATTTTTTTTCTATTTAAAAGAACATAGAAAAGAACTTTTGTAATATAAAATAATACACTTTTGACAGCTGCTTTACACAAAAGAAAATTAACAAAAAATAGTCAGCTGCCGCAACGATGCCACCTGATAAAATTAATTAGCCTTGCTGTGTACCATTTTTTATATATGAAGTTTGACATTCGTTTCTCGTAATTGATTCGCCTTGAACTGAACCAAAAACACATTTTTGCTGGAATAATTGTTTTTATTTTTTATTTATTGTGTTTATATATATAAGTAATATACACTCTGGATCAGTTGATTAGAACCAATTAAAAATACATATAAATTTATTTTACATAACACTGTATTTCTTTCTATAGTTTTACATTTTTGCTTTAAGTTTCCGAGCACATTTTTGAGCCATCACGCAATTTCATGCGCAATGTCCTGATAGGTCATTAACTATTATATACTGTTCTTGCCCATTTTCCACCAATCTTAGTAGAAAGTAGTTTTTTTTCTACTAGCAGTTTAATGTTTAAATTAAATGCGATTACATAATTGGAAATAATTTAAAAAACGAAAAGTGGTTTCAAAGTGGGTCATATGATGGAAACAAAATTATTGGATATGTGATGGAAATCGATCGATTTGAAAACGATTCGTTTTGAGATAAATTTTAAGCAAAAGTATAGAAGTTACTCCAAAGTAATTGTAGAAACTGAGTGGAGAGTTATTGAAATATATATTGAAGGTATTAAAAAAACGAAAATAGTAAGGATATCACAACCATTTACGGTTTTAAGTCGTCTTGATTTCGAAATCTATTTCCATCACATACGTGTATATATTTTGTTTTTTTTTTTTGTGGAAAAACAGTTGCCTTAAACTCTGATTTCGTTGTTGTTATTTTTTGAATCTTAAGAAAATTCTGTTTCCCGTGGTAGTGAAATTTAGCTATGTACGGATGGAAATGGTGTACTAAAAATGGATATTTAAGTGGTTCTAATCATTTGATCGAGAGTTCATGTACATATGTATATAACCAAATAAGGAAATACAAGGAACGAAAAACAAACCGAATTGAAAAAAAAACAAAGCAAACTTTGACGTTATTTCGATGCTGATGACACCACCCAGGGCGAATCAATTACCAGGTGGCAGCGTTAGAGAATTTATTATTTTTTGCTGGTGAAACGAATGTCAAACTTCATATAAAAAAAATGGTAAACAGATTTTTTATATATGGAGTTTGACAGTAGTGTACACGGCGAAAATTAATGAATTCGCCTACGCTGCCACCTGGTAATTGATTCGCCTTGACACCACCCAAGGTGAATCAATTACCAGGTGGCAGCGTTGGAGAATTTATTATTTTTTGTTGGTAGAAACGAATGTCAAACTTCATAATTAAAAAATAATACACAGATTTTTTATGTATGGAGTTTGACAGTAGTGTTCACGGCGAAAATTTATGAATTCGCCCACGCTGCCACCTGGTAATTGATTCGCCTTGATACCCAATTTGTTCTCTGTGCATACAAAAGAGCGGCTTAAATCTAGTTTACGGGCACCGCTCAAAAATAAAAATAAAGTTGCCTACAGGGTGCAAAATGCAATTTTAAGCAAAAATGTAAAGTGAAAAATTTGGCGGCAACCCTTAGTTTCGGAGTTATGGCCCTCCAAATTTTTTATATAAAATATGGCATAGGTATATCGAGTAGTTGATGGAATGGGACAATATGAGTATCATTGGAAAGGGAATATAAGAGCCTATTTATTGAAGCAGGAAAAAATTAAAAAAAATAAATAAAAAAATCTGGTATGGAAAAACATTTTTTTTAACAAAACTAATTAAGTTATTCGGAAACCTTTAGAAAGCGAAGCCGGTGTTGGTTATGCAAAAGACCTTTAGAAAGCGAAGCCGCTGTTGGTTATACCATAGGGGAAGAAATTCTTTGGTCCGGCCGAAGGCCGGCTACGCAGGAAACCTTTAGAAAGCGAAGCCGCCGTTGGTTATATCATAGAGGGGAAAATCCTTTCGTGTTTGAGTAAAAATGTGTTTATATGGAAAAAATAGATTTGTTGGAGCCTTACCTGATTTTTTTATTTTATTTTTTCCTATTTAATTGAATAGGCCCTTAAATTCCCTTTCCAATGATACCCATATTGTCCCATTCTACAATCGAATACTCGATATATGCCTTATTAGATACAAAAACTTCGGAGGTCCGTAACTCCGAAACTGAGGGTTGCCGCCAATTTTTTCAGTTTACATTTTTTGCTTAAAATTGCATTTTGCACACCATAGACAACTTTTTTTTATTTTGGGGCGGTGCCCTTAAACTAGATTTGTTCCTTTTCATATAATTATAAAGTACCTATGTACATATATCAAATAAATTAAGTTTAGTGACAATACTGTACGAAAAATATAAAAAAAAAACTTTAGCAAGCGAAGCCGGTGTTGTTCATATCATAAACGAGAATATCTATGCGCCCGGCCGAAGGCCAACTACGCAGAAAAGCTTTAGTAAGCGAAGCCGGTGTTGGTCATACCATAGAGGAGAAAATCCTTGCGCCCGGCCGAAGGCCGGCTACGCAGAAAATCTTTAGTACGAGAAGCCGGTGTCGGTTATACCACAGAGGAGAAAATCTTTGCGCCCTGCCGAAGGCCGGCTACGCAGAAAATCATTAGTAAGCGAAGCCGGTGTTGGTCATATCATAGAGGAGAAAATCTATGCGCCCGGCCGAAGGCCGGCTACGCAGAAAATCTTTAGTAAGCGAAGCCGGTGTTGGTCATACCCAGTGTTGCCAAAACTATCGAACCATTTCCCGCTAGATATTAGTTTAAGAACCGCTAGAAACCGCTAAATAGTCGAAAAAAAAACGCTGACATAAACCGCTAAAAAATTTCTTGAACAATTTATTTTTATACAATTCACCGAGGCTAACTTGGTTTCACAAAATAAAAAATAAATATGTCAATCGATCAGATATGGTTTTAAAAGAGGTGCTATTGGAAATCAGCATTATCGATCCATGTCCTTCGAGGCAGCAGGCCAAACACCTCACCTACCTCGAATTTTGTTCATGTCATTTGGAACAATTAATTAACTCCGATCAAAAAAAAAAATAATATATGGGGTGATAGAGAATAAAAGGTAAGAAAGAAACATTAAGTGATAAAATTGGCACTCACCCATATTTTCCGAGTTACGGAGCTCTGAAATTTCAATTTTTTTAATATCAATATGGGTATAATTTTAAAGCTTTGGAAGAGATCTTTAAATCATTAAGAGCTGATGGCATTTATATGTAAAAAATATGTACGCATTTTTTATATTTTTAAGTCCCTTTAACCCCAATATTTAGTTTTTTTTTTTATTGGAGTTCTTCGCTTGGCTAAATTTACATGGTGAAGGGTATATAAGATTCGGCATAGCCGAAAATATCACTCTTACTTGTTTAATACTGTTTTTAAATACTAACTGCCGTATTCATAAAATTAACTTATATTATTTTTTATGAATATGACAATATTTGTTCATCTCTAGTTAAGATTTTGATTATATATACATATAAGTTTCGTTTTGAGAACTCAAATAAATATTATAGGTTCCGATTAACTTTAGAACCTTGTAATCGCAGAAGTATTTTTTATGCCGATAAAGAGGCAAATAAAAAAATTGAGGAATGGACATACTTAACGGTTAAAATAACAATAACTATATTAGTTTGCAATCGATTTCTGAGCTTTAATTAAGCTATATTAAGTTGACTAATAATCCGTTATTCTTCTGCATTATGCCACGGCATGCAAAATAATCGCAAGGCTAACTCAGCTAGCTCTTTGAAAATTTTATTTCCAGCCGAATTTTGATATTCAAAAACTTCGTAACAAAAATATGTAGTATCCATTAGATTGTTCCATTTTATAGTATTTATGTATATTTTTAAGCTGATTTAAAATTGTTTCGATTATTACCGAGCTATAATCCAGTTGTTCCAAATATTGAGTTATTTGCTGATAATTTATCAGTTTTTTCTAAAATGTCCCGATTTTCTGTTTGACAGTCTGTCTGACAGTTTCAGTGTTGCCAAAACTATCGAACCATTTCCCGCTAGATATTAGTTTAAAAACCGCTAAATAGTCGAAGAAAAAAACGCTGATATAAACCGCTAAAAATTTTCTTGAACAATTTATTTTTGTACCCTTCACCGAGGCTAACTTGGTTTCACAAAAAAAAAAAAATAAATATGTCAATCGATCAGATATAGTGTCGAAAGAGGTGCTATTGGAAATTAGCATTATCGGTCTATGTTCTTCGAGGCATCAGGCGAAACACCACGCCTACCTCTAATTTTTTTTTATGCCATTGGAACAATAAATTACCTTCGATCAAAAAAATTTATATATTTGGTGATAGAGAATTAAAGGTAAGAAAGAAACATTAAGTGATAAAATTGGCGCTCACCCATATTTTTCGAGTTAGGGGGCTTTGAAATTTCAAATTTTTTTTAATATCAATATTGGTACCATTTTAAAGCTTTTAAAGATATGATTAACTCATTAAGAGCCGATGGCATTTTTATACTTTTTAATTCCCTGTAACCCCAATATTTTTTTTTTTTTTTATTTGAGTTACTTCACTAAGCTAAATTTACATGGTGAAGGGTATATAAGATTCGGCATAGCCGAAAATATCTTTTACTTGTTTAATACTGTTTTTAAATACTAACTGCCATATTCATAAAATTAACTTATATTATTTTTTATGAGTATGGCAATAATTGTTCATCTCTAGTTAAGATTTTGATTATCTATACATATAAGTTTCGTTTTGAGAACTCAAATAAATATTAGAGGCTCCGATTAAGTTTAGAACCTTGTAATCGTAGAAGTATTTTTTATGCCGACAGAGACCATATCTTAAGCAACAAAGTATTTATAAAGAGTCAAATAAAAAAAATTGAGGAATTGATATACTTAACTGTTAAAATTAAAATATTAATATATTAAAACTAACTATATTGGTTTGCCATCGATTTCTGAGCTTTGATTTAGCGATATTAAGTTGACTAAAACTCGTTGCACTTCGGCATTAGACCACGGCATGCAAAATAATCGCAAGGCTAACTCAGATAGCTCTTTGAAAATTTTATTTCCAGCAGAATTAAATTTTACACCCCGTAGGCAACTTTTTTTTTAATTTTTAAGCTGCGTCGGTAAACTAGATTTGTTCCAAAATATGTCTTAAAAGTATAAAGTACTATAGTAAAGTACTACGTTTTATGAATATACAATATAGTTTTAAAAGCAAAAATTTTGTACTCTATTGAATACGGTAATTAAGATAATCATATGCAAATAAACCGGAAGGTATCGTTATAAGAAATACTATTTCATTCAACTGTGACAATATAACAAAAATGTCTTGCTTGTTGGAACAAATCTAGTTTACGGGCACCACGCCAAAATAAAAAAAAAGTTTACTACGGGGTGCAAAATGCAATTTTAAGCAGAAAATGTAAAGTGAAAAAACTGGCGGCAACCCTTAGTTTCGGAGTTACGGACCTCCGAAGTTTTTGTACCTAATAGGGCATATAGGGAGCATTCGATGGTAAAATGGAACAATATGGGTATCATTTGAAAGGGAATTCAAGGGCCTTCTCAATTAAATACGAAAAATGTAAAAAAAAAAAAAAAAAAAATCAGATAAGGCAAAAAAAAAACGATTTTTTCTATATAAATTTAACTTTACTTAAAATCTTTAATTTAATAGGAATACTTTACAAAAAAAAATTATTTAGAGAGTATGAAATATAATTTCAAGCAAAAAATATTGTATAATAATTTTCGCAGAAACCCTTACTTTCGTAGTTACGGACTTCAAAAATTTCGGAACAAATCTAGTTTACGGACGCAGCTTAAAAATTAAAAAAAGTTGCCTACGGGGTGTAAAATTTAATTTTAAGCAAAAAATGTAAAGTGACAAATTCGGGCCTGACCCTTGGTTTCCGAGTTACGGGCCTCCAAATTTTGTATGTACAATATGAAATATATGGAGTTTTTTTTAGTGGAATAAGACAATATGGGTATCATTGGAAAGGTAATTTAAATATCCATTCAATTTAAAAGGAATTTACTAAAAAAATTAGTTTAAGCTTCGCTTTCTAAAGGTTTCCTGCGTAGCCGGCCTTCGGCCGGGCGCAAAGATTTTCTCCTCTATGGTATAACCAACACCGGCTTCGCTTTCTAAAGGTTTCTTGCGTAGCCGGCCTTCGGCCGGACGAAAGGATTTTCTCCTCTGTGGTATAACCAACACCGGCTTCGCTTTCTAAAGGTTTCCTGCGTAGCCGGCCTTCGGCCGGGCGCAAAGATTTTCTCCTCTGTGATATAACCAACACCGGCTTCGCTTTCTAAAGGTTTCCTGCGTAGCCGGCCTTCGGCCGGGCGCAAAGATTTTCTCCTCTATGGTATAACCAACACCGGCTTCGCTTTCTAAAGGTTTCTTGCGTAGCCGGCCTTCGGCCGGACGAAAGGATTTTCTACTCTATGGTATAACTAATAGCGGCTTCGCTTTCTAAAGTTTTCCTGCATAGCAAATATATTAAAATCATGGCGAAACACCATAGCATTCGAAAAATAATTCTAATCACCTTTCCAATGCTACCTATATTGTCTCATTACACCATAAAATACTCGTTTTAGAGCACGTTATTCATAAAAACTTTCAAGATTCGTAACTAGGAAATAAAGGGTTTCCCCAGATATTACCTGTTTACATTTTTTACTTAAAATTACATTTTACACCTTTATAAAACTTTTTTAATAAAGTTTTCCGAATACCTTAATTTATTTTGTAAAAAATTAAGGTTTTCCTTACCAAATTTTTTAATTTTTTTTTTTTTTTAATTTTTCCCGCTTCAATAAATAGGCTCTTAAATTCCCTTTCCAATGATACCCATATTGTCCCATTCCGCCATCGACTACTCGATATATGCCCTATTAGGTACAAAAACTTCGGAGGTCCGTAACTCCGAAACTAAGGGTTGCCGCCAATTTTTTCACTTTACATTTTCTGCTTAAAATTGCATTTTGCACCCCGTGGTAAACTTTTTTTTTATTTTGGCGTGGTGCCCGTAAACTAGATTTAAGCCGAAATTTTTACATCTACAACTGAATTTTTTTATAAAAAAACTAGCCAATGGCCTTGCTAAATTTAGGGTTGTTCTACATTTGAAATATACACAAAGGTAGCACTATAACATTTTAAACTGAAAAATTTACAAATTTTACACAAAAAGTGAAGGGCGTATAACACAAAATTTGTACTGTAAATAATATGCATATGTTGCATATACAGTAGTGAATGAGTTTTCACTTTGCCTCCAATTTACTATACACTAATTGCACAACTGAATAATTCATAATAATAACACATACGCAGAATACCAGTATAACAAGTTTTCATTTCTCACCGTAAAAGTTATCATTGTCTACATCCATTTTACTAATTTTTGCATTATTTATTGTTTAACATGTTATTTGTAAAGAATTTTTAATCACGACCCTTAAAAATACCGGCTGACCAACGAATAAACTTTCCAAGATTTGTCTATACTTTGCAATTTGTCGACGAGGCAAAAGTTGAACGGCAACTGAAAAGAAAATGTCAAAATTTTTAATAACTTAAACCAAGAAATATTGCCAGATAGGCAACTTTATATTTTGACGATTTTGCGAATAAACAACTACTATTCAAAGGGAATACAATATTTTTACTGGGCTGAGAATAGGCGAATTCATAACAGGTATACTCAAAGACAAGGCACATTCATTGCGCGTAAAGCGCAAGGTATCTGTCAAAATTTCTCATGTACATATAAAATTTATAAAGCATCCGTAAATAGCGTCAACGCTTAGCACAAGGCGAATCAATTACCAGGTGGCAGCGTAGATGAATTCATTCATTTTCGTCGTGAACACTACTGTCAAACTCCAGGTGGCAGCGTAAGCGAATTTATTATTTTTTGCTGGTAAAAATTACTGATAAACTTCATGTATAAAAAATATACACAGATAATTTTATATGGAGTTTGACAGTAGTGTTCACGGCGAAACTTAATGAATTCGCCTACGCTACTACCTGTTAATTGATTCGTCTTGAATACTAGGTAATACTAATAGCACAGGTCATGGCGAAATAATACAGGTAGTCTCGTTAGCGAATTCATTAATTTCGCCGTAAACTCTAAATGTCAAACTCCATATATAAAAAATATGTATAACTGTTATATATATTTTTTATATATGGAGTTTGACATTTACTGCCGTATTCATAGAAAATAAAATATCTTTGAAATATGTTTTATGACAAATATTTCATACAAATTTGTCCTAAAATATATTTCAAATCTATTTTGATTTTCTATGAATACAGCAGTTAGAGTTTACGTCGAAACTAATGAATTCGCTATCGAGACCACCTGTATTATTTCGCCATGATCAGCATGAAGTACTCTTCGAAATAACGTCAAAGTTTGTTTTGTTTTTTTTAACCGACTTAAAAAAAGAAGGAGGTTATACAATTCGGCTGAATGTTGCTTTTTTTATATTTGTTCCTGCAGAACTCAGTCATTTCTGAACCGATTTCGAAAATTTTTGGTAATATGATAAAATATGCCTACAGATTGGTCGCATTTTAAAAACAGTCTTAAAAATTAAAGGGTGTCCCCATACAACATACATATTTTTAAAGTGTATAATGAACTGTAAAGGGCACTTCTGTAAAATTTAAAATGACTGCGTATGACTATAGTTCCCAATAACAAAAAGGTATACAAAAATAAATCTAAAAATTTGAGGGTGTCCCCATAATTGATGTAAGTTTACTTATATGGGCCTATCTTTTGATTCGTTATAGACAAACGCTTGAAAATTGGACAGAATGTCGATTTCTATGGCGTTATAGTAACAAGTATTAATATTAAAAATTATAAATTAAAGGGTGCCCCAATAGTCAATTTAAATTTATGTTTATGGCTATACTTTTTAGCAGTTGTGGACAGACGCTTGTAAAATCAACGAACCTATATTGCTAAGCCCGCTATATCAACGAGTTTATAATTTGAAATTAGAAATTAAAGGGTTTCACATAATTGATGTAGATTTACTTATATGCGCATATCTTTTGAACCGTTAAAGATAAATTCTTGCAAATTGGACAGAATGTCGTTTGCTATGGCCATTATAGTAACAAGTACTAATAATTAAAATTATGAATTAAAGGGAGCACCAAAAGTTCATTTAATTTGATGTATACGCCCATACTTTTAAACAGTTGTAGACAGACGCTTGAAATTTACAACGAACCTGTATTGCGAAGTCCGCTATAACAAAAAGTATAAAATTTGGATTTGGAAATTAAAGGGTGTCCAATAGTTGATATAATTTCAATTATGTGATTAAACTTTTAAACCGTTATATACAGAACGTTGAAACTTAAAAGGGACCTATATTGCTAAGCCAGCTATATCAACGAGTTTATAACTTAAATTTAGAAAGTAAAGGGTGTCCCATAATTGATGTAGATTTACTTATATGGGCCTACCTTTGGAACCGTTATATGCCGTTATAGTAACAAGTTTTTTATAAAAATTTTAAATTAAAGGGTGCGCCAATAGTTCACTTAATTTGATGTGTATGGCCATACTTTTGAACAGTTGTAGATAAAGACGTGCACAGATATATCTGTTTATATCAGTTTTTGTGTGTCTACTCTTATGAGTGCGTATCAGAGAATGACAATAAGTACTTATAAAGAAGATACACTTAATTACTTACTCATATTTTTGAGTATTGAGTATACTCATACTTGTAATACAGAAAATACTTACATCTACTTATTTGCTATCAAACAAGTATGAGTATACTCAATACCCATAGCTCACATTATTTATATACATCGAACTTAAAAATATAAATATAAATGAAATAGTTATGAGTGTATAATGTGTTGGGTATCTGCCATACCCATACTTATAACCACATAATACTCATAAGTATGGCAAAATACTTATAATACTCATAAAGTAGTTGAAATACTTATAAGTAAAATAAGTACTTATAGGAACTATGTATATAAAAATGTGTAGAATGTTCAACATTTTGATTATTACTGAACATTAGCAAAAGATTGGTTAAAAGGTAGAAGAAATTAAATAGAAAATCTAAATTATATTTTTTATTAGAATGAATTGATTAAATTTAAATTAAATGTTATATATTTATTCAATTGTCAGTTAAATTTTTATATAAATGAATAGAAATTATTTTGGCTTAAGTTCATTTATTTTTAATTTCTAAAAATCTCTTTTGGAAAGAAAATTTATTTTTACAAATGTATGCGGACGTTTTCCAAAGAAAACAAGACCTTCATCAGCATTCTTTGCATCTATCTACCTTAGAAAATGCAGCATTTCATTCTGCTAGCGTCTAATTTTTCTTGTATAATATTCAAAGTTCAAATAAAAATTAAATAAAAAATTAAATTAAATTTTTATATATTTTCCATCATTACTATCTGTTTTTTATTTTAATTTTATTAAAAATTTTTATAATTCTCGTTCAAACAATACGTTTAAACGACATAAATTCTAAGAAATACTTAATGAATAATTAAATATTAAAACCGTCTATAAGTACGAAAAGTACCTTTGTTGATTTGGTGTTTTTTATTTTTTATGGCATTTACTTAAGATGTTTGCAGCAAATAAAAAATTTATTAACCCTTTTTTATTTAAAAAAATTGCAATACTTTAAAAGTTGTAAATTAACAAATTTTGCTCATATATTTTCTAAATATTAATGAACAGGTAGTGAGTTTTTTTTCTTAGAAGTGCAAATTATATTTCCAAAATGTAGTAAATAATTGACAAATTTTTTATTACCGCGCTTAGCTTTACCTGAATTTGGCATGGCGAACCAGTATAAAAAACACAAGATCAACTAACAATCTCATATATGCATATATGCCGTGTTGCTTACTAGATCCGTGAAAGTACGCTTTATAAAATAAAAAATTAAATAATAAAATTTAAAAAATAATATATTTTAGAACTAAACCTTTAAGTAATTTTTTTAATACTTTAATCATTTAACATTCATTAGGTTATTTAAATTCACAGTAAGGAGAACAACGACGAAATTTAAAGAAAAATTAATTGTGGAGAATACCAGTTATTGAAATATTGTATTTTTGAATTCTTTGTAAAAATAAATTTTTGGTAAAATTTTTGTAATGTTCCAAGACATATGCATATACGTATGTACTAAGTCTTTGGTTTTAGAAAAAAAAAAATTATTTAAAGTTATACATACATAATTTTTATTTTATCATTTAATGATATAAAATATATATGTACTTATACATATGTGTATATTTCAAAGTCAACTTATGACTTGTTTCTTATTGATACAGTTTAGGGGCCAAAATTACCAGTTATTTATAAATATTTTATATTATATATGAGAAATTGAGGTTTCTTGGCAATAAAATTTTGAAAATATAACTTTCTTTGATACTATTTGGAAAAAAATCAATAATATATTTATTCTTCAAAAATCAAAGTTATATAAGAAAAATAATTGTCAATAGCCTTATAACGCCGATTTTTCTGCATGGAGTAGAGGTTTACTCAGGCACCCTGGGATATGTGATAATAAGAATAAAATTTGCATTCAATGGAGTTATTAGGTAACTATACTCGCTCAGAATATCAGCTCGTGTTTCTCCATAGGATTTTCTTTTACCGAATTTATAAAGTTTAGAAATTTACAAGACATTTAAACTTCAAATGCCTAATTACTTAGTTTTTTTAGATTTAGTAGATTCAATAGAAATAAACAACTGTCATTATTAAGGTTGACTAAAATATTTTTGTTAGAGTATCTCGTACGTACAATATTGTGCGTAACTCTTTTAAGTCATTTAATGTTTTTCCTGATTCTTTTGTAAGATAAAACTAAGTAAAGAGTTTTTACTTTGTATTTTATTATATTTAATCTTTTTTACCATGATTTACTTTTTCTTGATACGATGGTGAAAAATGAATAATTTTCACTTTTTTAGTTGCTTAGACTCATTTGCTTTGGAATTTCTTGTGCGGTTTTATTGTTTTTTATTAGTTTATTTATTAATAATGTAATAGTAAATACAATTGTTGTGCACAAATATAAATATAGGACAATTTATCTGTGCTTTTTTTTAAATTCTTTAAGATTATATTCAGGCATCTTCTTAGTTTTATTTCTTAAAAAAAAGTGCAATTAATTAAAAGAACGAATTAAAATACGGACGCTTAGAGATTTTGACAATTCAATGGATACTTCAATCCCATGTATATTTATTAATTTAAAAAAATAACTCAAGCTAAGAAATATTTTGGCGACAAATGGATTTTCTATTAGTGATATTGCATTAATCATCTTTGATGTAAAAGCTTACTCAGTACTTACAAAATATTTTTGTTTATTTTGTTAATTATAACATACACGTTCGGAACTCATATCGTCCAAAAAGTAATTTAAATAAATATTTTAAGGTCTCTTAACACTTGAATCGCACTTTAATAAGCACCGAATATTTTATAAGAATTGAAAATTAAAACAACCACATATTTTTTGACTACCGACTATACGTTTAAGTAAAATTCGTAACTTCACTTCAGTATGTGCTTGCGATTTGAAGTCGCCAAATTTCTTGCGATTGTGAACTACAGAACACCTTACATGCGATTTCAACTCGCTAGTTTTAAGCGATTTGCGATTGTCAGAACATGCCTGATTATTTTTATTATATACATATATTTTATTCTTTATTTAAAATTTTATTATATTTTTTTATACTTGTAAGAAAAGAATGGTAATAGAAAATGTAGAAATTAGTGACCTATTACTCAATAAATGTTTATTTATTATTTAAAACATAAATGTAAAAGAAACTGATTTTCAAATAGATTACGTTGCAATTAACTTCTTACCCAATGTATTAATTAGATTGAATTAAAAATAAATTTTACTCGCTTTTATATTACAAATCTGTCGTAACAGTTAATATGTAATCGCCACGAAAATATCATATTAACTTTAAAAAATATACGTCTTTATTTAAAATAAAATTGGTTCACACCATTATAAAACAATACATATAAAACAATACATACATATTCCTATGAAGAAATACTTATAAGTATACTTAGAGTATTTACATACTTATACTTATTTCTACTCAATACTTATAAGTATGAGTATAGAAAATACCCAATCCAACTTATACTTATAGCAAAGACAATAAATTTATAAAGATGTTGCACTTTGAACATTTAAAAAATCAAAAATTATGACCAGTTTCATGGTAGCGGGGGTAAGAGATAAGAGGGAAAAAATTTCTGTGAGCGCAACCAAAACTCAAGAGAGCACAATATTAGTTTGTAAACAAGTCAGATTCATACACACATGCGTTTAAAAATGTGTGTGGATGTTCATAAGAAATGTTTTGTTAAGGGAAAGTATTGAGAGACAAAAACACACATTTAACATATAGAAACGTACATACATAATTTCATATCTACATATAAAGAAGAATGTGCTTCATAAAATTTTATTTCTGAATTCTATTTTTCCTACTTATTTAAAAATTGTTTGTAAAATAAGATTGAAAACGAAACTATATGCCTGCTCTTGTTATTGTAGGGTAACTATATATTTTTATTTGTGTATTTTTAGAAATATGCATAATCGCACCGAACTAATCATACCCTAAATTAGGTAGTAATTTTCTTAGCATTTATTCTTGTGGATACTTAATATGTTTTTTAAGAAATTTCAAACAATGGTAATAAAATAAGGTACTTAATTATGTATATTTATTATTAAATTTTTTGTTAAGTTTATTTAACCTGCATATAGGTATAATATATATAAAAATCACTATATAAACCTCAATATAGATTTAATAGCTAAATTTATAAATTAAAATTGCCAAACAAAATAAATCACTGGCGCTTTAAAATTTTGACTTTCCCAGTACTTGTTACTTTACACTCATGTGTTTCCCATGAGCAATGCTTTCTTAGCAACATAAGTATAAGCAAATTCGGAACTTCCAACCTGTTTATGTAACAAGAGTTATTCTCGTCAAACCAGACATAGTAATTTTAGTACACTATGCACATTGCTTCGTAATATATTTTTTATGTTTTTAGCTGCTGTTTTTACAAAATAGTATTTATAAGACCTTTATGCGTGTTTTTATAGTTCTTAGAACGGATATACATTTCCGATGTATATGTCAGAATTTGTCAAGGTTTAATTATATCTATTATTCTGCATTAATAGCAAGAAAATCGTTGAAATATCGCTTTTTTTTCGCAATTTTCCATGTTTTACACCAAGAACTTTCTATTTTTCATTTGGAAAGCCATTAAGAAATAATTTCACCCGAAAATTCGTACAAAAAAATTAATTTTAATCTTTAAAATATTATTATTCTGAACAAATTATTAAAATCACCGATTTTGATTATTGATTATCTATTGAAATTTCGATCGATATCGAGTGTCGTAATTTGCCACCTGATTTTATTTTTCTTTATATACTCTATAAGGCTGACTTTTTTTCGGCTCTTCTATCCATTTAAAAGATGATGAAAAAGAAAATTAAGACAACAAATGAAATATCACAACACACCATGATAATTTATTTATGCCTTTTAAAGTGGCAGTAGCAGTACGTCCATCGACAAAATATGCACTGGATGTAGAATGTACGGCAGTGAAACATCTTATAGCCAATTTCACAGTAACGAAAGAATATGTTCTTTCGTATTCTAAGCGAAAGTAAACTGATTTGAGTTTCACAATCTTACTCCTATGCGAACGATGGCTCGAACAACAACTCGAAAGAAAACGTAAGTGTTTTCATACAAAAACCGATTTCTGTGTAAAGAAGGTGTTGTCAACACTGCGAACGCAAATTTCAAAATCGGTCACTTGCTATTTTATGTTCGTGTAAATAATAACATTATAAAAAACAATACTTTTGTATTAAAAATTAACTTAAAATTATAAATTAATAATGGATAACAAATGGTAAGTGTAAAAATAAATACAATAACTGATTTAATTTTAAATGGAAATTGTTTTTATTGCAGTTTGCTTCATCCTCTGAAGTGTCCAAAAAATGAATAGCGACTGTTATATCCATCTGTGCTGACGAAGAAAATGATAATACAAGCACTTGCTTTAAAGAAATGAGATGATACTCACGATTATAATTTCTAAATTGGAGTGGGTTAAAGAAACGAATAACACTTTTATATAATTTAATTTTTCTAATTAATTTGGTTTTTTTGTTTGTTTGTTTTTTTAATTGTTTAATACAAATAATAACACAAAACCATTGGTGTATCTTTTATTTTTATTTGTAAGCAGCTGATCACTGCTACGCACGGTTGTGTTTGCATTCAAATAATTACGTAGTATTTTTTATACTTTTAAAGAAAATCGCTATAATGTACAGAAACTTACGATCTGGTACTACCTTGGTTCCTTAAAACGTAAAAAAGAAAAATTTATAAACGTAAGTGTAAGCGAACGAAAGTGAGTGACACACAGAAAGCCAAAAAGACTCGAAAGTGAGTGACTGACTTTCTTTCGCTTAAGTTTTCTTTCGTTATTGTGAAATTGGCTATTAGTATATTTATAGTCTTTACTTATAGTTATTTGTGCTTCGTGCAATAAAGTATGAGTATGTGTCTACTCATTAGCTGTCAATACTTGTACATATTTAAGTTGAAATCGGTATGAATAAGTTGTGTATGGTATGTTGTTGAAGCTGTAACGATACTCATTCATACATGTTTGGCCTCAAATACTTGAAGAGTACTTAAAATGATACTTTTGTCATTCTCTAGTGCGTATAGATGAGTACTTTTGTGTTTCTGATATAAGTTGATATTGTTACTTTTTCTCTTTGGATGGATGCGAATGAGTAAAGAGAGAATGAGAGTAACATATCTGTTCTCCTATGTTTTGCACAAACGGGTATAAACAGATATTGATGGTTGTACCATAAGTACTTATTGTGTGCTGCGAATTAATATCCATTCATACGTACATATGCATTGGTTTATTAAAATTACAAAAATAAAATTATTGTTTCTAAGCATGATCAATATTTTTAATTGTTTTATTAAGTTTTATTGAAGTTGAATATACAAAACTGAATTTTTTAACAAAAATTTATGAATCTAATCTAATAATTGTATTTAAATTACTATTATGTTTTTAACAACTTTTACCAACAATTACAACAGTTCTAAGATACAATAACTAAATAAATATATTTATGCATGTTTCTATATTTAGAGAGACGAAAAGCCTGATAATTTAAAAACAATTAAAAAATATGTTTATTTTAAGTTTGCTTTAAAATACCTTTTGAATCCAAATTATTTTTAAAATTTTGAAATGAAGTATGAATATTTAAACATTTTTAGCAAAAATAAAAATAAATTTTTATTACCATTAAAATTGCATTGGCATTAGTTGAAATAATGAAATAGGAAATAAAATAACTACGATATCATGCTAATAATTTTATTTTAATTATAATTGTTTTAATAATGGTAATGAAATGGAATTACAACTGGAAAAAAATAATTGTTTTTATGAAAAATAAAATTATAATAGCAAAACCTTAAAAAGATCTATGCATAAAAAATAAACCTTATCCCTTTCGTTGATGGATATGCATTCGATAATTTGAATAACTTATTAAATTTGAACGAGATAGGAATAAAACTTGATGTCTGATATCTAAATTTAACTCAAACCCCAGCTAGCAAATCTTATTACTTATTCGAAAACTAAATATATTCTTATAGTGCCTAATGTTAAAACGTACATATTTCACCAGAATTTTGTGATAAAAATGGGACTTTAAAATATTGTTTTAATATGCTTTATGGCATTTACTTAGTGTACAAAGAAAAGAAAACGTATGTTTTAAAGCCATTTAACTAATTATCGATCAAATTTTTTCATAAAATTACCGCTAGTGAAAATAGTGAAAATATTAACATCATAAGCATTTATGAAATTGTCAACGAGTTAGTCCATCTAATTAATTGCTCCCATTTATAGTAAGAAACTTGCATTTTTTAACAAATTAATTTCCAATCAATTCATTATATATTCTAATTGGTGGTTGACAGCCACTTATTTACGCACATTAGTAAGAGATATACTATACTGTTATATTTTATATTTACCGTTGTTAAGCTGACTATCCCTTGGTAAGCAGTTACAACGAGCTTGTCCATTTTACTCTTTTATTTTTTTCTTTAAAACTTTTAAATTTAAATTTTACTCTCTATCTATCTATTTAATGCAGAAAAGAGGTTTTTTAAGTACATGTTAGAAATTTTGAGTGTACACATAACATGACGATAATATCCTTCTAAGTGCATAAAAAATAAAAATTGCGTTATTTTATATGTACATACATATGTTTATAAAAGGGACAATATTATTACTGGGTGTATTCTAGAAGTTTGAATGTTTTCCCTAATTTTTTTTATTGAAATTTTTCGGAACTTCTATTTTTATGTACATAGGTTTGTACATATGTTACATACATATAAACCTTTTTTTATATATTAATTTTAACTATTTACTAGTTTTTATCAAAGAGGAATTAATATTTTTAAATAAGCATACAATAAAATTTCTTAATTGAATTAATTCTATCCTTATAACTCAACGCGCAACTAGACAACAATTTATTAATTTTCCATTTGTTTTTATAAATTAAAATTATCATTAATATTATAAATATTGCTAATTCTACATTTAAAATCATATAAACTAATTACTAAAGCTAAACATTAATTACAATTCGGGTTATTACTACGAAGTTATAATACTGCTTAAGGCCAGGATTCACTATCATACTCAGTCGTACGATCTGTCAAAAATGTCATGTGTGCTCAAAAAGTATGATAGTGTGGATTAAAATTGTATGTGTGTGACAGAGTTTTTGACAGATCTGTACGATTTTATAATCTTTTGAAATAATTCATTAAATATTTTTCTCTATGCGATCAGGGTTGATTTTTTTAAGATGATGAGGAGAAAAAACAACAAAATGTTAAAACCATTTGTTTTTGCATCTTTTTTGTATAATAGTGTGGCACATACGACGCCATTTTGGAACGATTTTTAAAGTAGGGCAGAATTCTGTCAGATTTTTGTGTGATTAAATCGTACGATTGTGTATGATGTGAATCCTGGCCTTTACTAGTACTCGCCTCTATCATAAGCAGCACACAAGTATCAAAAATATCTGTTTCATAAACAGATATATCCAAATACTCACGGTACGAGGGCTGCTATTTATATTTCTGGCCTTGCAACACTGAATGCTGCCAAGTGCAATCTGACATTTCCATTGGAAAGTTTGTCATTTGTAAGCATAATCGTACTCGAAACGTTTTGACGTACGACCATTACTTGTGTTGTTTACAGTGACTTGAAAAAATTAATATAGAAAAAATGGAATTAACTCGTGAACATTTTCGTGCCATCATTTTTCACAACTTTCGACGTGGATTATCACGACAAGAGTGCATTGATGAACTTAAATCTTTGTATGGCGATGAAGCACTATCCTATAGCACTGTGAAAAATTGGTATAATGAATTTAATCGTGACCGAAGCTCGCTCAAAGACGAATTCCGTGAAGGTCGTCCAAAAACGGCTGTTGTGCCAGAGAACATTGATGCCGTGCGTGAACTCATAATGCAAGATCGACATGCGACATACCGAGAGATAGAGACATTCTTGGACATTTCTTCCACCAGCATACATTCGATACTGCATGAACACCTGGCCGTAAAAAAAGTTTGTTCTCGTTGGATCCCGCACAATTTGAAAGTCGCTCGAAAAAAGGCTCGTGTCGATTGGTGCAAAGAAATGATGCAAAAATACGATTTCGGTGCTTCAAAAGACGTTTATAACATCGTCACAGGTGACGAATCATGGATCTATGCGTGTGAGCCCGAAACGAAACAACAATCGACTGTGTGGGTCTTTAAAGACGAGCAAAATCCAACGAAAGTTGTTCGTGGAAGAAGCACTTCGAAGCAAATGGTCGCCTGTTTCTTCGGCAAAACTGGTCATGTGGCGACTGTTCCGCTTGAGCAACGTAGGACAGTCACTTCTGAGTGGTACACTACAATTTGTTTGCCTGAAGTCATCGGAGAAATTCGAAAAACCAATAAAAGAAGACGAATCATTGTTCACCATGACAATGCGAGCTCTCACACATCGGCTCAAACCAGAGCGTTTTTGACCGGCCAAAACGTCGTACAGCCGTACAGCCCTGACTTTGCACCTAATGACATCTTCTTGTTTCCGCACATCAAGAAAAAATGCGTGGTCAACGATTTTCGTCGCCAGAAGAAGCTGTTGAAGTGTTCAAAAACCATGTTTTAGAGGTGTCTCAATCGGAGTGGAAAAAGTGCTTCGACAACTGATTTGAGCGCATGCAAAAGTGTATAAATCATGCTGGAGAAAACTTTGAAAAACAATAAAACCATTTTCGATTATAAATATTCGCATTTTCACTATTAGGCCAGAAATATATAGAGCAGCCCTCGTACAACAGATATTTGAGAGTAAAAAACTGATAATTTTCTCACTCTATGCAAAACCATAAACAACTGTATGTGTTTATATCCATAGTGTGAGTACGCACAAGCGAAAGCATACAATATCAACTACACTCATTCGTTCTTTTGCATCTGTTTTACTTCTTACGAGTATGTATATGATATATCTGTTTTTGCCATACTGTTGGATATACTAGTGCACGTCTTTAGTTGTAGACAGACGCTTGAAATTTACAACGAACCTGTATTGCTAAGTCCGCTATAACAAAAAGTATAAAATTTGGATTTGAAAGTTAAAGGGTGTCCCAATAGTTGATGTAATTTCAAGATTGTGATTAAAATTTTAAACCGTTACAGACAGAACGTTGAAACTTAAAAGGGAGCTGTATTGCCAAGCCAGATATATCAACGAGTTTATAACTTGAATTTAGAAAGTAAAGGGTGTCCCATAATTGATGTAGATTTACTTATATGGGCCTATCTTTGGAACCGTTATATGCAAATGCTTGCAAATTGGACAGAATGTCGATTGCTTGGCCGTTGTAGTAACAAAATTTAATATTTAAAATTATAAATTAAAGGGTGCGCCAATAGTTCATTCAATTTGATGTATATGGTCATACTTTTTAACAGTTGTAGACAAGCGCTTGAAATTTACAATGAACTTGTACTGCTAAGTCCAAATCGAAATTTATATTTGGAAGTTAAAGGGTGTCCCAACAGTTGATGTAATTACTCGTATGTGGCCGAACTTTTGATCCGTTATAGACAGAATGCTGACACTTAAAAGGGACCTGAATTTATTGAATTTGAATTAATTGAATTTGAATTTAGAAATTAAAGGGTGTTCCATAATTACTGTAGATTTACTTATATAGGCCTATCTTTTGAACCGTTATATACAAATGCTTGAAAATTGGACAGAATAACGTTTGTTTTAGTCGTTATAGTAACAAGTTTTAATATAAAAATTATAAATTAAAGGTTGCGCCAATAGTTCACTTAATTTGATGTATATGGCCATACTTTTGAATAGTTGTAGACAGACGCTTGAAGTTTACAACGAACCTGTACTGCTTAGTTCAAATAAAAAATTTGAATTTGGAAGTTAAAGGGTGCCCCAATAGTTGATGTAATTACACGTATGTGGCCGAACTTTTGATCCGTTATAGACAGAATGCTGAAACTTAAAAGGGACCTGTAGTTTTAAGCCCACTATATCAACGAGTTTATAATTTGAATTTAGAAATTAAAGCGTGTTCCATAATTACTGTAGATTTGCTTATATAGGCCTATCTGTTGATCCGTTATAGACAAACACCCTTCAATTTGACGCAATGTCGCTTGCTATGGCCGTTACTTTACAGCTGATAATATTTAAAATTATAAATTAAAGGGTGCACCAATAGTTCATTTAGTTTGGTATATGGCCATACTTTTAAACAGTTGTAGACAGACGATTGAAATTTACAAAGAACCTGTATTATTAACTCCTCTATAACAACAAGTATAAAATTTGGATTTGGAAATAAATGGGTGTCCCAATAGTTGATACAATTTGGTGTATTTTTCCGGAATTTTGAATCGTTATTGACAGACAGCTGAAATTTACAAGGGACGTGCTTGAATTTAGAAATTAAAGGTTGTTCCCAAAATTAATGTAATTTGTTGTATATGGCCGTATTTTTTGAACCGTTATAGGCAGGCGATTGAAATTTACACAGAACCTGATTGCTAAATCTAATACAACAGCAAGTATATAATTTGAATTTGTAAATTAAAGGGTGACCCTATAGTTGCTGTAGTTTAATGTATATTGCCAAACTATTGAACAGTTGAAAAAGTATAAAGTTTGGAGATATAAGTGCGTCCCAATAGTTAATGTAACCTAATTTATGTGGCCATACACTTGAGCTGTTATAGGCAGACAGATGAAATCTGTTTTGTAGTCGTGTTTTTTTCGCAAGAATTATTTTTAATTCGGTTTGTTTTTCTCGATCAAATGGTTAGAACCACTTAAATTTCCATTTTTAGTACGCCATTTCTTTCTGTACAAAGCTAAATTTTACTACCATCGGAAACAGATTTTTTTTTAAGATTCCAAAAATAACAAGATCAGAGTTTAAGGCAACTATTTTTCCACAAAAAAAAAAAAAAAATACAATTTTGTTTCTTTATATGACCCACTTTGAACCCACTTTTCGTTTTTTTAATTATTTCCAATTATGTAGTCGCAATTAATTTAAACATTAAACTACTAGAAAAAAAATATTTTCCACTAAGATTAGTGGAAAATGGGTAAGAACAGTATATAATAGTTAATGACCCATCAGGACATTGCGTATGAAACTGCTCAAAACTGTGCTCTGAAACTTAAGAAAAAATTTAAAACTATGGAAAGAAATAGTGTTGCTATGTAAAAATAAATTTATATGTATTTTTAAGTGGTTCTAATCAACAAGAAAAAAATAGACGCTAGCAGATGAAATGCAGCATTTCTTTGGAAAACGTCCGCATACGTTTGTAAGTAATTTTTCTTTCTAAAAATGTTTAGAAATTAAATTAAAAAGAACCAAAAAGCCGAAAATAAATCAATTTTCATTAATTTATAAAATCGATGGTTCGAATCCTGATGGGGGAAAAATTTTAAAATTAAATATAATAATGTAATAAAAAATAATAAAAAATTAAGTAATATAAAAATGAAAATCCTGTCAAAGTGTGACCAAAATTATATTTTACCACTAGTTTGCCCAAATCACATGCATCGTTATATTCTTGTTTGTTGACCATTTGAACACTAACAGAAAAATCTCCATCTTTCATCGTTTACCACAACAAGTTCATCACCGGCAGTTGCTCTAGTAGCGAGCATAAAATCTTAAAGTTGATTGCCACAACCATTAGAAAATCTGCCGAAACTCAGTATCAAAACTCCCTAAACGACGTTTTTTTGTTACATTTAACAGTTCAGTGTGAAAAAGTGACCTTGAAGCTATCACAAATTCATCTCCCAATAAAAAGCTTTAGTTTGTCACATCACCGCCACCAACAGTACATGCAGAGACACATAATCTACCTCAAGAAAACAAGCAAGACATTATAAACGTGTTAACAATAATGCCACTATCTTTTTACGCATATTTTGATTATACACATCAGGAACTGCAAATACGGTTCCATCTTGTATTAGTTTTCTCTAGGAATTTCAATAATTATTTTGTTTACTATTAGCAGTAAAAACAAATTAAATTAAAAAAAAAGAAAATTTAACAAATAATTTATTTTTGAAAAATTTTTCTTTTGACAACTGCAAGGTATACAACTGATGAGCTTTTTCGCCCGTGCGTTCACCTGTATTATTTCGCCATGCACGGACTCGTACCAAAAAGTTGCTTTGTTGTAACAATTCGCCGACGACTACACCTTATAGATGCGCCTTGATACATATTTTTTAAACATTGAGTTTGACATTTAAGGCTTTGGCAAAAATTAATGAATTCGCCATCGCGACCACTTAGTATTATTTCGCCATGTTTATGAGAAACTAGATTTTTTACACAAACAAAATGCATGCTCTACAACAAATACAGCATTGCAACAATATGGCTTTTTATTGTTGCTTTGTCCATTGGAAATGTCAAAAACATAAAGAGAAATAAAAGATAATTTCTCTGAATATAAATGCTTGTTTGTTTTGCAAATGTTGTTGTTATTTTTGACATTCGTAAAGAAACGTATTAAAATACAAACAACTCTTGACATTTTCAAATGCAAACCATCTGGGCGGTCACTACCTAGTAAAATAAATATACCTTGTGGATGCGATTGTAGTTGTTGTGCTAAACAGACCAGTGTTCTCACATTAGGAGATTTATCCCCAAATCGGGGATTTAATTTTTAATATAGAAATGAAAATTTCAGTTTGGTTATTGAGGGACTTTTTGAGGATATATTTTGCGTTTTGGGGTTTTAGAGAGATTTTTGATTATTTTAATTTCACTACTATTAAGTAAATTTTACTTTTTTTGCTACGTACAAGTTTACTAATATGGTAACAAAAAACTGTAGTGTATGTGCACTTATGCGCAATAGTAAGCATATGCTCATATACATATGAGCAAGACTGTATGCAACATAAAACCAAAAATACAAATTGTTCAATAAAAATTTATGTGTAGTCAGCAGAAAATGCAAGTTCAATGTTTAAGAATATTTTTTTGATCATGAGAATTTGGATTGTAACCAAATATCATTTTTGTTTATAAATTATTTTTCAGCAATATTGTATAATTCTTTTAATTTTATGGAAATGCTGACCACTAGAAAATTGTACTATATAAGCAGCTATTTTTGTCCAATAAAATCAGAATTAATTTTGAAACTGAATAAATCACTTCTCTTTTGATTCACAAAAAGGGCAATTTAATGCTCGGATAATGCGGCAGCAGTGCTAAGAAAATACTGAAACTTTAGGGAACCAATTCTTTTAAACTTTATAAATATACACATTACATGGCGATCCTGCCGAATTTAAAAAAAAATAAGAAGTCCTGCAAATTTATCTTAACTACCACATTTTTAAAAGACGTCCTGCAAAACTATTTTGACCCTGCCAAAATTATTTCTCTTGTTATCCTGCCTAATTAATAACAATTCCTTGAATTAAATACTAGATTTTAAATCCTAATCCTGCTTAGAATCTAAACAAAATTTTAAATGACAACCAAGGAAGAAATAGACGAAATATTTAGAAAGTGGGAAGAATATATTCCACAGCCAATAACAGAAGAAACGGAACAACCTCCACATTACATAGCAACTCCCAAAGAAGCGGATCCAAAACCTATCACAATTGAGGAATATAAGAGGCGACGGGGATTAAAGAATTTTGAACAAAAACAAGTGGCCCACATACCAAAAAAGAGAGGCGGCAAAAAACGAAAATTTGAAAAAGCTTGTGCCGAATTGCAAAGAGTCATTGATATAAGCCAGGGCAAACAAAAGAAAAAACTAATAAAAGAGCTAAAAAACTTAAAACTACAAGGTTGGAAAAACAAATGTTAGAAACCTTTGAAATCACGGAAGAAGATAGAACAAACAAATAATAGAGAACATAAAAATGGGTATAGCAGACACTAAACTTGAGCAGACATCAAACACCTATGCAGTAAACGATAATAGGGTATTCTTAAGTTTAGACATAGTAATAGTTTTAGTAATAATAGTATTAATGATAACACTTTGGAAATTATTAAAAAACTATATAAAAAAGGACGTTACTACTAATGTGTTGACAAATTAAAAATGTAAATAAAAAGAAAATAAAATAAAAAAAAATATGATAAAAATATACATATGGACCAAATCAACTAAAAAATATACATATGGATCAAATCAACTACAAAAATTAATAATAAATGCAAAAAAATCAAAGGGTAGAAAATATACAAAAGAAACAATACAAGAAAAATATCATATAGTTAATGAATATGGTAGGCAACTTGGAAAACTTGTAGGCAATTTATCAAATCCACTTAAACAAGAAAAAATTGAAGAATTTAGAACATTAAAGAAAACTGCAATCGAACTTTTGAAAGAACACGCAAATATCAACAGCTCAAACATGTCGAATTTTGATAGCAAAAAAGCCTCGGATACAATTCCGATATTTAACGAAAACATGCACACCTCGATATATTTCTATCAATGGTAGAAATGATTCATGATGAACTGAGCGAACAGGAAAAAAATAAATTAATAAAATATGTTACTGGTATGAAACTAAACGATAGGGTAAGAAGTATTTTAATGACACAAGACATACCAACTACATTTAATGAACTAAAAGCAACACTACTCAAATATTTCAAATCAACAAAGACAGCCGGTAGTCTTTATTCCGAAATCAGAAATATTAAACAAAGAGGCAATGTATCAAATTTCAGAGAAAAACTAAACGCACTGATCTCAGAATTAACTATAGTACAATTCAGTGACCTAGAAGATAGTTCGAACGAAGTAGCACGTTCTACAATCAGAATGATGAACGCAAAATTAGCACTCGAAACATTCAATGAAGGTTTACGAGAAAATATAAGAATAGCAGTAGTAGCAGCACAACCCAAATCATTAATACAGGCATATGAAATGGCTAGTACGCAGAAACGATTATTTCTAACGAATAGGTTAGAAATTTTTCATATAAGTAACAATAATCGACGCAATTACAACAATAATAATAATTACAACAGTAACAATAATAGAGACAGCAACCAAAGAACAAATAGATACATCAATCAAAAAATAAATAGATACAGCAATCAAAAAATAAATAGATATAACAACCAAAGAAGACCAGATTTTAACACTAATAACAACAGACATACCAATAGTAGCAACCACAACCATTACAACAACAGAAGTTTTAATAATCAAAACAGAAGTACAAACAATCGTAACATATATGATAGAAATTACCACCCAAACGTACGAACAATACACCAACAGGGAAACGGAGAAACCCTGGAGATTCAGAACGAATCTCCAGAAAGGAAAAATTACAGATTCACACAATAAATCCTAACACTTCGAACTTCATATATTTATCTATTAAAGGCCTGACGTACAAATTGACTTTCTTAATAGATACTGGTTCTGACATATTCCTTTGTAAAGAAATTGTTGTACACGAATACAACATATTTGAACAAGATATTTTTAGATTGAATGGCATAACCAAAGATTATACAGAGACCCTTGGATCTACTGAATTGGATGTAGTACTTGGAGAACATTGCTTAAAACATAAATTTTACCTAGTAAACAGTGATTTTCCAATAAACACAGATGAAATTTCGGGTATGGATTTCTTTCATAAATACTACTGTATAATAACTTACGATACACAAACCATAAGTGCCTATATAAATGATGATACTATTACAGTTCCCATAGAATCCAATACAAAGCATTTAACAAACGTCATCATACCACCAAGAAGTGAAAAAATTGTAAAAATCAATATTGAAATAGGTGAAGATAGTGTAGTATGTAACAAAGAAATACAAAAAGGTGTTTTCGAAGAAAACACGATCATACCAAAAAACGGTAATCGCCATATTAAAATTCTAAATACATAAGAATCACCCATATGATTGTCACAACTTAACTAGCACAGTACCTCTACATTACTATGACATTTATAGAACCACTCATCTAGATAACGAACATTTCTCAGAAGACAGATTTCAGAAATTACTAAAAACAATTAAATTCAAAGATTTTGATGAAGAAAACCAGAAAACCTTGTACGACATATTCAAACAGTATCAAGAAATATTTCATCTAGAAGGAGGTCCCTTGACCACTAACAATTTTTACAAACAATCCATTGAATTAAATGATAATACTCCAGTGTACGTAAAATATTATCGTTTACCGCAAACACAATTGAACGAAATAGACAGACAGGTGCAAAAACTATTACAAGAAAATATGAACTTTCAATTTATTATTGGTTCCTAAAAAAGAACAAGATGACGTAAAAAAATGGCGTTTAGTTGTGGATTACAGACGCTTGAATAATAAAGTCATAAATGACAAATTCCCTGTAACAAGACTAGAAGATATTTTAGACAGGCTAGGACGAGCAAAATTTTTCTCAACTCTTGATATGACAAATTCTTTTCATCAGATAGCACTTGATACAACATCAAGGCCAATTACAGCATTTTCCACTAACAGCGGTCACTATCAATACAACAGACTACCTTTTGGACTGAAAATATCGTCAAACAGTTTTCAGAGGATGCTTACCATAGCATTATCTGGTTTAGATTCTGAAGCATTCCTATATGTAGATGATATAATAGTTTTCGGATGCAGTCTCAAGCACCACAATGAAAATATCATAAAAGTATTTAAAAGACTAAAACAGTACAATTTGAAATTAAATGCAGAAACATGTTGCTTTTTAAAACCAAAGTCCTATATCTAGGACACCTTATTACAAAAGATGGTATTAAAACCGATCCAACAAAATATGAAATCATTGAACAGTATCCAATTCCAAAAAATTCGGATGAAGCTAGAAGATTTGTAGCCTTCTGTAATTACTATAGAAGATTTATTCCAGATTTTGCTAAAACAGCAAATTGCCTAAACAATTTATTGAAAAAGAAAGTCAAATTCGAATGGACAGAAGATTGCCAAAAAGCATTTGAAACATTAAGAGACAAACTAAAGAACCCACCTATATTACAATACCCTGATTTTGAGAAATCATTCATACTGACTACTCGTACAGACGCCTCAAACGTAGCTTTAGGAGCAATACTCTCACAAGGAGAAATTGGTAGCGACTTGCCTATATCATATGCAAGCAAATCTCTGAATAATCACGGGAGGAAGAAGTCAGTTATTGAAAAGGAACTATTAGGAATTCACTGCGGCATACAATTTTTTAGACCATATCTTTATGGAAGAAAATTCACTATAGTAACAGACCATAGACCTCTCATTGCTGTATTTTCGCATAAGAATCCATCCTCGAAGCTGACCCGAATACGACTTGAATTATCAGACTATGACTTTGATATTATATATAAAAAGGTAGCAAATAATACTAACGCAGACGCGTTATCTCGTATTGAAATGAACTCAAAGCTATTGAAAGAAATGATTCCACTCTGTATTGACGAACAAGAAAGAAAAACTCTGGCAATAACACGTAGCATGCTTAATAAGAATAATAAAAATAAAAGAAATGAAATTAAAATAAAAAACAAGAATAAGAATTACATATCTCAACAGGAGACTAATCACCTCCATATGTGGGAATGTATATCAATGAATGATATAAAGAAGCTTCAAAGAATACAATTTATATATGAAAATAATGAGAATAATATGCAAAATGAATATAATGATAAAATTACACGCGTGATATTCAATGGAAGCGAAAATCCAATGTTTTCAGAAACATTTATGGAGAAACTTTTATTGAAAATAAAGAAATTGAAGAATAAAAAGTACGTACTATATGATAATGATGAAATATTTAAATACATACCGGTAGAAAAATTTAAAAAAGAATATAATAAATTGAAAAACAATTACGTCGATATAATAATATACAGAATGCCAAAAAGAGTAAACGATATCATAAAACAATACAGACTAATAGAAGAATTTCATAACTCACCTCATAGTAGACATTTCGGAATAAGAAAGACCTTAATCAAATTAAAACGATTTATTTGAAAGGATATGAATAAAATGGTTAAAACTTATGGTAGAACATGTGAATCATGCCAAAAGAATAAACAAATGAGACAGATACACCAACAAGTAGTTTCGACATTGTAGTAATGGACACAGTTGGACCACTAAGACCATCAGAAAACTTTAGATATATACTCACAATGCAGTGTGAAGTAACGAAATATGTTATAGCTTGTCCAATAGTATCAAAAGATGCCAAAACAGTTGCGAAAACACTAGTAGAAGAAGTTATTCTAAAATACGGGTTATTTAACGTTCTTAAAACAGACAGAGGCACTGAATTTACCAATGAGTTAATGAGAGAGATTTGTGTATTATTAAAAATAAAACAGAATTTCTCGACGCCTTACCATCATGAAACTTTGGGAACAATAGAACGCAATCATTGTGTTCTGAATGAATATTTTCTAAATTTCGTATAAGACAATAATTGGCATGAATGGATACCATACTTTGCTTTTGCTTTTAACACAACTCCCAACACAGATACTAATGACACACCTTATGAATTAGTATATGGAAAACTTCCTAGACTGCCAGGTGACGAATTAAATGATCCTCAAAAGATTTACAATCTAGAAAATTATTTAAATGAACCTAAAGTTAGACTTCGTTACTCGTTGCAAAGAGCAAGAGAAATAATATTAAAAGTTAAGAATAAGAGAAAATTAGAATCCGAAAGAAAACAGAACAAAATAGAATTAAAAATAGACCTAGTTTTAGTAAGAGTTGAAAATAGGAAAAAACTCGATCCTCCATACAAAGGTCGACATAAAATATTAGACATAGATGATTTGAATGTCATCATAGAAATTGATATCTCTAAAGTAAAAAGTATACATAAGAATAATTTAAAAAAGTTTAATTCTTATTAAAATCTAGTGACTCTTAAATTCATTAAACTTCAAATAAAAAATATATATGTATATAATACTCGAAAATTTCATTCTTTCTTTTCAGATAAAGTATAAATGGTTCAAATTCTAAATTTAAGTGTGTTGCAATATTTGATGTAATTTAATGTATATGGCCAAACTCATGAATCATTATAGACAGACGGTTAAAATTTACAAAGAATCTGATGGTTAAGTCCGCTACAACAGCAACTACAAAATATAATTTGAAAATTAATGGGTGCCCCTATAGTTGATGTATTTTGATGTATATTGCCAAAATATTAAACAGTTTTAGACAGAGTGTTGAAATTTACAAGGAGCTGTAGTGCTGTAATAACAAGCACAAAATTTTAGTTTGAAATTTTAGTTTAAAGGGTGTCCCAATATTTAATGTAATTTGATCTATATTGTCAAGCAGGAAAACAAACGAAAGCTGATGGGACAACAATCCTTAGCAAAATTAACTAAATTTGACGAGTTTACGAACATATACTCATATGTTTTTGTTTTGAAAGAGATGTAGAAGACTGGAGTAATTTCCGGTATTGTGAAGGTGCAGTCATATTAGTCATATATTTGAACAAAAAAGCGTAATCATTATTTTTCCAAATGTTTATTTAATCTTTTCTGACACGTATCATTACGAATGATGATTTATAAAATAATAAATGTGATATACTTGCTTTTATATTGAGTAGGATCTTATATTTCTTACTAAGTATTTGAGAACAATTTTTTTTCATAATTTAGTGCTTACATCTTTTTGATCAAATATTTGACTAATCTGACCGTACTTATTTTAAAGAAATAAGAATGTATTTTCTTAGCGAATATCACTTACAAAATTGCCATATACTTGTGTAAATATGTGTAAAAACTATATTTTACAATTAACAAGTATTTATGATAAACACCATTTTGGGTGTAGAACAAGACGGCTAATGTGGAGCCAGTAGGAAAAACAATGAAATGGGTGTTATTTTATAGTCTTGAATGTTTGATGTAAGCCGTGTTATAATTGAAACCAGCGTCATTGAGTTCTAGTTAAAGACTGATTTTTATTATTAACATAATTATACTTGTAAGCTTATACTGAATAATAATACATAATAGAGAGCACTTAATAAAAAGAGAACATAATTATTTAGAGGACTTACCAATTAGAAGAACTTCATTATTAATACATATGACTTTTCTCAACTTAAATAAATTTACTCCCCTAACAACCCCATTTTCCTACTCATGCTGCGCGTAACAACCCTCCTCCTCCTCAACACCCAAGCTTTTTTTCCCCCAAATGTTGATTCTAATATTTTGTATTGAAAAATCATATCCGCTGGAGTAACATGTGTTTAACTTAATTATAATAGTACACACAAGTTGTAATATTCTTATTAGAAGTACATATATCGAAAAAAGTATATTGCATTGAATGTTTCATCACTGTCTTGTTTATTTTTAATTCCTACTAAAACAAAAACACTTGCAAAGCTAGCAGATTCTGAACAAAATTTTGAATCTTATATTCCCTTCACCATCTATGTAAATATAGTTTAGTAAAGTAACTCTAATCAAAAAATTAAATATTGTGGTGCATACATATAATTTTACATAAAATGGTTAAGTATTTAAAAAAAATTTTAGTATTTCCTTAAAGATCTCTTTAAAACTTTTAAAATGATACCATGTTGATTTATAAACAAATTTTTATTTCACCTCTTTCAACACTATGTCTGATCGATTGACATATTTATTTTTTTATTTTTTTGTATATCAACTTTAATGAAAAACAAATATTGCGGTGACAGATAATTAAAAAATAAGAAAAAATTAAGAACCTCATATACACAATTTTACATAAAAATGCCATCGGCTCTTAATGGGTTAATAATTTTTTAAAATTTTTAGTATTTTTTTTCAAGATCTCATCAAAAGCGTTAGATGATACCCATATTGATATTTTAAAAAAAATTTTAAATTTCAGAGGAAAAAGATTGTTTTTTTTTCTTATTTTTTAATTCTTCATATTTGTTTTTTTAATATTATTAGTTAAATGAGTTGCAATTTGTAAGTTAATGCGTGCAAACGCTTTTTCTGCAATTGTCGGTCGTCGTGAGTGATTTACCTCCGCGTGTATACCCAAACACAGATAATTCCTTTAATTCACGTTAGTTAAAAAAAAAACTACTGCTTTTTCTTTTAAACACTTTATATTTTCGCAAATCCTTTTGTTAATAAATTAAATTAAATTTACTTAAGAACAAAAAGCCAGAAGAAAAATGTCCAAACCGCCGGACAGGCTGTTTGCGCAAAATCAGCCTCTTTTTTTCCGTGGACAAAAACAAACTCTTAAAAATACCTTCTACTGGTCCCAAATATTTGCTCGTAAGCAGAACAAACAGCAATGATACACTGGCAAATGTTTCCCCATTTCTTATTAAAAAGATAATTGATTGCATCTGCGGCAGCGAGGTGGAATTTTGCAAAAAATTCGTAACGGGAACATACTAATTAAAACCAAAAACAATGCACAAGCAGCTAAATTAATCACTTTGACTTCGTTCTAACCAGAAATAAAAGTAGTTGTCAACGAACATTCCTCTCTTAATTACTCAAAAGGCGTAATCTATTCAAACGACCTCCGAGAAATAGAAGAAGACGAAATTTTACAAGAACTAAAAAACCAAAAAGTCACTGAGATCAAGAAAATATTAAAGAAAGTCAACAACGAACTTAAGGAAACTGGTCTGTTCATTGTTACAATAGCCTCCCTTGAGCTACCTGAAAATTTGTTTATTGGGTACGAAAGAGTAAAGATTCGTCCATACGTTCCCTTCCCTATGAGATGCCGAAATTGTTTTCGTTATGGACACCCAACAACAGCATGTTTTAATAAAAAAATTTGTCCTCATTGTGCCCTTGAATATCATAATGAAGAAGATGATGATATTTGCAACAACCCTGTGACATGTAATAGTTGCATTATTAATAACATAGAGAATAATAAACACAATGCTCTTGATAAATCTTGTCCAGTTTTCTTAAGAGAAAAGGAGATACAGGCAATTGTCTCTTTAGAAAAAAAAGAAAGAAAAAAGCTGTTGAAACGTACAAACAACGTCATCAAAGTGGTCAATCACATTACTCATCTATCACAAAAGTAACAACAAATAATACAATTCCAACTGAGAATAACAACTCACATATCTCTACTAAAACCAACAATAGGGAACTTATAAATTATGACGTGTCAGAATCAACAAGTTCTAAAAATATTGAAGCAATCAAACCAACTACTACAACAAAACAAATCAATATACTTCCCAGAAATACATCAAACAAGACGAAACAGGCAATGAAGAGGAAAAACGCAAAGAATATTAAAAATAAGCAAAAACAACTAAAAACTAAAAACAATACAGAAGATAACGAAACATCTGAATCAATGTCCATGGATAATGAGGAGTAGATAAGTTTACAATTAGATGCCCTGCGGGTTGTGTTTGCGTCCATTGCACTGGTTGGGGTCGGATTGGCACACATTGTTGTCTCTGAGGTCGCATTCTGAATGCGCTTCTCAGATTGTGCCGCTGTCTGTCCGGCCTTCTCTTTAATGTACGCTTTCACATACACAGTAGGGCCCCAATATGTATTTAACTTTTATACTATTGTTATAACTAGCTAAAACTTTATTCTTATCTTTGCCAACTACTTTTTAATTTTTTTTTATTTTTTTTGATAATATGTCACCGCTAAATATTCTACAATGGAATATAAGAGGCTACAATAATAACTATAGTGAGTTACAAATACTTATTAAAAAACACAATATTAAAATAATATCCATCCAAGAATCACATATCTCTTACAAACCTAATGTCCCCATTCCCAACAATTTCCGTTTATATAACCACAACAGCTCTAACTCATATGGCGGTGTATCACTGCTCGTTCACAAGTCAATCCAACACAGAGAAGTTGTACTGAATAATGACTTTGAAGCAATATGTTTAGAAATCCGTTCAAAAATAAAATTTAATATTATTTCTGCATATATTTCACCATCCGCTAACTTTAGCTACGACAACCTTCAAAGTGTTTTATGCAACTCTGGGCTACCATCTTTAGTAACAGGCGATTTCAATAGCTGGCATTACACTTAAGGATCAGTCAAGAATAACCAAAGAGGAAATATCCTTGCCAATTTTATACTAAACTCCAACTTTATATTATTAAATGATAAAACACCCACCCATTTTTCCACCCGGAACACGTTAACAAACATTGATCTATCCTTCTGCTCGCCGGAGCTTAGCATACATTCCCATTGGGCAACTGAATCTGACTTATGGGGAAGCGACCACTTCCCCATAGTATTAAAACTGTTTGACAACAATTTTTCAAATAATCAGCCATTTAAGCCTCGTTTCAAAACAGAGAAAGCAAACTGGAAATTATTTAATAGTAAATGCATCTTATATGAAACTCAAAGAGAGCCAAATATTAATGTAAATAAAGAAGCAGCTAATATAAGAAAAATCATAATGCAGGCTGCGAATGAATCAATCCCAAAATCAAAACCACTCAATGGACGTATACCTGTGCCATGGTGGAACCAACATATCGAGAACTTAAATATAAAGAAGAATAGACTTTGGTACATATTTAGAAGAAATATTAACACTGTTAATATGATCAAATATAAAAGGGCAAGTGCTTTTTTAAAAAGAGAAATTAAGAACGCCAAACGTCAAACTTTTCATGTTTTTACTTCAGAAATCAACCCCAACTCGTCGCCAAAGAAAATATGGAGCAACATAAGAACTTTCTGTGGATACAAAAATTCACACAGCATTCACTGCATTCAAAGTATAGACCCGCCATACAATAATTTAATAGACGAAACCAGTATTACCAACGAAATGGCCAAATTCTGGTCTGATAACTCAGCAGACCGGAAATTTCCAGTAAAATTTTGTGAAAATAAATCTCTTTTTAGACAGAATCTATTCCACCTAAGACCTAGCGAGAAGGCCAAAATTATAGATAGCAATATCAATAATATTGAATTCCTCTCAACTTTAAAGAAACTAAAGGGCAAGACGCCAGGTTTAGACAAGATTTCGTACAATATGATTAAGTACTCATCAAAATCGGTCAAAAACAGGTTACTGAACTTATTCAAAACATACTACAAACAACTATCCCACAAAAATATAAAAATAGTTTGGTAATTCCTATCTTAAAACAAAATAGCGATAAACTCAAGATACAGTCTTATAGGCCAATCTCATTAAACCCATGTATTGCAAAAGTGTTAGACAAAATTATATCAAATAGGCTTTGGTGGTTTATTTCAACAAATAATTTACTGAACATTAACCAAATAAGTCGACAGCTGATGCTCTTTTATACATAGAACATTTACCTGCTAGCAGTTTAGCAAGTAAAAGCCATCCATAATCTCTCTTGATTTTGAAAAAGCATACGATAAAATAGGAATCCACACAGTAATTGACCAACTAACTGCTTGGAACTTGGGCCCAAATATTATAAATTATATTATTAGTTTTATGGAAAACAGGAAATTTCTAGTTAAATCAGGAAGCAGCTATTCCGACTTTTTTAAACTATATAATGGTATACCACAAGGGTCCCCCCTATCTGTTATCCTATTTCTAGTAGCATATAACAGGCTATGTAATATTTTATCATTACACAAAAATATAAAATTTTGTACCTATGCCGATGACTTTAATATATTAATAAAATCCAATAAAGCAAAAAATCCAGTCATAAATATTAATAACATAATAAATGATATATTACAATGGTGTGAAGAGTCAGGTGCAGCATTGTCAAAGACGAAATGTAAGTACATTCATATTTGTAAGAAGCATAATTGCACTTGCACATTGATTGTAGACAGCATACAACTTTCTCAAACAAACAAGTTGCGCATCCTTGGTGTAACCTTTGGGAAAACCTTAAAATGGAATCTTCACATTGAATCCTTAATAAACTCCTTATCAAACCGATTAAAAATAATTAAATGTCTTGCATATTCCAAATTTAACATCAATACGATTACCCTGCTTAATGTAGTTAAATCCTTAATCATTTCCAAAGTAAGGTACTGCTTATTTCTTTACGGAAATTCGTCAAAAACATCTTTAAAAAAATTTAAAAGCATTATAAATGCTGCAATCCGCACGGCTCTTGGTGCGCTGAGAACAACTCCAGTGAATAACATTTATTTCGAGTCAAACAGTTTAAATCTAGATCTTCTATACGAAGTTAAAAAGAAAAAATCTGTTAAGTGCGTCATGTACGGTCAGGAAACCCCCTTAGACAAAATAATAAAAAGCAGTTCGAAAGTCAAAAGGATCAGAAATACACAATCCTCCCTTGTTAATGCACTGCATAGTCCCCAAGAATTTGACGTTAATACAAAATCACTAAAACCAATAACGTCCACTAATCCCCCATGGGGTTTAAGCAATACTGCTGCCGATTTATCGCTCTGCCTTTACAGAAAGGGAACTACGAGTTTAGCTCAATACCATCTACTTTTCAGGGAAATCATGGAAAAGTATCATGACAGAACATTTATATATACAGACGGCTCCAAATGTAACGGGACGGTATCATTTGCTATTTCCTTAAAAGATAAAGTCATCAGTTCATTCTTATTACCCGAATTTAGCTCTATATTCTATTTAACACCGCGTTAAAATACTGCCAAGGGACAGGTAAATTCGCTATATATTCAGACTCCCTGTCAGCAATTGGCGCAATTAAGAACGTAAATAACATCGATTTTTATACAACAGCAATCAGAGACACAGTAATGCAAAAATTTCCAAAGGTGATATTAATTTGGGTACCAGGCCACTCTTTGATAGAAGGTAATGAACTTGCGGACTCTACCGCAAAACTCGCATATAAATCACCTCTGATTAAGATATCTAATTTAAATTTCTCAGACATTAAAAAAGCTATCAATCGACACGCATACGATATGAATGCAAACATTTGGGACATTACCAGCAATTGGTACAAAACTGTCAACTTAAACAAAAACAATATCCTTTCATGGCTCTCTGATATAAATAAAATAAATCGCATGGATTTACTTAAATTTTTGAGACTTCGACTAGGGCACAGAAAACTAACTCACAACTACTTTTTGTCAAGGGAAAGCCCCCCAATATGTAGCTGTAATAATATATCTATACTAAACATTACTCACCTTCTAATTGAATGCACCAATTATGACCAAGAAAGGAGACAAACATTTGCGGAAATTGATCCTCTTACCCTATTATCCTCCCCATCCTATTTTTCAATCAAAACAATAATTCGGTACTTAAAGAACACACAACTCTATAACTATATTTAACGATTTTAAATCTGTTTAACTTTAACTAGCTTTATATCTTTCTTACCAACTATTTGGCTTAAGGCTTCTTCGCCATAGCTTATTATTATATTTAGGTAATATACCTTTATATATAAGATTTTTAGCGTATACATTTATGTATTAACTAAATCTGTAAATAAATAAATTATTAGTTAAATATAAAAATATTTTGTAGTTGTGTTTTTGTTAATGTTTAACTTTTTACATATTATTTTATTTTTTTGATTGTCACCTTAGCAGCTCGCAAAAAGTAAATAACTTCACAATTATAACAGCTGTGGCCTTTCGCCGTTATTGTGTTTCTTACGATGAATTTACACAACGAATTTCTTAAGATGTTTGCGTCGTGCTGGTCGTAATTCGTCGTTCGTTCCAGTTGTGTTACTAACGTTTATTGAAAGTTCGTCTGACGTCTTGATTGTGTTCACTTTCATACACAAAAATGTGTTTTATTTTTGACGACAATTATTCGCGACCAAAATACGTCTTTCGTCCCCATTGTTTTCTAGCATGAAATTGGGGCTGTGGGCGGGTGTATCATTGATGTGACCGTAGTGATATAACAGCCCCATTCTTACCATGTGCGACTTATGCTTAAGATCTTTGTCTTGATAAAATTAAAAATTTGATTTGTTGTACGTTATAAAAAAATTCTACGCACTATTAATTAAACATTTTTCCAAATTTAACGGTTGAATAATATTTTGCTGCTTTAGAAATATTAAAGGCTTACGTCACACTGTTGTCATACTTTTATATTCGATTTTCCAAATGAACATTGGTGTTCATACATATTTACATTAAACAAATTGATGCTTCTGACTCATCGTATTCAAACAAGAGATTTTCATATTTTCATGTTAATTACATATATTACATATATGTATGTATAAATTTGAAAAAAATTCTGCCAATCACGGTTAAACAATCTGAAAAAATTGCAAGCAAAAAACAATAGACTGATTTTTGGCCATCACGGTTAATCGGTGTTACCGGTTAGTCAGATCACGGATAATCGAGGCCCGACTGTATTAGGATATTTAAGTATTTGTCTTTAAATCTATTTAAAAATATTGGTCAACTTTAAAAAATCCGAGTGATTTTTTAAACTTTACACCTCTTAAATTTTATTACGAAATAATAATTACTAAAATTATTTGAAAAAATAAACGACTTTTTAGCTCCACATCGCCACTTTCAAAAATAACATTTTGGAAGAAATAAAAGCAGGAGAAAATTTAAGTTCATAATTTTATAGACATAAGCTTTACTAAAATAAATTTTTATGTAAAAAGTAACAATTAAAATGGAGACATTTATGTACACCAATAACCAAATTTATAAAGAGTTTATATCAATTATGGTAAAATATAAAAATGCAAATTACTTCGTCTTAGGTCAGGTTAGGCTGGCAGCCGTGTTTCCACAGCCCACTTGGGTCCAATATTCGGTCTCTTTGTGTTACCTGTTGTCAGAAGGAAGAGGGAAGAAAAAGAGAGAAAAGAGTGAGAGAAGAGTAAAGCAGAATATAGAAAAAAATAAAGATAAGGAAAAGAGAAGAAGAGAGGGAACAGCGATACGAGGAAGTTCCAAACAATGCAGAAAAGAGCCCGCCAGATAAGGCCAGTCGGCCAAAGTGTGCGCTCACGATGTCTGGTTGTGGGTCAGACAGCCAACCACTGTACCTTAAAAAGAAACTAATCCTAGCTGGACCCAGTGATGATATATCAAATAGTCCCCCGTAGTATCGCCGACCGGGGTATCTCAGCCGTCAACATGCCAACGTGGGCACAGACAGAGGAGGTGTTCGAAAGTTTCCTCTTTCTCCTCTTCCTCCTCGTCCTGACAACTTCTACAGAAATCATTAAACAGGCAGTGTCCAGTGACAGTAGCCACCAAGTCACGCAGTCGAACCCTTGGTAATTGCAGTAGTATAGCTGTTCTGCCCCAATCCAAAGAGACCCAAATTGTTCTAGCAGTCGAACATGACGACTCGTTAGACTATCTGATCTCGGCTACTCGGTAAAAAGCAGTGTCAATGCGCTGCCCGCAAGCAAACAGGGGTATGCCCACAGAAGGTAACAATGGCATCTTCGTCGCAGCTTTGCTGTCGATACAGATAAAAATAGCAGATATTTCCGCCTGTAAAACACTACAGTCATTTGGGAGTCTGATCATCATCCTGATCCGAAACTCCTAAATATAGGCCCCACTTCCAACTCTCGCCCCTCTCTTGGAGCCATCCGTGTATATACAGAGTGCTCGAGATAGAAGAGATTGGCCGTTCGTCAGGTCAAAGAGAAATCTCCTTATGAGGGAAGGTTCTGGGGTGCAATAATCAACAAGATCAGGAATTACATCCGTGATCCGTAACACGCCAGCATGTCCCCATGGTCTGTGGTTCCATGCACCTATGAAATTCCTTCCTCCCTTGGGGATGAAAACTACGTTGCACCTCGTCCACTGATCTGAGATAAAGGACCAGGAGAGGCCGGCCCTGTAAGCCATGGAGTGACCAGATCCAAATTATTCTGAAGATCGGCCGGAATGATGCCATCCGCTGACGGAGACTTGAATAGATGGAAAGTTCTAATGGCCCAGTGTAGTCAATCCGTATCCATCTCTACAGAATTTTCCATATAGGATTGTGTTGCATTTCCATTGTTGAATAACAGCCCGGGAAATGTGTATCCAGCAGGACCTCCAGTATCCCGGATTTGACGGTTGTTTCGCAAGTATTTTACTCAGCCTGCTCGTCTTTGAAGAGCCCTCTATCTAAGTGCAGAAGACCCTCCAAGATCTGCGCTTTGCGTTCCTTACTTGGTTTTTAAACTTATTCAAGGAAGTCTTGTAGAGTGATCAGTTCCCTGACATCTTTGCTTCGATAAAAAGTTTGAGGCAAGACTTACGAGACTTGGCTATTGCCATGGACCATAATAGTGGTCTGCGGATTGTGCGCTGCACTGATTGCAAGACCTTTCGATTGCATCCTTAAAAGCGCCGGTAAGTCTGCTCACGGTATCTTCATTACCACTTGTGTCCCTGAAGACCATGGGATAATCCAATGCATCCACAAGAATCATGCTCTGATCCTCAAAATTTGTCTTACGTCTGTTAATATAAACAGCAGTGGTGCCCTTTCTATTCGTAATGGAAAAGACAACGTAGCGGTGATCAGAAAAGGAACAGTCCTCAGAGATTTTCCAATTTTTAATCAAGAACGCATTGTGTGCATCAACAAGCGTAATGTCTAACACTTCCTGCCTAAAGGATACTACGAAAGCTGGTTCTGAACCCCTATTCGCTACTACTAGATTACTATGTTACATAAAATTAAGAATACACTCACCTCTGTCGTTGGTGTCGGAGCTACTCCAGATGTGATGGTGCGCATTTGCATCGGCACCTATAATGAAAGGTGTGCCCCTCGCCTTTGCCGCTCTGATCATCCTCCTGATCAATTAATCAGGTAAAGGACCCTTCTGGTCATACGGCATGTAGGTAGAAGAGATCCACACCGCGGATTCTTTTGCATTCCATGTCACTGTCACCAAATCTTCATTACTGTAAGCAGATAAAATAGATATATTTAGGTGATTTTTCGCCAAAATTCAGGCCCTAGTATTTGTGTTATTACTGACGTTGTGAAATACAGTAGTTTGTACCCTTTTACATTGAGTCTACGTATTTCGCCGTTGTTTACCTACGGCTTTTGAACCAGTGCATTGTTTCCGCCTTATTCTGCCATCTTCGTCCGAAGCCTAAATGACGGTGATGTTGAAATCATCTGGATCGGAATCCAGAAGAGCATCTTTGTCCTCCGCAACGTCCACACGCTCAAAGAGCTCATCAACCAAACATGATTGGGAGCCCTTTGTAGTCTCCGAGTCAGGGGGTTGTTTATGTCCGTACTCGTTGCCACCGATTCATGGCAAACAGCCGTGTCCCTATTTTGCGACACCTCCAATTGGTCGCTGGAGTTTTTGGGGATGGGTTTGTCGTCAACTCTATAGATTCTCAGCTTAACACTGTCAAAACCATAGAAGATTTTGCCTTGCTTCTTTCGAGGTGGTGACAACGATTCCTTATTAAGGACCACAACCGCCTTTCTTATCAATCCTTCCAGTTCGAAAATCTCTACTACCTTCCAGTAACTGGCGGCAGGTCAGAATTTCCTCTCTGGATGATCGTCAGAATGGTTGCAGGGTCGTGTGGCTCCCTCGGAATAATCGCGATGAATCTCGGTCTGCGGGGTATATCACTGATCGGGACCGCATTCAACCTCGTGCCGGGCCACACTTCCCCTAGAGACATGACTGCTTGCTTAAGTTGCAGTGCTGAATTTTCGTTTGAGCGTAAGAGGAGCTTAAAATACCTTTGAAACCAACCAGCATCCTTATTTTGTGGCACTGGCCCTGGGTTGGCTTCAAGGAATTTGAAATACTCTTTCAGCAGCTTGGTACGGATCATCTTCCATTTTTCACGAGAGATGGCTCCGTCGCAGGTGCTTTTGCGTATAATAGCTCTTATCAGTGTATTTTTAGCAACCTCACTGTTAGGTCTATTAATGACTCTGGGTTGAAATGTTGCTGACTTAGCGTTTTTGGACGTTTGCTGTCCGGTTGTTGGTGTTGCTGTTGCGACATCTCTTCCCCCGACTGTTGCCTTTTAGGCGCTTTCAATAAGGATGGTTTGTCTTCACCAACATCGGGTTTAGAGTTGTTCGCAGTAGGAAGGTGAGCCTTTTGTCTTTGTGGGTGATATGCTGCCGAGTTTGTAAGATAAAACGGTGCTAAAATATATTTAGTTATTTAACATTAGCAAATTAAAATATTTATGCTGAAAAGTCGGTCTATAGGGTAAAAAACTTATGATATCGTTATATTTCTCTGTTGTTATGCTCCGTGAAATTATATACAGTAGTCTATTATCCTTTTCAGCTCCCAGTTGGCAACAAAGAGTTTATTGACAGTGTGGAATAAAGTAGAGATTTGTTTTTGTTGTATTTCTTTCTTGTTTTAAACCCAATAAATGTTTTTTCGACACAATCTCTTTTAATATATATAAATTATGTAATGTGTACATGTAAAAATTTGTTTGGTATAAAAATGTTATGAAATTATTAAAAACATTAAATAAATCGTGCTTGCTTTCAGTGTGTAAACTCAATATTGACAAACGTATGTATATATGTATATGTAATTGTAAAAAAAGTGAAAATAAATAAAAATATATTAAAAATTATGAGCAAACGAAACATTGTCGTCACGTTGTCTCCACGCAGACAAACATGAACAAATATTTTTACATATTCTGCCGAGGTTTTTTCATGTGCGAGCAAATCAATTACTTGTCAAGACGTAGTGTAATGAAATCATCATCTACGACCCAGTCCACACTTTGCAACTTTTGTTGCGCAACTCTTTAGTTTGTTGATGAGAGAGGAAAGACAAATAATAACGAGTTTACTGTTTCATTTACTTGCAATTATCTTTTGTTTTGTCATTCTTAGCTTAAACAAAATTTAAGCAATCAAGGCCGAAATCGCAGAAACAAAACTTTACTGTGTAAACACAAATGCAATTTTAAAAGAGAATTTCTCTGGAAGGAATCTGGACGAGGACTAATGAATAAAATTACACATTGTTATTATTTTAATGATTGTACAATATACTAATATTAATAAATTTTTAGTTTTTACAACAAAACAAGCGAACTTCAAAATAAACTCCAAACCTGAGAAACATAAAATGCTCTCGACAAATAGCTAGTTAGGAGTGGCAGCCTCTCACGACGATGCCCACTTGAGCACAATTGTATGGCCCGTTGTGATACCCCTACTCAATTGAGAACCATGAAGATTCCCGGATGAACTTCGCTATGTCCCCTATAGAGTGAGATGATAGCTCCGTAAGAGTCTTGAAGATAGGACAGTCCAGAATTCTAAATCTTCTTCGAGACAGAAATAGGCAATGGCTCAGGAGGTGCAGTACGGTCTCTTCCTCGCCCTCCGAGCCACAGCCAGCGTTGCCAAAACTATGATTTTATCATATTTTTGATGATTTTTGAACCAAAATATTATTTGATGATTTCTTTTTTCTTAAATTATGATTCCTAATTTATAAAAAATATGATTTTCTATTTCAAATGTGTAGTACTTTCATTGTAATTGTACTACATAGTAAAGTTAAGTTTTATATCAGCTTCTTGTAAACACAACAAAATTTTTCAAAGCTCATCCTTTCAAAGACATAGAATGTATGAGGAAATTTTAGACAGAATATGTGAACATGAGTCTCAATAACAACCTTGACTTTGAAAACAAAAGTCTATTTTTACACAACGAAGAAGACTATCTGGGTGTTTTTGTTAATCAAAAGGTTTCTAGCTCATAGCTCTGCAAATAAAAAAATTTAATTTTTTGAAAATTGTATAGCATTTTACATTGAGTTATGTAAACAAATATTAAAATGATTTGATTTTAACGATACGTTTTTAAAAGAGCTCTCATGTCTTGACCCTTTGAAAATTATAAATAGAAAAATTAATTCTCTGACAGACAGACAGACACAATTTTCAAAATTTAATTAGTGAAAAAGATATTCAAAATTAAGATAACGACTCTAGATAATCTTAGCTATGAGGAATTTTTGTCAAAAGTTTCAAAAATTACTCGTGCTGACAACATTACAGCTTTTCCGGTGGTGTCAAAACTTGTTCAAAACTTAATAAGTGTTCCCATTTTTTCAGTAAATGTCGAACGAATATTTGCAACAGTTAATTTAAACAAAACTAAATATAGAAATAGATTAGACAACAGCACTCTCGACGGTATCTTATACGAAAAAGATTATTTAGCAATAAGAAACTGTTCCTGCTTTAATTTAAAAATTAACAAAGATATTATTAAAATATGAAACCTTGTATATATTATAGTAATAGTTCTTCGTAAAACTTCGTACACTTTAAACAATAATAATTTAAATATATACAATGTATGTTAACATATTTATTTTAGTTATAAATTTTAAATAAAATTTTCTATTACCCTGGAGTTAATGTCGACGTCGTTGACGGCGTCAAATGTCAAAAAAAAAGTTGAATCGTATGAAATTGTATGAGAGCAGTTAATCTCAACGCGTTGAAACGCCGTAAAAGTTCAATCTGTTTTAACTTTTTCGGCGTTGAAACGCCGTCAACGACGTCGACATTAACTCCAGGGTTAAAAATATTTAATTTTATGTTTGAATAAAAGTTTATTAAAGTAAAAATAAAACGTCTTAAATCAATCGAATATATAAATGGAATGAAAAAACTAAGACGGGAAAATCGAATGTTAACTGCGTTCACATTGTTTACAGGGTTATCTTGTTATTAAGAATTCCAACAGAAAAAAGTGATAATTTTTTTCCATAAAATATGATTTTTTTTTGCATATGATGATTTTCTTCTCAAAGCTTCTGGCAACGCTGTTCAGGATAGACTGCTGAAACTAAAGGATAGAGGAGTTACATACACTACTCGTTTCTTTCCTAAAGCGGCTATTAGACGATCAAACTTCGCCTGTGAGCACGGCCTGATGAGAAAGAGTGTTTTGCTATTACACGATCAGGCCAAGTTTGTCAAACATCAGTATGCAAGCAGATTTTGAGCAGTGAAGTTCGTATTTGTGATAGCGCATGAATTAGTTGCAATATGTTTATTTTATTTTATAACTTTAATTGTTTTGTTGTACTTTGTTTTCAATAATCCTAAAAACTTTTTCAAGACTTTTGTTTTAAATTATTATAAAAATCACTTTTTATTTGCATAATTCCGGTAAAATTTTATTACTCTAATAAATTCTTTAAAAATTCGAATTAAATATAATTTTTTTAGTTATTTCAAAAAGAAATATACTATTTTATTGTTTATTTGTTTTATTTAGGATTTTATTATGATATTAACAGAAGAAGATAAAACTTAAAGCTAAACTTACAAATTAAGTTATGTTTACCTATATTTAAACTTACATTATCATAAAAAATTCACTAACTTATTGTATTGCATTATAAAAATATGAGTGCAATATCATTTATTTAAAATAAAGTAAGTTTTAAATTGTTAATATTTTATTTTCAACCTAGCAATTAATAAGAATTTCAGTGTAATATAATTTACCTATTACTTCTAATATTTTGTCAATACATATTATCATTATTTAACTCATGCGCTCTAGCCAAGCCATCGTTACTGTTCGCTGACAAAAACACAAATGAAATTTACACTGTGTTTAACAAACACGCTATTAAACGAGTATGATGGCCTGATGGCAAACACAAAATATAAATTTTTTTTGATTTTCCTCCAGCGCGGCGGGTTTGATGGCTTGTCATCAGGCCGTGCTCACAGGCGAAGTTTGATCGCCTAATAGCCGCTTAATGTATGCATTGATTTTGCTAACAGATAATTTACACAAAATATGTTGTTATCTGTCTACATTTTAAACTAATTGATTGTGTGCTTGGACTGTTCTAGTAAGAACAATATCAAGAGCCTTGGTATTAAAACAAATACCAATACGATAAATATTATTTAAAACACAGATATTTAGATTAGACATGTAAGTAGTATTTAAGAAAATACCTTAAATAGAAAAATTTAATAGAGATCACCACCATTGATTTTTATTATTTTCTAGAATCATTATTCAGATATTCAATTTCTTTTTTCATGCAGTATTTTTATTTTTTAGAACCACTCGTCTATAATTGTTATTTTAATTTCTGTTGCTAAAATTTTTTGAATTTGTATCTAAGATTTTAGCGATGGTATATTCTCTTGCATGCTTTAAAATCGACGGCGACTGTTTCTAAAGTTGATACTCTTTTCACAGTCTTAAGTATTTCGTTCTTTATAAAATTAAAGGCCGGGTCACAAAGAATCTGTCATACGGTGTATTTTGACGTATTCAACTTAAGTCAAAGTACCGACCGGATAAGGTTGGCACAATAAAGGTACATTTTGAAATTGTCCTTGAATAAATAGTAATTTAGTATAATTTATTTAAAACCTAGTAAAAAGTTATACTCCATATTTCAAAATAACAAGGCAACAAATTCATTTACTGAACAAAAACAAAATAAAAATAAAAAAATAAAAACGTATAAAAACAACAAATTTTCATATACATGATACTGATGAGGATTTAAATTAGTGCTCAATACTAATGGAAAAGAGCATGCCCACGACATTCAATAAAGTTAGTTAATTAAAGTAGGATTTTTTTTATAAATTCTTTTCTTTTTTTCCTTTTTCTTTGAAAGATTGAACTTCGATAGAACTACACTAATTATTTTAAATATAACGTTATTAAGGACAAATTTAAGACTTATTTGCTTAAAACTTCAACATAAAAGTACTGACCATTTTCTTTATTTCTTTCCTGAAAGAAATGAAAAGACAACTTTCCTCTAAATCGAGGTATTGGTACTTGTAAATTTTTTCAAGTGGAATAACTAAAGTTGCTAACAATTTTCGCAAGTTTGAATAGAATGCACATAATGCAGCTCGTGAATTGTTTTCAGAAACATTTTGCTGTTTCTAAACATGAAGCAAGATACATTTCGTGATTTCTCACGAATTGAACAGAGTAAAACTTCAGCGGGATTTTGATTGCATTAGCAGGTAATCTTTGCTATTAAAACCGAATTGATTTGTTCAGAAAGGTTGATATGGTAAGAGAGATTCTTACCTTAAATAATGAAACAAGTACTCTTTCAGGGATATTACTTTATTTTGTGTCTGTACCAAAAGTTACAAAAGTTTGGCCTAATATAACAAAATTATACATGTTACGTGGAGCCTTTAAAAATTGCAAAAATGTAAAATTGAAACACATCAAGAGTTGAAAGAAGACAAAGAAGAAGAAGCAATTGATAGCTGTCAAAGTATTCAACGTACGCCAAAAGTACGACCAACTTTCGTACTTTGCGTTGACCGACACGTACTGATTGTGACATCGCTCATAAGAAAACATGTATTTTAACTGAGTTGTCAGTTTAATAGCTCAAAGTTAAACGTATGATGGATTCTATGTGCCCCGACCCTGCAGTGTGTGAACTACCAAACAATGAGTTTTTTAGACTTTCTTTTACACTATTATGCCTGGGTGTGCCGAGAGGATCTTTGCATCCTGTTTGCTTTGTTTTTATGTAAAAAATTTGAGTTTTTATTGTCCTGTTACTTTGCTTTGCTTCTATTCAAAATTTGAGTAAAATTCACTGATGAGCTATATGAGAAATAGCTTTCCCCGCAGCAATACATTTCATTTTGTAGTTTTATATAATAATTATTTCATGAGAATATCACGAAATTTTTATATTATTTATTTAGTTCTTAATAATTGTTTTTTTGCTGAATGATTTTTGAGAATGTTTATGTAATAAAATTTTACTGCTAGTTATTTCTCAAGATTGATTCGGCGATTGAATTCTTAACCTTGCAAATCTGTTCTGCAGCAAAAGCCCTATAAGGATAAACAAAGGGAGTTTAAATATGCCATACGAAGATCCAAAAGAGTCTCATGGAAAATTTTTAAAGGTAAAATAGAAAATTTGTGCGAAACTAGCAGGCTACGCAGGATACTTAGCACGTCCCCGAGAGCTATTGACTCTGTAATCGATACCTTGAAGAAATTGCTCCCCAATAGTAGGGGATTGGCAAAGTGACGAGGACTATAAATTCCGCGTCAGTTTGCCCACCCACGTTCCAGGTGACCAGGTCGTCTTTCTTACTTAAAACTCAGTAAGGGATTCTTGATCTTCAAATCAAAAACTCCATAAATCACGCGATTATCTCCATCTGGCAGTATGCCTATACGAAAAGGAAATTTGTGAAAACGGTACTGCATGTGCTAATATCTGATGATGAAAAGCCCTTTTCAAATAAGGAATTTACGCTTGCAGTGTAGCTTGACATAGAAGGAGCTTCCAATAACGCCTGCCCTAATGCCATTATAAAGGCTCTTTTGAGTCTCGATCATGATGTAAATCTGGTGGGATTCCCACTTCCATTATGGGAAATGATCACGTAGAAAGGATAGTGAAAGGAGGCACTAACACAAGGTGGTGTGTTGTCTCACCTCGTCTGGAATCTGGCAGTCAACACGCTGCTACGGCGACTGGACCAAACGGGCAATAGGGTGATAGCTTATGCTGATGACATTGCTATCGCGGTCTCGGGAAAATACCTAACGACCTGCACTCTCTACTTCTGCCAGAGAGCTTTAGGACCTAGATGGGGACTGCAGCCTCGAAGCACCGCCTGGCTCTATAATGCAGTCATCGAGCTCAACATTCTCTGTGGTGCTGTTTTTTTGATGCCCCGCTTTCGATTAAGCGGTAAACCAAAAGCCTATTAATAAAGTCAGGAGAACAGCCGCCATTTTGATTACTGGGGCTTTACGAACTACCTTGACAGAGGCTCTGTATGCCCTTCTCCACTGGTTACCTACCAAACTCCTGGTCCTGCAACAGGCCAAGTGCTGTGCAGCCAGACTTAATGCCCTCTCATTCTGGCTTAGGCCGGATATGATTCATTCCAAAATTATCTTTCGGTATGTGTCCATACCATCAATGGTCGACTAAATCTCTTTTACACCTGCTCTGGACTACGGGTTTCAAATCCACATTCCCAGTAGGGAGGAACGGGTTTGTAACAAAGTGCTTGCGAGCCATACTGTTGACATCTACACGGATGGCTCCAAACTGGATGGCAAGGTCGGTTGCGAAATCTTTTCCAATAACCTAGAATTGAGACTCTCCTTTAGACTTCCTGAATACTGCATGTTGAATGTTGAATTTTTTTAATGTTTGTGCCTGCAGAACTCAATCATTTCTGAACCGATTTTGAAAATTTTTTGCAATTTGATAGATTATGCTTAAAGATTGGTCCTGTTTTAAAAACAGTTCATAATCTTAAAAATTAAAGGGTGTCCCCATACAACAAACATAATTTTTCCATTATTATGAATTGTAAAGGGCACTTCTTTAAAATATAAAATGATGCGTTTTACTTCAGCTACCAATAACAAAAAGCAATATAAAAATAAATTTAAAAATTATAGGGTGTCCCCATAGGTGACATAAATTGACCCATAAATTGATCGTTATAGACAAACGCCTGCAAATTGGACAGAATATCGATTGCTATGACTGTTATAGTAACAAGTATTAATATTCAAAATGGTAAAGTAAAGGGTACCCTGACAGTTCATTTAATTGTATGTATTAGGCCATAATTTTTAAAAGTTGTAGACAGATGCTTGAAATTTTCAACGAACCCGTATTGCTAAGTCCGCTATAACAACAAGTATAAAATTTGGATTTGGAAGCTAAAGGGTGTCGAAATAGTTAATGTAATTTCAAGTATATTGTCGAACTTATATACCGTTATATACAGAAGGCTGAAACTTAAAAGGGACCTGTATTGCTAAGCCCGCTATATCAACAAGTTTATAATTATAATTAATGTAAATTTATATATTTTACTTATGAGGGTCTATCTTATGAATCTTTATAGACAAACGCCTGCAAATTGGCCAGAATTCCGTTATAGTAACAAGTATTGTTTATTTATTTATTTCTTAATCTGGTTCATGCACCAAAAGACAAGTCTTATAGTTATAGTGCATGAATATCTATGTGTATATAATAACAAAAATATAAGTTAAAGAATAATTAAGTACAGAGTTATAAGAATACAAAAAATGATAAGAATACAATTACAATAAGAATAAAAATGTGACAAAATAAAATTAACGTATTATTATAAAAAATTAGATTAGAAATAATTAGATTAGATTAGAAATAATTAGATTAGAAATAATCTGAAATTCGTAGCGTTGCTGTTTAGTTGCTGAGAGTGTGTATTCCATTCCAAAGACGTACGGCATATCATGAACTACAATTCGCACACTAAGCTGTGATGTTTAGGGATTATAATGTTCTTCGTCTGGAAGATCTTGCAAATTTAATAAGGTTAAATTTGATTTTAGGCTGCTGAGAATAAATAATCTCGTGTAAAAATAAAAAACTCTAATCTTTAAGTAGTCTTCGAAAGATACTCCAGAGAGTCGTTTAAAATATGGTGATATATGTTTAGGAATACTCAAGTTGTAAACATATCTTGTAATATAATTAAATAGGACATCAAGTTTAGCTTTACACCGGTACTAAGACATAAGCTTTGGATCCAAATATGTGTATGTTTTCCACATTAGGTTTTTCTTTTTCCCATCTCTCATATGCAGTACAAGGTACAACAGTTGAAATGATTCTATTTTGTAAGTAGTTAAAATGCATAACAGCTCCTCCCCAATAAATTTTCGGTGAATTGGCACTAGATAACGATCTTTTTTTTTTAGCTACTCCATTCTGTTGAGGACAGTAAGGAACGCTAAATTGAGTCATTATACCATAACATTTTAGAAATTCAACCATCTTTTTCGATTTATATTCCGTTCCATTATATGATCTTATACACATGGGGACCTTTCGAAACTTGTTTTTTACCATTTCTATATAATGTCTACTTTTATCAAAAACCTCGGACTTTTCGCATAGCAAATAAATAACAGTATATCGGCTATAATCATCAATAAAGGTTAAAATATACCTTTTCTTTCCTGAATTTATATTTTGCACGGGTCCATAGATATCCGAATGAACAAGCTCAAGAACTGCTTTAGATTTATGTAACGATATCTTTGGAAAAGGATTATTTGAAATTCGCATTTAGCACAAACGTCGTTCGTTGTTCGAACCCCACACTGTGGACAATATTTTGAGATAGCGGCCAAAACAAAACAAAGTAGACAGTAGTAAACCTCTTTCAACTATTTCACTGAGAACAGGGTGTTCCAAAATGGGCTTTTTCAGAATTTAGTAAATTTATGATATTTTTAGTTAATTTTTAAAGAGTAAATGATCATAACTGTTTTGTTTTTCAAGATTTTTAGACGAAATAAATTTTGTGTTGTAACTTAACTTATTTCCTAATACTGGTAAAAAAAATTGAAGTTCTACTGTTTTCAGAACAATTTAAATATTTTTTTTTTTAAAAGGTAAAATTTCTCGGAAATTTCATACTTCATAGAGCACAACTTCTGTGAGTCAAGCTGAGTCAAAACACAAATTTACTATTTTGTAGTCCTAACTCTCCCCTACATTCCTATATATATATGTCCATGCATCGGTACTGCACTTTTTGAGCTACAGCAATTTTTCTGACCCAAGGTAAGATATTCGGTACAAATGCACGTCATATTTTTTGAGAAGTTGTTTGTATGTGAAAGTGGCTATTATGCATGTATTTTAATGAAATTTTGTACAAGAGTTCTTATTGACCCAAAAAATAATTCTGCTAAAATTAGGAGAAGTTGGCCCATATTTGGACCTAGTCCACATAGAAGGGTGTATCAAAATTTTTACAAAATTGACAATAGAACTCTCAAATTATGTGGTATCTGGCAATTCATTTGGAAAAGGTAAAAAATAATTTTATTGCCATCTAATATTACATTACATTACTCAAATACCTGAAAATTGCAAATAAATTTAAAACCAATGGAAATAACTGGTAAAACCAAGTACCTGTTATATTATGTTTCAAATAGGAAAAAAAGATCATGTTGAAACTTGGAGCAATAGTATATTAATCGATGCATTCATTTTTTTTCTTCATTATTGTTTAAACAATGGCTAAATTCAGTTGTAGTGTTCTATTTGATATATATTTTGAATGGAAAGATGAAAACGACATTATTTTACATATAATATGCGACAAACAAGAAATATGCGACAAACAAGAAATTAAAATTCATAACTTAAAAATAAAAAACTTTTTAAATACTTTAAGAAAACGTTCCAGTAACAAGAAATTGTTTTACCCACGCAACCAAGAAAGGCTAAGAAATAAACTTATTTTTAAAAAGCCATCAGTAACTACCATGGAAACTGGAAAAGGTGGTCGACCAGCAAAGCCAATTGATAATTGTAGTGAAAGATCACGAAGACGCAAGCTTAAACATATCAATGAAGAAGTTTCTTGTAGCATCATAAAGGATTCATTTCTGCATCAAATTCAACCATCGAAAACTAAAAAGAGTAAAATTATTAAAAAAAAAATAGTGGAAGCAAGCCCCAGACGCACAAAAAGGATTTTAGAAAGTATGCCGACACCAACTGAAGAAAATAAATTTACTCCAGAAGAAGCATTTGCACTATTTTTGGATTTTAAAATGACTAAAAACCAATATACAGAATTGCGGAAGCGAACCAATGAAAAAAATTGTGGAATTTTTCCATCATATCGAAATATAGTTTCTGCCAATTAGTGTAACTTCAAGTTCAGCAGAAATAAAATTGCAGGATCTTATTGAACACACTGCAGAACGATTATTAAAGACATTTGATGCTGACTATTTAAAGAAGTTTAAAAATTTCAGCATGACATTAATTTCTAAATGGGGATGTGATAGGTCCTCTGAAACATACAAACAATGTAATGCGGAAAATTCATCAGATGCCAATTTATTCATGATTTCTTTCATTCCATTACGTTTAACAAAAACTTATATTGCTTCAGAGTAGAGCTGCAGAGATAGATGTATGGAAGAATGAAATTCCCTCGTCAACAAAATTTTGTAGACCAATAAAGTTTGCTTACAAAAAAGAAACTAAAGATGACATAACTGAAGAAGTAGGCAAAATAAGAGATAAAATTAAAGAACTTCAACCAGTAATATTTGAATTCAATGACCAATGCATCGAAGTTAACTTTAAAATGTCACTTACAACGATCGATGGAAAAGTTGCACAAGCTTTAACCGAAACAAAGTCTTCGTCAAGCTGCACCATATACCAAAAAACATCAAGTCAATTGAGCCAACCACCAACACAAGACGATAGTTTTAATGAGGCATATGAATTTGGAATGTCACCTCTTCATGCTAGAATTCGTTTTATGGAGCATATTCTTAAATTGGGATACGATTTGGAATTTGGCCCTTTAGGCGAAACAGTGAGAAACAACAAAGAAAATTTGGAAAAAAGAAAGCAAAAAAAAAAGATATTCAAGAAAAATACCGTGAGATAGGCCTTATAATTGACCAGCCAAAGCAAGGAGAAGGAAATTCTAATAATGGAAACACAGCAAGAAGATTTTTTTCCGATCCAGAAACTGTAGCTTCTATAATTGGAGTAGATTATGATTTAATACGACGATTCCAAATCATATTAGAAGTTATAGCATGTAGCAAAAAGATAGATGCAAAAAATTTAACCAAAAATATTCGTGGAGACATATGCCAACCACAGTTCACAAAATTTTGTTCCATGGGGAACAAATAATTCAGCACAATATGCTTCCAATTGGAGATCTCTCAGAAGAAGCGCAAGAAAAAAGGAACAAAGACTACAGATTCTTTCGCGAGCGCAATACAAGAAAAATTTCCAGATATTGTACTAATGAAGATCTTATTAATATTTTGTTGTGCACATCAGACCCATACACATATGTCCAGTATTCGACAAGAATGGAAATCAACCTCATTAGAGTTAGATGAAGAAGCTAAACAACTACTGCAAAATGAAAATCAAAGCTATTTGGTAGAAATTTTTATTAATATTGTTTAATTAATACTAGTTTAAAGATTATAATTTGTTTCTAATTTTAGTATAAATTTTTATTAATACATTTAAATAAAATATATGTGCACTCAATAGTAAAAGTTTACTTAAAATTTTATCGATGTTGTGTTCTGTATGTAATATATCCAAATGGTATTGATATTGTTGGGAATTTCAGTGTTATTTTTCAGCTTAATCCTCACAAGAATTAGCTTTCTTCCAAAAAAACCAACCTTTGGCCCCTGTGAATATTGAGACTAAATAAATGTCAGGGGCCAAATGTTGGCATTTTATGGTCAAAATTAAGTTTAGGAATAATAAATAAGTATTGGTTGTAAAATACGATTGAAGAAAATAAGAAATTATTAAAAAAAAATACCTATTTAAAATGTCAAAATATTCAACTTTTACTTGGAAACTCAACAAAAAATTAAAATGCATTTTTAACTCCACATTACTTACGTTCCTATCAGTCGATTTTTACGTTTGAACATGCAAATTGAAGCTTAAAGTCCCTCCTATTGAACAAAAGAAATTGCGTAAAAAAATACCAATTGGGTTAAAAGTTATAGAGTTTTGACCGCTATCTCGCGAAATTGACCACTGTGCGCCACAGTCTATAATTGTAAAAATCTTTATTTAGCTTACCAGATTGCATTCCTTTTATTGCGTAAATGTCTCTGTGCCCAAAAAGCTTGTGGTAATAATGTTGCCATTTAATGAGATTACATACAAGTTTGTTAGCCTCGTCATGCTCTTTAGTTTTTAACTGATATAAACTGTTGACACACTCAGCAAAACCGACTTTATTTATATCAAGATATTATTTATATCAAGAATTTTACTTTGTTCCTAATAATTGTACAATTGTACATCGTCTTCATACATGTGGATCATACATGTGGATCAAGCAGAGCAGATGTAAATCGTTTGCATATAATGAGAAGAGTAGTGGCCCTAGAAGAGATCCCTGAGGTACTCCCCTTTTGAGTGGCAGCGGCTTAAAATATATACCATTGACAAAAAGTGATTTAAAAATATATATTAAAGGGTGCCCCAATAGTACATTTAACTTGATGTATATGGCCATACTTTTGTACAGTTGACGCTTGAAACACTACAGTAATTTATTTATAGATATGCACGGGTACTTTGCAAATATAAAATAAAATTAAACAACGGGAATTTTTTATTATATTAATTCATTTTCAAAACAAAAAAACCTTTTTTCGTGCTATTTTCTATTATCCCGATTTATTATTAAATCAGTGTTTAAATTGCTTGCTTAAAAATCTTTGCTTTGCTTATAGTTTTTCAGCAAATAAAAAAACTAAATGTCTTCGCAATTACAAAACATTTCATTATAAACGAAGAAAACGTTTGCTGTTGCTTAAGCAATAAATTAATGTTTGTTTCTTCCTTTGCTGTTGCTTTTAAAGAACAAAAACATCATTTAATGGTGTAATAAAAACAACGTTTGTCTTTGTATTGTATGTATTTTCTTACGTAATGTAAGTGATAAATACATAAATACGTTTCCAATGTTAAAAGGGATAAAAAGCAGCGAGTTGCAGTAAGAAACAGCTATCGTAGTCAGCCACAACTCCATACGAGTAGTAAAGAGTTAGGCAAAAGCAAAAATAAAGAAAAAGCATTTTTAATCACTGATTAAAATCACCCAAATTTATTTTATTTTTCGTCATCTTTTAACTGTATAAAAGAGCCGAAAAAAGTCAGCCGTAGACAGTGGATAAAAGAAAAATAAAACCATAGTTAAAAAATTGAAAAAATTTTTTGTCAATCAAACTCAAATTCAAAAACCAAAATACTACCCAACATACCAACTAGCAATCAAACTATTACTCGTATAACACAACTTGTGAATAAGCTTATATAAAATAGTTTTTTTTAAGCTTTTCATAATTTCGCTTATATTACTATTTATAAAATTTAAATTCACAAGCATCTTTTAACAATGCTTAATAAATTATTATTATACACAGATATATGTAAATTCGTTGTGTTCTTGACAAATTGTGTTTACAAAACTATTTTTCTGAAAAAATGTTGTTATTTTTTGTAACGTTTGTTTTCAAAATTAAAAGCAAGCAATTAATTAGAATGCGTAATAAATATAAAAAAAGTGCTGAGAATATTTCTAGTTGGGATAATGTGAGTAAACGCAGACTTAGTGTAGCATACAATAACATTGCCAGATACATTTTTGGTGTAAGAAAAAACTGTAGTATATCAAGATATGCAACACAAATATGACATTTGATAATTTGTTTAAATGCCGAGTTCTTCTCTTCCTACATAAAATTGCTTATACCAAACAGCCCGATTTATCGAAGACTTTCTTGCTCTAAATCAAGCAGAGGTAAAAGAATTAATAACATAAAATATAAAAAGAGCGCTTCTGAACAGCAATTCTTTATAAATCTATACGTCTTTGCCCCCAATTACCCCCTCAGATACAAATTATAAGCAATGAAAGCCAATTCGAATCTGAAATTTTTTTGTTTTATAAACAGCTTTTCAGCAAAGGTAATAGAGGAACTAGAATTTGGTTGCGGTCGACCAGATTTTCTAGTTGGTTCTCAGTTGTAAATGATCCAACAATTTCCTGGGGTAAGTGCTTCTAAAGTAAAGTTCCCATTATCTTCTTAATACTACCTTGTTGGAAGAATTAGTATCAAAACTGCCTCTTGAAAAGAGGCCGTATCCTACTATTGCGGATTTCTCGATTTGGATTGAAGAGTTAGATAAGAAATTAGCTAAAGGAATTAGTGTAATGATAAATAATGTTCCCCATGGCAATCAAGCCCGACCACTAGTGCTGCTTAAAAATCAGAATAAAAACCCAACTTCAAATTGCTATATCTGCAATGAACAACACACTTTTATAATTGCCAAAAAGTAACTGAAATCTTACCAGTTTATACTCGTTAGGAAAAGGTTAAAAAACTCAAGTTATGTTTTTGCTGTTTGAAAAGAGGCCATGGTTCATCTAACTGCTGGTTTAAAAGATCATATGGAGTCAGTAAACGTAAACGGCCTCATCATCCAACTTTACATAAACATGCACCAATAAAATATACTACAGTTGAAAAAAATCAACCTCTTCTTAACTGTAGAAGCCACAATATTGGGGCAAGTAAAGTATTTAAAATAATTTCCATAATGACGAAGGCTCGTCAGTATCTCTAATGGAGGAGAACATTTCAAAATTATCTACACTAATTACTCAGTGGTATGGAAGTAAAGTTGTATTCGAAAAATCATATAAAATAAGTTGTGAAATAAAAGTTCTTGTTAAGTCTAAAATTCGCTTTGGTCTGAAGAATTTGTAAATGCCAGTCTGATTTTGTTGCTATTCCTTTTGCTATTAAAGAAGCTGGTGAGTCAAATCCCGTAGTGCAGAAAAGGTTACTTACTATTGAGAAGAAAATGCAACAAGACGGAAAGTTTGCCAAGCAATATGTTTCAGAAATTAAAAAATACCTTCAAAAGGTTTATGCTGGAATTTAAACTCCTAATGAAGCTAATCAGAAGGCATATCCTGTTCGGTACTTGCCTTACTTTGGTGTAGTTAATCTTTACAAACCTAAAAAACTTTATGTTGTTTTTGACGCCGCTGCAAGAACATTTCTTAAGTAAAAATTCGTGAGGAAGATCAGCATACTCAAGGGTTTCCTTGGTGAAATAGATACGTATGTAGGTAAACAAACCAATTCAGCAGTATGTTATGGTATCAATGACTTTTGATGCTGTTTGTTCTCCTTGTTGTGCTGAGTTTGTAAAAAAACAAAACGCATGAGAATTTGCCCATATGCACCCTGAAGCAGCAGAAGCCATTATTAACAAACACTATGTATATGATTTTGTATGCAGTTTTAATAAAGAAGATGAAGCAATACGTATATGTTTTGATTCAGTCCAAGGCTGCATTTGAATTACGTGGTTTTGTGTTCAACTGCAAGAATTAAGAATCAGCAATGAATCCAGACACATGTAATGGAAGAGGTCCAGTAAATATTAAAAACCTATCCACAACTGATAAAATTTTAGGAATGTTTTGGAATAAATGTGAAGACATCTTTAAATTGAAAATAAAGTTTCTACGTGTAAGTTCTAATGTCTACAACTGTGAACGCCTTCCCACTAAGAGAGAAACGTTTAAGATTGCCATGACAGTTTTTGACCAATTTGGTTTAATTGCAGACTTTCTAATTCATTCAATGATATTGGTTCAAAGTTGTTGGAAAAAAAATATTGGTTGGGATAATCCAATACCGAAGTTTTTGCGTAACAAGTTCAAGATATGGAGGAGGAAGTTCAAGGAAATAAAATACTTTAGCATACCGAGATGCCTCTCACCAAATTTGCACAAAGCATCAAATATTCAGCTTCATTTTTTTATTCATGCTAGCCAATATGACTTCGCAGCTGTGTGATATTTAAGAATCGTTCATTAAAAACAAATGAATATATCCTTTGTAACTGGTAAACCACGATGTGCTCAAAAAAAAATTAGTAGTTGAGTATTCATCGCTTAGAGTTGCAAGCCGTCGTGCTTTGAGTAAGTTTAAGCAAGGTTGTAGTAAGGAGGCAAGAAATCAAAGTTTCTTCTGTTAATTATTGGTCAGATTCTTAAAATGTTTAAAGTTGGATAAATTCTACGGAACGCCGCTTTAAAGTATTTGTTAGTCATAGAGTTGCAGAAATTCTTGATAATATTACACTAACGCAGTAAAAATGAATCCCTACAAATCTCATTTCTGCAGATGCGGATACACTTCCAACGTACCCTCCAAGGTTTATAAAAAAACCAGCTTTTTGGCCTTATATGTCAAATCTAAATTCAGATTTGCTACAAGATGAAATAAGACCGTTTTTATAAACATTAGGCTACGATGAAATTATTAAATTTTCTCGATTTTCATCATATACAAAGTAAAAGAGAACGGTGGCGTAAGTTGTTCTCTTTGTTAAAAGACCTGGTTCGTCAGATCAATTAGAGTAGAGGAAATAGCATTTGCAGATATTGCTATTTTCCGCTTAGTAGAAACAGAATGCTTTCAGAACGAAATTATGTACCTTAAAAATAACGAAGGTATGTCTAAATCGAGTACAATTTACTCCTTAGTTCCATATCTGGATGAAAATGGTTTATTAAGAGTTAATGGACGGTTAGATGAAACACTATATTTACCTTTGGATGCAAGAAGTCCGAACTTATAACGGAATACTATCGTAGAAAAAGCCATCATCAAAATATGTCAATAGCTATTAACGAGCTTCGTCAAGAATAGTGAAATATACAAAAACTTATTTTAAAAAGCATGTAACACATGTTATAATTAGCAGCAATTATTAACTAGAGGATTTTTGTTTAAGAGAAAACTGTCTGATGTATCATAAATTCAATAAGATGGAAAAAAATATGAGCTAAATTCTTTCATACTTGCTGTCAATAAAAATAATTTAATAAGATATTAAACAAAACGTCTAGTACCTTCTACTCAAAATTTTATGCGAATATCCCATAACATTTTACAATAATAATTCTTGCGAAAAAAAACCGACTTTAAAACAGATTTCATTTGTCTGTCTATAGCGGTTCAAAAGTATGGACACATACATCAAATAACATTAACTATTGCGACTCCTCACCACCATCACCAAACTCAAGCGTATGTCCTTGACAGTATATAAAAATTACAACCACTTTAGGGGCATCCTTTAATTTCCAATTTGTCCAATCTGCAGCGTTTGTCTATAACGGTTCATCAGATAAGCCCATATAGGTAAATTTACGTCACTTATAGGAACATACTTTAACTTTTAGTTTAATTAATTTATTTTATTTATTAATAACATAAAGCCTTCATGGCCAAACAACCATATTACATACAGCTCAAATTTACCTGAGATCAGTAAAAACACTATTTCATAAAAAAAGAAGAATACAACTCCAGTTAATATGATTGCACTCGCGCAATATTGGCTCCCCAGCCATAATAAGAAGAGAAACAACAGATCTAATAATTCATACCACTAGCCCCATTCAGTGAGAAAAAGTTAAAATCAGTTAAAATAGTAAGCTAATAAAAGTAATCCAATCCCCACACATTGATGATAGTTCAATAACGAATAAAAAAAGTAAAGACATTAGCGTGATAAGTATTGTAGCAGCTTAACTCCAAAAACATTGTTGGAATGTGAGAAAAGCCGCAAAGAGAGAGGTAAACATTCCACCATCTAGCAATTCTAACGACAAAAGACCTCTGCAGTAAAGAGGAACGAATCCTAGGTATACAAATTTAAGGATTTCTTACTGATCGCGAAAAAAGAAACGCACTACACAGAGTTTGTGGTCTATTGGTTTAAACTGCCTTAAAAAATAGAATAATATTTCTAATTCCTAAGAACTCCTCGAACGAGCATTCAAGGAAACACCGAACGTAACGAGAAATATGGTCAAGTCGTCCCACCTTATACACGAACCGAGCAATAACATTAATTAAGCGTTTAACCCTTTCTAAAGACGTAGAAAAAGTACCAGAAAAAACCTCAAAACCTGCGAAATAAGTAATGAATGTGCCAATTAATACCTAATATGCATATGGTTACAAAAAGAATACTTTGAATCTAAAGTAATACCCAAGCATTTTAAGCGGTCAACAAAACATATCCGAACATTTCCCAATGATACATCGATATTAGGGAAAAAGACGATCTAAGGTCCCAAATATCATAGCATTAGTTTTCGATGGATTTAAAGCTAGAGAATTTCGAGAAGGCCAGACAAAAATTAATATTACTTTCCAACACATCCCTGAAATCAATACTACTATCAAAATGCAAGAAAATGTCATCAGCAAAAATAAAAGCATCACATATTGATGAGTTTACCACGGCCGGAAGACTATTTACCTATAAGATAAAAATAATTGGGCCCAGTATGGATCCTTGAGGAAAACCCGATGTAAGCAAGTGGTAGAAGATCATTGACCATTGGATTCAACAAATTGAGTTCTTTCCGTTAGATAAGAATAAATAAATGAATAAATGAGACGACAGGCCGTTTTAGAGAAATTAAATTCATTTAACAGTTTAGTATAAAGAGATAGTGAATTAAATGCTTTAGTGAGATCAAGTGATAAGAGTACAGATAAATTATCATCATTAACATTACTTCTAATGCGATCCGTAATGTCCAAAAGCATTGAAGTGGTGTTATGACCCTTACGAAAGGCATACTGTTTCTCGTAAATATTCTCAGTGATTGAGCAAAGTATTTGGTCTTTAACAATATGCTCGAACACTTTTGACAAGACAGGTAGTATAGAAATAGGCCTCAACTCACCCGGCCCATGCACGAGATTTCCACGAGGTTGGGAACACCGAAGTAGTGAGGATTTTGTTAAATAGTTCCAATATATGAGTAGAGATTAATGGATACATGAGCTTTAAAAAACGTATTAAGATATTGTCGACACCAACAGATCGTGATATAACCTTATACAAGGCATCGTATACATCTTAGTGATGCAATGAAAAGACAAAGAACTTACAATTATCAAAATCAAAAATCTGTAAGCAAGATCCCTAAGAGATCTCTCATAGATCACCTTCCTATAATTCATCCATTTGCTCTTCGTACGACTCACTCTACGTCTAACAACGGGAACAAACATTAATAAGGAGTTTGGAAGAGAAGAAATAAAGCAGCATTGTTCATCTACATTACCCAAATAAAATCCACCAAAGTCTATATCAGCTAGATACAATAACAAGTCATCCCACATAATGGCTCTAAAGTCATGGAAAACAATGAAATCATCGCTCCGTTCAATATAATATATAATTTTTGTATAACTTTTTGATATAGTGATACGCAGTTTTTTTAATACACGTAAAAACGAGTATGTTTTATGGGAACACCCTTTTATTTTTAAGATAATGAACTGTTTCCAAAACGGGACCAATCTGTAAACATCACCTTTAATTTGAAAATTTTAGTTAGAAGACTTTGCAATCAGGTTTTTTGTTTAGCCACATACATCAGATTACATCAACTATCGTTAAACCCTTTAATTTATAATTTAAATTATCTATGCTTGTTATTATACCAAACAAAGTAGTGGACATTCTGTTTAATTTTGAAGTGTTTGTATATAACGGTTCGAAATATACGGCCATATAGGTAAAATTACATAAATTTTGGAAACACCCTTTAATTTCTAAATTCAAATTATAAAATTGTTGTTGTAGCAGACTTAGCAATACAGGTTCTTTGTAAGTTTCAACTGTCTGTATATAACGATTTAAAAGTTCGGCCACATACGTCAAATTACATCAACTAAGATGAGTGCAGTTGCGCAGCAGCGTTGAATACATTGGAGGCAGACCATAACGTTATACATCTGCAAACAGCGAGGGGTATAATCATCAACACTAACAATAACAAAATCGTTTTGTCTAGAATCGTAATGGATAACGGTAGCCAGATAACTTACGTCAGTAAACATTTGGTGAGCGAGTTAAACTTAAAATATTGTGGAACAGCGAAAATTAAAACAATACCCTTTTGTGAAAAACAAGAGCATATTAAAACTAACATATTTAAGTATGTTGAAATAATAATAAAAAATCAATATGATAATAAAATGATCACAGTAAATGCGACGGTCGTGCCAAAAATTTGTGATGATGTTTTGCCTGAGCATAATACTAAAAACAAAAGATTAAATAAGATATTTAAGAATCTGGCCGATGCTGTCAACTGTAATGTGCCAATTATAGACAGAATTAATTTATTGATTGGCCAAGATTATTACTGGCAATTGTATAAGCAAGGCTGTGAAGTAATTTCAAAGAATCTTTTTGCCATTTATAAATTTTTTGGTTGGACATTACAAGGTGCTAACAATAATAGCGATAATGCTCATTGTGTGTTTCAAATTCAAGAAGCTCCAGAAGATTTTAAAATAGAGGCACTTAGAGTCAATTGGCATAACAAGATTTGCAGCAGATAGCGAAAAAGAAATTATTAACGAAACAATTAATAAAATAATTTTGAATAAAAATCGTTATGAAGTGTCGTTGCCGTGGCGTGATAATAGTACTAAGCTAAATGATAATAAACGAATTGCGATGGCTCGGTTACGAAGTCTAACGTTAAAATTAATGAATAATACCAAAAAATTAACTGTGTATGATGCCGGTATTCGCGACCTATTAGAGAGTAACATTGCTGAGTAAATTCCATCTTCAAATGATAATCGTGTTTATTACATGCCACATAGACCTGTGTATAGAGAAGATAAAGCGACAACAAAAATGCGAATACTTTTCGATGCATCATCCAGCGAACCAGGCACAGCGTCTTTAAATGATATTTTAAGTATTGGTGAAAATATGGTAGCAGTCTTGTTATCAACGTTGTTAAGTCTTCGTTTCAATAAAATTGTTATAAATCAGATATTGAAAAAGCTTTCTTACAGATTTCCTTATCAGAAAACGACCGAAATGTCCATAGATTCCTTTGTTTACATCAAAGTCGATATGGTCATCCGCGAAACATCAGTTGAATCGGCAATAACTACAATGAAAACTACAACTGAAATTATGGCAAAGGCGAATTTTATGTTACGTAAACGGAATTCAAATGATTCAGAGGTAAGAAAGCATTTTCAGTCTGATGGGATAGAGACCATTGTCGCAAAAAATACTTGGTATAAATTGGTGCACAGTAAGCGACACTATTAATGTCGACTTAAAGAATTTAATCGAGGAGAAAATACCACGAGCAACAAATCGAAAGATTTATGATCCTCTTGGTATGCTTGGTCCGTTTACTGTAAAAATCAATTTATTATTACAAAAGATTTGGAAAGAACGTATTGGGATCTGAGTTTAGGTGGCGATTTATTGAAAGAATTTCAAATCTGGCATGAGGAGTTGTCCATTTTCAAAGAATATTCAATACAGCGGTGTCTCTCAGCGAATGCCAGTAGTGTAGAAATTCATATATTTGCAGACGCAAGTCCTTTAGCCTACGGAGCAGTTGCTTATTCACGGCAGACAACAGGTAACGGCGAATTTTTTTACAAATTTTATTTGTTCCAAAAATCGAGCGGAATTGGTGGCTCTGGACAGACTCTAACATAGCGCTTAACTGGATAAATGGTAATGGTAAACGTATTCCATATGTCAAAGCGAGAGTTAACGAAATAAATCAGCTAAGCAATATATATGAATGGCGACATTGTGATGGTAAATCGAACCCAGCAGATTTTTTAACGAGATGTCTAACAGCTAAGCAACTGTCAGAAAGTAGCGTGTGAAAAACCAGTCCAATGTGGTTAGCAAATAGTAACGAATATTGGCCAAGCCAACACGATATAAAATCTTCAAAGAAATGTCATCTCAGCGTAATGTTAATAAATGAGGTGCATCATGCGGCAATGCACGGTGGTGTTAATGCTGTTTTGGCACTCTTGCGAAAACGTTTTTGGATTGTAAAAGGACGACAATTAAGAAAAAAAATATACTTAGCCGGTGTGTGATATGCAAGCGACTTCACGGCAAAAGCGCCTCAGAGCCGTGGACAACCTTACCAGTAGAACGAATCAAAACAACAAGGCCATCCGAAACAACAGGCATTGACTTCGCAGGTCCTCTTTACATAAAAAGCGATGGTGAAGTAACTGAGCGAAAGAGTTACATTATGTTGTTTACCTGTGCTGAATTCGTGCTGTACATTTAGAGTTGGTTAAAGATATGACGGTTGAAAGTTGCATAAACGCTTGCTTTGCGACCTCCAGAAATAATAATATCAGATAACGCAAAAACATTAAAACGAGCTGACCTAGAGCTAAAAAAGCTGGAGCAATTGTTGAAGAATTTTAAGACTCTGCAAACAACGGCAAATAGATGAATCACATGGAAATATATACCAGAAAGGGCAGCAGGGTGGTGCGGTTTTTGGGAGCGATTAGTGCGTAGCGTCAAGGATTGTTTGAAGGCAGCAATTGGTAAAAGTATTTTGACGAACATTTTTAGCAGAAGCCGAAAGTGTTATATCCGCTAGGCCACTAACCTACATTACGAACGATCATAACGATCTAGAGCCATTGACTCCGGCTCACTTTTTAACTAATCAAAAAGCTATTTTTATTACAACAGATTTTCAAACCGATCAATCATCTATGGCTAAGTCTTGGGACTTAAGGCAAGTAATAATAAGGCGATTTTACAAAAGATGGCAATCTAAGTATTTGCAACAATTGCGCGCAATTCATCAAAATAAGAGCGGCCCTACTCGGAGAATCAAAGTTGGAGATGTTGTCCTAGTCCACGAAGATTTGAAACCAAGGCTTCTTTGGAAATTAGCGGTAGTTGATTCTGTGTTCCATGGTAGAGATGGTCACGCCCGAGCTTGAAATGTACGATTAGGGAATAGCGTAACACTAAAAAAAACCCTATTCAGTTACTGTATCCATTGGAAGTATCAACTTGCATGGCCGGGCTGAGGATGTGAAAAATATAGCCTGAATTTAAGTCTACCATGACCAACATTAATTATGCTATAGTATTCTTACTCTCACTCTCTCTATGTAATGAAGTTATTATACATACATTATTATTTTGTATTTTTTATTTTGTATTATAAAATGGTACTTTTCCCTTTGATTAGTAGTTATAAAAATAAACTTCCGCAGAAACTGTCCATGAATCGGAGAGATTTTCTTAAATTTTTTACACTTGTTGTTAAAGCGGAGTAAGCAATACAGGTTCGCTGTAAGTATCAAGCGTCTATCTACAACTAATCAAAAGTATGGCCATATACATTAAAAGAAATGAACTTATGGGGCACCCTTTAAATAATAATTTTAAATATTAATACTTTTTACTATAACGGTCATAGCAACCGACATTCAGTACAATTTGCCACCATTTTTCTATAACGTTTCAAAAGACAGGCCCACTTAAGTTAATTTACATCAATTATAGTAACACCCTTTAATTTTTAATTGTTGTTATAGCGGACTTAGCAATAAAGGTTCTTTGTAAATTTCAGCTGCCATCCATAACAGTGTTGAATGTTTATAGTTGTTATTATAACGGTCATTGTTATCGACATCCTTACTTTTTGCTATTGGAAGCTATAGTAGTATAGTAGCAGTCATTTTAAATTTTAAAGAAATGCCCTTTACAGTTTATAATACAATAAAAAAAACATGTATGTTGTAAGGGGACATTCTTTAATTTTTAGGATTATGAATTGTTTTTAAAACGGGACCAATCTGTACGAATAATCTATCAAATTCTCAAAAATTTTCAAAATCAGTTTAGAAATGATTGAGTTCTGCAAGTTAAAACATAAAAAAGCAACATTCAGTCTAACTGATAAGCTTCTTCTTTTTTTAAGTGGGTTAAAAATAGAATTTACGTACATGTAATACTATGTTTACACGGAGCCCAATATTCTTGCTTCGCTCTCTTTTCATGATTAACAGCTCAATCACGACCGAATAAACGTGCTTTGCCATATAAAATCTTGAGAGCGAAGCATTTTGTTTTGAGACGATTCAGCTTGAATCTACTTGCGAAGCATGAAAAATTTCTGTCTTCCCTAATTTTTATCGCAAGTTTATCTGAACTAGCTGTATATAAATGTAAAAAAAAAAAGTAAACCAATATTAAAACTGCTGTGTAAATATGTGTTAATATAAAAATAAATAATTATATTATAATTTAAAATTTTATTAATTACAAACACTAAAATTGAAACGAAAAACAAAATTTTAGAACAGAAGTCAATGTGAAGCATGTAGTATGTGTCGTGGAAACGGCATGCTTCGAAATCATGATTCAGAGAGCAAAGCAAGTGCTTCACATTGCCGTGTAAACATGCTATTAGGGAAAAAGCTAGTTGGACAAAATGAGAATTCTTTTGACACGGAAATCAATTCGAGCTATGGAAAAATTCTATATATGGTTTTTATAGTTAAAAAAAATTTTGGGGACAAATTTATTAGGGATTAGCCCCAATAAAAAGTTTTTTTGACAAAAATTACCAACAAACTATTTTTTCCAGTTTTACTCCCATATCTTACACCTCAAATCGGATATGGCTCAGACTGTATAAGTGCTGTTATGTTTTCATCGCAGGGATACTGTGCCCCATATATCCCTCTCAAAGGAACGAAATCTGTGCCAAAGATAGATGACACCTTTTCCTTCGCAAGGCTGTTTGCCAACACATCTATGTTTCCACGGAGCCCAATATTCTTGCTCTCTCATTCATGATTCATAGCTCAATCACGACCGAATCAACGTGCTTCGCCATATAAAATCTTAAGAGCGAAGCATTTCGTTTTAAGACGATTCAGTTTGAATCTACTCGCGAAGCATGAAAAATTTCTGTCTTCCCTAATTTTTATCACAAGTTTATCTAAACTAGTGCTGTGTGAATATGTGTTAATATAAAAACAAATAATTATATTATAAAATAAAATTTTTGAACAAAAGTCAATGCGTAGCACGCAATTATGAATCAGAGAGCGAAGCAAGTGCTTCATTTTGCCGTGTAAACATGCTATTAATCTTAGGACGGTTTTATTACAAGATGTTTCTATCTAATTTTGTTCGACTCAACATCTTTCTATAATTTTAGTGTCATCACTAGAAAATAGACATTAACGCAACTCTTTTTATGCGCCAAGTTTTTGTTTTGATCAGCTGTGGTGTAAATATTTTTATCTAAAGAAATCATTTTTGGAAAAATGGAAAGTATAATGTTTAAAGAATTTTTGTCATATATTCAGTTGATGCACATAATATTTTGTGTAACAAGGACCTATGAAAATCTTCAGAAGAAAAGGGAACGGTTTTTGCATTTGTATTAAAAACTTTTTAAATTAAATATATGTATTCGGGATGAAACTAAGTACATAAAAGTAATCAATAGCAAAAACAGTAGTTTTGTTGATGAAAGAGTTGTTGTAAATTATTAATATTAACGTATTTTTTCTGAATTTATTGTTAAACTTTACTAAAAAAGAGTTTTTTTGTATTAAAAAGTCTTTTTAAAACAAAAAAAAAAACAGATAAAAGTAATCATTAACACAACAATATTTATCGATACCATTGATAACAAAATATAATTTACCATCCTTAGATATCAAAAACAGCTGACATTTTTTCATGACGCTTGAGAAGCGTAGAAAAGTATAAAGTAAACAAACTTCTTGCGTTCCACGCGTTCATACTTTCTACGCTTTGTGCTGTGTAACTTGTCAAATATATTTACATTAATTCTACTTTTTTGACAGACGCGTATAACGCGTGTACGCATAGAACGTGTGGTATGGACTTTTAGCTTAAAATATAAAAACCAAACACTTGTCAAAAAAATACAATGAGTAAGATGGAAGAGGCCCAAGGTTATTAATTTTAAATTGCCATAAAGCCAGGCCACATAGAATTCGTCATAAGTTAAACTTAAACGTATTCAACTGACAAGTCAGTTAAAATACATGTTTTCTTATGAGTACTGTCACAATCAGTACGTCTCCGTCAACGCAAAGTACGAAAGTTGGTCAACTTTTGACGTACGTTGAATGCTTTGACAGCTATCAATTGATTCTTCTTTTTTTGTTGTCTTTTAACTCTTGGTTTTTGATACAAACACGAAATTAAGTAATATCACTGAAAGAGTACTTGTTTCATTATTTGAGGTAAGAATCTCTCTTAACATATCAATTCGATTTCAATAACAAAGGTTACCTGCAAACGCAATCAAAATCCCATTTAATAAATTAGTTTGAAATAAACAAAAAATAATATTGCTGAAGTTTGACTCTGTTCAGTTCGTGAGAAATTACGATATGTTTCGTGCTTCATGCTTAGAAACAGCAAAATGTTTCTGGCAACAATTCTTTCAACCTGTGAAAAACATGAGCTGCATTTCGTACATAAAACTAAGCGTTCTGTTTAAACTTAAAAAATTGTTAGCAACTAACTGAAGTTCCGCTTAAAAAATACCTCGATGTAGAAGAAAGTTGTCTTTTAATTTCCTTCAGGAAGTGCCGGATTATATTACAGAAAAATTGTCAGTAAATTTATGTCGAAGTATTATGCAAATAAGACTTAAATTGTCTTTAATAACAGTATTTTTAATTTAAGTAGTGTAGTAAATTCTTTCAAAGCTCAACCTTTCAAACAAAAAAGTAAGACGGATTTATTAAAAAATCCTACTTTAACTAATTTTATTAAATGGCGAGACCATGCACTTTTCCATAAAGAAATATTAGTATTGAGTCCTAATTTAAATCCTCATTTAGTATCATCGGTAAGAATTTTTTTTCATAAGACTTAATTTTTTGTTTTTGTTCTGTAAATGAATTTTTTGCCTTGTTATTTTCCCTGAAACATGGTATAAAACTCCTTATTTTATATAAATTACTATTTATTTAAGCAAAATATTAATATTTAACTTTTTTAAAACAAAAGCGTAATTTTTCCTGTCTTTCCCTGGCAACACTGATGAAGAGATAAACAGCTGATTTAATATCCGTCAGCCATTGTGCCAACCTCATCCGTTTTTACTTTGACTTCAGCTGAATACGTCAAAGTACTGAATACATCATATTACGGCTTCTATGTACCCCGTCCTACTCATAAAAATTAAAAATAACTTTGTAATCTGTTTTATGGGAAATTCTCCATATACATTTGTCCTCAAATACATTTTCAACCTATTTTAATACTTTACGAATACGGCAGAAATTATTTTAAAAACTTTTAAATAGTTTTTCTTTCTAATATATTTAGAAATTAAAATTTACGTAAAATTATACAGAATTATTTTTTTTTTTTTCATTTTGTTATAATACTAAAATAGTTTATCTAACAATTGCAAAAACTGAAATATAAAAATTTTTAAATGGTTTTGTGTAAAACCCGCCTTGAAAAAACAATGAAAACGTTGTCTTATCTACGTGCAAACTCTCCTTAAAAGTTGCAGACTTCTATTTGGAATATCTTATCCTAAAAACTACAAATTCTTCGTTCTCCAGCATAACTTGTGCTAATTCTTCAACAGCAATATTTAAACCAAATATTTCGGTAGACGCATAACAAATTCTTTGTCAAAGATGAAAGACGTTTGTCTTTTTTTTTCATTTTCAGCAATTCCACACGTTCCTCAAAGATGTATGAGTGGTTTTACATTAAGGGCATTGTAGCTGACTCTTTTATTGTTTTCTATTTTGGAGCATCTCCGTAAGTCATCAAGCGTTTACATTATGACTCTTTTGTAACAAGTGAGAGAATTTTATGATGTTTTATCAATCAATTTTTCAAGTGTTGCCGTAAACTAAATGCATAAATTTTTCAACAATTTTTGAACAATATAGAAAAAAACAACTCTTTGGTAACACCGCTCAAGCATAGAACTGCAAAAAACGAAAGAGAGAAACAGGAATGAGAGAAAAAACTGAAAAGAGTCATGAATATTCATTTCGCGCTACTTTTGCTACCCCGTAAGCTTCTCTACACCTCTTGCCAACAAACTTCTGCATCATGACTTTTGTAGCTGATACAATGCCCTTAATGTAAACTCCCTCTATGCAAGTGTAAAAACCCTGTTAGAAATACACAGAGCTAAAAATCAACATCTTAACAAGGTGTTCCTTATCTTATTTTGTTCCACTCAACGTCCTTCGATAATTTTAGTGTCATCACTTGAAAATGGACATTAAAATATAAGAATGTAACACTTGTCAAAAAAAATACAATGAATAAAATGGAAGAGGCGCAAGGTTATTAATTTTAAATGGTCATACTCATAAATTATAAAAATAACTTTGAAATGTGTTTATTTGTCCTAAAATTTATTTATTTATTTTTTTAAGATTAAAATAGTTTACCTAACAGTTGCAAAAACTGAAAAAAGCCGCTTTGTAAAAACAATGAAAACGTTGTCTTATCTACATACGTGCAAACTCTCCTTAAAAAAATTCTTGACTTCTATTTAGAATATCTTATTTCCAAAAACTACAAATTCTTCGTTCACCAGCATAACTTCTGCTAATTCTTCAACTGCAATAATTAAACCAATTACTGTAGACTTTTTTAGGTCCATTTTATTAAATAGCTTAATATTTTGGTATACGCATAACAAAGTGTTTGTCAAAGATGAAAGATGTTGTAAATGTAAACGACTTTTTTTCATTTTCAACATCTTCCACGCGCTCCTCATAGATGTATGAAAGTGTAAAAAACCTATAAAAAATGTATCTATTTCATTTTTCGATTATATTCGTGTCATCGCTAGAAAAATTACAGTAGTTTCGATATTATGGAGGCATCGTTAAAATATTTATTTACGAAAATGATCGGCACACATACTTTTTTTTTAGTTTGAATATAAATAAATAATATATTTTGTGTTTTTAGTAAAGAAAACAACAAGCCATCGAATTGTGTCCAGAGATTATATGTATAAAGATATATATAAAGATATAGTATACCGTAAATATATTTCTTTTTCTCTTTAGACTTCTAATTATTAATTATTATTGTGTCCTCCATTTTTTCAGATCTTATTATAACTACCAAAAATTATGCGTCGTTTAGTTATGCTTTTGTAAGCTGAGTTGATAGTAGATATTAGATGTTAAATGTTGTCAATGTAATAGGCTTTTTACATTGACTAAGATCACGGCGAAACACATGGTAGATGTAGAAAATGTGAAACATTCGTTTACATTGACAACATTTAACATCTACCATCAACTCTGCTGTCAAAAAAATATAATTAAACGACGCATAACTTTTGATGGTAAAAATAGGATTTAAAAAAAAATGGATTTCGAAGACATATTAATAATTGAACTAATTGTGATTTTGAAAGAACAAACTCAGTTATTAATGCAGTGCATTAAGAGATTCCTCGAAGAAGTATGTTGGATGTTTGTAGGTCACAATACACTGGATTTTTTTATGTTTTATTTATCTATATACGAATAGGCAGACACAAAACTTCGAGACCCTTTTCTCCTCTGTTTTTTAAGCAATTTTGTTTATATTTTCACATATTTGTAGATATTGTCTAGTGCACCGTCTTTATCTCATTTAAGGCGGTTCAGTATTTAGGAAATTAAAGACCCCTTAAATTGCTACCACTACACATGCAAAACTACACATACAGTTCTGTTCTGAGAATCACGTGAGTTCAAATCACGAACGGTTTTAAAATCACGCAGACGATTTGGTGCTGTTCTGCAAATCACGTGATTTTCAATTTTTCGGCGTGGTTTTAATTTTTCGAAAATAGGAGAAAACGGCTTTTTTTAGATTTGTGTTGTGTGTTTTTTACATTTGAAATTAAAATATAAGTGATTTAAGTAAGTTAAAATGTCTGGAAATAAAATAGTGAATTTTTATTTGTTTGTAATACATGTGCTTTCATTTAATTATTGGTGTTCATTGAAGGGCTTAAAATTTGGCGTTCAAATTAAAATTGAAAATGTGAAAATTAATGCAAAAAGTTTAGGAAGTTGCTACTATTTTATATTTTGCACTTAATATTTTCTAAATTTGATGTTGGAAACATTAGCATAAATAAGATAAATCTTAAATTACGTTTTATGCTCTGACAATTTTGCAACACTAGAATATTCTTTAAAACCACAAACCAGCCAACCGCTAACGAGAAAGAGAAAATCACGAGCATTACTAAATAAAGCAAGACAATTTTTTATAAAATATGCAGGGTCTGAAAATTTATGATTAATTTCGTTTTTATGTGTATAAAATCTAATTTTTTTGCAAAAATAAGAAAAAGATATATCATTTTAAATATATAATTCCATTATTATGATTTCCTAAGCGAAATGATTAGAAAAAACGAGCAAGTGATTTCAAATCGCCAGTCATTTTGCTTGACGTTTTAAGTCACGTGATTTCAGTATATTTTGTACGCAGAACACCTTTTGCGTGATTTGAAATCACTTTGACAAAAAGTAATTTGTAGAACAGACCTGTATATAAATTTTCAACGTCATTTTATTAATGATGCCACCAGAATATCGAAATTAATATCATTTTTCTTGTGATGATTTTGAAAGATGTTAATTTTTAGCCCTGTTTATATCTTATGATAAGATGTTAACATCTGTTAGATGTTGATCAGTGTAAAAAGTCTATAAACGAATGTTTCGCTTTTTCTACATCTTTCAGGCGTTTTGCTGAAATGTTAGTCGGTGTAAAAAGCCTATGAACAGTGTTATTTTGACGATTTTTCTCACATGGCCGTCAAAATTTTTTAATTTTATGTGGCAGCATTAAATAAATCAATGCTGCTCCATAATCGCTTGATTGCCACCACTAATAATGGCTGCCATTATAAAATTAATATATTTGTTGACGATTCTAAACATAAAAAATGCAAAAGGTATTGAAAAGAGAAGATTTATTGTCGAAATATTGGGACTAAAATAAAGAATAATAAAATTGGGAAAACTTTCTACAAAAAAGGCTACTGCTGACAAAACTTAATAATGTGTATAAGTGTTTGTGTTTTGTTTGTGTTCTAAATAAAAAATCGTTTGTGCATAAAAAACTATAAGGAATGCCAGGGCTTCAATTTAAAATCATATAAAAGAAAAATAATCTTAAATAATTTTGTATACTTTTAAGGTGAAATAACTAATCGTTTGTTAGATGAAAATCAAGAAAACATGGATCAGGAAGTGTCACATTCAAACAGCAAAGAGTTTTCAGTAGCACCTGCACAGAATTCCATACAAACACATCCCAGGTATGAAAACTGCATAAAATGCACTTAAGCATATGAAAATTATATAAAATTACAATTAGAAAATAAAATTAATTTTTAACATTAAGGCTAATATTACTCGAATTTATTCCCTAATTTTTCCCTCCTACTCTTTTTTTTCTTAATGCTTTCCCTTCGTATGCTATAATAAATTTAATAAATAATATAATAGGAGACACTCAAAATCAAAAAGACGCATGAAAAGAAGGTAACCTCGCACCATTTGTTGAGTGTTTTTGATTTTTAAAATGATTTTCTGTTGCTAGATTATAATTATGTTGTTCTGTTTTGTAATATTTTTACAATTGCTGTTTTAAATTTGTAGAATATTATTTATTTTTTCCTTTTATAATAATTGTAGTGTACGTTTTTATATTTATGATTGTTATTATAGATTTAAATGCTTTTCGTGCGAACCTCCATGTCACGATCCTTCACAGCATGCCCATATGTGCCAGAACGCTATACAAGTAAGTATATTTTTAATTGGTGTCTTTCTATTTTATTACAACTTTTTATTACTTTTTTAATTTAGTGTTACAAGTCCCGAACAAGAGATGCTTTTGGTGAGGAAAGAGTTGGACGTGGCTGCACAATAACACCGGATCAAATACCTTTAATATGTAATCAAAACACAATAAATGCAATGGGTGGACCTCGAAAACGCAATACTCAGGTTTATATAAATGTCGTCTGCTGTGCAGGGGATTATTGCAATGATGGTGAATTTCCTGAGTTACCTCCACTAAATGGTTAGTAAGATGAAAAGCATTTACAGTTTTTTACACCAAAATCCATTTTATTGTATGCTAAAAATAACAGGCATATTTGCATATTGTATACTGAACGTCTACTTACCTCTATTAACTTGCAACATTTAAAACTTGTTCCCATCATATCCCATATAATATAAACGAAACAAAGTCTTTAGTTAAACAAATTATTGGGATGTCCCAATATTTCCTTGATTTAAAAAAAAACAGCTTGCCATTCGAACTACAAATTATAAATTTTTCATCTTTCCGGTAAGATGTGGTCTAGTGTTTAAAAGTGATCCCACGATCAGTTAAACTTAATACATCGGAAGGAAAAAGCTTGAAAACTAGCTTTTTACGTCCGATTCAGTGTCGTAAGTATTTCTTTTTGCTCCCATTGTGTGGCTTTTTACGCCTGCACTGGTTTCATATTTCAATGCTTGCTTTTGCAGGCGTTCGCTCATTTACTAGTCTTGATTGAAGGAAAAAATGCCTTTCTCTAATGTCGTGCCGGATAATATTTCCCTTTGTCTGTCCAATCTATTACATATGAGAACAGACGTCGTGATTGTTACGCTTGCGCATCATATGTGATACACAATTTGTCTTATTTCCTTTAACAAAGCTTTTTTTGAACAAATGAAAAGTAAAGTTATTTACGTTCTGTTTTTTATATAAGATAAAACTAAAATAAAAAATAAACATTATTCATGTTGAAAAACGTTAAAAATAAAAAAAAAATAATAATAGTAATAAAACTTAGATAATTTCATTATACCTTTTATTATATAGTACGATTATAGCTCATGCCACCAGTGAGAAACAACAGATAATGAAACATTAGTTCCGTTCTCCAATATTAGGAAATGTAATAATACCTGTAGTAATTGTTACACCGACATTTGACCATCTTCTCATGCGAGAGTTACGACGAACCTGATGGCATTCTATAAACTGTTCAGAATATTTATTTATTTCTAATGCCATCAGCTCAAAGATATTGTATTTAAAAAAACTGCTCAAATATATTGATTGGTAAAGGCACTCCATCTTCAATTACAAGTGGCTTATTCAGACCAATAAAAGGATATTTTTATTAAAATGACTTTGATTTTCAGGGTTAGTTTTATGTTGAGCCTTTTTTGTTTTCTTTTTATAGACCCCAAAGTAAAATTCTTCATCTGTCAAAAATTTCCGATATTGAAATCTTATTTTTACATTAAGAAATTATTAGTTGAAATGTTTTTTGTTTAGTTGGCTTTATTTCCTGCTTATGTGTTAGTTTCTTAATTTATTAAGGAAGACAAATTAAAAATATATGCGGTTATTTTCAAAAGAAAACAGGACAAATTAGGCACCAACAGAATGTAATGCAGTATTTTCTAGATGACAACACTACATCCGTCATCACATTCTTTGCATCTATCTACCTTGGTTGTGTACGTTTTAAACATCATCTATTTAACCAAACAATTTTGTAAATAGGAGTATGAGGAATTGTTAAAAATTAAAATAGAAAAATGTATTAAAATCGAACTAATATTATTGTTATTAAAATTAATTTCATATACTGGGATTTTCTGTACAACTACTTTTAATAACTAAGGTTTTTCAAATTTGTCCCATATTTTTATACAATGTTGTTCAACTCCAACGTAAAATCTACACTGTTGTATGGATGCGAAACATGGAATGCATGACAACGAGACATAAAGTATGTATGTATATATGTATACATTTTGGCCCATAATAATATCAAATTGCCAGCTTTGGTAAGAAACTGTACAAAAACCAATCCGAACTGAAATCCGCAAGCGTAAATGGAATTGGATTGGGCATACACTACGCAAACTACTTAACGATATAGACTGGAATCCGTAAGGCAGTCGACGTATTGGAAGACCATCCCACACCTGGAAACTGCAAATCGAAACCGAGCTATTCTGTTCAAACCTTCGTTGGGTGAAGTCAAGCTTTGTGCATCAGTTTGGAAGTATTGGAAAATCCTTGCAGGAGTAAAAGGATCAAATATATATATATATATATATATATATATATATAGATATATATATATTTTTTATTTTTTTTCAAATTATGAATTTAGACGAATATCTTCACTTTGATAAGTCTAATATTTCTAACCCCAAAACAAAGGCCCTTGTCCAATGTAATTAATCAGTAGTATATATGTACATTTTTAGGGCATTGGATAATTCTTTTATTCAAACAACTACTTTGTGTTCTTAGATTTTGAATATTTAAGTAATTCTGTTCTTCATGAAAAAAATTTTAGAAGAAGACTGATGAACACTGGACCTTTCTGCAGAGTAATAACATCACAATTATCGACTTTACTATTACTAATATGTACAGAATAATATGATTGCTATCAAATAATTGTCAAGACATAGGAAGTTTTATACAAAAAGCGTCAAACGTCAATGTGTTATATTTATGGGGAAAATCGTGAAAATGACGTAAAATCGTCAAATATAACACCACTGCTTGTCATCAGATTCACTATCGATTGAATCAGTCATATCTTCGCAAATGTAGTTATTATCACTACCTGAAGAGAAGTCCCGTTTGTCTGAACTTTTTGTCAATTTCGTTTTCATAATCTTAATTATAATTTTTTCTTTTTCTACCGTAAAACGATAATATTCTATGTTGTGTAGCAAGCCGATTGCGAAAAAGAGATTCCCGATATTTTACTCTACATGCGTAATTGTTTCAGTTCTAACACTATACTTTGATACTGACAAAGAAAAGCTTCTATGTTGCACTGCAAGCCAATGGGATTCTCTCATTCGTATTTACTTTAGTGCTAAAAAAATACCGAAAATCAAATGGTAGAGAATAAAAATTGCATGAATCATATGCGGTGCATAGAACGCTTTAATAATAAAAAGCTGAAAATATTGGTCCGTGTCTTGAATCTGTCTTCAAGTTTATGATATTTTTTTTGCAATATTTTCAAATTATTTGCTTCGATTAACCGTAATTACCTCTATTATCCGTGATGGCAGAATTTTTTTATCATCTAAAAATTCATACATTAATACATACAATATACACAATAAACATAAAAACGGGGAATTCACTTATTTGCATAAGATGAGACAGAAACATTAATTTTTTTAATGCAAATCTGTATGCACACTAATGTTCAACTTTTTAAATAATAAAAATAATGAAAAAAAACTGTATAATCAAAATTTTTATTCGATTACCTTAAAAATCGATTGTCCGTAATGCTTCTGGTCTAGACCATTACGGATAATTGAGGCCCGACTGTAATTTGGAATATTTTTCGTTGGTTTTGAAAGATGCAATTTTCCATATTATCCAAACAAGATTTTCTCACGCATGGTGCATTATTCTACACAGCTTTGACAATAGCTTAAACATTAAATTTAGAACCATAAACGTAAACAGCGCTAAAAAGTTACATTATTTATTATAATTACATGTTGTGAAATGTTGTGTATGCTCAACGATGCAAAGCCGGTATTTGTAATTAATAAATATCAGAAAGGCAGACGAGAAATACTGAGCTTTATTCAAAAGTTCTAGTAACTATTCTAGAAAACATGCGCTCGGGGCATAAATAGAACTTTGTCACACCAGTGGAGATTCTTATATTTGTTATAAGTAATTTGTATGTGAATAATAAGAGTGTTCAATAAATAATCTAGCGATAAAATAAGTGTGCGAATAAGAAATAAATACAAATCCTTTTTATTTTTTAAGTGAAAAAGCAATACATATGTACTAGTACGAGGGCTGCTCTATATGTTTCTGGCCTAATAGTGAAAATGCGAATATTTATAATCAAAAATGGTTTTATTGTATTCTTCAGCATGATTTATACAGCATGCGCACAAACCAGTTGTCGAAGCACTTTTTCCACTCCGATTGAGACACCTCAAAAACATGATTTTTGAACACTTCAACAGATTCTTCTGGCGACGAAAATCGTTGACCACGCATTTTTTTCTTGATGTGCGGAAACAAGAAGAAGTCATTAGGTGCCAAGTCAGGGCTGTACGGCGGATGACCCATTAATTCGACGTTTTGGCCTGTCAAAAACGCTCTGGCTTGAGCCGATGTGTGAGAGCTCGCATTGTCATGGTGAACAATGATTCGTCTTCTCTTGTTGGTTTTTCGAATTTCTCCGATGACTTCAGGCAAACAAACTGTAGTGTACCACTCAGAAGTGACCCTCCTATGCTGCTCAAGCGGAACAGTCGCCACATGACCAGTTTTGCCGAAGAAACAGGCGACCATTTGCCTCGTAGTGCTTCTTCTACGAAGAACTTTCGTTGGATTTTGCTCGTCTTTGAAGACCCACACGGCCGATTGTTGTTTCGTTTCGGGCTCATACACATAGATCCATGATTCGTCACCTGTGATGATCTTATAAGCGTCTTTTAAAGCACCGCAATCGTATTTTTGCAACATTTCTTTGCACCAATCGACACGAGCCTTTTTTTGAGCGACTTTAAAATTGTGCGGGATCCAACGAGAACAAACCTTTTTTACGGCCAGGTGTTCATGCAGTATCGAATGTATGCTGGTGGAAGAAATGTCCAAGGATGTCTCTATCTCTCGGTATGTCGCAAGTCGATCTTGCATTATGAGTTCACGCCCGGCATCAATGTTCTCTGGCACAACAGCCGTTTTTGGGCGACCTTCACGGAATTCGTCTTTGAGCGAGCTTCGGCCACGATTAAATTCATTATACCAATTTTTCACAGTGCTATAGGATGGTGCTTCATCGCCATAAAAAGATTTAAGTTCATCAATGCACTCTTGTCGTGATAATCCACGTCGAAAGTTGTGAAAAATGATGGCACGAAAATGTTCACGAGTTAATTCCATTTTTTTCTATATTAATTTTTTCAAGTCACTGTAAACAACACAAATAATGGTCGTACTTCAAAACGTTTTGAGTACGATTATGCTTAAAAATGACAAACTTTCCAATGGAAATGTCAGATTGCACTTGGCAGCACTCAGTGTTGCCAGGCCAGAAATATATATAGCAGCCCTCGTATTTGAACAATGTTTTGTATGAATCTTTTTCAAGCAAATATCATTCATTATTTTACAGCTGAAGTCACACATCTTAGCGCTGATAGTAGTAATTTACTAAAGATGACATTTGCTATTTTGGGTCCGTTCGTCGTCATTTCAATACTAGCATATATAGCGATATATTTTATCAGGCGTACACATCGGAAACGTTTAGAATACTCAAGGACTAAGCAAGATCCAGATGCCTATTTGGTTAATGATGAGCTTTTGCGTGTTACCAGTGCTGGCGATAGTACTCTAAGGGTAAATCAAATATATATTTTTTTTTAACATTTTATATTTAAACAAATTTTCCTTTGTTACGTTGTTGATATCCTAAAAAGGAGTACCTACAACATTCGGTTACGTCTGGTTCAGGGTCAGGATTACCTTTACTTATACAAAGAACATTGGCAAAACAGGTAACGTTGGTTGAATGTATCGGACGTGGAAAATATGGTGAAGTATGGCGTGGTCATTGGCATGGTGAAAATATAGCTGTGAAGATATTTTTCAGTCGCGACGAAGAATCCTGGAAACGAGAAACAGAAATATATAGGTAAAATACGAAAATATTTATCATATTCTGAGAACGTACATTTTTAAATTAAATTATATAATGATTCTCTCCAGTACCGTTTTGCTACGTCATGAAAATATATTAGGTTTTATCGGTTCAGATATGACATCACGTAATTCCTGTACCCAGCTCTGGCTTTTAACACACTATTATCCTCATGGGTCTCTCTTTGATCATTTAAACAGGAATGCATTGAGTCATCGGGATATGATTTTAATCTGTTTATCTATTGCGAATGGCTTGGTTCATTTGCATACGGAAATATTTGGTACAGAGGTAAATAAATTTTCAATTTATATGTATTTATAATTTTATTGCTAAATGTTTTATCATTTAGGGAAAACCTGCAATGGCTCATCGCGATTTAAAATCGAAGAATATTTTAGTTAAACCAAATGGTACTTGTGTTATTGCTGATTTTGGTTTAGCCGTAATGCATTCAAATGTTACGGGAAAATTAGATTTAGGGAATAATCCTAAAGTTGGTACAAAACGTTATATGTCTCCAGAAATTTTAGACGAAAGGTAATAAATATATTTATTTTTTAATTTATTATTCAAGCACAAGGTCTTTTATTTTTTATTTTTTCAATATTTCACTACTCCCTTGTGTAGCATCATCAGGACAAAGAAATATTTATTTGAACACAAAAAAGTAACAACAAAAAAGTTATAATTTTTTTTTTGTTGTTACTTTTTTGTGTTCAAATAAATATTTCTTTGTCCTGATGATGCTACACAAGGGAGTAGCGAAATATTGAAAAAATAAAAGAACTTGTGCTTGAATAATAAATTAAAAAATAAATAATTAAAAAGGTAAATAAAAAACTATATTGGTAATAAATATATTAATCCATTCTCTATGTAAAAGCAAAAATTTTATTAATTTACCATTGATTATAATTCGTAGTATTGACATGCATAACTTTGAAGCTCTACGACGTACTGATATTTATGCTTTTGGCTTAGTATTATGGGAAGTTTGTCGACGGACCATATCATGTGGCATTGCTGAGGAATATAAGGTACCTTTCTATGATATGGTGCCTTCTGATCCTAGCTTTGAGGATATGCGCAAAGTTGTATGCATTGACAATTATCGGCCTTCCATACCAAATCGATGGAGTTCTGATCCCGTAAGTAGTATTTTTTTCCATTTTTAAATTACTTTTCCAATAAGAACAGGATGATGTTGGTGGCCATATTATTTTCGCAAATATCTGTAAAATTTTTTCCTAATAACTAAAGCCAAGTTACACCGGTTTTGGACGGCATAAGATATGGGCGTCGAAATTCGAGCATACGTAACGACATAAACGACATCTATATATATATATATATATATATATATATATATATATATATATATATATAAAAGTGCTGCAAGTTTGTTGTGACTTTATAACTCACAATCGGTCAAACCAAATTCTATTCAATTTTTAGGGTTTGTTCGTATGGTCATTTAGATAGTTTATATAAAAAGGTCGACACGTTCGTAAATAATGACTTTACATGTGATTTTGTCCATATTAATAAGACAACAAATGAGCGTATGCGATTTGTATACTGTGTGCTGACTTCATACAAACGGTATTCAATGTTAATATTCATGCGTAGCGAAGCATGTACGGATCCACTAGTTTTCAATAAAAAAAATTACTTGTAGGTAACGCACAGCTTATTTTATTGCACATCAACACTGACCCATCTGTCCTTATTGAAATACGCTTTGGCTGATAATAATTATGTTTTGTTTTATGATTAGCTTTTGGCGGGTATGTCAAAACTTATGAAGGAATGCTGGCATCAAAATCCAAATGTACGCCTACCTGCCTTGCGCATAAAAAAGACTATACATAAATTGGCTTCCGCAGATGAAAAGCTGCGTTTAGATTATGATGAAGTTTGTGTTTAAACAGATAAACTTGAACAGATATTATTTTTAATATGTTAACATTATTAATTTCAATATTTATATGAACATTTATTGAAAACTTTTCAGTTAGAGCGTTATTTATAAGTTTTTTGTTCATTATTTAACTACTACACCAAAAAGTTTATACATATATTCATAAATAAGTTGACCAAATTAGCGTTCCAGGTGTACACAAGAGATTAGTTAAAATCACACCTAACGAATGTTTGACCTTAATTCGTTAAAAGTATAAATATTTAAAAGAATTTAATTATGTATATAGTATTTTACAGAAGTGCTGACATAAGAAAAAAATATAAAGATTGCTAAAAATTTTGTTTAATCAATTATTTGGTTTTTTTATTCAGATTAAAATAAATAGGCAAAAACCTGAAATTTATTTGCATTGCTGCAAGTTAAATTTATTGTCAGTGTCAGTTGGTTTTTCATCTTTTTCCACCTTCAGAATATATAATTTTTTAATTCATTTTTTTTAAATGATGGTGTAGTCGTTAATCCTAGAACTTTAAAGGTTACAATACGTTTGTTAAATATACAAAAAATAATAAAAACCCAACAATATTAAATTTAATTATAAGTTATTCAGTTAATTTAAAGTTTAGCGCTTAATAATAAATTTATAAAAAAGTATTTTATATTTATTTTTAATAATAACTAAAGCATAATTAGTTATATTACATTTTTTATTACATTTTTGTTTTATTGTAAACAGATGGCAGATTACATAAACAAAAATCGTGTTGGCCTTATATATGTAGTTTTTACATTTTTTAAAAACTGGTAAGATAATGTAATGTGCCTATTTTCTAAAATTGAACTACTTAATATTGCCTTTAAAATAAAAAAAATTGTTTACAAAGCAAAACATTTAACTTATGATTTAAACGTACATACTTCCATCATCTTTTTTTTTATTTTAATACCAAACTTTTCCACCATGTGCCATTTTCAAATTTCAAATAAAAAAAATATAAATATGTTTGCTCTACAAAATCTTAAAATTCACTATTTAATATTATTTATTATTAAGAAATAAGTGCCTGTTTATGTAAATGCGGGACGATTTTTTGTTCTACCGTTTATGCGCGTAAATACAATCGATTTTGATGAAATATTAACCATTTTAAAGATCCCCTTTTTGCAGCAGTGCATAATATACATATTTTTTAAATCGGTTCAGTATTTTAGAAATTGTAAACGATTTAAAGTTAAACCCAAATAGTACACAATTTATCGTCCATGTTCTGAAAAACGTATATCTCTTAAAACTCACGTTTTCGATTTGAAAACGTCAAAAAGGTGTTCTAAAAAACGAAAACACTAGAAATTTTGCGCTTTCAAACCGCTAATGTATACCGATGTGATACAGTTTATTTTATATAAACTGCACTTTGAAGAAAAATTTAAATAATACACAGCTTAAATTGATGTGCTGTTTCTGTATTACTGAAAAATTTGTATGAAAAGCACTCAGTTTTTTGAGTTATTTCCATATGAGTGTGTTTTCTTTTTTATTATGTGCTGTTACTGTATTGCACTGTGTTTTTTTAGTTATTTCCATATAAAATTTCCAGACGAGTTGATCGGCTGTAATACAGAAACATCACATAAAATTAAACCTGATTTTAACAAAAAAAAAAAATTGCAATTTAAAAATTTCTTTAGGATTTTTTCAACTGTCTGTCTCAATTGTTTACTTTTGAATTGGCGATTTATACGAACATAATTTCTTTTGATTGTAGCTTTTTAAAGCCGAAATAGAAAGTAAGAACGCTGATGGCATTTTTGTTTAAAATCGATTTGTTTTGTTTTTTTGACAAAATAATGTTTTTATTGTTCGAGCACAACTTCGAAAAAAGAAAAGCGCCAGTAAATCGTAGCGATTTCAAAGCAAACAAAGATATGTTTTGTGTTTTTCAAGCGATATTACAACGCAGCGTTTTTCAGAACATATATGTATGTATATACATACCTAATCAACAAACTTTTTATCTGATTGAAAAACTGTGTTTCTATAATTTGATAATAGCAGCAAAAAAAAGTTCAGTCAAAGTCGACCGCTGGGCACTGTAGTTTATATTGAAAACAAAAATAAAACCTTATATATTTTTGTTGTTGTCGACATAATAATACAAAATACATTTTTATTCACATTTACATAAATAGGCACTACTAAGATCTTTTTTATTTATACTGTAAGTTAACTTTTCTAAGAACCGAAGTTAAGTTTAAAGTTTTTGAAAAGTCAAACAAAAATTAATTGAATGTTGTATACAAACATTTGTACAAAACTAATTTTTGTTTTTAAACGTTAGTGTATAAACAATTAGTATATAGTTTAATTTAGTATTAATAAAATAATTTTGAATGTAGCATATACAAATTATATATGTACGTTCTTATGTAAATTAAATTAATAAACTTAATTATACATACGTATTTGATACTTTTATATGATAAAACTAAAGATAACAAAGGTAAAGTATAACTGTCTATTTAAAATTATTCAATTGTGCTTTTTTTTTGCAAGTGTTAAATTAAATAATAATTCAATAATAATAAAAATTATGGATTATTTTGCTTATTGTTTTCTGTATTATAAAAAACAAAAAATCGTTTAAGATGATGTGCTGTCTATTTTTCCGTGGACCATGTAGTGTGTGTGCTTTGAAAAAATCTAGTTTCTGAACGGCTAATTTATAGCAAAAAAAAAAAATGGCTACAGATATGGATATTCTCTAACTTTTTAGGAGATATTTGAATTTTAAATTAAAAAATTTTAATTGCTTACAAATGGAAACTACAAAAGCAAGGCGCATCAATTTACAGGTGGTCTGATTTTTGTTTATGATCGACGTTGTTGCAAAATTCAAAAATAATTTAAAAAATAAAAAATTTTCAAATAATTTGAAAAAGTAAAAAATTCAAAATGTAGGAGAAAGAAACCAACTGTTATAATTTCTTTCAAAGCACCAAATGATGATAAGACCATAAATTAAATTCGGCATCCACTGGTTTAGTCAGCTATTTTTGACATCAACGTAGTGCTCTGCAACAACAAAATAATATTAGGTTTTTGTAGCAGTGCGGCCACCTGGTATTTAATGCGCCTTGTACAAAAGCATATGAATGTAAAAATAAACGAAAAATACATTTATGTTTTTAAGAACATAATATTTGTGCTTATTTAAAATTTTGAAATTATAAAGTTAAAAATATATACAGTGAAGGAAAAAACTACTACATACAATCCTAATTTTTTTTGGGTATTTGTAAATTTTATTTAAATCAATTAAATTCTGTTTGGTAAGGAGTCAACAAAACTTTATATTTATTAAAACAGAGCCAATTCAAAGGCATAAAAACAACAAAAATTACAAGAACATATAATTTTCACAAGAAAAAAGTCAACATACAGCTATAAAAGCTATAAGTTATACAAGCTTTAAAACAAAGTTCAAATTTATTTGCTTAATATTTAGTAGGACCACTTTAAGCATCTTTTACTGCCTGAAGCCGGCGGCGCATTGACATCACTGGGGAATTTAGCTGTTGTGGAGCATAATAAAGGAGCCAGTCTCGAACTATGTAAGCGGTGTGTTTGGGGTCGTTGTCTTGTTGAAAAATCCAACGATTTCCGAACCCAAGTTTTCGACGGATGGTTTCAGATTTTGTTTCAGTATACTTTTATATTGATGTCTGTCCATATTACAATCGACGAAAACCAAAAAACCCCCCACAGTTGATGCTATAGTTTCCCAAACCATAACACTACCACCACCATGTTTCACCGTAGGTATTATATTCTTTAGTTCAAGTGCAGTATTGAGTTTTTTCCACACATTTGCGCGGCCGTCGCTTTCAAAAATATTGTACTTGCTCTCATCGGTAAATAAGATAATTTTCAGGAAATTCAAATCCATACTTAGGTTTCTTTCGCGACGTTTTACTTCTTAAGAATTTTGATGTAAAATACCCAGAGTTCAGAAAGTACACTCATCGAACACACAATGTTCTGTTCAAAACCAACCCGAACATATTTTTCTTTTCATAACAATCATGTGTGTTACTAAATTTTTAAATTTTCCGAACACAACCACGAAGGTGTTCTATTAAAATATTTTTTTGCGCACTCGAACGCGAATGTTCCACTAAAGCTATTGTTTGCGAACGCGTGCTCTACTTTTAGCACGCGTTCTGAAAAAAAAATTCATTGAGAAAGTAAAATAACTTCGTGGTTGAAAAAAGAGCACAATGAAAAAGTAAAATAATTTGGTGGTTGAAAAAAGTGCACAATGAAAAAGTAAAATAATTTGGTGGTTGAAAAAAGTGCACAATGAAATAAAATAACTTGGTGGTTGAAAAAATAGTACATTGAAAATAACTTCGAAGTTAAAAGAAGACTACATTGGAAAATGAAAATAACTTGGTGGTTGAAAAAAAAAGAACACGGTAAAATTAAAATAACTTCGTGGTTGGAAAAAAGAAGCAAAAATATATGCGTGTACGGACGGCAAATATAATAACATTTTTAATTGAAGGTTTTTTTAGTTAAAATTTAAGTATACCATTGCAGATTGTTTTTGAATACTGGTAAGTAGTAGAGTTCCTTGCAAATTCAATCAAATAATGTGCAATAAGTGGTGTTATATTAAGTTAGGATTATTGCAATTATACCTAAGGAATTTTTTATGTTTACTATTAGCATAAAATAATTACTTTCATTTGGGTTTTTTGATTGTCCAATTGTTTTTCTGCTTTAATTTACATGTGTTATTTGTTGTTGTGGTTTTTTAAAGCAGTAGATGTGCTGTGATGTAGGTACGGAGTTTTACTTGTGAATTTGTTATTGTTATCTTCATTACAGATTGTGTTGTTTTTGTTTTTAAACGGTGGATGTGTTTTGCTTATGTTTTAGGTAGGGTAGGGGAATTTTTAACTGTTTTATTACTATCTTCATTGTAGCCTGCATTATTTTTTTGTTGTTAAGCGTAAATGCGTTTTGCTTATGTTTTAGGTATGGATGTTTAGTTGTGAGTTTTTTTTATTGTTTTATTACTTCTTAATTGATGGTAAAACACCAAATTATTGGTACTAAGAACAAGACTATAGAATTCGTGGTAAAAATGAATTTTTCTTGTTAACATTGCAAGAAGAGGCACTTCCAAAGGCTATCAATAACAATGTTATGTAGTAATTTTTAATGACGTTTAAGATTTGAATTATTTTTTGCACTTAGTTCTTTTTTACAGGTTTCAACGAGACACGTAAATTTCATTACAAGTTGCGAATTTTTCAAAACAAAACTTTTTTCATTTATTGTTTGCCATTGCTTTTTACACGTCACAAAAAATAACACTTTAGGCCAGGATAAATATTTCACACTGAACATGAATGAAAATTTGCTTTATTATATATGTATATCCTACATATTTGTTGTTCTGGTATATTAAACATTTTTATTTATTTTACATACATATGTATGAGAAAAAGGTAGAAAATCTAAATTTTTTGCATTTTGCAATGTTAACAAGAAAAATTCATTTTTACCACGAATTCTATAGTCTTGTTCTTAGTACCAATAATTTGGTGTTTTACCATCAATTAAGAAGTAATAAAACAATAAAAAAAAACTCACAACTAAACATCCATACCTAAAACATAAGCAAAACGTATTTACGGTTAACAACAAAAAAATAATGCAGGCTACAATGAAGATAGTAATAAAACAGTTAAAAATTCACAACTAAAAATTCCCCTACCCTACCTAAAACATAAGCAAAACACATCTACCGTTTAAAAACAAAAACAACACAATCTGTAATGAAGATAACAATAACAAATTCACAAGTAAAACTCCGTACCTACATCACAGCACATCTACTGCTTTAAAAAACCACAACAACAAATAACACATGTAAATTAAAGCAGAAAAACAATTGGACAATCAAAAAACCCAAATGAAAGTAATTATTTTATGCTAATAGTAAACATAAAAAATTCCTTAGGTATAATTGCAATAATCCTAACTTAATATAACACCACTTATTGCACATTATTTTATTGAATTTGCAAGGAACTCTACTACTTACCAATATTCAAAAACAATCTGCAATGTAGGGTTGCCAGACGGGCCTGATTTGGCCTGATTGTCAAGTTTTTTAATGCGCGTCAAGTGTCAAGTGAAAAAGTGATTTGTCAATGTTTTTTGTAAGTTAATTTTTTTTTCTCAAATTTATTCTAGCTATATATGTAATAATACTTAAAAAAGTAAGTTTATATTTCTAAAAAACACATCGAAAGAGCATATTTTTACTATCTATATTTCTTAAGATAGTACCTATATTTTTTTTAAATAACGCCTAAGTTTTCCCTAAAATATATAACGACTGAATTTTTATTCTTATATTGTTTTTTGTTTCTTTCACATTGTTTCTGTTATTTTTACTTTTAACAATATTTTTGTTTTTATTCTAATAATTTTTATGAAAAAAATAATAAAAAAAATTAAATAAAAACCAATAGTATGAGTGTTTTTATTTGTCAAGTTTTTTTTTCAAAATCAAGTTTTTTTTTGGGCAATGTCAAGCTTTTTGGCAAATTGGATCTGGCAAGCCTACTGCAATGGTATACTTAAATTTTAACTAAAAAAACCTTCAATTAAAAATGTTATTATATTTGCCGTCCGTACACGCATATATTTTTGCTTCTTTTTTCCAACCACGAAGTTATTTTAATTTTACCGTGTTCTTTTTTTTTCAACCACCAAGTTATTTTCATTTTCCAATGTAGTCTTCTTTTAACTTCGAAGTTATTATCAATGTACTATTTTTTCAACCACGAAATTATTTTACTTTTTCATTGTGCACTTTTTTCAACCACGAAGTTATTTTACTTTTTCATTGTGCGCTTTTTTCAACCACGAAATTATTTTACTTTTTCATTGTGCACTTTTTTCAACCACGAAATTATTTTACTTTTTCATTGTGCACTTTTTTCAACCACCAAATTATTTTACTTTTTCATTGTGCACTTTTTTCAACCACGAAATTATTTTACTTTTTCATTGTGCACTTTTTTCAACCACGAAGTTATTTTACTTTTTCATTGTGCACTTTTTTCAACCACGAAGTTATTTTACTTTTTCATTGTGCACTTTTTTCAACCACCAAATTATTTTACTTTTTCATTGTGCGCTTTTTTCAACCACCAAATTATTTTACTTTTTCATTGTGCTCTTTTTTCAACCACGAAGTTATTTTACTTTCTCAATGAATTTTTTTTTCGGAACGCGTGCTAAAAGTAGAGCACGCGTTCGCAAACAATAGCTTTAGTGGAACATTCGCGTTCGAGTGCGCAAAAAAATATTTTAATAGAACACCTTCGTGGTTGTGTTCGGAAAATTTAAAAATTTAGTAACACACATAATTGTTATGAAAACAAAAAAAATGTTCGGGTTGGTTTTAGTTGTTTGTTTTTAATTTATGTTCGAGAATTTTGTACAGTGAGTGTACTTTTCTGAACTCTGAAAATACCACAGAAACATTAGAGCATTTTCCATGTGTTCCGCCAATTTCGGAGCACTTATTCGTGGATTTTGGTGCACTTCTAACTTAAAGCTTACTTGGCGGCCAGATCTTGGCTTATTTTCGGTGCTATTTGTGCTTTCGTAGTTTTTTATAATAGTTTGGACAATAGCACGAGTTGCGAACGGAATGTTGTATTTCTTTTTTCCATTTTTTTATATTTTAAAATATTTTGGTTTTGACTTTCTGAAATGTATTACTGCGGGAAAGCATATCCATATGGCCATTTTGGGACTCATATATATGTATCTGTACACCCCATATTTTTCGAATATCTTCATACCTTTACAAAATATTTAAAAACTGTAAACGCAGTTGTCGTGTGCGCCCTGTAAAGACTTTGGATAAAGCCGTGAGGTCAGCTGATATACTTCAGCATGCATGATGAAAAAGCGGAAGAAGAAGAGCCACAGCAATATTAGGCAAAACATTTTTGTTAATTGCTAAAACATTTTTAAAATGGGGAATATCCATGGCGGCCAAGCGGTTTCTTGGGGAGGTAAAAATAAAATGTCGATCTTTATCTGATTGTGCGAAGTAAGGTGTGACAAGTGGCTCGGAGGAAGGAAAATTCTAAAACTTCCAAAAGAAATAAAACATATTTAAGAAATGTTACTTAAGTGTTTATTGTTAAGTTAAATAACACATATAGTTATGTTATTATTTCATATTAAACTTAAACAGAAGGTGCTAAGACTAAATCGGCAGATTTAAATTAAAGTTAAATAATATTATAAAAATTAAACCAGAAGTTAGCAACTAAACCTGAAGCACAAAAATATAGTGAACTTAAAGTATTAGAAATATTATAAAAATTAATAAGAACAATCTGGAAAAGACAAAACTAGTTATAATAATACATTGTAGCCAAATTGAAAAAAAAAACTTAACCATAAAACAAAGGAAATTAGTAAAAGTTTAAATTAAATATAAAAAAATAAAAACTATAAAATTAAACAAGCCAGCTAAGCAGCTACCACCATCAGCAACACCATCGCTGCCACATCCACCGTGGGACCAGTTTCTCATCAGCATCGCCATTTCCGGCGGTGCCAGGTATTCAGCCAAGGACTTCGGACACTAACGACAGACGACCTACGAACAAAATAAAATACATTATGTTAATCTTTAGCCAAAGTAAGGGAAACATATAGGTACCTTCTCGTTTTCCACATTTCCTCAGGCGTCATTAGACCTGAGTGCGCGTTGGTAAGCTCAGCCTAGGTTTTTATATCGCGGTCATCAGGTGGTTATATCACCGTAGTGTTCCCCTTACCTAAGAAAAGAATAAAAATTAGGCAAAGTTAAATATAAGTGGTATAAACGGTTTAAAAGAAAACTTACCTAAACAGAACCCGTACCTAAGCTCAACGGACGTACGGCTTCTACCTGGAGATGCAGCATAACCAACAAAAACAGAAATAAATAAAATAAATATTAGTAACTAAAAATTTTGTTGATCGATTCGTTTCGCAATAATTTAATTTTTTTTATTAACATACATATATTGTTAGAAATTAACTCATTATCGTTTTTTGTAATTTTATTTTACAATGCGTGCATATAAGTAAGAAAGAAAATTTAGCTTTTGGTTAATAATAATACTCACGAATTTATAATTAATTTAATTTGAGCGTCTGTAAATTTTAATATGAAGGCTTAAGACTTTTTTAACGTGCGGTAAGTAGGGTGGGGTAAGTGGTTGCAAAGGAGTTTCTTTGGGATATTCAAAAAAATTAAATACAATGTCATGGTGAGGTTCCTAACCTCAAGCGGGAGGGCCATAAATCTGGCAGAACACCAGCAAAGGTAATAGTAGTGTGAGTAGCCAGGAGCAGATAGGGGTTGCTTCGGGCCTCGTTTAATTTAAATTTTTAATATGTTTTTTTTTTGCTGGCATGATTATTTAGTTTTTTTTGTAGCTGCCCAGGTACCCAGTTTGGTTGGCGAAAGAACCACCCCAAGACGGCGAGCCCTAGCCGGTGCAAACGCCAGCATGCCAGGGCGGCCGACTATCTGGCAACTCATTACGTTTTTATACGTTTTTGTTTTGTTTTTTTTTTCAATAACAGCTGCTACACAATTTGATTTTAATTATAATTTTATTTATTATTAAAAAAAACAATATTCAATACCTTATTAAAAACAAAAATACACAAAATTCATTGGGACAAAATTGTTTGTACATATGATAATATAACTGTAATGTACAATTACATATTTATAAGTTTTAACCATGCTTGCTTACAATTTCTTTTAAAGTACCGCTATGATTTGGTTGTATAGCAATATTTTTTGTAACATATTCAGTTTGTTTTCAATTTGTGTGGTAATAGTCACGTCAAAAATGGGCAAACGTAAAGAGTTAAGCTTAGAAATAAAGAATTGTTATAATTGAAGAATATAAGAAGGGTAAATCGCTCTGGTGTATTAGTGAATTGTTTAAATTACAACATTCGACAGTCCAATTTATTATCAACAAGTATAAACGCACTGGTTCTGTTGAGAACGCGCCTAGGACATGACGACCTAAGAGAGTTTCTAGAAGGAAGTAAGTTTAGTTTTAAAATGTAAAAAAAATCCCAGAATAACTTGAACAGAGGTAGCAGAACAAGTCGCGAATTCTTTAGGAACAAATGTTCATCCAAAAACAATTGGGAGAATATTGCATTCCGGAGGAATTTCGAGTAGGATACCTTGCAGAAAACCACTTATAAGCCAAAGAAAAAAAAAATCGAAGATTACGTTTAGAATTCGCAAGGCGTTATATTGATTAGGATGATAAATTTCGCGACACCGTATTATTTACGGATGAAAGATATGGCGTAAAAAACACTACGTTAGATATACAAAATTTGATCCCTTACAGTGAAACACGGAGGTGGCAGTGTCATAGTGTGGGTTGCAATGACAGCCAGTGGAGAAGGACGTTTAGTTTTTATAGATGGCACCATGGATCAGTATCTCCATTAGCAAATATTGGAACGTAATTTGAAGGCTTCTGTAGATGCCTTGGGTCTTAGCTAACGTTAGATATTCCAACAGGACAACGATCCCAAACAAACTGCGCGTTCGGTAAAGCATTGGTTGCTTTACTATGCACCAATACAGTTAAATTCACCTCCACAATCACCTGACCTGAACCCTATCGAGCACTGTTGGGATATGTTAAAACGTAAAGTTGGTACAAAGACTGCTCGCACCAATAATGAACTTAAAACTGCTCTGCAGGAAGCCTGGATAGAAATATCTACAAATGAAACAAAAAATTTAGTGCGATTGATGCAAAGGAGACTACAGGCCGTCATTGAAGCAAATGGAGCATCAACGAAATACTAATTAAAAAAATAGAAATGGAGAACGTGTGCATAGTTTTTTTTTTTTTAAATAAGGTATTTGATATTATTTTTTTGAATTGTAAGGTTCGGTTGAACTGCGCTGACTAAAGTCACACATATTTCCAAGCTTTTTTTTAGCTGTCGAAATGAGCAAATTTTAGGGATTTTTTTTTGTAAATGCATTGATTAAATTTGAAAGATAATATACGAAAACTTTTCAGTTTTAAAAATCTTTTGGTATTTTGCAATACTTTTTATTAAAGCTTAATGTATGCCGGTTATGCCGATTCTTATATACCCTTCACCATCTATGTAAATCTAGTTTAGTCAAGTAACTCCCATCAAAAAAGCAAAAACGGTCACGGAGAATTAAAAAATAAAAAAAATTTGGTACTGCATACACAATGGTAGAAAATCGTTTGGCCGCATTTAATTTTTGAAATATGAATTCAACTTATTTTATTTCCCGTAGTGTAATTACTTTTGTTTTTTTTTATTTACATACATTATTGAATAAAGTACATAAAGCAAAAAAATATATACATATATGCATTCTCTTTTGAAATTATTACATTTTAAATGAGAAATTCATTTGGACGCAGCAAAAAAATTTTTAGTATGTAGAGCAAATTTGGTAGCGTGTTTTTTTAAATAATAAAATTGGATCAATTTAGGCATCGAGGGTTAAAAAAGCAGTTGGAAGTGAAAAAATGGGATCTGGAAAGCGACTAAATGAATCTAAAAAAAATTTTATAGGAATTTAAAAAAGACGGAAAATCCAATAGAGAAATTGCCAGGTTAATAAACCGTTTTGAAAAGGTGGTAAGAAACTTTCTAAAACTGGGAAAAAGATATGGCATTAAGGCTCCTACAAAAGGTAATTCAAAATTGACTGCGCGGCAAAAGGGTCAGATTCGCTTTTCAGCCACGAAAAATCGACTAAATAAAGGAAAAACTTAGTCTTCCAGTAACAACTCGAACAATTGCCAATGTTTTAAATGCCACTTCCACCATATGATGGAAGAAAGTTAAGTCAAAAGCGTCACATGTCTGGGACAAATGAGTGGAAAAACGTTTTTTTTTCTGATGAAAAAAAAATTAATTTGAACAAAGCAAAATAATGTAGTGAGATCAAAGAGAAATTTCGGCGGGGGATTGTCATGGTGTGGGGAGCGTTTTCCTACAATTTTAAATTTCCCATATGCTTTATAACAACAAAAATGAATTCCCAAATATACCTGTATGGACTGGTTCTCATCCAAAAATATAAATGTATGACCATGGCCAGCATGCAGTCCAGATTGTAATCCAATTAAGAATCTTTGGGGAATTCTTGCGTCCAAAGTATATAAATCGGAGCTGCTTCTTTAAAAATCGCTTATATAACATCACTGAAATACAGTTAATTTGTATTTTTATTATGTAGCTGCTGCCTTCAAAATAATAATGTAGCCGCGTACAAGGCGACAAATGTTGCTAACGTCATTTGCTGTCGTGTGTTCGTGTATCTTGCTGTGGCGAATGTGTTTAGAGGATTACTTTTAAAAGATGCTTTTATACTCTTTATATTTTTCGCTTGTGTACATACATTGCTCAAAATCTGCCATAATTAAAATTATTACTGCATGCTAGTAATTTTTATAAGAATTGTCCACACAAAAAAGGAATTTTAGTTTTATGTACATCTTAATACATTCCTCAGAAATTTTTACATATATTCTTCGCACACTTTCGCCATGACAATTGTAGTATTTTTAATTCATCGGTGTGGCAATTATTGAAAAGTATGTAAAAAGTTTTAAAATTTTTCTATATACAAAACTAAAATGAGCTAACAACTCTTTAAGTACAATTATACCAGTAAAATTGGGTGATTTTACATTGGTTTTTATATTTTTCTACGAAAAAAAACTCCGTGTTTGAACCAGGATTCTAAAGGACCAGCAACACTATTTTCCTTAAATATTTCATGTACTGAAATTATCCTGTTACAGTTTTATTATAGATTTACACTTAAATCTTTAAACAAATAATTTTTATTTTATATTTTTATTGTTCTTTTCGTTTTTCCTAATAAGAGATTTTAAGCACTTATTATTTTACATGTCCTATAGTACTGACATCACTAAACTGTTTATTGTCGCCAATAAAAATAGAAATTAGTTTAATTCGACTGCAGCGGCGAATTTAGCCTAGACAACAACCTGCCGCCTTGTTGCCTTGCTGTCAACAAAAAAATCATTTTCATATAAACACATGCATTCTAATTCTGACATTTTGCAGTCGGTAGCTGCTGTCTCGAATGTGTTCAGAGCATAAGTTTAAAGATTTAGCTAATCTGAAATTCACAATATAATTTAAAACTCTGTAAATTTTTATATAGAAATAATCACCCAAATACGGAAATGTTTGATTAGTAAATTCAAACGACATAATGAATAATAATTCTTGCAAACAAAAAAAAAAAAAAAAAACGAGCTCAAAACAGATTTCATCGGTCTGCCTATAACGGTTAAATAATATGGCCACATACATTAGATTACATTAACTATTGGGACACCCTTATATCTCAAAACTTTATGCTTGTGCAACTTTTCAATAGTTGGACAATACATTTACATCAAATTACAGCAACTATAGGTGCACGCTTTAATTTCAAAATACAAATTATATAATTGCGGTTGTAGTAGACCGTCTGTCTATAACGGTTCAACAGTTTCGCCATATACATCAGATAATATCAACTATTTTAAAAGCCTTTAATTTATAATTTAAAATTTTTATACTTCTTATTACACCAAAGTAGCGGACATTCTGTCTAATTTTCAGGTGTTTGTATATAACGGTTCGAAAAAATACCGTCATATAGGTCAAATTACAATAATTTTGAAAACACGCTTTAATTGCTTAATTCAAATTATAAGCTTTTTGTTATAGAGGACTTAGCATTACAGATCCCTTGTAAGTTTCAGCTGTATGTTTATAACTGTTCAAAAGTTCGGCCACATACACCAAATGAAATGACCTATTGGCAACCCCTTTAATTTATAATTTTTATTATTAATACCTGTTACTATAACGGCCATAGCAATCGACATTCTGTCCAATTAGCAAGCGTTTGTATAACATTTTGTTATTGGGATCTATAGTAATACGCAGTCATTTTAAATTTTACAGAATTGCCCTTTACAGTTCTAATACACGTAAAAAATATGCATTTTGTTTTTAAAACGGGACCAATCTGTAAGCATAATCTACCAAATTACGTAAATTACGGTGATTCCCCGTTTTTCGGAATTTTGCACTTGTCATTGCAATTTTTTTATATTTCATTCATTCTGAGCTTGGCGCTCGCTTGAAATTAAAAGCTAAGGTAACTAAATTTAAGTATAATTATTAAAAGTTTTTGAAAAAGTGATTAAAAGTGGCTTTTGTCAATCAATATTATTGCTGTACTCGGATGAGTACAATGGGATAATGCAAGTAATAATTTCCATATAATAATTGTATTTATTTTGGTAAAAAATTTGAAAATATTGCTGCTGCATTTAATTATGCTGAAAGTAATAGTCACACAAATTTTGACTTTACCATAATTCCTACAATGCTATAGCTGCGGATGTTTGTATCATACTTATTGTGGTGCAAAAGTAGTTGACAGAGAACGTCAACATATGCCATTAGGTTCGAGAGTTGTTCTAGACCTTGTTAAAAACATTCCACACCCTACGGACCATATATTGTTTTTTGACAACTTTTTTACATCATTTGATCTTCAGAATAATAGTGTTTTTAATGTCAGAACAAATTTTGACGCAATAGAACCTATGCATTCAGTGAGACGATGGTCACGAGCTAGTAAAAGCAAAATTAGTGTTCAGCAACCAAAATTTATTGCGGAATACAGTGCCGGAATGGGAGGAGTGGATCTTCATGATCAATCAATTAATACCTACAACATAAAGTTCAGAAGCAAGAAACGGTGGTGGCCTATATTTACTTCAATGATAAATTCATGTGTAGTGAATTCTTGGAAGCTTTGCAAACCACAACCAAATCGATCTTTTAAATTTTCAACGCGAAATTGTTCTATACTACCTTAAAAATTATGCGATTCGTGCCATAGAACCGAGGCGTTCAACTACATTATCAATTGCAACATCGGGAGATAGGCATTTTCCTAAGCGTATATCATATCAGATAAGATGCAATATTTTTCATAGTCGCATTCGATGGATTTGTGAGCTTTGTACCGTTGCACTTTGCGTAGAAAGAGAGTGTTTCAAAAAATTTCACACTAAATCGAATGCAATTGGTGCTAATAATAATTAATACAATTTTTTCTTTATCGTATTTAATTTAAAAATATCCTAAATGTGAATAAAACATATTTTAAAACTGAGACTACTTTCGTTTAGATTTAATTTATTATACACCCCATTGTCCCATTGTACTCGTCCGAGTACAGTCCAAAAATCACTCTTCTAAAACTTTCTTTTTTTAATTTATTCTCCTTAACTGGACCCTTATAAGCTAGATTTAATAGAAAAAAATGGGATCTAATGGGTTAAATGAATCAAAAGATCACATCAGACGGTTGAAGCCATGTGTTAAAAGAAACGGCTATACACATTTGGAACAATGAAGTAACTCTAATTAAAAACAAGTAAGAGTGCTATATTCGGCTATACGAATCTTATTTACCATTCTCCATCTATATAAAACTAGTTTATATAGATTAAATTTAGTGTAGTATGCAAGTAGGCATCTGTATCTGTTGGCAAGATTAGTGAACATCGATTATGGCATAAGAGACTAGGTCACATTATCAAGGGTAAATTTTTAGAGATAAGAAGCAAGGGCACAAATCTTCTTGAAAATGTAGAACCTGATAATGAGCTTTGCGAGGCATGTATATATGGAAAACAGACTAGATTTCATTTTGAAAGATTTAAAAATAAAGACCATATCAAAAGACATTTGTTTGTTGTACATTCTAATGTATGTGGACCAATAACGCCTTCTACATTAGATGATATAAATTATTATGTGGTTTTCATTGATCAATATACTAATTATTGTGTAACTTATTTGGTTAGATACAATTCTGATGTTTTCGTAATTTTTAAGGATTTTCTTTCTAAGAGTGAGGCACATTTTAATTTGAAAATTGTTAATTTGTATATTGACAATGGTAGAGAATATTTTTCTCATGAAATGAGAGAGTTTTGTGTTTATAGGGGCATTATTATTACGGAAAAGGCTCGTGCAATGATTAATGATGCGAAATTACAGAAAACTTTTTGGGGCGAAGCTGTTTTAACAGCAACATATTTAATAAGTAGAAGTCCTTGTGTTGTTTTAAAGAAAAATATGAAATGTGGCATGGTAGAAAACAGAATCTTAAAATTTTTAAAGTTTTCGGTTCAACAGTATATGTTCATTACAAGGTGTTACGGCCGCAGGGACCATTAAGGTTTTTGACTAGCTTACCCGGTGAACAATTCCTAGGCACAACTTATACTCCGGACCTTCGACTCTGTAGCACACACCATTCACCTGCCATCTATTAATTTCCACAAAACAAAAACACAAAAAGGACATTCCTTACTACAAATTTTACATGTTTTGGACAATAACGATTTCAAATAACTTCCCGATACGCCCAATGTCAACTATTGAATGAGCTTTTTCTGTTTTTCAACTGACACAACAATCAATGATAACCGTATCGACAAGCTACGTATTGTAGTATTTGTTTTCATGGCATACTGAGATGGGATTTTTCTCATGCCTTTTATTACATTAGATTTGCAGCAAGTAAATTCCAAACTTATCTTACAACTCGGCCATCCTGTTTATCACTGTCCCAGTGATAACTGATGTAGCCAAATAAAATCGCACGTGAAAATTAACACCCACCGCAGTGGCAAACAACAGAACGCTCCACATGATAAAAACATTTATCATCAAAACAAACAAAACGTTCAACATGATAACACAATTATCATGCAACCAAAACAAAACGCTCAACATGATAAACAAAATTATCATTTAACCAAACAAAACGCTCAACATGATAAAACAATTATCACGGAACCAAACAAACGCTCAACACGATAAAACAATTATTATGGAACCAAACAAAACGCTCAACATGATAAAAAAATTATCATGAAACCATACAAAACGCTCAACATGATAAAACAATTATCATGGAACCAAACAAAACGCTCAACATGATAAACACAATTATCATGGAACCAAACAAATGCTCAACATGATAAAACAATTATCATGGAACCACACAAACGCTCAACATGATAAAACAATTATCATGGAACCACACCAAACGCTCAACATGATAAAACATTATCATGGAACCAAAGAAAACGCTCAACATGATAATACAATTATCATGGAACCACACCAAACGCTCAACATGATAAAACAATTATCATGGAACCAAAGAAAACGCTCAACATGATAATACAATTATCATGGAACCAAACAAAACGCTCAACATGATAAACACAATTATCATGGAACCAAACAAACGCTCAACATGATAAAACAATTATCATGGAACCAAACAAAACGCTCAACATGATAAACACAATTATCATGGAACCAAACAAACGCTCAACATGATAAAACAATTATCATGGAACCAAACAAAACGCTCAACATGATAAACACAATTATCATGGAACCAAACAAACGCTCAACATGATAAAACAATTATCATGGAACCAAAGAAAACGCTCAACATGATAATACAATTATCATGGAACCACACAAAACGCTCAACATGATAAAACAATTATCATGGAACCACACAAAACGCTCAACATGATAAAATAATTATCATGGAACCACACAAACGCTCAACATGATAAAACAATTATCATGGAACCACACCAAACGCTCAACATGATAAAACAATTATCATGGAACCAAAGAAAACGCTCAACATGATAATACAATTATCATGGAACCAAACAAACGCTCAACATGATAAAACAATTATCATGGAACCAAAGAAAACGCTCAACATGATAAAACAGTTATCATGGAACCACACCAAACGCTCAACATGATAAAACAATTATCATGGAACCAAAGAAAACGCTCAACATGATAATACAATTATCATGGAACCACACAAACGCTCAACATGATAAAACAATTATCATGGAACCACACCAAACGCTCAATATGATAAAACAATTATCATGGAACCACACCAAACGCTCAACATGATAAAACAATTATCATGGAACCAAAGAAAACGCTCAACATGATAAAACAATTATCATGAAAACACACAAAATGATCAACATGATAAAGCAATTACAATGGAATCAAATAAATTAACCAAACATTTTTAAGACCATACAGTAGTAGCCCATTCAAAAATCTGTCAGCACACCTCTTATTAACGAACCAGACCATGTATCGATTATCTCATTTCACAAACATTTATAGGTATAATAATATTATCCACATAGTCATTTATTTATTATCATCCTCTCCATCAGATCAAGGTACATCTTCTCTTTCCTCTTAACCTTCAATAAATTCGTAGAGACCACATAATGGTATTATTTCACAGATATACTTGAAAAGTTTTCGTGATTAACCGGTAGATGCGTGCTCAGCTTTGATTAGTACTAAATCGCCCTCAAAGTATTAATTCTGCAATCGGTGTTTCTTAATACTATTTTCTGCGACCATCCTTTCTTCACAGTCGATTCGTCTTCAGGATGTCCATCAAGGTCAAAACTTTTTCGATTCCCCAAAAAATTTCGTAGCGTAAAAGTAAATAGCAATCACTGCGGACTTTGTCACGTAACTTTGTGTTCAATGCTTTAAATCAACACTGAACAGCTAATACATGCTAATCCCAATCTCGACTCTCCAAATTCCGAAAATAATCTACAACTCTTTTCGTCTTTGATAACTCGCTCCATACTTTCTACAACAGCAAGGGTTTCTAATTCGCAACTATATTATTTTTGTTCAAGACTATTAGCCCGTCTGCTAAAGCATGCTACTAGACGTTTCTGACCTACTAGTATAATTTCACAGGCATCTGTGTGCAATTAATGGTCCTGATCAAGATCATAGACGACAAAAATCAGATTCGCCGATATTTTACATTTTAGATCATATATTGAATTTTCGTGATCTTCGCCCAAGACAATTTCTGCATTATTTTTAATAATGTATTTAAAGAATAGACAATTCGTGCTTAGTTTTCGATAAGTTTTCAGAAATAGCCAGTAAGACCGAAAAACTACACAACTTCACGCGTAGCTTATGGCGTGCTGTAATTAACTATAGCCTGAGTTTTCCCTGCACCTGGAGATATACCCTTACCAGTAATTATGTGGCCGAGATATTCTATGCTACTGACAAAAAACTCACATTTGTCAAGATTGAATGTAATGTGCATATCTTCGTAAACAACCAAAAATTATTCAAGGCACCTTAAAATTTAGTCAAAGCTTCCTTCGAAAGTAACAGTATCGTCCAGATAAGCTGTTATTCTCATCGCTAACATTACTTATAAAAACTACGGGAACATTTGTTAACCCGAATGGCATCCTTCTGTATTGATAATGTCCACTAGTAGTGACATAGCCACTCAATGACCTACACTATTTGTTAATTGGGACTTTATGATATCCTTTCAGCATATCAAGTATAATAAAGAAAAAAACTTCTCTCCTACGTCTATGTTAACCTTCAGCCCAAGCCATTTGCATTAAACCACTACTTCAATTAAAGAATACTCGAGAGACTTTTAACGGCAGACAACTGTGAAGAGTTTCCTCTTGTCTTTTCCGTAGTTTTTTTAGTTCCTTGAAAAATGACCAGTTTCCTGGCAATTGGCAGATAACATTTAATCTATAACTTTGCATGAAATAATAAAAAAAGTTTCCATCCACCCAAACAGATGAACTAGTGCTTCTATTTAAAAATTTTTCACGATTACTCTGATTTTCTGTTGTGCATAAATGGCCCTTAATCTGGCATAACAATTCCTGCAATATTTACACTGGGTATATAACCACTAACTTCATTAACAAGCCTTCCGTCTCTTAAACCAGAGACAATATACTTTTCTGCACAATCATCACCAAAATTTGCTCTCCTAGCTAATGCTAACACATCAAAAGAAATTTTCTATGCTTTCATTAGGTTCTTTAGCACGGCACATTAATTTTAAATAAATATCAGACTTGTCACTTACACGTGAAAATGCGTCCCTTAGCAATTCCCTTAAATCGTTCCAAAACAATTCTTCGTTTCTAATTGATGAAAACCAAGATAAAGCTGCTTCTCCTAATCGTATAGCAGTATAGAGACTGTCGTCCCATCATCCCAGTTAAAGATATGGTCCACCCGCTCCACATCCATTATTCAATCACGAGTAGATGCCGAATCAGCAGATCATGAACCCGAAAACGCCGAAAAATACTCCGTCATATTTATTTCTGAAAAATTATCGCACTCTGCTATATTTTTTTTTCTGAAACACTTTTTCAAGTTAAACGTCACTTTTATTTAAATTAATTTTTTATTTTTCAAATTTTCTATCCCACTTCTGAAATTTTGGACAATAACGATTTCAAATAACTTCCCGATACGCCCAATGTCAACTATTGAACGAGCTTTTTCTGTTTTTCAACTGACACAACAATCAATGATAACCGTATCGACAAGCTACGTATTGTAGTATTTGTTTTCATGGCATACTGAGATGGGATTTTTCTCATGCCTTTTATTACATTAGATTTGCAGCAAGTAAATTCCAAACTTATCTTACACATGTAATACAAAAATAAGTTTTTCTTCCCTACCTTCTATTAATTTTTTTACTCCTGTTGATTGTCATTTTTATGCCCTTGCGCATCAGGCAGTTTAGTTCTTCCTCAAAAATCTTAGTCGAAAAATCTAACACACAAATAAATATTAACTAAAACTATAAATACTAAAATTTTTCTTTTTTTTTTAAATTCACTTTTTCAGCTTATAGTTTCCTTTTTTTGCACTTTTAACTTTCCTGGTTAACTACTAACTCCAATGCGACCACTTCTTTCTACTGACTTTTTACTATTAAATCTTAATTTTAAGTTTCCTTTTTTACTTCTTAGAGATTTTTCCAACTTTCGTGGTGAATTTTTTTTATAAATTTTACAAAATTTCCAGCCCATGCTTCGTGCCGAACCAGCCATCTTTTTGTTTAAATGTTCTAGACAAAAAATTTTTTTTATTTGAAATAAATATTTTTTCCTTTATTAATTTTCAACTTTCAATTGTTTTTTCCTATCCGCCATCCCGTTCTAACATCTGATCATGCTTTCTTTTGCTGTCAAACCTTTTCGTTTTATTAGAATCTCATGCGATATATCATGCGATATTTCGTAATTTTTAAATTTTCAAATGAACAATTTTTCTCACGGCGTTTCAGACTGATTTGAATGAAATGTTCAACTGTGGGTTCCTTATGTTGCCGCATTGCCTCACTCTAAACATTACGTCTACTACGTCACACAAGACCACATAAAAAACTGACAGCTAGCACACATTAAAACACACACATTTATTGTAATATGGGGAGAAATTTGTTTAATATAATTTATCAATTTGTATATTTAATATTCTTTTTTCTAGAAAACAACAATTATAACAAAACGAAAACTACTAGCGCATTGGCCAAGGAAAAAAATTGGTCAACCTATCTCATAAAAACATACAAAAGAAATTTAAGCGAATTGTTGGGCTTTTTTCATACATGATACACGGCGAAAATCAGTAGAAAATACCTACATTTTATTCATGAATCGTTATGATGCATTGCTACTCGGCTGATAATTTGGCGTTTTTATGTGTTTTATTTTAAAAAAAGCTTTTCGAAATAAATTGTGCGCCGCTATCTGTATCGATAATTTCCGGCGGTTGCTTCTTTCATCGCCTTAAGAAAAGTGTACTTCGTAAAATGATCGAGCACTAAAAAAACTTAAGAATTGCCACTTTCAGATCTTGGGTATTTTCCTAAAAAGTCTAGGTATAGCTTTTGGAATTGCCGGTCTGTAACAACTTGGTTACCAATCTCTGGACATAGATAGACGTAAATGGAATCATGTCAATGTATGGTCGAACCTTTTTTACAGCCATTGCAGCTGCTAGGCACTCTTTCTCCGTTATACTATAATTTTTTTGAGACGAATTTAGTTTCTGACTATAAAAAGCTATGGGATGTTCCTGATTCTGGTCGTTCAACTGGTACAACACTGCTCCGTTCCCATAATTACAGGCGTGACACTGGATCCACATTTTTTAGCACGGGTGCTGAAGTTAAAGCCTTTAAATTTTCAAATGCTTCGATTGCTTTCGGTGTTAAATGAAATTTGTTTGAATTTTTCAGGCAATCAGTTAGCGGAGCGGATGTGGAAGCAAAGTCCTTAATTAACCGTCGGTACCAGCCCGCCGTTCCCAAAAAGCTACGCACTTCACGAGGATTTCTTTAATCGTTCGCACCGTTTCCGGATCTGTCTTGAGACTTCCTCCGCCTATAATGAACCTAAGATATTTTAATTCTTGGAAACAGAATTGCGATTTCTTGAAACCAATTGCAAGGTTAGTCCTTTTTAAACAAGAAGCTACTTCCTCCAAGATAGAGTCTTTTCAAAACTGTCTAAGATTAAAAGAAGATCGTCAAGATAAATAAACACATTAGCTTTAAGTTTTTACAGTATAACCTTGTCCATAAGCCTGCAAAGTCTCTGAGCCGCATTACAAAGACCGAAAAGAATTACCTGAAACTGGTAGAGTGGCCGACCTGCTACGATAAAGGCTGTATAGGGACTACTTTCTTCTTCTAATTCTATTTGCCAGAAAGCGAACTTTAAATCAACGCAACTTATGCAATAAGTTTCGTCGATTATACTTAAAATGCCATCAATATCCTGAAGGGGATATGCATCCTTTACAGTGATTTTTTTTAAGATTCCTAGCATCGAGGCAGAAACGGTTTTTGCGTGGTTTCCTTACTATCGTTGTTCTATTTGCCCATGCATGGGCTCTCGCTTTCTTCTATAACATAAAGTTCTAGCATTGTGTCTACTTGTTGTATCTTTTTAACATGAAAAACATTCCAGAAATCCTCTCCTAAATATGCTTCTTGTTCTAAATCTGAGCAGAGATAAAATGTTATCCGTTCTTCTCTACCCTTAAATGTAATCTCTTAATCTACTTTACCTAATAATCTATGGTTCTTTCCAGATACCGTGAAAACTACAGAAAATATAGGCTTAAACTCAATTCCTAATCTCTCAAGCAACTCTCTGCAACCTTTTCCAAGTATACTGATTGAGGCTCCTATATCTAATAATCCTACAATACTATCATTTCCTAAACTAATTTGTACAAATGCACGGGGGCACTACCGTTATCCACTGTTCTAATTGCCTCAATCACTTGCCTATGAATTCTCTTTTTTTCTGCAAATTTTTTGCTTCATTTCTGAATGCACTTTGAAATTGGTTTTATAATATTTATGGCTTCATTAAAAATTCATTCCTGGATTTTTTCATAATTTTGTTGACGTTCCTGTAGCGAATATGTATGTCGTATTTAGGGTATGAATTTATTAAAATTAATAAATATTCTTATTAAATTTATTTTGTTTTTTTTTTTGCTCTAGGCCCGATTGACTGGCGGGTTACCTTGAAACGATGATTCCCCGCTGCAAACATGCTCCTGGGAAAATTGTTGCTTTGCTATTGGTACAATTTGGAGCTTTTGCATCCGGTTTTCCGGTAGCAAAACAATGCTCTTTGCGATGAGGGAGAGCGGCCTGATTTTCGCTAGCTTAAATTTCTGCAACATCTTCATAGTTCTCAGGTTAGTTTCTTATGTCTGCTTTTTCATATATTTCGTTAACCTGTCTAGTGTAGCGATTTACCGGAACAGAGAGGCTGTGTTCTGTGCTTTTTACGGCAAAATGTTTTCCAGCTTCGACACATTCCTGTCTGAGCTCATCAACTGTGCTAACTAAAATTGCGTAAACTTTGCTTCTTATTTCTTCTCTTAAGGTTTTCTTAATCATTTTGATCATTTCCTTTTCCGGTATCGAAATATTTAAGTGTGATCGCATTTGAATCATGGCATAGAAAATAGCCTCTAAACTTTCGCCGGACTGCTGTTTTCTCTCTACCATGTCGCTCTTTAGCTCAAAGCTGGATCTGGTTGATCGGTACTGTTTTACAAGAGCCTCTTTTAGAGTGGTGCATTCCGTAATATAATTTGTTTGGATAAACAACCAGTACCACTTCTCAGTATTTCTTTAACAAAAAGATGGAAATTGTCCAGGACCTCAATCCATGATACGTCATATTTCCACTGCAGACACTCAACTCTAAAAATTAAATCCTCCACAGCAATTTTATTGGTATTGCCATCAAATTCTAAGCCCCACTTATCTACGCGCATTCGGTGGCAACTTTTAAGGCCGTGTCAGATAAAACTTTATCGCTTTGCGTGACGTTTCAAACTTTGAAAAAAAAGCATATAACGCAAGACGTATGTCACAATAAAAACTTTAACAGCGCCTAATTATTGTTTGTTTTTATAAGTTTTTCTTCCATAATTTTCTAAAAAAAATAATAAAGGAAGAATATATAATAAAAAAATAATATTTTAAAATTCTTAACTCTTTTACGTTCGATTTTGCCAAAAATAATATACAAATGTATAGCAGCTAATTGTCAAAGCGCGCAAAAAGATGAGTGTTGCCCAACTTTGCGCTTTGCTTTGCGTTAAAAGTGCTTATGTGACATACTTCATATAAGTTCGTGCATTTTATCTTAGATGTCAAAGCGAATTTGCAACGCAACGCAAAGCAAAAGTTTTATCTGACACGGCCTTTAGAATTAGCTGATTTAGCACTATCTAAGGAAAGTCGGGATGAGTGAGCTGAACCATTAGACCCATTCTCATTAGCATTATCAGCGTAACATTTGCGTTTCAGGATATTTGGAACAATTTCTTCTCGTAGTTTCTTGTTATTGTTCTGGGTATGCTGCAGAACATTTTGCTCATTTTGGCCGTAAATTCTATTATTTGCCTCCTTATTTCCCTCATTTGGTCAGAGATATCTGGTTCACTGGACTTGCTTTTTAGATTGCTCTCTCAAGTCACTATTAGCCATCTCAGTAGTTTTTTGCTGCGATACAATAATAGTGTCAGATTTATCGTAAAACTGGGGATTTGTGTGATCTTTAGACTACAGACTAGATTTTCTACTTGGGGTGTTTGATTTATATGCTTTACCAAAAGCGAAAAGGGTGGGCCTATTCAAATCATTGGATTTGCCTTTCTCTTTTTCTTGGCTTCTCTTCGTGCGGACTTTTAGACTTTACCTTCACCACAAAAATCTAACTTTGTTGTTTTACTCTCAAACTAAGTTTAATGTCCAAAAAAAGAAAAAAAACCCTATATTTCAACCCCTATTTGTCTTCACAAATAAAATAAATAAATTTACAACGACGAAGAATAAAATCTTTCCTTGTATTAGTTTAATAATGATTATTTGACCCTTTTTTTTTATTAAATTATTTTCTATTTTATTAAGCTTTGGGTCCTTATATTTTTTATTAATATTATATTTCGATATTTCGGTACTTTCTGCGTACCTTCTTCAGGAAACAAAATTAATATTAAAATAACAAAATTAATTAACAATTGAAAAAAAAAAATTTGTCATAATGATATTAAAAAACAATGTTTCAAAAAATTTTCAAAAAATAAAAATATAAAAAATTGTTTTGTGTTACATACATATGTTAAGAACAAAACATTTATGTTATTTTGTGAATTAAGTGTCTGTATGTATGAGCGACATTATCTGTATCTGCTTTAAAATTAATTCTTTTAGTCAATGGAGTATTTACAATGTGTAACATTTCCAAAATATACCGTCTCTTATAATTTTTTTCAATACTAAGAACTGAAGCATTTTCAAAATTAGGATAGTGACCTAAGTCAAAACAATGAGTGGATAATGCTGTTTTTTGTGAATTAACATATCTTAAGTCCGACTTATGTCCAGCAATTCTAGTCTTAAGTTTATTTTTTGTTGTACCAATATATACCTTATTGCAAATCTCCTGATCACTACCTTTACAAGGTATTTCATAGACTACATTAGAAATGTCAAATTTATTAATTCTATTTTTAGTCTTACTAAATAATCTATTCAGTGTATTATTTGTTTTATAAGCCATGTTATATTTTTCCTTATTGAAGATTTTTGAATTCTTTAAACGTTCTGAAAAACCTTGTACATAAGTTAAAGACTTATAAATCTTAGGTTCCAATGTGCTTATCTTATTTGTATTTCAGATAATGTCGGTCATATATACAGACACTTAATTCACAAAATAACATAAATGTTTTGTTCTCAATATATGTATGTAACACAAAACACTTTTTTATATTTTTGTTTTTTGAAAATTTTTTGAAACATTGTTTTTTAATTTCATTATGACAAATTTTTTTTTTTCAATTGTTAATTAATTTTGTTATTTTAATATTAATTTTGTTTCCTGAAGAAGGTACGCAGAAAGTACCCAAATATCGAAATATAATATTAATAAAAAATCTTTCCTTGTATATAAAAATGGCAAACACACAATATATGATAAAATAAGCCATATTTAAATTAAATAAATAAACAAAATAAATAAGCAAATATAATAGTAAAAAAATATACGAAAAACTTATTATTAATAAAAAAAAAATATTTACAAAAAAACTAAATACAAAAAAAAAAGAAAATAAAAATAAACACAAAAATAAATAATTAGTAAATATATAAAAAAACGTTTTTTAAATTTTAAATTTATGAGAATGTATATGTTTAACAGGTATGTTCTGAAAATCACGTGAATTCAAATCACGAACGGTTTTAAAATCAGGCAGACGATTTGGTGCTGTTCTGCAAATCACGTGATTTTCAATTTTTCGGCGTGGTTTTAATTTTTCGAAAATAGGAGAAAACGGCTTTTTTTAGATTTGTGTTGTGTTTTTTTTTACATTTGTAATTAAAATGTGTGGAACTAAAATAAATTAGTGAATTTTTATTTGTTTGTAATACATGTGCTTTCATTTACTTATTGGTGTTAATCGAAGGGCTTAAAATTTGGCTTTCAAATTAAAATTGAAAAAGTGAAAATTAATGCAAAAAGTTTAGGAAGTTGCTACTATTTTATATTTTGCACTTAATATTTTCTAAATTTGATGCTGGAAACATTAGCATAAATAAGATAAATCTTAAATGACATTTTATACTCTGACAATTTTGCAATACTAGAATATTCTTTGAAACCACAAATCAGCTAACCGCTAACGAGAAAGAGAAAATCACGAGCAATTTTTTATAAAATATGCGGTGTCTTTGAAAATTTATGATTAATTTCGTTTTTATGTGTATAAAATCTAATTTTTTTGCAAAAATAAGAAGAAGATATATCGTTTTAAATATATAATTCCATTATTATTATTTCCTAAGCGAAATAATTAGAAAAAACGAGCAAGTGATTTCAAATCGGCAGTCATTTTGCTTGACGTTTTAAATCACGTGATTTCAGTATATTTTGTACGCAGAACACCTTTTGCGTGATTTGAAATCACTTTGACAAAAAGTGATTTGCAGAACAGACCTGTAAATATTTGAATTTTTTGTCGTTTGGTTTTTCGAAATTTTCTGTGATTGTTTGAAATATTATTTTAACTTAATTTTGTTTTTGAAAGAAAATCTAATTATTGATATATTTTGTTTCCTATTTCCTGAATATGCCACCCAAAGGTGTGGTGAAATATTGAAAAAATTAACAATATTTTTATTTATAAACTGACCTAGTGCCTAGTAAAATTAGAAAAAAAAAATATAAAAATAAAATAATGACGTAAAAACATAATAAATAAATAACAGTAACGAATTTAAAACAAATAACTAAAAGTACCAATAAATATACAGATTTACGAATAATAATAAAAACGTAAAAAATATAACGATGGATTACAAATAACTATGTTTAAAAAAATCCTAAAGTTATTCTACTAAGCTATTTATACTTTCGATTTTTTCTTCAATTAAACACTTTAGAGAAAGTTTTTTAAGCTATTGTCGCCTTTCCGTACTGCATTAGTCGAACGTATCGCTTTCCCTTATAGAAATAAATATGTATGAAATCATATGAAGTAGAAAAGAAAATATAATGTATTTGGATTAATTTACTAAAGGAATTGGCATGGAGGTAAGTTAGAAGCATAGTGGGTTTTGAGAGGCTTATGGGATCGCAAAATAGAAGCATTTAGAGGAGTAATTTGTTTTGAGATCGGGAGGGCAACGAAGGCATAACATCTGCTGGAGTTATAACTACTTGTGTGTTCGGCTTTGTGGTATGTTTGTGTTGTTTTGAAATATTTTTTTTTATGTGCGGCGTACCCAGTGAGATGGGTTGGAACCCTCTAGAAGTTCGTTACCGGGTAAGCTAGTCGGAAACCTCACCTCCGCATACGACCCTTTATATAGATCATACCCAAAATTGGGCAACTTTGAAATACCAAATAAAATGGAGATTTCCGGTCTATTTAATGGAAACCACGAAGCTGACTAGTCAAAGTACTGAGGATAAGGAAAAACATTAAAGTGCTGTATGCTGGAGAACTAACTTGGCAATCCCTTTGTATAAGAAAACCGCAGAAAAAGAAGATAGACTGCGCGAAGAGAAAGTTGTCAAGCATAAAACTGGAAGAAAGGTGGTGGTAAAGAAGTGAGACGCTAAATTAAGTTGGATGGAAATATTTTAATAGTGAAGCCAAAATTTAATTGACAAAAATAAGAAGAAATATTAAATCATTAAGCGGGTGGCCACGTGGGCAGGCATAGTGGGAGTGTAAGTGCGGTGAAGTATCAGCACGGCCGAGTCCGTTGACTGGTAATCGTTCTAGGCAGAAACGAAAGTGCGCGGAGGCAGCTGGCTAACATAGCCAAAGTCTGGCCAAAAGTAGACGTAATGATCGAACACGATAACAGCGACCATGGTAACTTCCAAAATAGCGTCAAACGTGCATAACCGCAATACCAGAAAAAACATAACTGCGATGTAAACCACAGCCACAAACGTTCGCGCCGCAAGTCCCGCTTGGCATCACATCAAAAACAACAACGTCCAACGCCACTTCTCACCACCATATTCAAAAACAAAAACAGTTTCAACAATAGCAACACAGTACTTTGACAGTTAATTGTCATAACGGTTTCGTTAGAACAACACATAGCATCATCATCGAAATTGCATTTGCCGTTTAAACAACAACAACAACAGCTATGTTTAAACGACATTGAAAACAATATTCAAAACTACAGTAAACAACAATCAACAACAACATCAGCATCATCCCACCATTCTGGATAATCAATAACAATATCAGCATCATCCCACCATTTTGGATAATCAACAACAACATCAGCATCATCCCACTATTTTGGATAATCAACAACAACATCAGCATCATCCCATCATTTTGGATAATCAACATCAACATCAGCATCATCCCACTATTTGCAGGCGTCCATCTGGAACATCAGTGGCAACAACCACAACAACAACTACTTCAATATACCACCAACTTTCATCTTGAACATCAACAGCTGCTGAGGTTGGAAAGGCACCACAGATGACATCATCAAAATAGCAAAAGATAAGTAATCGTAGTTAGTATTGAAAATATGTTTAACTAAAATCTAGTATTCCACATAAATTTTAATTCGATATAAATGTTAAAGAGCGCTAGTGTAATGTCGTGTAAACTCATAGTGTTAAATTAGATTTTTCCTTTTTGATCGTTTTTAAGTTTTTTTTGAGAGTTTTCTTTGCCTTATAAAACAGAAAACTCTACACATACATTTAACCACGTGTGTTTTGGGCACACAATTTTTTTTAGCAAGCAACGCGCTTAGCTCGATTTGGAGCTAAACGATAGCCCGGTTTCCCATAAAGTAGATAAGTTTTCCGAACCTAAATTTTTTTCCAAATTTAAACTACATATAAATTATTCCTGTGTAGTCCGTAAAATGAAATTTTTGTCATAAATAACCAAGAAAAATAGGCCAAAAATCAAAAACCCTTTCGTTGAAATCAAAATTGTCATTCAAACGTAGATATTCCTAAATACTCACCCGACAAAGTAAACCTTATTCCCTCTTTTATTCGATGTGTTTTCTTTAAGTTTCTTTTGTGAGTTTTCTTTGCCTTATAAAACAGAAAACTCTACATATACATTTGACCACGTGTGTTTTGGGCACACAACCCCGTTAGCAAGCATCGCGCTTAGCTAGATTTGGAGCAACAATAGACCGGCATGCAATTTTAAAAAGTGTAAATTTATTCCTCCTTTAAAAATTAAAAATTTAATAAATTCATATTTTTTAATATTCAGTAATCGATACCGAATCCGAAAGAAAAATCTTTAGTACCCATTTATCTATCAGATTTTGAATTCAAAACCATTTTACCTGAAATAGAGAGATAAATTTCATAACTTAAAAAGAATTAAATCATCAAAATTTTAATAACCTAAACAAAGTTTGCATACTTCAAAATTTAATAATTTAATTAATCGAAACCTGAATCCTTGGATACAAGTTTATAATTTTTCACAATTGTAAAAATGTGAAAAATACAAATACAAAATTTGTTTTATCACTAAAATCAAAAACCAAAAACAAAAGCTTAATCGTTTGGATTTAGAAGTTTATTTACCCATTAGATCATACAGTGATAGTCATATCAACGTTTAGTATTGTAGTTTCTAAATATTATTTAAGTTTACGATAAATATTACAGCCTCGGTAAGGCTAATAAGAATATAAGAACAAATTGAAATAAGGAAAACAAGAAACCAAACCAGTGTAAACCAATAAAACCAAAATAAAATAGTAATAGCATAGACTCAATAAACAAAAAGACTCAATAATAGCAATAGACTCAATAAACAAAAAGAAACAATGAATACAATCTTAAGTAATAAACTAAGCACCCTAAAGCTCAGTTTATTTGGAGCAGGGCCAGTCGTAAACGTTTTAAAAGTTAATTATCTTGTAGTACTGTATAAAGTTTACCGAGTCCCACTCCAGTTAAGCCGACCGTAGTGAAGCTAAAACATAAGCAATATTTATATCTATTTCATGAAAATATATCTTCTAAGCCTTTGTACAATAGAATATAAAACCTAGTGTGAACCGAACTGAAATCCTTTAAATATTTAAAACAAATAAACAAACATATCAATAATGATTTTCAATTGAACAGAATAAATCAAAAGAGCTAAGTGAAGAGTGGTGATGTGTGTTTATAGGGGTATTTCAAGTAACTCACGCAGAAAATGCCGCGGTAGGTGACGGAATCGTGAGGCCCTGGTGCCTACTTGAGCTATCAACACTGGCCCATGCCCGCAGGCCTTAGCCGTGCCCAAATTGACAAGTTGCCAGTGTGCAGAGTAGATTGAAGGGTGGGTTTTGAGGAAAGAGTGAGAGGTGACATATTCGGGTTTTCGTTTTCGATTCGGTCGTCGTTTCATTTGCCGTTTTGTTCTTTTTCATTTTCCGCTCTTTTACATCTCATAAACTTTCATATATTTCTACTATAGTGTAGAGATATATGAACAAATATTACACCTTATAGCTTTATTCTGCAGTTTTTGTAACCTTTCTATCTGAGCGTTTGTACAGCATGTATAAAGTATTGTTGAACCGCATTCGAAATGTGGTTTGATAATTGTATTATATATATTTATTGCAATTAATATTGAAATTTTATATCTTATTCTTTAAAAAAAAGCCTATTTTTTACCAATTTTTTTAGAAATATAATCCACGTGATCTTTAAAATTCATATTTTTATCTATTATAAAAACGAGGTATTATTTTTTCCACTTTTTCTATTATTTTATCATTTACTTTAAAATCTGTACTGTTGTTCATATTTATTTCCATAATTTTAGTTTTATCTTCGTTAAGTTTTAGGTTATTCATTTTTAACCATTTACTATATCACTATTTAATCCAATCTGACATTCTTCATCATTTTCTGATATATTATATATGAGAGTATCATCTGCATATAGTATTACTTTACAGGGTACCAAGGATCAACCCTTGCGGAACTCCATACTCATTATTTATTACACTTGATTTTACACTGTTAAGTCTTGTTATTGGATTTCTATTTGCCAGGTATGACCTAAACCAGTTTAATTCTTTATCTCGTATACCATAATTTTATAATTTTTGTATCAAAATGTCTCTATCTATAGTTTCAAATGCCCTTTTAAAATCTATTTTTTACCAATTTTTTTAGAAATATAATCCACGTGATCTTTAAAATTCATATTTTTATCTATTATAAAAACGAGGTATTATTTTTTCCACTTTTTCTATTATTTTATCATTTACTTTAAAATCTGTACTGTTGTTCATATTTATTTCCATAATTTTAGTTTTATCTTCGTTAAGTTTTAGGTTATTCATTTTTAACCATTTACTATATCACTATTTAATCCAATCTGACATTCTTCATCATTTTCTGATATATTATATATAAGAGTATCATCTGCATATAGTATTACTTTACAGGGTACCAAGGATCAACCCTTGCGGAACTCCATACTCATTATTTATTACACTTGATTTTACACTGTTAAGTCTTGTTATTGGATTTCTATTTGCCAGGTATGACCTAAACCAGTTTAATTCTTTATCTCGTATACCATAATTTTATAATTTTTGTATCAAAATGTCTCTATCTATAGTTTCAAATGCCCTTTTAAAATCGAGAAATAATGCTATTATTTTTTTTGTTTTTGTTCATATTTTTCCTCTATTGATAACGTAATATAGCCGTTTCACAAGAATATTTTTTTCGAAATCATAATTGATATTTTAATAGATTATAGTTTAATTCTAGATATTGTTCAAATTGATTTTTTACCACTTATTTGAGGATTTTTTTTACATAATCTTAATGAATTTCGATACTTTTTCGATAGGTGTTACCGTAGATGTTTTTAAATTTTTTGGGAATTTACTTACCCGTTTCTAATGATTTATTCACAATTTTAGGTAATATTTCACCAATTGTATTCCAATTATCTAATATCATATAAATATTTACGTTATTAAAATCCGGTTTCCTTTTTATACCTGTTAATACATACTTTGTTACTTTGCTATTTTAGAAAATTTACATACATACTTTTTATTTTGTCTCAGTAATAATTGCAACTTAATTCTTAATATTTGTTTTGTTTTGTAAATTCAGCTTATTTTGCACACTTTTATTTTTTTTGTTAATAATTGTAACTTAACTCTCATACCTTTTCATCTATTCAGCTTATTTTAGAGTTCATTGAATTGCATACCTTTTATTTTTGTCTTATTCACAATTGCAACTTGATATTTTGTTTGGTTTGTTTTAGAATTTTTTAACTTTAATTAATTACGCTTATACAGTAATTTATAAGTTTCAAGGTTATTTGTTTGGTAAAAATCTGGTTCAATGTACTATTAGTTTATAACTAAATATGATGTAAGCATATTTTTTATGGCAAATGAGGCAAATATTTTATTGTTAAATTAGTATATAAGTTGGAAAAATTAATCAATAAAGACACTCTTATTTTGAAAGTATTACAAGTCTTTTATTTAAGAGTAAACAACACAGTTTCAAGTGCTGTTGTTGTATCAAACCACCGAATCCAATATAGTTTAAGTGCTATTATTGGCAACTCCAGTTACTCAAATCCAGTCCAATATAGTTTAAGTGCTATTATTGGACAAATCCTAGTGGTTGAACCCAGTTCAATAAGGTTTATGCACTTTTATTGAACATTATTTTGGTGACCCCGACGTGATCCTGTAACAAGGCACAGGATTCTAATAGATAGTACAGCAAGGCGCAATCCACAATGGCATCATTTGAGGAGCTGGTTAGCAAGCAGAAGGAAGTAGGAGAACGGATTGAAACAATCATCCGCAACTTCAAAAAGGATTCCGCCACAAGGAAAACTTCTATTGAATATTTCCAAGAGAGGCTTCGAAGGCTGGATGAAGAATGGACGAACTTCGAATCCAATGACAACAAAATTCGGCTAATGGAAAACATTCAGTTAGATCACAGGTACTTCTCTGAGGACTATTACAATGCCATCATGAATGCCGTACAACAATACAAGGATATATTTGAAGCGTCTATCATGAAGGTGTCCCAACCTTCAACAAGAAGCCAAGACGCACTTCCACAGCAGAAACAAGCAGCATGCTCTGACAGAATGCCAACTGATACAGAGCAAATATTGAGACTCATTCGGAGACAATCTGCAATAATGGCATCTCTTGAGCGTTTGTTAAAAAATGATCTGACAAATCAGGATGTGCCAATCGCCACAACACTATGGCAAAATATTGAAGAAATACATCTTCAAATATATGAAACATTTGTCGAGCCTGTGAATCAAGGCTACGACATTGGTCGATTCATCAAGTTGGAAAGCGATGTACGGAAAGCATTGAGATCCGTCACCAACGACACAGCAACTCAACCAAACTCTGGACATACCAATACGAATCCAGAGTCTATACCAATTCCAAAAATTACGTTACCAAAATTTGACGGTAATTATTTAAAGTGGCAAGAATTCCACGACTTATTTTCCTCGTTGGTAGTAGGCCAACAAATTCCAAAAGTCCAGAAAATTTGGTACCTAAAAACACATTTAGTGGGGGAAGCTTCAAATCTTATAAAACACTTCTCTGCCACCGGCGAAAACTTTGATGATGCATGGACAACCTTATTACATCGCTACGACAACAAGAGGCTATTAGTCAGGAAGCTGATACATGAGCTAGTAGATGCTCCAACTAAAACAACAGCTGACAACTACAAATCGCTCCACGACAAAATCCAAGAGTGTCTCCTATCCCTCAAAAATTTAGATATTGACACTTCATCGTGGGATCCACTTTTGCTTCATGTACTACTCAAGCGATTAGACCAAACCACTCGCCTACAATATGAGCAATCCTTATCACAGCCAAGAGAGGTTCCAACAATTAAGGAATTTTTAAAGTTTTTAGAAAGATATTTTCAGTCCATGGAATCAATGACTGAAAGAGAAAAGGGTGCACAATCCAAGTCAAGAGTGTGCACTTCCATAACGTCAAATTATCAAGACAGCTTGAACTGCATTATGTGCAAAGGTCGAAACCATCCTTTATTCGCGTGCAAAGTATTTCTTCAACAACCACCTTCATTAAGACTTCAATTTGTTCAAAAACACAAACATTGTGTGAACTGTCTTAAACCTGGTCATAACGCAAAGGCGTGCAACCTAAGAAGTTGTATGAAATGCAGTAAAAAACACAACACTTTACTGCATCTCGAAGGCGCCAATCATAATCAAGCAGCACCAGTATCGAAAGGGCCACATAATCATAAGTCAGAAGAAAGTAGCAATCAACTGTCGGTAGCATCAGCCATCAGTACAGCACCAATTAATCAAAACGCAACATCGCTTGCTGCATCCAACCATTCTCAAGAAAGTAGCTATATTCTTCTTGGCACCGCAATGGTCAAAGTCCAAGCAAACAGTAGGGAGGTCCAATGCAGAGCAATCCTTGACTCAGGATCGCAGCTAAATATCATCAGCGATCGACTAGTTAAACGTCTTGGAATCTTACCAAAACCAGCTTCGATACGCCTCAGCGGCATCGGCTCAACTAACACCAGAGTACAACATCGAGTAAACATAGTCTTACAATCACGCATCAACAACTTTAATACTCGACTAGAGGCTGCAGTCCTACCACATATCGTGACTCCTCAACCATCACAATCAATCAATATTGAGCAGTGGCCAATGCCGAAAAATATAGTGCTTGCCGATCCAGAATTCAATCGTCCTGATAAAATAGATATTTTACTGGGTGCAGAATTTTACCACCAATTAATGTCAGCAGGGCAGATCAAACTGGGATATGATTTGCCAACTCTCCAAAATACATTATTGGGTTGGGTTATTGCCGGCAAGGTGGGAGGACATGAGCCATCAACTGCATTGTGTGGCATGTGCACAGACGACGACACCAATCTCGAAGATGCCATTGCTCAACTTTGGGATCTGGAAAATCTAAGTCAGGTTGACAAAATCTTATCAACCTCAGAAAAGTACTGCGAAGATCATTTTGCCCAAACAAATACAATCGACAAGAGTGGAAGATTCATGGTAAAAATTCCATTTTGTGACAACCCTGACACATTGGGAGAATCACACCACATCGCAGTCAACAGATTTCTTGCGCTGGAAAGACGTTTATCCAAGGAACCTGAAATAAAAGCACAATACACAAGTTTTTTGAAGGAATATGAAGCATTGGGTCATATGACACAAATAGATGTGAAGTCCATTTCATCTCCAAATTATTTTATCCCTCACCACTGCATCCTTAGACCGGAAAGCGCTACTACAAAACTTCGAGTGGTCTTTGATGCTTCTACAAAAACTTCAACTGGTACATCCCTGAATGATATAATGCACACAGGACCTACAGTGCAAAGTGAGCTCTTCTCCATACTACTTCGTTTCCGTTTACCGCGGTTTGTATTCACAACTGACATAGAAAAGATGTATAGGCAGTTTATCATGCATCCGGAAGATAGAAAATTCCAAATCATCATCTGGAGGGAAAACCCAACAATGCCAATTAAATATTATCAGCTAAACACCATCACATATGGAACTCGTTCGGCACCCTATTTAGCAACAAAATGTCTACAAGCAATTGGTAAATCAAATACAGCGAGATACCCGTATGGAGCACAGTTCCTGCTGAAAAATTTTTATGTGGATGACGGAATCGGAGGAGCTGATAGCTTGCATGCAGCTTTGACAATTCAAACGGAATTAAAACACATACTAAGCCAGCATGGTCTCAAACTACAAAAATGGACTGCAAATCACCAACAGCTACTACAAAACACTGCAGAACAACAACAAGAAGTAAATATTGATTTTAACAACGAGAACCAAACTGTAAAAACCCTAGGCTTAACATGGATGCCAAAAACTGACAAATTCTGTGTCAAGGTCTCCCTCAGGGAAATTAAACACATTACCAAACGCATAGTAAGCTCAGATTTAGCCAGGCTATTTGATCCGTTGGGTTTACTATCACCAATTGTAGTCACCGCAAAAATATTTATCCAAGAGCTGTGGCAACTTAAACTAGGCTGGGATGATGAGCTACCAGAAGACCTTCGGGCGCGGTGGATGACATTTCGCAATGAATTAAAACATATAGACAATCTAAAGATACCTCGACATATGTTTGAAGGACACATAACATCAAACATACAAATTCATGCCTTTGCAGATGCTTCAGAAAAGGCATATGGTGCTGCGGTTTACATAAGATCAGTTATAAAGAACACTCAAGTAATCGTAAGACTATTAGGTGCAAAATCACGTGTAGCACCCTTAAAACATCAAACCCTACCTCGCCTCGAACTATGTGCAGCATTGTTAGCTGCTCAGTTAACATCAAGAGTCAAAAAGGACTTAAACTTTGAAGACACTCCCACATACTTATGGACAGATTCAGAGATCGTTTTAGCCTGGATCCATTCACAATCATCATTATACCAAACTTTCGTGGCCAACCGAATAGCAGCAATTCAAGAAATATCCATCACTGAGCAGTGGCGACATGTGAGATCAAAAGACAATCCTGCAGACGTCTTGTCACGTGGTCTATCCCCAAAAAAATTAAGCGAACACCCCCTATGGTTCTACGGGCCCATGTTCCTTTGTGGGCAAAAGGAAAATTGGCCACAAAAATTCGCAAAGACTGAAGACAGCCGTCATGAGCATGACATGGAGCGGAAAAGGGTGACCGTAGTTACAGCCGCAAAGGATACCTCAGTAGATATAATCTACAACATAAAACACAACGGTTCATTTCAAACACTCCAAAGGGTTGTAGCTTACATGCTACGATTCATCAATCACACAAGAAAGATTAACCAACATAAGGAACTAAACTTAGAGTGCCAAGAATTAGAACAGGCTCTCACACTCATTGTGCGTGTAATGCAACGATCGGATTTTGAAGAAGATTTGAAGCATTTGAAACGGCACGGAGAAGTATACCGAGGAAGTCCATATAGCAATCTCACCCCCTTCTTGGATACTAACGGCATTATCAGAGTAGGAGGACGGTTGAAATCATCAACACTGCCATACGACGCAAAACATCCAATGCTAATTCCCTACAATGACCCAATAACAAAATTGATACTGCGAATGACACATGAGAAAAATCGGCACTGTGGGCCTCAAGCACTCTTATCACATGTAAGACAAAGGTATTGGCCAGTCAAGGGTAAAACAGCGGCACGATCAATTGTCCAACACTGCGTACGATGCTCCAGAGCCAAACCACACTTACTCAGTCAAATCATGGGTAACTTACCTGCAACCCGCGTTACACAAGCTCGACCTTTTATCAACTCCGGTGTTGACTTTTGTGGTCCGCTTTGGATTCATTATAAGTTACTTGGCAAAAGACCCCAAAAGGCATACATTGCTGTGTTTTGTTGCTTCGCCACTAAAGCGGTTCACCTAGAATTGGTTAGTGACTTAACCACCGAAGCCTTCATGGGAGCACTAAGACGATTCACCAGCAGGCGAGGTCATTGTTAAGAGCTATACTGTGACAACGCAACTAATTTTGTGGGTACAAAAAATCAACTTACAGAATTATCAGATTCGATTTATTCAATTTCGGCCGCAAGTAAGATCAGCGAAGAATGTTCATCCAGAGGTATAACGTTTCACTTCATACCACCACGCGCACCACACTTTGGCGGCTTATGGGAAGCTGCCGTCAAGTCAGCCAAAAATCTTTTGCTCAAGAGTGTAGCAACAGCATCTTTGACATACGAGGAATTAGATACCATTGTAATAGAAATTGAAGGCATTCTCAATTCACGACCAATTACTCCCATGTCAAACAACCCCAATGATTTGGCCGCATTAACACCTGGTCACTTTCTAATTGGGGAACCACTGAACTCCCAGGTAAATTTAAGTGCTAAACAAACAAAGATGAGTCTATTGACAAGGTGGAAATTGGTTACCTACTTAAAGGATGAGTTTTGGAAGCGCTGGTCACGGGAATACTTGTGCGAACTACAGTATCGACATAAGTGGAAAACGCGAAACGCCAACGTACAGCCCGGTGATATGGTCATAGTGAAGGAAGACAACACATCTCCCCTGAAATGGCCGTTGGCTAGAATAGTAAAGGTGCATCAAGGGGATGATGGTCTGGTCCGAGTGGCGGATGTTAAAACAGCATCTGGTGTCTGCAGAAGACCAATTGCACGGTTGGCACCGTTGCCAATTCACGGCACTGAGTCCGATGAAACTTCCGATCATGGAGATGTCGATATGGATGAAAGTAATATGCCAGAGAATACCAGAAAGAAAAGGCGGATGTCCAGGCCTATTAATATGATGACTACCTTAATCTCACTAGTGTTGCTGCCATTAGTCCTTGGAGCACAAGTTCATAACACGCAGTTTGGTGCTCAGCTTGGCATACATTTTGAAGACATTGGATCAGCATCCATTTCATCCTCAGATTGGCAGATCTTAATTTATTACGACTTGCAGGAATTTTGGTCCGAATTGGCCATATTTGCAAATGGGACCAGGGCTTTAAGCGGTCTATGTGACGACATGGAAGAAAAATCGACATGTCAGAACCTAGTAAAATATTTTGCACATACTAAAAATGAATTACATATGAGTAGCACTCTACTGTCAGGCAGAAGACATAAAAGGGGGGCAATCGATTTAGTGGGGAACATCGCACACTCACTATTTGGCGTACTCGACTCAAAGTATGCAGAAGAAATGGCAAACACAATCTCACAAGTTAAGGAAAATGAAGCACATCTGCTCAGCCTTTTAAGAAATCAAACGTCAATTGTAGACTCTACCATGAATATCTTGAAGTCAGACCAAGGGCTAATAAAAAAAAAGTTTGATCAAATCGACCAACAAATCTCACAAGTATATAATAAGATACACAACGACAGTAAGGAATTATATCAGGAAAGAATATACCGAATTTTCTCATCACTATGCATTCAACTAACAATCACTGCGTCAAATTTACAACACACGCAGTCTTCAATACTTGATATTCTTACAAATACCACGGGACTATAAGTCCGCTCATCCTCACTCCGTATCAATTGCAACAGGAAATAGAAAAAATAAGAATGCATTTGCCCGAGTCACTCGAATTGCCTGTAAAACGGAATGATGCATTACGATTGTACAAACTGATGAAAGTTCAAGGTGGACTCACGAATAACACAGTACTATTTCGGATCAATTTACCATTAGTCAACCGGAACCAATTTGTATTATTCAACCTTGTACCAGTGCCAAATTGGATTAACAATACCTTACTATCAATAAAACCATGCTCTTCCCTTCTGGCTGTCAATGTTATCCGTCGTCAGTATTTCACCATGGATACAAGTGAACTTAATTTATGCTCTGTTATTGAAGAAGATAGATTTGTATGTTCCAAAATGCAGATCCAACATGAATCAGGTTCACCAATATGCGCCTGCGAAATTAGTTTATTGCACAATGAAACTAATGCTGAGTGTCCAGTGAAGCAGATAAACGACGCTAATGTTTGGATACCTCTCCACCAGCAGAATAAATGGATTTACGCATTACCCACGGCAACTCATACAACGGCTGTGTGTAAAAGAGATATCACTCAATTTACCTTAAAAGGGTCAGGCTTACTTTACGTGGAACCAGAATGCACTCTTAAAAATAAGTTCATATCAATACAAGGCCAACAGACATTATCCAGTTCGCTTAAGGCATCATACACCACGCTTTGGCCAATTACAGAACAAACCCATGCAACACATCTAAAGTCAATTCTCAATAAAATACATACAAGAGAGTACAGTCCACCCATACAAAACCTAACTGACTTGCAAACCTCACTAAAGGCGCAGGAGATACTCCAGCTACCAAATAGAATTGAGTCCCATAATTACCATCACATGACTGTCGGTTATTCAGCCTTAACAATTGCTTGCTGCCTTTTAATATATCTAATTGTTAGGCAAAAATGTAAACACCACCCAATTCCAGCACCTCGCAAACAACATGCAACATCAGACTTCACGGTGCATCTTTGATCAACATCAGTAACAGACCCTCATAAGGCTACAACAGAAATCCACACAGTGATACCAATGCAGCAGACTCCAACATCAACTCTATATTTTGAGCTGCGCTCAACGGGGGGAGAATGTTAATACATACTTTGTTACTTTGCTATTTTAGAAAATTTACATACATACTTTTTATTTTGTCTCAGTAATAATTGCAACTTAATTCTTAATATTTGTTTTGTTTTGTAAATTCAGCTTATTTTGCACACTTTTATTTTTTTTTGTTAATAATTGTAACTTAACTCTCATACCTTTGCATCTATTCAGCTTATTTTAGAGTTCATTGAATTGCATTCCTTTTATTTTTGTCTTATTCACAATTGCAACTTGATATTTTGTTTGGTTTGTTTTAGAATTTTTTAACTTTAATTAATTACGCTTATACAGTAATTTATAAGTTTCAAGGTTATTTGTTTGGTAAAAATCTGGTTCAATGTACTATTAGTTTATAACTAAATATGATGTAAGCATATTTTTTATGGCAAATGAGGCAAATATTTTATTGTTAAATTAGTATATAAGTTGGAAAAATTAATCAATAAAGACACTCTTATTTTGAAAGTATTACAAGTCTTTTATTTAAGAGTAAACAACACAGTTTCAAGTGCTGTTGTTGTATCAAACCACCGAATCCAATATAGTTTAAGTGCTATTATTGGCAACTCCAGTTACTCAAATCCAGTCCAATATAGTTTAAGTGCTATTATTGGACAAATCCTAGTGGTTGAACCCAGTTCAATAAGGTTTATGCACTTTTATTGAACAATACCCTTGCAGATGCTTTTTAATTTAAAATTTGTTATTGCACGGAACTTGAATATAGAATTTATCATATTTATTTGATTAGTATATTACACGTGTTCTATTTTATCTCTAATTTTCTATTCCCAAAATATTCGTTAAAATGATTTGCTATATCAGAATTAATTTTATATTCTATATTATTAAATATCACAGTTATTAATATATTTCTTTTAATTTTTAACACTAAATCTTTAATATTACTCCACATTTATTTCTGATCTCTCTTGTTGCATATTATTTTTTTATTAAAATAGCTATTTTTTTATGTTCAAGTCGAGTTTTATATGAATTCCTAGCTTTTTTATATTCGTTCCATGCTAGACATGTATTTACATGTTCAGCAGTATTGTATTTTATAATTTTATCTCTTTTAAGAACTTGTAAGTCTCTATTTAACCATTTATTTTTTTAAATTTTCATATAAATTGTTTTATTAACCGAGAGTTTCTCTATCGTATTCACAAATAAATTAACATTGTTTCATAATTTAATCTTGGATTTATTTCTCTTTGGAATACGAACCTTCTATATTTGAAAATTTTTGTTATATTTGTAATATCGTATATTATTTATTTTAAATTCTATAATTTCATGGTCTGATACTTTATTTGTATTGCTTTATTTGTTTGCTATATTAGTTATAACGTAGTCTGTTATTGTTTTCGAATCTTGAGTTACTCTAGTGTAATTATTTACTATCTGTTTCAGCCCGTTCTCATTAATTATGCATTTTATTTTTTTCTTATACACACTCTCCTTCGACCAATCAATATTAAAGTCTCCAACAATAACAATGTCTTTATTTTTTCACACAGATCTTCAATTACTTCCTCAAATACAACACAAAATTCAGCTTCTTGACTTCTTGTCGAACGATATACCACTTCTATTATAATTGAGTAATTCTTGCACTTTACATTATACGCGCTTACCCAGTATTTGAAATCGCTAACTTTTTCATATAATAGATTCACCTCCCACCATTTTTTATAATGAATCATAACTCCACCTGTTCTCATTGAATTGGACAATGTTGCATACTGACAATATTCTGGTAAATGTATTTCAGATTCATTTATATTATTTGTTAGGTGTGTTTCCGATAGTATTACAAAATGTGGTTTTTCCATATCTGCAATCACTTCGACCTGATTAAAATTGTTAATTATTCCTTGTACATTTGTATATAATCCAAATAAGTTCTTTAATTGTTATTCATTTATTCCCATTATTCGCCTTTTTAAATTTAATTTGTTTCCGTATACAGGACAATCTCTATCAGTAGTAGCATGATTTTCATTTAAGCCCAGTTTGAGTTTCTTGTTACTTCTTATACAACTGATACATTTATTTAATTGTTCCTTCCTGCATTGCCTTGTATTGTAACTTCCATGACATTTAAGACATATCTCGTGACTCTGCATTTTTTCAATCCAACATTTAATGTCTGTGCCTCCATTACTTTTGGATATGCTTCATTGTTTATTTTTAACTTAGCATTATATATGCATCTATTGTTCCTTTTCGTTTTATATATCTTTATTAAATCAATCTTACTATTTTCATATTTCTTCATATTTTAATGTCATGTCTGTTATAATTACTGACATTTCAAATTATTCGGCACTTTTATCCCGTAGATTTCACTCATTTTATTTTCTATTGCACTTTATATTTATTCTCTTTCATCAGTGTTTTCACTTTGTATAATTATTGTTCCTTTCTTTTATTTTCTATATTTGTTATCTTAAAGTTTATTGGATCTACCTTTTTATTTAAATCTTCCTTTGCTTTTTCGATTTTCTGTTTTTCTTTAGGTTTAATTACTAATGCTATATACACAATCAAAGGCTACCGACCATCGACTACCGACTACAAAAGTAGCTGGCTACAAAAATAGCCAAGTCGTCAGCTACTTAATTTTTTTAACGACCATCGACCACTAACTACAAAAAATAAACATCTGTTTTGACATACATATGTATTAAAGTAACCAAAACAAAACAAACTTGATTTTTTCAAGTGAATTTGTGTAAAAAAAAAATTTTAAATGTATCAAGAAAATTTAATTAACTTTATAAGTACTATTGCTAAAATAGTGGAAACAAAGACTTCAGTGTATGAAGTGTCCACGTCCATATTTGCATGTAAATTGAACTAAACATTTACATTAATCAATATAATAAATACATATAAATAGTAAAAATGACTATTATATACTTACGAATTAAAATAAAAGCCCCAAAAAATAAATATAAATGAAACAAATTAGAAATTGATGAAAAAAGAACTAAATAGAAGATCTCACAAACAAAAAGTAAATGAAAAATGCGCCAAGTAAATGAAAAATGTAAACAAATGAACAGATGACTATTATTTTTCAATGGTGCCACTACAAAAGTTTTTCGCGTTTTTAATAGCGATATTTAATGTATTGCGTTTTTAAAACCACCATTTCATGCATTTATTGTATTGGCAGCACTAATCTGTTTTTTGTAGCCAAGAAAAATAGAAATTAGCCTAAGTTGGCTACGGGCTACAAAAGTAGCCGTGTAGTTGATAGTCGTCTATCTGCTAAAAGAACTATTCTCATAAGCACGCATGTATTCTATTTTTGACATCTTGTAGTCGATGGCCGGTAGACATGATTGTGTTTATAGCATAATTTATTTTATTGCATCCGCAAATGACGTTTTATTTTGTTTAACATTTGTCTCTGTAATTGCTTTTCTTATTTCGTTGCACATCTTTTCGTTGTTTGGTTCTACATATATTGTTTCGCATTTCTTCGTTTTTGTTTTCATATTCTTTTATATTAACAAACAAATTTTTTATTTATTTATTTTACTAGTCCCTGCGGCCGCAATAAAGGTAAGGAAGAGGAAATTCGATCAAAAGTCATAGAAGGGTATACATGTTGAATATAAACCGAATGGTTTTAAAATGTTGGATACAGTATCTAGAAAATTTGTAATTGCCAGGGATGTCATTGTAGATAACACAAATATGATCAACTCTAGATCTATTTTGGAAAATGAGGACATTGAATCTAATATCCCAAGTGAGAGTACGGATTGAACCCTGAATGATAGTAAGGAATGTATCCAATCAAATATCCCGAACAAAAGTACGCATTGTGTCCTCACTGATAGTAAGGAATGTGTTCAGGCTAGTATCCCTGAGAATATGAATGTATCTGTATTTAAAGAGTCTGGTGAATTAAATGGGAATGAACGGCCTTGTGATAATAAATATATAAAGGAAAAGGTCAATCGAAATGAGATTGATTCTACTAATACGAACACAGTTATGAATGATGAATTACGATACTTTCATACAGAAATCATGAGAAGTGAGAGAATAAGAGGTAGACCACAAAAATCATATAGGGATTTGTTAAGGATTGTGCAATGAATGCACACACCTTGTTCGATAGTATTTCGAGTTCTTTTGATGAGGAGTTGGATGCACATTTTATAATGGAACCTTGTCCATAGTAAGTAAGCCTGAAAACACGAGTATAGCAGACTGCAGATGGGAATTTACGATTAAACATGCTGAGTTTGGGAAACCATTTAGGTATAGAGCTAGACTTGTTGCTCGCGGTTTCACGTAGGAATATTTGGTTGACTACGATAAAACTGTTGCTCCAGCAGTTAGGATCTAAAGATTTAGAATTTTAATGTCCTTTTCGAATCAACTTAATTTGAATGTTTATCATATGGATCTGAAAACCACCTTTTTGAATGGTACATTGTATGAGGTAATATATATATGTGTTCCTCAAGGTTTGTCTTGTGATAATAGTAATGCTTGCAGATTAAATAAAGCTATTTTTGGTCTGAAGCAAGCAGATGGATATTGGTTTGAGGTATTTAAACGGACTTTAAGGGAAATTGGTTTTACAGATTCATCGGTGGATCGTTGTATTTATATTCTTGAGAATATATGTATATGTTTTGTTTTATGTAGATGATTTAGTGATATTAACGGCGGATATTGGGACGGTGGATAAGTTTAAATTATATTTGATGGATAAATTTAGAATGGCGGATTTGCAGGAGATCACATAATTCTTATGAATAAAAATATGTAGATATAATAGGTGGGCGACTTCATCTTAGTCAGCAAGCTTTTATTGAAAGTGTTCTAAAAAAATTTCGGATGAACGAATGTAAATCAGTGGCTACTTCTTCTCTAATAAAACCAGATTACGTGGCTTTAAATGCGGATGAGGATTGTAACGCTCCCTGTCGTGCTTAATGTACATTATGTTATGCATATGACTTCATTTGAGCACTGCAATCAATATTTTGAATAAATATAGCCATAGAGGTAATAGGGAACTATGGCATTGTCTCAAAGAGAATTTTAAGGTACCTTAAGGGTACGATCGATTTGAAACTAACCTATGTTTGCTAATTCGAAATTTGATGATTTATTAATCGGATATGTGGATTCTGACTGGGGTGGAAGTGATTGTGATAGGAGAAGTACTACAGAATATTTATTTAAAATGTTTGGATGTAATTTAATTTGTTGGAATGCGAGGAAGCAGAATTCTGTTGCACCCTCATCAAGTGAAGCAGAATATATGGCTTTGTTTGAATCTGTACTGCTGTGTTTAGACGGCGTGTAAAAGTCATATGGAATGTCAGATTTTCCATATGTAAATCAATGCACACCGTGTAAACGTCATAAAATATAACATGTGTTATTTTCCTATGTGTTATAGCATGTGTTAGTTTTTTATTTAGTGCACACCATGGCGAAATAATACCAGGTGGTTGCAATGGCGAATTCATAATTTTTGCCGCAAACGTGAAATGTCAAACTCCATACAATAAACTGTTGTACATATTTTTTATGTATGGAGTTTGACATTTAGAGTTTACGGCGAAATTAATGAATTCGCCATTGCGGCCACCTGGTATATTTTCGCCATGGTGCACACTCTATTTTGATATGTAAAACTATATGACAACAAATTTTTTCAGTGATGCTAACTTCCACTTTTAAAATTACCGCTCAACATATTTTTAGGATAAAAGTAAGCTTTCTGAAAATAAAATATTTATTGAACTATATAAATTAATCGTATGCTAAAAAATAATATTTGGACATTTCCATAAACATGTCAAACCACGACAGAAAAAACATAAAGTCTTCAACCTTTTTTTAATATGTTTGTAAAAAATAATTATTAATATTTTTGTTTCCTGTTTCCTGAAGAATATTAAAATTTAGTATTTAGAGATTATTACCGCTTATTACATTTTTAAAATTAAATTCAGCACCAATTATTTTATGGTAAAAATGAATAGAAATTTGACTTATTGCCCTTATTACTATATAATAATTCATAACGAATTCGAAACGAACGAAAATATTATGTATTTGGATTACTTTATTAAAGGAATTGGCATGGAGGTAATTTAGAAGCAGAGTGGGTTGAGAGAGGCTTATGGGATCGCAAAATGGAAGCATTTGAAAGAGTAATTTGTGATAAGGTCGGGAGGGCAACGAAAGCATAACATCTTCTGGAGTTATAACTGCTTGTGGGATGGGTTAGAACCTTCTGGGAATTGTTCACTGGGTAAGCTAGTCGGAAACCTCACTGGTCCCTGCGACCGTAACATAAATGGCGCTCAATGGAATAATACAATTTGGAAACTTAGGATCCCCATTAGTTTACCAAATTGAACGGAAGCATCATGCAAGTCAGCAAAGCATGAAACAATAGTTCAATATTTTTTTCATAGCCCAACAAATTAATCGCCGACCTGAAGTAAAAAAAAGGAGTTTATCTTTGTAGCCCGCCAGCAAACGAAAAAGAAGAATCAGCTTTGAATGGTTGCACAGAGAGGCTAAAATTTTTCTATAAGGGATATGTTCGACCAATGCAGTACGGAAGGCAGGCAGATATTTTAGATAATTGTGTGCTGCTTATGATAGAGGTAAGAACTTATAAGCAGTATTTTAACTTCGTAGTAATAACCCGAATTGTAATTATTATTATTTAGCTTTAGTAATTAGTTTATATTATTTTAAAGGTAGAATTAGCAATGTTTATAATATTAATGATAATTTTATTTTATAAAGACAAATGAAAAATTAATACGAGGGCTGCTATATATATTTCTGGCCTGGCAACTCTGAGTGCTGCCAAGTGCAATCTGACATTTCCATTGGAAAGTTTGTCATTTTTAAGCATAATCGTACTCAAAACGTTTTGACGTACGACCATTATTTGTGTTGTTTACAGAGACTTGAAAAAATTAATATAGAAAAAAATGGAATTAACTCGTGAACATTTTCTTGCCATCATTTTTCACAACTTTCGACGTGGATTATCACGACAAGAGTGCATTGATGAACTTAAATCTTAGTATGGCGGTGGAGCACCATCCTATAGCACTGTGAAAAATTGGTATAATGAATTTAATCGTGGCCGAAGCTCGCTCAAAGACGAATTCCGTGAAGGTCGTCCAAAAACGGCTGTTGTGCTAGAGAACATTGATGCCGTGCGTGAACTCATAATGCAAGATCGACATGCGACATACCGAGAGATAGAGACATCCTTGGACATTTCTTCCACTAGCATACATTCGATACTGCATGAACACCTGGCCGTAAAAAAGGTTTGTTCTCGTTGGATCCCGCACAATTTGAAAGTCGCTCAAAAAAAGGCTCGTGTCGATTGGTGCAAAGAAATGTTGCAAAAATACGATTGCGGTGCTTCAAAAGACGTTTATTACATCGTCACAGGTGATGAATCTTGGATCTATGCGTATGAGCCCGAAAGGAAACAATAATCGACCTTGTGGGTCTTCAAAGACGACCAAAATCCAACGAAAGTTGTTCGTGGAAGAAGCACTTCGAAGCAAATGGTCGCCTGTTTCTTTGGCAAAACTGGTCATGTGGCGACTGTTCCGCTTGAGCAACGTAGGACGGTCACTTCTGAGTGGTACACTACAATTTGTTTGCCTGAAGTCATCGGAGGAATTCGAAAAACCAACATGAGAAGACGAATCATTCTTCACCATGATAATGCTAGCTCTCACACATCGGCTCAAACCAGAGCGTTTTTGACCGGCCAAAACGTCGAATTAATGGGTCATCCGCCGTACATCCCTGACTTGGCACCTAATGACTTCTTCTTGTTTCCGCAAATCAAGAAAAAAATGCGTGGTCAACGATTTTCGTCGCCAGAAGAAGCTGTTGAAGTGTTCAAAAACCATGTTTTAGAGGTGTCTCAATCGGAGTGGAAAAACTGCTTCGACAACTGGTTTGAGCGCATACAAAAGTGTATAAATCATGCTGGAGAATACTTTGAAAAACAATAAAACCATTTTTGATTATAAATATTCGCATTTTCACTATTAGGCCAGAAATATATAGAGCAGCCCTCGTAAAATAAAATTATTAGCTTGATATCGTAGTTATTTTTTTTCTATTTCATTATTTCAACTAATGCTAATGAAATTTTAATGGTAATGAATAATTTTATTTATTTTTGCTAAAAAATTTTAAGTATTCATACTTCATTTTTAAATTTTAAAAATAATTTCGTTTCAAAAGGTATGTATTTTAAAACAAACTTATAGTGCTTTTCCCTTGACTTCATTTTGTCTAAAACACTTGATTTGCTCAAATCAAGTGCTTTGCTACTTGATTTTCCATACGTTTTACATGCTACAAAAGCCTCATAAATCACTTGATTTATTTCAAATCATGTCGAAAATGTATTTTTTCGAACTAATTTTGCTTTGCAACACTGTGTTGTTTCTAGCACAGATAATTAATTTTTAAACCTTTGAAAAAGAACATATATTTATACTCACAATCACTTGCTATTACACAATTGAAGTGAAAGGTTGGTAGAAAATAATAAATTTTTACTATTATTGAAAATTCACCCCCATTTCTCTTTTATTTATTGCTAAAATATTGGTAAATCCCCCCTTACTCCAACACTTATAGTGGGTTTCCATTGACTTGATTTTGTCTAAAACACTTGATTTGCTCAAATTAAGTGCTTTGCTACTTGATTTTTCATACATTTTACATGCTACAAAAACCTCATAAATCACTTGATTTATTTCAAATCATGTCGAAAATATATTTTTTCGAACTAATTTTGCCTTTGCAACACTGTGTTGTTTCTAGGATATTCAAGTTCAACTTCGTGTTATTTATTCATATTGGATGTTTTTATCGAAAAAGTGACCATTATTAGAATTTACTAACTCTTTTGCTTTATTAGTATGCAAAAAAGTTTGAAAATTTTAGAAACTTTCATCAAAGTTTAATCTTATTAAAATTTCAGCCTTTATTAAGTCGAAAGACATCCTATGTCTCTCCTGGGAGTATAAATTATTTAAAATACTAAAGGCACTTTCGCAAAAAGCATTGCTTATTAGAATGGAAAGAACGAATGAGACCAATTTAAACAGATTTTTACTTTATTTTTATCACATTTTTGTAAAAAGACGGACCATATCTTATCGATTGGAATATTTTTTGGCAAATTATTAAATATCCCTCACAGGGAGCAGAAGTAAAATGGTACTAATTGGAGTTAAAATAATTCTTCCGAAAAAAAAATCGACTTCAAAACAGATTTCATATGTCTGCCTATAAGAGCTCAAGTGTATGGCCACATAAATAAGGTTACATTAACTATTGGGACACACTTTTATCTCCAAACTTTATACTTTTTCAACTGCTCAATAGTTTGGCAATATACATCAAATTGCAGCAACTATAGGGTCACTCTTCAATTTCCAAATTCAAATTATAAACTTGCTGTTGCAGTAGATTTAGCAATCAGGTTCTGTGTAAATTTCAACCGTCTGTCTGTAACGGTTCAACAGTTTTCATTATACATCAGATTATATAAAACATTTAATTTATAATATAACATTTTTATACTTCTTATTATACCAAATAAAGCAGTGGACATTCTGTCTAAAATTAAGGCGTTTGTATACAACGGTTCAAAAAATACGGCCATGTAGAACAAATTACATTAAAATTGGGAACAGCCTTTAATTTCTCAATTCAAATTATAAGCTTCTTGTTATAGCGGACTTAGCAAAACATGTCTCTCGTAAATTTCAGCTGTCTGGCTATAACGGTTCAAAAGGCGAGGCACATACACCATATTATATCAACTATTGGGACACCCGTTTTTTCCAAATCCAAATTTAATACTTGTTGTTATAGAGGAGTTAGTAATACAGGTTCTTTTTCAATTTCAATCGTCTGTCTACAACTGTTTAAAAGTATGGCCATATACCAAATTAAATGAACTATAGGTGCACCCTTTAATTTATAATTTTAAATATTATCAGCTGTTACTATAACGGCCATAGCAATCGACATTGCGTCCAACTTACAAGCGTTTGTCTATAACGGTTCAAAAGATACGCCTATATAAGTAAATCTACAGTAATTATAGGACACCCTTTAATTTCTAAATTCAAATTATAAACTCGTTGATATAGCGGACTTAGAAATATAGGTCCCTTTTAAGTTTCAGCGTTCTTTCTATAACGGTTTAAAAATACGGCCACACACTTGAAATTACATCAACTATTGAAACACGCTTTAACTTCCAAATCCATATTTTATACTTGTTGTTATAGAGAACATACTAATACAGGTTTGTTGTAAATTCCAAGCATCTGTCTATAACTGTTAAAAAGTATGGCAATATACATCAAATTAAATGAACTATTTATAATTCTTAATATAAATAATATAAATCCTTGTTACTATAACGGCCATAGCAATCGACATTCTGTTGAATTTGCAAGAGTTTGTCTATAGCGGTTCAAAAGATAGGCCTATATAAGTAAATCTTCATGAATTATGGGATACCCTTTAACTTCTAAATTCAAATTATAAACTCGTTGATATAGCGGATTTAGCAATACAGGTCCCTGTTAAGTTTCAGTTATCTGTCTATAACAGTTCAAAAGTTTAGTCACATACACAAAATTACATTAACTAGGGGAACACCCTTTAACTGCCAAATTTTATACTTGTTATAGCGGATTTAGTAATACAGATTCGTTGTAAATTTCAAGTGTCTGTCTACAACTGTTCAAAAGTATGGCCATATACATCAAATTTAATAAACTATAGGCGCACCCTTTAATTTATAATTTTTAATATTAATACTTGTTACAATAACGGCAGTAGCAATCGACATTCTGTCCAATTTGCAAGCGTTTGTCTATAACGGTTCAAAAGATAGGCCCATATAAGTAAATTTACATCAATTATGGGGGCACCCTTTTATTCTTAGATTTATTTTTATATATTTTTTGGTTTTTGGGAGCTATAGTAATACGCAGTCGTTTTAAATTTGAGAGAAGTTCCCTTAACAATTCATAATACACGTAGAAAATATGTATGTTGTATGGAACACCCTTTCATTTTTAAGATTATGAGCTGTTTTTAAAACGGGACCAATCAGTAAGCATAATCTATCATATTAACAAAAAAATTATAAATCGGATCAGAAATGACTGAGTTCTGCAGGCACAAATATAAAAAAAGCAACATTCAGCCGAATTGTATAACCTACTTCTTTTTTTTTTGTCGGTTAAAAAGATAAAATCTAAACATTTGCAAATATAGTTGTAATTTCATTGTATTTAGAATGCAATTTTTCTGTACAAAACATTAATTTTAATATTAAAGAATATAAAATATAAAAAACTGTACTGATTGCATTTTTCCTTGAAACTGAACCAGACATAAAAAACTGGAAAATTCAGGCAAATCCAGCCATCTGGCAAGCCTAAACCTGACGCTGTCATTTAATGACAAATGCAGACAAATTTTGGACTATAAGAAATTTACTAAGCAATCAGTACGATTCTTTTGAAAAAAAGGATCTAAAAATATTATTATTTAAAAAACACAAACAACTACAATAATGAATATCTAATTAAAGGCGCAATGTGAAAATTCTGATACCAATAAGCTAAAAATTTGAAAGATATTTGAAAAATGCCATGATGTAAAATTTAATGTTGAATGACTGAATGCGTTTAATATGATTTTTACGACCTAAAAAAAATTTAATATATAGTAACAATTCAAGGCGAATTATTAACAGGTGGCTTTAACAGCCTAGGTGACTATTGTAATTTTTCCTTCTTCGAGTGTAAAAAGTTACAGTCTCCTTTGTTTTTGACAACCGAAGACGATTTGTACAGTAATAGCATGTTTACACGGCAATGTGAAGCACTTGCTTCGCTCTCTGAATCATGATTGCGAAGCATGCCGTTTCCACGACACATACTACATGCTTCACATTGACTGCTGTTCTAAAATTTTGTTTTTCGTTTCATTTTTAGTGTTTGTAATTAATAAAATTTTAAATTATAATATAATTATTTGTTTTTATATTAACACATATTTACACAGCACTTTTAATATTGGTTTACTTTTTTGTTTACATTTATATACAGCTAGTTCAGATAAACTTGCGATAAAAATTAGGGAAGACAGAAATTTTTCATGCTTCGCAAGTAGATTCAAGCTGAATCGTCTCAAAACAAAATGCTTCGCTCTCAAAATTTTATATGGCGAAGCACGTTGATTCGGTCGTGATTGAGCTGTGAATCATGAAAAGAGAGCGAAGCAAGAATATTGGGCTCCGTGTAAACATAGTATAACAAAAATTACATATTTCTTTCGCTCTGTTGTATTCATTGCCGCCGTGATTATATCTGTCTTGAATTCGCCTTGGTAACAAATGATTGTTTTCTGAAAACTGAAGGGCATTTCTTGCTGTTTCCATTGGGGGTTTTCACACACGATTAATTTTTAATCCACACAACTTTTGTTCTTTCGTATTCACACTAGACTAATTATGCTGGCATAAAATTGTGCACGTATACACAGCTTTGTGTGTGTTAGTATTGAAGCGGGGTTGAAGCTGGTTGAAAAAATTGTGCCAACCAAAAACCACTCTCCTCACCGAAAATGCCAACAAACTGCGATTTTATGCCAGCACAATTGTTCCAGTGTGAAAACCCCCATTTATATGATTATTTAGAACACTAATAATCAAGGCGAATCAATTACTAGGTGGCAGCGTAGGCGAATTCATTAATTTTTGCCGTGTACACTACTGTCAAACTCCATATATAAAAAATCTGTTTACAATTTTTTTTATATAAAGTTTGACATTCGTTTCTACCAGCAAAAAATAATAAATTCTCTAACGCTGCCACCTGATAATTGATTCGCCTTGCTAATAATAGTTTTGTGATTTTTACATGAGACTTTTCATGGTTGCAGTTAAGAATGCTGCGTGAGAAAAGTACTTTCTAGTAGCAACTCTGTGGCAAGCGCATAGGAGCATTTTGACAGTTTGTTAATACAAAAAAGTAATTGTGTTTACAGAAAATATAATTTTATCTTTAGGAAAACGGAGGAAATAATATAAAATTTTGACTGTGCTTTTTTAGCAGACAATTGAAGAATGTCTGACAGTGCCGAAACAACACAACAGAAAATGGATCGCCGTAAAAAGAGAACATCGACGAACCAATACATGCTGTACATCGAAATGATGGAAAAGGATCCTGTGTTCGCTACCGGACGAATTCCTCGAGAATACGACTCAAACTATTTAACAAGAAAGTGGAAAGAGTTGTCGGATAAACTAAATAATTGTAGCAATGGCCCAACATTGACTTCCGAAGAATGGCGGAAGGTAAGTGGTAAGAAGTGGATTATACGACATTCGGTAATCTTACATTATTTTTAAGCGTCTAAACGATTGGAAAAATACAACAAGATGTAAGTACAGGAGAAGCATATCGGGAGAAAAAGATATTAGCATGACCTCATTGGAGTTACGTGCATTGGAGCTTTTTGGAAAGGTACCTGCCACTGCGCCCCCTGAACAAATTTCTATACATTTTAAATCGGAAAAAGAAGAAGAGGAGGAAATGGAACATATGCCAACAACAGAGACATTCCAAAAACAACTACAGGCTGCAGTTGAAGAAGCTATCGGTGATGATGAAGCAGAGCAAATTGTTGAGACGGAACATGATGAACATGAAGAAATTATACCAGAAAATACACACAATTCTACTTTGACACATGGCGGTAGTACGAGTGGAATCGTTGGTGGTTCCAATAATGGTACATCTGTTAGCGGTGGTACAACATATCGCACGATTGTTGTCGAAGATACCGCTTATCCCGAAGATGATAATAACCAAGAAGAAGAACTAGAATTCATAACACATCGCCGTTCTACTTTAGGATCTACGAATACAGTTTCCGCAATACAAGCTGCACCAACAACCACAATAACCAAATTGATCAATGGAGATATTCCACTCAAACGACTGCGGTCACAAGTCTCTGATCAAATTATATATGAAGGTAAATTGTAATAAGAAAAAATATCTGAATAATTTAATGTGAACAATAGAGATTATAAAAAATAAGAAATAATCAATGACTTGAAAATCGCATAGAATTTCACATTTATTTATTTTATTACTAATGTCTACAACATTTGTTTTTAGTAAAAAAAGCGCCACATACAACACGAACTTTTACTGTAACACATCCCCACATACAACAGCATCAAACGCAGTCGCAGCCACAGCAGCAACAGCAACATCACCATCCCCAGCAACATCAACAACATCAACTTTCCATATCTCAAGAAATACCAACGACATCATCTTCAGCCTTAGGTGGCCAACTTCTGGCTTCACAGGATGTGCGCGAAGTTGCTAGACAGCTGAAACGTATTGCAGATATCAAAGCAGAAAAGCTCAAATTTAATATTGCCCGTTTTAAATTCAATAATCCTGGTTTCAGTTACAACTTTAATCCTTCATAGTAGAACCACTATTTTCATAGTAAGTTAGTATGTACCCACACTTAAGAGACAAAATAATTTTAAGATTTAAATCTATTGTCACACATACTTAATACTAAATGATTCAGTTTTACATATTTTCATTGCTTTTCATCTCTTACCTTTGACATTGTTTCAATATACTAAAATAATAACACACATTTATGTAAAAAAAGTATCTAAAATACGTATTTATCAAAATAAAGTAATTTAAGGTAAAACTTGTTTATTTAGGTCGTGAATGAAAAGAGCTTTCATCAAATATAGTATTATGTCTTCATGTCATATAAATTTTTTATTTTATTTTAATTTTTGATGTTGTGATGGGCTCGTTAGCAACATTATTTACGTTTTAGTAACGTAATAAAACACTTTCGTAGTTTTTCCTCTATTTAACCTAAATTTTAATTAATTTTCAGTACATTTTTAATTAGTCATTAATTTTAAAAGCCATGTTAATTTAATAAAAATAAATATGTTTTAAAGATATTATTTTATAATTTGAATATAGGAATCGTTCATGAAATCAATGTTTTTAAATAACTAAAAAATAAATTTAAAACTTAAAAGACAAAAACAATATATAAATATTTCTTAAATATTTCTTTGAATCGTTAAGTTTTGCGAATTATTGTTTACATTCGGTCGTGGTAGATTCTACTTCAATTCTTTAAATAGCGAACTCGCAACAAAGTAGTTTCCCGCCATCTATATTGTTGAAATAGTGGTCAAGGTAGATAGGGCGATTGTTAAGACAGACGAAAAGTGTTTTTAAAGGGTGTGTTGATTTATATATGACTGGCAAAACACCACGCCTGCACTAAATTTTCCTTATAATTTGGAACAATTAAGTAACTCCAACCAAAAAAAAGGAAAAAAACAAAAAATAATTGGCGCTCACCCATATATTCCTAAAATTAGTCTTTTCGATTGGAGTTAATTCGTTAATGGTGAAGGGTATATCAGATTCGGCAAAGACTAGTGTAGCACTCTAACTTGTTGTAATTGATTTTAATAAAAAAAATCCAAAAAGTGCGTGCCGGACTCACACATGGAGCTTTCCGTAGTATGTATAGGTAACGCTTTAATTTTTTTAGCTTTTTACGGCGGATATTGTATGACATACTGGTTAAATTTAAATGAATAACGTTCCTAAGCGTAAATTGATAGTAGTGTGGTTAAAAAACGAGGCCGCATGCATGAAAGTCACGGTTATATTGGGACACCCTATTATTTTGTCTAGTTTTTTTTTAGTTTTACTCACTGCAAATTTTACGTGATTGTGTGTCAGTTCAAAAAAAAATAAATAAAAAAAAAACCAGAGTCAACCTGTTATGATCCCAGAGGAAAAGGGCTGTGAGAGACTGATAGACATTGTAGCGAAAACAATAGAGTTTCGTTTTTACAATATGTAAGGGGCACCCTTGAAACAAAAGTTTCGCATATTTTATTTCTTTCTAATAGTTGTATAAACATAAAAATTTACTATTGATAACTACCTTGTAAGAAATACCAAGAATGCTGACGAAGGTTATAGCGAAACAGAAACAGCATTTCATTCTGCTGGTATCAAAATTTCTCTTTAAAATTATTTACATTTTTTTAAATGAAATTAATCTAAAATGAAATCAAGTTGGAGTGCTATATTCGGTATTCTCCACATATGTAAATCTAGTTCAGTGAAGTAACTGCAATCAAAGAAGTAAATATTGGGGTGACAGAGAATTAAAAAATAAGAAAAAAATTAATTTCTACGTAAATATAATTTTACATAAAAAAGTCACCAGCTCTTAACGGGTTAAGCATTTTTAAAAAATATTGGTATTTCCTTAAAGATCTCTTCAATTTCTTTTTGTGGCGAAGGGTATTATAATAATTCACTGCATATATAATATTTTTTAATGTAAGACCAAAATTAATAACGCGCATAATGAATGCATATTTCTAGGCTTATATTTTTCGTTGCCAGATGGTTAATAACCTCATAAAAATTTGTTTTTATACCCTTCACTATAACGGGAAATAGGATATACCTAAGTTTGTTATTCCATGTTTAATTTCTACAATGGACGTCATAAAGTATATCTGCCATATTTATAAAAAGTAAAATAAGTTTAAAATGTGTTTCATGACAAAATTTTCTTTCAAATTTGTCTTAAAATATATTTTAAATCTATTTTAATATTATGTGAATACGGCAGTATATATATATATATATATATTCTGAATTCTATTGCCGCCCATTTTTGTAGCGGCTGCTATATAAAAAATCAAATATAAATATTTGGGGACTACCAGATTGTTGGCTGCGCTGTTATGCTGGCCATAGCTCCGGCTAGGGCTCGCCATCGTGGAGTGGGTCTTGCCAACACATCCGGTTCAGACAGCAGCTACAAAACAATAATTCCAGCTGTCGCTAAAAAAAAATAAAAAAAGTTTGTAATTATTTTAAAATTTTGGAGCCTGAAGCAAGTGAGGCCAGTTCCCTGTATGTACACTCACAAAAACTTCTCGGGCTGATCTTCTGCCAGGAATCGTCAGATGCCGTCCGTCCGTGTTTGGTTTGAAATCAACTTTACCAAGGTACTAGTATTTGCTTTCGAAAATTTTGCTATTAAAAATCATCAAGATCGGTTAATGTCAGACAGCGGACAAAAGCCTTTAATTTTTCCATAAAATTTGGAACAAATCGATTTTAATGAAGTAACTCGAAATATAAATAAAAAAAAAAATAACAAATATATGAGGCGATAGAAAATTAGAGAAAATAAAGAAAACAGAAAGTGAATAAAATTGGCGCTCATCCAAATTTTTTAAGTTATGGGCCTCTGAACTTTTCATAGAAAAGTTCAATTGCTCACCATATTTTTAAAGATATCAATATGGGCTTCATTTTAAAGCTTTTGAAGAGATATTTCAGGTAATACTAACATTTTTAAAAAAGTCTTAACCCATTAAGAGTCGATGACATTTTTATGTAAAATTATATATATGCCGTACCAATTTATTTTTTTAATTCTCTGTCACCCAATAGTTGCTTTTTTGATTGGTGTTACTTCACTAAATTAGATTTACATAGATGGTGAAGGGTATACATATATGATTCGGCATAGGCGAATATAGCACTCGAACTTGTTTTAAACACTATCTGTCGTATTCATAAAATATTAAAATAGATACGAAATATATTTTAGGACAAATTTGTATACATAATTAACTGAATACACAATTTACTGTTAGCCACCTAAATAATATTTCAGGACAGTATTTTACTTCAGTTATGAGGTTTTGTATAAAAGCAGGTTATAATGTACAGAAAAGTTTAGAATGACCGTTGTGTTTTTTATCGCAGATAATAAATTTTTCGGTTAGAAAGTACTAAATGTTCTATTTTGTGAAACAATAATGCCATTTTGTAATTGCCGCCTTAGTAATATAACATAAATGAGACTTTTTTCCTTCTACAGGCATCCCACAGAAAGCAAATCTTTAAATATATGTAGCTTTAAAATAATTTCAAGATGTGTCATGTAATAAATGTAAAAAATAATCTATTCATGTATGTACAAATATTTTCTTAATAAATAGCTTTCGATTTAGATAACAAACCTCCATTTTGTGTTTTCCCATGAAAAATTTTGCAACATATTGTGCTTAAATCATATTACTATAATAGGTTGCACATAGACTTTGAAAATTTAATGCTAGTATTACCAGTTCCGCGTTTTCGATTTTATACCAAAGTATTTTTAAACGATTAAAATCTATAGTGCCAACTTTCTGTTTAATTAAAATAGAAGCGCCATCTGTTTGCATATAGATATACAATTATCAATCACTTCATAGAAATTAAAATTAGAATTTGAACTTAAACAGAATAAAATGATTAATTTAATGCTCCTAGTCCGCTATTCTCAAAACATCAACAGAAACAACCGATAAATTTAGTACCAGCGGAGTATACAGACTTACTCGCACCTGCAATCATACATACATAGGAAAAACTGGACGAACATTAAAAACACATACGATCGTACAAACAGAGAAGACTCCCACTTCGTAATACACCTTAACACACACGGACACGAACTAAGAGTAAATAAATGACAGTATTACACCCAAGTAAAAAAGGGCAAAGACTAGACATTCTTGAAAACTGAAAATTTACAAAACACCAACGTTTAACAGAGATATTATTAACGAACAGGTAAACACAACCTCTGACACGATTTTTAAACCACTGAAATTACTGGAACACTCTTACAAACGAAAAACGCCCACAAATCGTTTCACTTACCAATCCAATAATAAAACAAGGAATTATTAAAACTATTTACCCCAATAAACATTAAACATATCCAGCAATCTACCTGTATAATACCACTTAAGTAGACATTATCCTATCAGACATAAATTACCTGAACCCACCACTACTTACACAACAAACACCTAACACTATCTCTTTAGTACTAACAAAATTGTGGCTTGAAAATGATGTTCTCACAGCCAGAGACGACGGTTTTCACCGAAAGTTATAACAATAGTAAAATATTTTCTGGCGTAACAAATCCAATTAACTTAATACTAAAATTATTCTTTTATCAAACAATTAGTAACTTTTTTTATGTTTGTATTTCACTGTCTGCTTGGATAGAAATTTGTCTAACAATGAAATAGATTATTTTCTTAAAGAATTCAATACTTCCGTTAATTTTGTATCGCAAATTCATTCTAAAAGGATTGAAATTAAGAATAAAAAATTGTTGCTTCAGATAAAGTCAGGAGGATGCTAAAAATCAAATATAACTGGCAGAAGGAGTTGAAAGTAATATTTAGCAGAACCTTAAATAGGAGACATCCTCAATACTTATTAATTTCTAAACAAATTGACCTTATTAAAATAATAATAAGGGAACAAATTGATCAGGAGCAGGCAACGATAGATTAAAAGTAATTAGGCTAGGACCATGCATGGGCATATATAAAATTATCGGAAATAAAACTCGTACTTTTGTTGAAGATGTTTCTGTTAACGGTTGTAAGATTACTAAGTTGGTTGACAAATTAACTGCTTTAAACAATCACTTTTTAGATGTTTTTCTAGGTTCTCCTTCAAATAGAGACATTTCCCAGATAACTGACTTAATCAATGACACACTTTTTAATGTTCTAGCTCCTTTTTTATTTAGTGATGATAAAACATCGTTAAAAATTCAAGGGGATAATAAGTTTAAGTTTACAGACTTGAATTCTCTGTCAGCAATTTGTAAGGTTATTAATAACAATAATGTTTCAAATTATTTAATAAAAAAAAAACTTCCTATTAGGGCTTTTGAGTACCTTGTTATATTATTTAATAACTGTTCAAATAATTGCTATTTTCCGCAACAATGGAAAGTAGCTAAAATCATCCCAATTAAAAGACAGAAAAATAATTGTGACATTTATTTCTTTACTGTCCAATGTGGGGGTGGTCTTTGACAGAATCATACGCGAGAAAATGGATATAGGTTACGATTGTTCGTACATTCCTCAGTAACAATTTGGTTTCAAAAAGGGTAACTCTACGGTACATGCTCTATTAAAGCTTCACTCCGATGTCATTCAGAACTTGAGAGACCGTCGATGTACTGTGGCAGTATCTCTTGACGTTGAAAGGGCTTTTGACAAGGCTAATCATGATGGTATTTTATACAATATGATTTAAATTGGTTTCAATCCTTCCATCATAAAGTTGTTCCATAGCTTTTTCAATAACAGGAGATTTTATGTTAACATAGGAAATGATATATCAAGTCAGGGTGAGATTTCTTGTGGTGTTCAACAAGGTTCTGGGTTGGCGCCACATTTATATAATATTTTTATACATAATTTTCCTCATGCGTTTAATAATTCTAAAGGTATTCTTTTTGCTGACGACTCCCTTCTCTTCGCACATGTTGAATCTCCACTCGTTGCACTTCAACATGTTTCATCGCACCTTAGAAATGTTGACGATTTTTACTCTTATTGGAGGATAAAAATAAATGCGGCGAAAAGTAATGCAATTTGTTTACGAAATGCTTCCGGGAAGTGTAAGTACACTGTTGTGCCTGAAAGCAAGAATTTGAAGCTAGCATTGAATGGTAATGATATAAAATTTAAAGATAGTTCAAAGTATTTAGGAATCAATTTTCATAAACTTCTTAAATTTAACAATCATGTTCTCTACAACTTGCAAAAGGCAAATAAGGCTGAGGGAGTTTTTGCAAGATTATTTAATAGTAAATACCTATCAGAAAAAACTAAATTACTTTTGTACAAAGTAAGTATCAGGCCAATTCTTCTTTATGCCTTTCCAATATGGTTCACAATTTCAAAGACGCTTATGAAAAGAATGGAAATACTCGAACGTCACATCGTACGAAAATACGTTCAAAAAAATTATAAAACCTTAAACAGAAGATTTTCAAATAACTACATATATGATAGAGCAAAATTGTCACTATATCTTTTTATGCTCTCCACTTAATGAGACAGTTTGTGGAAAAACTGTATGTATTACTCTCGGCGTTTTTGTTTTTTGTTTCCCTGTTTTTTTTATTTCTTTCTTGTTATTTCATTTAATTTCTTCAATATAGTTTAAGAGTTACCTGTAAGATTTAGGTTTAAGTTGTTTTTAGTATTAAGTTTATTAAATATAGATACAACTCTACTAATTTAGCCAAGTGCCGGGAGCAAGTACTGTTATTTAATCTTTATGTCAATTAACTTTTTGTTAATGTTCTCTATCTTAATTTCGAAAAGCAAGTTGCATTATCACCCAATAATACTGTAATTAAAATAATACATTATAGTTATAAGTCCTCTTTAAAAAAATGCTTATTAAAACAAAAACTGTAATATGTGAAAAAAAGTCTCAATAATAAAGCTAAAACTAACTAACTAAAACTTATATATTTTATATAGGTTTCTGATAGCATTTGCAAATGTGTAATCTTTGTGATTGAAACTGAATTGATATGTTAAGAAAAACGGTTATCAAAGAGGTTCTTGCTTCAAATAGTAAAACTTTTATATTAATATTACTATATTTCCTGTCTGTACTAAAAGTTACGAAAGCATGGCCAAAAATAATAGAATTATACATGTTAAGTGAAGTCTTCAAAAGTTACAAAAAATGTTACCAAACGGCATCACTGACTTAGATACATAATATGTATATATATATATATTATGAATGCTACATCCATATATCTCATTTACGTAAAACTTAAAAGTGTATAAAATCTTGTAACACTTCATCAATTAAAAATTGCAGTTATATACCGACCCAATGACATTTATTTTCTTGTCCTTCTTACAGAACGATAAATAAAATATTTGTCTCTTAGAGGGAGCATAATACTAAATATTATAAAGATTTTGTGTTAAGGAAAAAATTTAAGACAAAGATATTTCTCTTGTTAACTAGACTTAAAATTATAAATATGAACATTTTTTTATTGTAAAATCTGCAAAAGGGAAAATGTGTAGGCAAAATCTGTTCTAACAGATGTCTTCTTCCTTTCCTTCAAGTATTTTGTTGGCAAATCATATTGTCCTTTCACAAGTTTTACAAAAATATAGGAGTCAAAATTGTTAATAAAATTGTGTTGTGCAACATGTGCTGTGGGAATGTTGTAGACCCCTTTTCCATTTTAAGTTTTGTTCTTACAATTTGCAGTTTGATATAAATTAAGTGCACGTTTGTCCTACGATTAAAATCTCTGTGAAATGAAAGAAGATGCAGAAGAAGTTTTGTTATTTTCGCAAAATGGAAATTACATTTTAAATGTTATGTTCATTTTCCGTCTTTAACCATAATGCCATCACTATTTTATAAAAAAAAACACACCCACACACAGACAAAAAAATTTGTAAGTTATAAATTTAATATTTTGTTCGTCAAAGATCTTGTTTTATTTTGTTACCTGCCGCGAGGCTTTGTGTATTATTTAATAAAATAAATGTTTTTGTTTACAAATTTTGACATTTAATTTTGTCATTCTTCTCTATTGTTTAGTTTGTTGCACCAGTGTTGCTTTTTTCTTAAATTATTTTGCGAAAGCGTTTGCGCAAGCATTCGGAGTATCGATTGTACTCTTACCGGATCTACCTATTTCATCAAACTTGCGTTCGTATCGCAACAGAAAGTAACAAGGGGGTTACTCTCTGTTGTATTAGCGATTAAACAGTGAAATTATGATGGCATGAACGCTAACAAGAACTTTTAGAAGAAGCCTTTGGATATGTTTTTAAGATTTGATATTACATTGACTTTTTATGCCAAGAGCATTTATTTATCAGTCACAAAAACAGATTAAGCATAGAAATTTAAGTCTAACGATAATTGAAATCCAGGTACTTTCAACGACCCAATCAAAAATTTTCACAGGATCCTCCTTAATTATAACATTCAGAAATTGCCACATGGAATGTCTTTACCATCCACTTAACAACTACGAATGGCAATTGGCGAATTGTGTCATCTGCAGAAAGAACAACTTGTTGTGTTAGAAGTTCAACGAAATAGCTCTTCAAGAAAAATAAGAAACAGAGTGAATTAGTTTTGATCACGTTTTATAACATATTCTTTGAAAAGGCTTCTGAGAGAATACGATATAAATTAGCAGAATACTTCACCGATACATTTGTTGACAAATGTATTTAATAATATCGGAAAAACTATTATTTAGAAAGCAGATCTTTCAAATGTATTTTAAATAAAAAGTTACCCTAATTTGACTTTTCGTTTTCTTTTCAATTTAATTTTATAATGTTTTACTGATGTCTATCTACTACTAATTTGTTTGAGATCAAAAAATGTTCTGCTATATTGAAATCGTATAAGAATAAATATTGTAGTACAAATTTTGTATTGAAATCAGTTGATTTACTTTTTTTACCCGTTAAGGGCCATGCAAAATTTGTGTATTTTGAAAAAAAAAAAATGATTGAATTTATTAAAAAATTTGCAATTTTGATGCACTATGTTTAAAAAAAAATAATATTTTTGCTTAATTCTTTTCATTTCTTTAAATACGGATTATACGATCCCAGTTTAGATTTAAACAATTTTGAAATTGGTCATAATGTTTTTAAATTCTCTTGCGTAAGTCCATCTGAAGTTTATTCATATTTTAAATTAATTAAGTCAAATTTAGTGGGCTGCGACAATATGCATCCAAAATTAATTCAGATATTACTTCCAGTACTCTTGCCATATTTAAAACATTTATTCAACACCATCATAATGACCGGCACTTTTCCGAACAGATGGAAATGTGCAAGGGTAGTACCTATACCGAAAACAAATTCAGAATTAAGGCAAATAGCTATCTTGTGTTATTTGTCTAAGGTGCTCGAAAAAATTCTACAAAATTCTTCAATAAATTATTATCTGCTCTAACCATAGCTCTGTATCTGCCTTATTGAATGTTTCTAAAAATTTAATAAAAGAACTGGATGAAGGAAAATTAAATTCCCTAATTCTGACCACTCAAAAGCCTTCGACACTGTTGACTATTGCATACTTTGCAAAGAGCTTCAGCATTTCTTGAAGTTCTCTAATAATTCAACACTTCTTTTGTTTTCATATCTGTCGAATCGTTTGCAATTTGTATCTTTTAAAAATTTGCACTCATTTTTACAACCTTTAACAAGAGGTGTGCCACAAGGGTCCATTCTGGGAACACTACATTTTTCAATATATGCTAATGATTTGCCAAAACAGCTTTTACATTGCAAACTTTACATGTATGCAGATGATGTACAGTTTTATTTGAGCAGTCCAGTACGATCTATTGATGAAAATATTGGTAGGGTTAATGATGATTTGGATAGAGTTTTTCGTTGGGCATCAGCTAATGGACTTTGTTTAAACACCCACAAATCAAAGTGCCTAATAATTCGATGTTCACGTTCTAATAAATAGGGAAAATATCAACATCGTTTATGCTGCAAAAAACCTTGTATTAATGTTTAATAATACACTTACTTGGACAAACCATGTTAATACACTCGTAGACCAAATTTATACCCCTCAGGCATAAAGAAACTTCTTGGAAAATCCTATCTTATTCCAGGTTTAATTTACGGCTGTGAGCTTTTAGCAAGCTGAGACTCAATTAGTAAAATGAAATTAAACGTTTGATATAAAAAGTATGAAAAAACAATATTTGAGCTTGAGGTCAAAATTGTAGTGTGAAAATTATTTCTTTATTCTCATCAAGGCTATGGCTAAGAACACACAAAACAAATATAAATTGTCTTGTCTTAGGGATAAAGTACAAAATAAAAAATCGAAAAAATACAAGCACATGTTAGAAAATAAACAAAATTTAAGCTTACACACAGAAAAAAGATTGGTAACAATTCGCTTGATATGTTAAAAACTCAATTACTAATATAATAATTTGATTTTTATTATTAATAATTTAAAGTCTTGATTTAGTTTTTATATTAGAAGCTAAAAAATGATATTTGCTTCTAAATGTTAGTTGTGACACTTCTTAGAAAAGTTAACCTGACTGATTTGTGTCTTTACTAAAATTATTTCTATTAAATGGAAGATGCAACTAAACTTATTCAGCACATTACTACTGACAACCAAATTTTGGTCGTAAGAATAATAACTCAATTGTATATTCTGAAATCTAAAACTGTTTGACACAATAAAAATAAAATGTGTACGAGTACACATTAAAATAATCAAGAATATTTTAGTTCAAAAATACAAAGATTTATTAAAAGTGGTGAAAAGTTCTCCAATATTGGTAAATGGTAAGTTAAAAATTATCTTAGAAAGACATTTATATAAATAAATTTAAATTTTATATAATTTTAAAACATTTAATATTTCGCAGCGCCAAACGTGCGGTATGGGCTGGCAAGTTGAAGAAACTATGTGGAAAATAAGAAATCATGATGTAAATGAAGGAAAAAGCTGAATTCAATGGTTCGAATCATGAAATTAATAATGTATGATCTTGTTCTTATAATTAATTTTTAAAATAATAAATAAAATAATTAATAAATAAAATAAATTAATTTTAAAATTATAATATTTTTTTTTAATTCACAGGAGTTATTTTTTAAAATAGTTGTGACTGTTATTCATTTAGTTACTACAACCGAATTGATATAATACACACAACCGACACAATTCGATTGGCAACAAAATCGGTTCTTATAACGAAGTTCTTTTTCTGTGTACATTCAGAGTTTACAAACAAACTCACAATCACAAAGACAATAAACACAGTTTCATGATCGTCGTCTATTATTGCACTGAGAGTAAGCTAATATTGCTTATTTTACTTATACTAATTATTGCACTGTATTTTATATTTTGTTGCTCATTTATTAAATGCCGGTATATTTAGGCACAATTCTCTGTGTCAGCTTTAAAGTTAATTCTCTCCTTCGATGGAATATTAATGATGTTTACAATCTCTAGCATGATGCTATAAACACAATTAAAGGCTATCGACCATCGACTACCGACTACAAAAGTAGCTGGCTACAAAAATAGCCAAGTCGCCAGCTACTTAATTTTTTTTAACGACCATCGACCACTAACTGCAAAAAATAAACATCTGTTTTGACATACATATTAAAGTTAACCAAAACAAAACAAACTTGATTTTTTCAAGTGAATTTGAGTAAAAAAAAAATTTGTTAAATGTCTCAAGAAAATTTAATTAACTTTTTAAGTACTATTGCTAAAATAGTGGAAACAAAGACTTCAGTGTTTGAAGTGTCCACGTCAATATTTGCATGTAATTTGAACTAAACATTTACATTAAACAATATAATAAATACATATAAACAGTAAAAATGACTATTATATACTTACGAATTAAAATAAAAAAACCAAAAAATAAATATAAATGAAACAAATCAGAAATTGATGAAAAAAGAACTAAATGGAAAATTTCACAAACAAAAAGTAAATGAAAAATGCGCCAAATAAATAGTAAGTGAAAAATGTAAACAAATGAACAGATGATTATTATTTTTCAATGGTGCCACTACAAAAGTTTTTCGCGTTTTTAATAGCGATATTTAATGTATTGCGTTTTTAAAACCACCATTTCATGCATTTATTGTATTGGCAGCACTAATCTGTTTTTTGTAGCCAAGAAAAACAAAAGTAGCCGTGTAGTCGGTAGTCGTGTAGCTGCTAAAAGAACTATTCTCATAAGCACGCATGTATTCTATTTTTGACATCTTGTAGTCGATGGTCGGTGGACATGATTGTGTTAATAGCATGAAGCGACGTTTGTAATTATTTTCCTTTGCTAATATTTCTCGTTTTTTGAAATCTGGAGTGATTTTTGAGTATTGCAGTGGCGCGATCGTTGATCAGTTTTGTGCCCCGATATTCTAGTTTTTAATTTATTTTTAGTTGTACCCACATAAATCATTTTACATTTCTCTATCCCATTTCCATTGCACGATATTTTATACACAACATTTGATTTTTCAAATTTGTCAATTTTGTTCTGCTGAAAAACTATTCATTGCTATTAAATGTCTTATAAGCTATTTTATATTTTTAGGATCAAAGAGTTTTGAATTGGCAAATCTTTCAGATATGTCTGTAATATACAATGTTGATTTGAAACTAGTCATCTGGTTCGGTTCCTTCGTTTTTGAATTGCTTACCCTATGTCTGGCAATTAGATTCTCGATAAGCTTTGAGGGGAAATTATTCGACTTCAATATTTTGCTTATTTTGCACAGATTATTATAGTGAAAATCCACCTCACAAATATTTACAACTCGATTAATTAGGTTGCAGGCAGTGTTTATAATCATATACTTCGGATGTTTTGAAAAATAACACTGTCCAACAGCATTTTTGGAACAGAATAGCGACCCTATAATTCTGAAAGGGTTTATTTAGTAGATCATTTTTGTACAACAAACTAATGGTCCAGCTTGTCTGAGTTTTTTTACAGTGAGTTAAAGTTTTCATTTTTTGGTCGAAGCGAGCATTATACTGTTTGAACAAAATGCTGTAAGTTAATGTCTGAGAGAATTCTTATGGTCTGAGTTATACTGTGGAATTTTATGAGGATTATTTTTGTGGGAGATCTTAACCCTCTAACTGGTCCCTTTATGGGTCAATTTTGCCCTTTTTTCGAGAAAATCAAAAAATATCCTTTAAAAAAGGACATTTAATGATTAAAATATTGTACGAAAATGTTTGCCGGAAAATTTCAGTGGGGGTCACCAAAGACACCATTGTTGTAAAAAAAGCTCTTTACGCTTAATTAGTAAAATTATACACCAACATATACAAAACAGGTAAAAACAGCGTCAAGTTCGGCCGGGCCAAACCCTGAGTTCACGCGTCTAGTCAGCTGTGACTTACAAGTCGGGTGTGATATTAATTAAAATTAAAAATCAAAAATAAAAAAAAAATCAAGCATAATTGAGCTACTCGGCATTGATAAAAATAGACTAAGTATAATGTCAAAAACATGGTGGTGGGCTCCATTCACCTTTTGTTTAGACTCGGCTGTTTACAACGCCTGTCTAATTCACAAAAAGAATATTGGAGATAAGAAAAAGGAGCTTGCTTATTTACATGTTCGTCGACAAAAAGCGTGCATTTATTTAAAAATGTCTGGGAATCTGCCAGTTGTATGTGGAAGACCGAAATCTTCGAAACAGATAGATAAAAATGTTTTTAATGAGATGAGATACGACCGTATTGACCAAAAATAATGCAAAAAAGTTTTGTAAAAAATGCATGAAGTGTGTTTAAAAAAATTTCATGTAGACAGTAAATATTGAAAAATTAAGTACTTAAACAAGAAAAGTTAGACGCTAGGCAGAAATAAATGCAGCATTTTCTGGACCGCCACATCCTTCATCAGCATTTTTCGTATCTATATTCCTTATGTTATGTACATCGTAGACGTTATCTATTTACCCAACTAAGACTGTTTCATAAAAAGTTAGTTATTGAACTGAAGTAAACATTTTTTTGTTATAATTTGAATTTTATCAATTTAATTGTTATTTTTCTTTTCAAATTCGTACGTAACGTTTTTTTAAGCATATTTATTTTAAAAGGTATAAAACTCAAAAGTTGTTATGTTAGCCAAAAAATTAATTCGGGCAAAACCAAGATATTTACGGATTTTGAATATTCACAATTACATATTTTTATTTTTGGCCACTACACAACACTATACGGGGTAAACTAGAATTAAAAGTCCGAACCCCTAAATTCGTTAAAATTTTGAGGTGGCCTTTTAGTGTATTCCAACTTAACTTGAAAAAAATCGGATAACCTTTTGTTTAAGTATTAGTAATAAAAACTACTTTTAGATAGTTGGTACTCCCTGCTCTGCAATTTGCCAACATTATTTTGTTACTAATACGATCTGTAAATTTGTGTAGGCACTTTGAAATGTAGTTGCTTCAACAAAAAATATCTCACGAAAGAAAGAAATCCTCTCACAGCATATTTTTTCACCAGTAATTTTTAAAATTGCTGGAAATTTGTGAAAATATTCTAAATATAAACACTGTTTAATAGAATACCATGAATGCAGTCAGTTTTTAACAAGTTTCCAGTGATACTTATTAGACGTTCTATTGATAGTCGTCATTCAGCAGTGGTTCCTTCAAATAAACAGCAATGACAACAGTAACAGTAAGAATACAAAGGACTGACTGACAACTTTAAATATGGTCATGAACATGGAAATTCTTACAAACGATGCGTTTTTCTCTACATCTTTCTTCTACAACATCACTTCTCATAATAAATTTCTTTAGTTGTATAAAACAGAAACAACAATGTGCAAAAGATGTTGCTGCTACTTTACAACTTTTGATGTAGTTTGCAATATTTTCACTGTTTGTTGTTGTTGTTGTTTTTTTTTGTTTTGCAATAATTTTGTATGCATCGTTATACTCTTTTTGTTGTTGTAGTTGCTATTCTGTCGTTTGTTTTTACTGTTGTCCTTGTTACTGTTTTTGTTGTTATTGTTATGTTCTAGTAACATTTGTTTGTAATTGCTTTCAGTATCTTAAACAAATTGTAACTATGCGAATAATTGGCAAAGTACATTTAACTGTAATGAAATAAAAACAATCATCAACCAACCAGTTGTAACAACCAGCAGCAAAGTGACGTAAGTGATGCATACAATATGCGACCATAAACAGACAAACCGAAATAGTTATAACAACAACAACATGAGTAACACAAACAACACCACAAAATGAAAATCTGATGCATTAAGTATTAGCTATGGAATAAAAGCAGAAGCGTTTTTCGCCTCTGAAGGGGAAACTATTTATCCTTCTCTTAGGTCTGTAATTGTTCCCAATTTTTATGTTGTATAACTCATGCTCTTCAGAGGTTGCATCGGATGTAGAATTAATTTGCCAAAAGACATCGGATACGTTTTAACTTTTGGCCGGATTGAAGGCGCTCTGTGGCATTAAGTGCACTTAAAATCGCTGGTAGGGACGCCATTGTCCCATTTTGGTGTAAGTGATTTCACAATACTTTAACACTTGAAAAGCTCAGAAGCCACAGATTGGAAATGTATGCGGCCTCCATCGGACGTAGCCAACAGAGTTGTAATTTCAAGAACATGGCTTGCACGACTATGAACTTTCCCTTGCTTGAGGGTTTGAGACTATTCAACCCCTCTGTTGAAAGCGCAACAGCACACTTTGTTAGCACCGCACTAGATCTGCGGCGATCAACTTTAACCAACAGTCACCACGTGTACCCCGAAGTGATCTCACCAATAACCGGCTGCAGAGATGGGCGGCTACTTGTATGGGCTACGGATTCTCGTGATGCCAGATTATTTAAAGACACAAATGTATACTTTGAGAGTATCCCACTGTCTATCAAGATTTGGCGCCTGCACACCAGGGGACTCGTTCCCCCTATACCCGGAGAATACTTAGTCTATGCCTAGGTTAGCTCAGCCAGACTCTTAGTGCCCCGGGGAAGGAAAAAAAGGTATATTAAAATTTGTCATTCCGTGTGAAATTTCTATAATATCTATTTTCCCATATATCCCATAAAGTGTATATATTCTGAGTTCTTATGCATAGCAAAGTCGATTGAGCGAAGTCCGTCTGTCCGTCCATGTTTAAGTTGAAATCAAATTTCTTAAGGCACTAGATGAGCTAGAGAAAATTTAAAACGCCAATCAATTAGGCATAGTTTTGGTAATTTTGCTTATAAAAATTAAAAAGATCGGTCTATGTCCTTCGAGGCAGCGGGAAAAATACCACGCCTGCCTCCATATATTTTGGAACAATAAAGTAGCTTCAATAAGTATATATTGGGCGACTGAGAATTAAAAAATAAGAAACAAACATCAAGTGAAAAATAGGAACCCGTCCATATTTTACGAATAACGGGCTTTTGAAATTTTCAAATATTTTAAAATATTAATATGGTATCATTTAAAAGCTCTTAAAGAGATCTTTAAGGCAATATTAAAATTTAAAAAAAATGCTTAACCAATTGAGAGCCAATGAGATTTGTATGTAATCTAATATATATGTACTACTTAATTTTTTTCTTAATTTTTAATTCTCTGTCACCCCAACAATTTTCTTCGTTGGAGTTACTTTACTAGGTTTACATATGTGATGAAGGGTATATAAGACTTGGTGCACCCAAAACGGTGCGGATTTTGGTCCAGAGGCATAATTGGGCCATTTTTCTTCGAAAATGAGCAAGAAGTGGCTGTTACAGTCAATGGGGATCGTTATCGGGACAATTTGAACAAATTTTTGTTCACAAAAATTAAAGAGGAGGATGTTGGTTTCAACACGACGGCGCTACATACCAAACAGCCGAAGCTACACTAGCCCTGTTTTTGAAGATCGCATTATCAGCCGCAGAGTTGATGTCGTTTGGCCACCTCAAGGCTGCGACTTGACACCGTTGGGCTATTATTTGGGGTGCCGTCAAAGATAAGTGTTACCCCGACAAGCCAGAGATAATTGACGCTTTAAAGGACAATATTCGTGAAGCCATTGGTGAAATACAGCTGCATACAATCGATAATGTGCTTAAAAATTGGACCGATCGTGTAGGGAACTGCATGGTCAGCCGAGGCAGCCATTTGAATAATATTATTTTCCATTATTAACTGGAAGGATTGCACTTGCAAATAAAAAAAGAAATTTGAGAAAGTATTCAGTAGAGTTTTCCAATAGCATTTTCAAAAAAAAAGGTATTTGGCTCACCCTTTATATCTTTTTATTATATTTGTTATTAATTAAAAAAAGTTATTATTAAAAAAAAAATTGTGAAAAAATATAACTTTTTAAAGGAAAGGCGTACCTTATTGCTGTCTTCGTAGCAACACTGGTGCGTATAGCATTAATATCAGTTGTATACTTTTCTTTCAAAAACCCTTTAAATTAAGAGCAAATCAGTTATTAAGAAATTCTATTGCTTACTTAGAGCAACGATATGATTTCGGAGATAAATCACTTTACAACAAAATTTCCATTTTAAATAAATAACTATCTCTTTTATCATGGGATAATTTATCGAACTTAAGTAAAATTTGAAAAATATCAAATGTAATTGACAACGACGTGTTGTACAACGACTTCTGTTGTCTGCGAGAAGCTTTTGATAATTTGCCAAAAGATATATCAATTGATATGTGATAAAAATAAAGTAGAAAATCTACATGAAAGTGCTTTTAGCATTTTAAATAATATACGCTCACAAGAAAGGATTATAATGTCCTTCGACCTACTTAAAACTAAAATTTTAATAAGAGTAAAAGAGTTACTAGAAATTAAAATACAAAAAATACATACACATATGCCAACAATACTCGTATTAGATTTGTGTATAAATATTTTCTGCTATTGAAATTAATATACATAAGGGCATTTCCATGGAAATGTCAACCGCAACCGAAAAATGCAAAGTCCATAAAATTATGTTGTTTTAACATAATTTTATGGGAAATCTATAAAATTTACCTAATTAAAAAAAATATATATATACGAGGGCTGCTATATATATTTCTGGCCTGGCAACACTGAGTGCTACCAAGTGCAATCTGACATTTCCATTGGAAAGTTTGTCATTTTTAAGTATAATCGTACTCAAAACGTTTTGACGTACGACAATTATTTGTGTTGTTTACAGTGACTTGAAAAAATTAATATAGAAAAAAATGGAATTAACTCGTGAACATTTTCGTGCCATCATTTTTCACAATTTTCGACGTGAATTATCAGTACAAGAGTGCATTGATGAACTTAAATCTTTGTATGGCGATGAAGCACCATCCTATAGCACTGTGAAAAATTGGTATAATGAATTTAATCGTGGCCGAAGCTCGCTCAAAGACGAATTCCGTGAAGGTCGTCCAAAAACGGCTGTTGTGCCAGAGAACATTGATGCCGTGCGTGAACTCATAATGCAAGACCGACATGCGACATACCGAGAGATAGAGACATCCTTGGACATTTCTTCCACCAGCATACATTCGATACTGCATGAACACCTGGCCGTAAAAAAGGTTTGTTCTCGTTGGATCCCGCACAAGTTGAAAGTCGCTCAACAAAGGCTCGTGTCGGTTGGTGCAAAGAAATGTTGCAAAAATACGATTGCGGTGCTTCAAAAGACGTTTATAAGATCGTCACAGGTGACGAATCATGGATCTATGTGTATGAGCCCGAAACGAAACAACAATCGGCCGTGTGGGTCTTCAAAGACGAGCAAAATCTAACGAAAGTTGTTCGTAGAAGAAGCACTTCAAAGCAAATGGTCGCCTGTTTCTTCGGCAAAACTATTCATGTGGCGTCTGTTCCGCTTGAGCAACGTAGGACGAACACTTCTGAGTGATACACTACAATTTGTTTGCCTGAAGTCATCGGAGAAATTCGAAAAACCAACAAGAGAAGACGAATCATTGTTCACCATGACAATGCGAGCTCTCACACATCGGCTCAAACCAGAGCGTTTTTGACCGGCCAAAACGTCGAATTAATGGGTCATCCGCCGTACATCCCTGACTTGGCACCTAAAGACTTCTTCTTGTTTCCGCACATCAAGAAAAAAATGCATGATCAACGATTTTCGTCGCCAGAAGAAGCTGTTGAAGTGTTCAAAAACCATGTTTTAGAGGTGTCTCAATCGGAGTGGAAAAAGTGCTTCGACAACTGCTTTGAGCGCATGCAAAAGTGTATAAATCATGCTGGAGAATACTTTGAAAAACAATAAAATCATTTTTGATTATAAATACTCGCATTTTCACTATTAGGCCAGAAATATATAGAGCAGCCCTCGTATATATATATATATATATATATATATATATATATTCATAACATATTTTTTTGAACATTTCTATTGCTCGTTTTATTTTGATTAATGTTCCTAAATTTCTTGTTTTTATAAAAGCATAAAAGAAAAAGGAACGATATAATTTCCAATTAGGATGTCGCGTGCGACATTGAAAAACGAACATTTGTTATCAGTGTGCCGGAGATATTTGTACAATAGGCATCAAATATTAGTAGCAAATATATACATATTTTAATTGCAAATTAAATTAAAGAAAAATTGGTGGAATATATCATAGCTATGTATGTGCTTGGCACTTATTTAAAGTTTGTCACGTGCGACATTGTACATGTAAAATGTATAAATTCAAAATAAATTTTTTTCGAAAATATCTCTATTTTTATAAAATTTTTTAAAAATTATCCACATTATTGGATCCGCTATTATGAATTGCTAAAAATAAACATAAAATTTGCAATCAGCGACCCCAAAATATTCCGTGTAATACTCTGTTTTAAGCGAATTCGATCATTTTAAAAAACTGTCATCAGATTCGTCATAAGAGACTCTAAGAAATCTTGTGGTACTAAGTTTTATTAAAATTTATTGAATCCATATGAAGTAAATAATTTTGTCGCACCAAAGGTTTAAGGATAATGAAACAAAATCACAAAACTATCAATTAAAAAACCGGGACACATATTGAACAAATTAAAAATCATTTATAATCATCTGATGCATGTCAAATTAAATAAAAAGTAAAAAATAACAAGAAAAAATTTGATGGAACAAAATGTCGCATGCGACATGTAACGTGAGACAGCAATTAAAATTAAATAATAATAAACTACTTAATATTTTTGAATCAAATAAAAACTATTATTCAGATTCATCAATGCATCACATTTTAAAATAAGTCGCATTAAAATAATCCATCAGGTTTCGCTGAAATTAGTGTTTAAACTGTTCGCCTTTAAAGTGACTTCTGTTTTTGTCGCATGCGATTACCTTGATTTCTTGTAATTATCTTCAAAAGGAATAATTACATAAAATTAACATTACCACCAATTATAGTGCTGATCAAGAGCTATAAGTTTCGCATTTTCTCAAAATAAAATAATATTTTGACATATGGTTTTTTTTGACTTTCAATGCGTACGACCATATACATGTGTATATGGCGAAATAATACAGGTGGTCTCGATAGCGAAATTAATGAATTCGCTATCGAGACCACCTGTATTATTTCGCCATGACATGTGTATGTACATACTTAATATGGCGTAAGACGTAAAAATTAGTTACGTTTTTTTTTGGTTTTATGTTGTTATTTTTTAATTTAAGTAACGAAAGATTTTAGTAAAATATTGCATTTTTCAACTATAATTGCATTTTTAAATTATCCAGTTATATTTTAAAAATCCAGATGAATTTTTTCCATTGTCCCCTAATTTGACTTGTGGTATCTGGCAAGCCTAAGCGGGTTATCAATTTTACCCTTGCGACTAGTCGTTGTTTGTGACGTTTTGCAATTTGCAGTCTTCACAAGGCAAGAAAAAAAATTAGACTTTAACAGGATATAATATAGCATCTTCTCGATCGCTACAATCGTCATCATTTGGTTATCACCCAGGATAAAGATGAAACCTTAACAAACCTAAAATTTGTTGGTCGACTGGTATTCTAGACCCTAGACACTGGTTAAGGTCATGTGTTCTTTTGCCTGTAATTTTTCACACTGGATTAGGGCAATTCTTTGAAATGTTAAACTCACATCATCTGGTATAGTTGGTCAGCATGCCTATCAAAAGCTTAACCTGAGATTTAAAATAAAATAAAACAAATCCTCTGAAAAAAATTTTCTGTCCTTCTCTACTCTTTTATCATTATGCAAAAACGCTACTGTTCGTTCAGTATTGTGTTTTCACGAAGTACTAAATATCAATTGATTTTTGTTGTAAGTTTGTATTTGATTTAATCTTCTTCTTCTATTGTGGTTGTCATTGTTCTTCTTGTTAGAGCTGTCATTTATGGGCCATCGTACTGCAATCATTTGTAAACAGTTGATGATACTAAACCAAACAGGCCAAACATTCATCCAGTCAAATTATACCCTTATAGGAATTTTTACAACAAAACCAACAACTATAAGAATAATAAGGAATAAAGATCGTTACGCTTACACGGCCTAAAATTCTAGGATACTGACTGCCATCAAGTTGTAAGTACAATTCTTCAATTCAATTCTGTTTTATTCCATTGTAGTTCGATTGGATTTGATAGTTTTTTGTTTGTTTTTCTTGTCGTTATTGACGTAGTGTTATTAGTTGTCTATCGTGTGAACGACTAACAATTGCATTCATTTCTTTATATTGTGGCAGTTGTCAATTTGTATTTGTATTTGTTGTTTTCTGTTCTTTAAGTTGAGTTTGTTTATTTGTTTGCTTGTCTTTTTGGTAAAATGTTTGATTCTTCATGAACTTGATGATGGTTCATTTTAAACTTGAATGTTGTTGATGTACATAGTTGCTGTTGTTGTTAATTCTTACACATTCTTACATTAGATATGTTATATAAGTTACTAAGTATATATGTAACTGCCGCTGATCTTCCAAAGCAACAACCATAGGAAAGAACTGGCAAAACATTTGTGCACCAATAGTTTTTTGACCCTTGGGAGTCGTTTAAAGGCACGTATGCATTTACAAAAGCAACAAAATAACAACCACAGCACAAGTAACTTTGGTACACTGTAGATATAATTCTAAGCACTTAGACTGGACTTGTTCCCCACATCAATTACATTTATGTATGAACGTTGATTGATTTTCTCTTCATGAAAATTTACATAATTAATTTAGAAAAAGTTCTGTTATAATATTAAATTATATTTATCTTGATATTCAATTTTATCTAAACAACCAATACCATACATACAACTTGCAACCTATTTCTTGCTGTCAAAATTGTTAAAAAAAATCCTGTTTTTGTAAGTTGGCTATGCCGAATATTATATACCCGTTACCATATGTGTACAATCTGCAGATTTTCCACTGAATAGCTTAAATAAAAACTGGCATAAGAAATTCTTTTCTACTGTAAAGTTTTGCTGTCCCAGAAATTTTTTTTGAAAACTGTTAATTTCGCTTATTCCGCTCTTGACGAGTTAATTTTAGTATTACCTAAAAGATCGCGATCTGATGCCGTTCAAAATATAGTGCAAAATATGGGCTAGTGCCATTTTTTCCACTTGATATTTTTTATTATTTTTTAATTCTCCTTATTCTTTTGTTCCAAAAGAAATAGAAAAATTATAATCAGGCATGATGTTTTGGCCGTTCCCTCGAAGGACATGCACCGATCTTGTTGATTTTGAAAAGCATAATTATCGAAACTATGATTGATTGGCGTATTTAAATTTTCTCTAGGTCATCTAGTGCCTTGGAAAAGTTAATTTCAACACGATTGCGTACGGAAAGACGATAGACGGACATCGCTTACCCGAGTTTGCTATGAATAAGGACTCAGAATTAATGGGGTCGGGAATGGATTTGTAGAAATTACAAATGGAATGATAAATTTAGTAACACTTGTGGTAAAGGTATTAAAAAAATTACTGGGTCAAATTTGCCACTTTGTTACATGACTCAAAGAGGGAGATTTGACTAAAGCACCATAATAACAACAGTTTTGGTATCATTTATTGAGGAATTTTGTAATGATGCCTTGGTTCTACAGTGCGTTAAATTAAATTGCTGAGAGCTTCGAGGTGGTGACAAAATTTTACAAGAACACGCGCACCTTTATATCTTAATGTAAGCATAAGAAAACAAGTGGGATCACCACGTTTGTATCCTTCTTTATGTTTTACAATTACAATAATATAAAGTTTAATATTCTTATACCAGTTATTTTATGAAGAGCGCCCGCAACATGTACACATTGGGCACAGTTCTCGTTAAAAGTTAAGTAGTCTGCCGTTCAGGTATGTTGAAACTAGACATCTGCAACGAGTAACTTTTTTGTGCATATGTGAAACTCGCTCCCAAACATCGTTTATATTTGTTCTCTCAGTGAGAGCACAAGCAGTGAAGAGTAGTGATTGTTTGTTCGGCAAGAACGAATATGCAATAAGCCGAAGTTAAGATGTTCCGAAAAAACTAGCATATAAGAATGCAAGTACCGAAAAATGAAGTACCTAAAAAAATATGTTCGTCGTTAACATAGAAGAATAAGAAATACAAACCATGAAAATTATATATATATATATCTATATATACATATATACGAGGGCTGCTCTATATATTTCTGGCCTAATAGTGAAAATGCGAATATTTATAATCAAAAATGGTTTTATTGTTTTTCAAAGTATTCTCCAGCATGATTTATACACTTTTGCATGCGCTCAAAGCAGTTGTCGAAGCACTTTTTCCACTCCGATTGAGACACCTCTAAAACATGGTTTTTGAACACTTCAACAGCTTCTTCTGGCGACGAAAATCGTTGACCACACATTTTATTCTTGATTTGCGGAAACAAGAAGAAGTCATTAGGTGCCAAGTCAGGGCTATACGGCGGATGATCCATTAATTCGACGTTTTGGCCGGTCAAAAACGCTCTGGTTTGAGCCGATGTGTGAGAGCTCGCATGTCATGGTGAAGAATGATTCGTCTTCTTATGTTGGTTTTTCGAATTCCTCCGATGACTTCAGGCAAACAAATTGTAGTGTACCACTCAGAAGTGACCGTACTACGTTGCTCAAGCGGAACAGTCGCCACATGACCAGTTTTGCCGAAGAAACAGGCGACCATTTGCTTCGAAGTGCTTCTTCCACGAACAACTTTCGTTGGATTTTGGTCGTCTTTGAAGACCCACAAGGTCGATTATTGTTTCCTTTCGGGCTCATACGCATAGATCCAAGATTCATCACCTGTGACGATCTTATAAACGTCTTTTGAAGCACCGCAATCGTATTTTTGCAACATTTCTTTGCACCAATCGACACGAGCCTTTTTTTGAGCGACTTTCAAATTGTGCGGGATCCAACGAGAACAAACCTTTTTTACGGCCAGGTGTTCATGCAGTATCGAATGTATGCTAGTGGAAGAAATGTCCAAGGATGTCTCTATCTCTCGGTATGTCGCATGTCGATCTTGCATTATGAGTTCACGCACGGCATCAATGTTCTCTAGCACAACAGACGTTTTTGGACGACCTTCACGGAATTCGTCTTTGAGCGAGCTTCGGCCACGATTAAATGCATTATACCAATTTTTCACAGTGCTATAGGATGGTGCTCCACCGCCATACAAAGATTTAAGTTCATCAATGCACTCTTGTCGTGATAATCCACGTCGAAAGTTGTGAAAAATGATGGCACGAAAATGTTCACGAGTTAATTCCATTTTTTTGTATATTAATTTTTTCAAGTCACTGTAAACAACACAAATAATGGTCGTACGTCAAAACGTTTTGAGTACGATTATGCTTAAAAATGACAAACTTTCCAATGGAAATGTCAGATTGCACTTGGCAGCACTCAGTGTTGCCAGGCCAGAAATATATATAGCAGCCCTCGTATGTATATATGTGTATATATGACAAACTTTCCAATGGAAATGTCAGATTGCACTTGGCAGCACTCAGTGTTGCCAGGCCAGAAATATATATAGCAGCCCTCGTATGTATATATGTGTATATAGCTTTATTAAAACTACTACTTATTTTTATTAAATAAAAGACAAAGTAATAAATTCGCTTTATATTCATTTATTTTAAGCTGTGTTACTGTTTTCTGTTTCTATGTATTGTATATATATATATATATATATATATATATATATATATATACGGGTCATTATTATATTATTTTTTATTTTATTTAATTTTAACATATTTATAAACAATTAAAGAATATCTAAATTAACAAAATTATTACCTTACCTCATTTATTTCTATTTTTTTGGCAGTTTGGCAGATCAAAAGAGAAAGATTCCAAACAAATGAATTTAATTAACATATTTGCCAAACTTCACCTAGTGCTGCGAGTATCAAGTGAAGTTTGACTGTCGCATGATACACACAATGTTCGTAGAAAACATTTGCAAGTAAGAGAAATAAAAAACATGTACTCACCTAGCACACTCTCAGTCGAGTACAACCAATAGTTACTCAATGAGTTTATCTTCTCAAAAACATGTTCATCGTTTTTAATGTGTTCATGTTTTGCAAATCATATGTACTTGTTAATAGCAAATGCATTTGTGCAGGGGTCTAGTTGAAACTTATGGTATTTTAGTACACGAATCAAAATTAATATGATTAATGTCTTCAGTGGCGATGTTCCGTTTTTTAAGTTCCGTTTTGATAGTCTATTGAGATTTTTTTTAATTCTTTTTTTCGTGCCATATTTCCGATTTATTACTTAAATCACCGATATTGATTATTGAGGGTCAATGCATGTCTCGATGGACATATCGTTATCGCTTACTTAACTCTTCAGGAAACTTCTGACAAATATTTTAAATAAACTAAAGATTTTTGTCCAAACAATAAAGCAAAGATTAAAATCAAAGTTTAAGCAAAAACAACTATAACTAATAGTAATTTTTTTTTCTTTCTCCGCTGTATACGGCTGAATTTTTTTCGGCTCTTTTATACAGTTGAAAGAGGATGAAAAATGAAATATCACAGAACACTACAATAATTCACTTATGCACGAGCACTTTGCAAATATTAAATTATATTAAACGACGGGAATTTTTTTTATGCAATTGTACGCAAATGTTAACGTAGAAAAAGAAACCGTTTTTATTTCTGTCACTTTGCTGTTTTTGATGGAAGTTCGATTTTTGTTTTTTTTATTTCATATTTCGTGGTGACATTTTTACGAAAATCCGTTTTTATTTTTCAAAAACTTATTTTTAAACTGTTTTTTTTAAATAAAAATTTGTATTTTTTTTTTCACTGTTATCTCTGTATTTCGTCGTGAACATTTGTTTTTGCTTTTTGTTCCCATCATCGATTGAACACGAATGCAATTTTTATTTTAAGTCATTCTTACTTATTTACTCACAACATTATAGATGGTGTTTCAGTATCATATTGATTGTTATGAGTTAAGCATGAATGTGCGTACCGCTGTCCCGTGCGTTTTATAATTAAATTTTTATTAAATTGGTATTTTAATTATAAGTGAATCTAAATTAGTTTTTGGCTTTAGTTCATTTATTTTAATTTCTAAAAACCTTTATAAAAAGAAAAATAATTTTACAAAAGTGTGTAAATGTCGCCTAACCAAATTAATATTTATATGAATATATCTCGTATTCTTATTTGCAAAGTTAGTAGGTTAAATAGATGATGTTTATAAAAACACAAGTAAGGTAGATGGATGCGAAGCGGTCTTTCGAAAACGTTCGCATACATTTGTAAAATAATTTTTCTTTCCATATAGGATTTTAGAATTTAAAATAAATGAACTAAAGCCAAAAATTTATTTCGATTTATAAAAATTTTTGGTAATTTTTTGATGAAATTTTAAGTCTGTTTTGTGAATGAGCGGCTTAAGGATATTAAGTTTTTGGTAAACTTAAGAATTTTAAGTGAAATTAAAATATCTCAGTGAACTTGAGAATTATTAATATTTTCGGTTTTTATTTAAATTTGCTTATTTTTTAGTTAATTATGCATTTTTTTTTATAATTTGATGTTAATGCGACTTTTAATATCGCTTATTTCTATGGTGAAGATAAGATACTTTTTTCTAACATTTGTTGTTCGAAAAAAATCGAATTTTCCATTAGTCGAGGAATTAATTAAATTGGTTGAATTTCGATATTTTTGTTGAAGTTGCGAGCTTTTTGGGAAATTTCAGTTTTTCAGTAGTAATCGTCAATGAATATAAAGTAAGTAAAGTAGTGACGAGTATAACAATATATATATATATATATATATATATATATATATATATATATATATATATATATATATATATATATATATATATATATATATCCTTCTTTTTAACGGGTGTACGTTATGAATGTTTTGTGTAAATTGCAAGTGTCTTTTTGTCAGTGTAGCCGTTTGGTTACAGTTTTAACATTTTTTGTAACAATTGAAGACTCCCCGTAACATGTATAATTTTGTTGTATTTAGCCAAATTTTCGTAACTTTTGGTACAAGCACGAAATAAAGTAATATTACTAAAAAGTTCTTGTTTATTACTTGAGTTAAGAACCTCTCTGACACCTATTTTTCTTAAAAAATAAATTAGATTTTCATAACATAACTTGCAAATGCTATCAAAATCTCACATAAAAAATTAGTTCTAAATTAGCAAGAAACAAGTAGGAATACTATTTTCGGCTGTGCCGAATATATTTAAATCTAGTTTAGTAAAGTAACTCCATTTAAAAAGTAAATACTGGGGTGACAGAAAATTAAAATTAAGAAGAAAAATATTAAGTAGTATATATAATTTTACATCGGCTCTTAATGGGTCGAGCATTTAAAAAAATTTGTATTTCCTTTAAGATCTCTTCAAAAGCTTTTAAATGATACCCATATGGATATCTTAAAAAATATGTTGCACAATGGTATTTTTATATGAAAATTTCAAAGGCCCATTACTCGAAAAATATGGGCGAGGGCCAATTTTTTCACGTAATGTTTTTTCTTTTTTTTTAATTCTTTGTCACCTCAATATTTTTTTTTTATTTATTTATTTTTTTTTTGATAGAGTTACTTCAAAAAACTAAATTTACAAGACAGCCAATTATAGCACTCTTACTTGTTTGTCTATTAAATTAATATTTATTTAAATTTCAAAATGTAGCTATAAATGGAAAAATTTAACTTTTTTGAAGAAATATTTTAACTTTTATCAGTCTTTCCCTGGCAACACTAAGAAGTTCTTGTTAACAGGCAGCATACGTGAAGTCGCGTCTCTCTGTTTATGCTTTTTCTAATAGTGGACATTGTTTCAACTTTTCCGTGTAAATTCCATGTATCTGCTTATAAGAATGGTAAAGATAAGACTAAATACTTGTTCTGCCTAATTATGGAAGTACAAGTGAAATTAGAAAACATAAGACTTATAAAGTTGCAAGGTGACCTACAACAGAATGTCAACACATTAATGCGAACGCACATCTATTTTAATATATCCCTCTAAAAATATATGAAGAAACAAATAGTAAAATTTTACAGGACTGTAGTATTTTTACTATATAATAATATTGGTCGTAAGACTTTCGATTATAATGACAATGGTGACAAAGTGTTTTTTATAAAATAAAATAGAAATTACACGTGAATCATCAATTTATTGACATAAGCTCTGCGTATTCTACATGTCTATATAAGGGGATCTTTAACAATAATATTTAAATTTAATTTTATGTTAATAATGATCGTTTTAAGACTTTTTTCGTTTTCCTAATTTAAATTCAAATTTTTATGTTTCATATTTGGCTACGAAAACAGGAAACAATACAATTATGTTAAAATTTTTTAAATAACAGCCAATAATAAATTATTAAAACTGTTTCTGCTTTCAACAATTTAAAAAAGTTGAAACAGAGAAATTTACAAAAACGCAACTGTTAAAATTGAAATTAAGATACTAAAATACTTATGTACATTTGTATGTAAATAAGTTGCTTGTAAGACTTGACAATAATTCACAATTTTTTGCAGTTTGCAAAATTTTTATGTCTGTATTAAAGCGTGTAATTTTTTACGCACTAAAATTCTATAATTCTGTTTGGGAGTTTTCTATGTCTGCTTTAAAATAAGCTTTTTTGTTTTTTTTTATTTTTGTAAAATTTCTTAAATATTTATAGTTGATATTGAAATGCAGAAAGTTACTCTGAAAACAAATAATATTTGAAATCAGTTTTGTTAGAAAGATATGATTTTTTGAAATTTGAGAATTAATTAATATTATTATAAAAAAAAAAATCCCGTTGTTTAAAATGATTTCAACAATTCAGAATTGAGACTTCAATGAATTTTCTACCAGTATCTGGTGTCAGTCTGTCCGTTCGCTTAAGTGTTGAAATCAAGTTTTCAAAGGTACTAGATGAACTAGAGAAAATTTAAATACTCCAATCGATCAGACATAGTTTCAAAAATTTGCTATTGAAAATCAGCAAGATCGGTCCATGTCCTTCGAGAAGGCGGAATAAACATCCCGCCTACCTCTCATTTTTCCTTATCATTTCCCATTTTTCAAAAGGTAATCGAATTGGAATTTAACATTTTTGGCGGAAGTACTTCCGAACTAGATTACCAACTTAATGATTTTAATAAGGCATGATACTTTTATAATTATTGATTACGATTACATTGATTATTGCTGGATATTATGACTATAATGAGTACATATATTAAGGTACTCTCTTTTAACTAAAAGAACTATTTCCGTTACTACTTCCTTCTTTGCGAACTAATGTAGTGTGTTTTGTAAACGAGTAATACAAATGGCAATAACAAAAGTAAGTCATTATGTGACAAGTACTTTTTAAGGTAATGTCTAATTTTTTGCTGGGTTGGAACAATAAAGTAACTCCAAACAAAAGAAACAAACATATGGGGTGATAGAGAAATAAAAATTAGGAAAAACAAAATCAAGGGAAAAAATTGGCGCTCGCCCATATTTCCGAGGTCTTAAAGGAAATACTAAAATTTTAAAAAATATTAACCCATTGAGAGCTGGTGACATTTTTGTGTAAAATTATATGTAGTACTTAATTTTTTTAAGTTTAATTAATTTTTTTTTTAATTTTTAAATTTCTGTCACCTCAATGTTTGCTTTTTTGATTTGATGTTTTTCACTAGATATATATTTTGAAGAGTATATAATATTCGACATAGCCGCATGTAGAACTCTTACTTGTCTTTTTTAAGCATTGATTTAAATTACTTTACCTGTTTGAGTGCAGTGTTTTTCTACAATTGAAAATCTTCCGCATTCTAAATACCCGGCAATGCATTCAGTAAAAGGCTAAATTTTGCTATTCCAAATGCTTTTGATACACTCACACTCTCTCACTTTGTAACTAATTAAAGCATAAACGTGTTATGCCGAATTGGAAATAGGAAATATAAAACTTGAATAAAAAATATTTTTAAATTTAAACTGTTGACGAATAAAGGTGTGTTTAGACGATGCGTGAAAGTGATATGGAATATTAAAATTGCTATCCATAAGTAATTTGGTGTGTATGCCAGTATTTAATATACGTTTAATAATTTTCATTTTCAAGTTTGCATATGTTACGTACATATGACATAACCCCTTGTTGTTGAAAAGAAAACTGAAATGCTTAAAACAATGATGTCAATTACTCTCCTTTTTTAGAAATAATTATTCAGAACGAACACCGACATGTACAATCAATACTACCTTTCCTTAATATTATTTATATCAACATTGCACATGGGCACTTGGCTGTGTTAGTTATAAGAACATGTCACAAGTTCAAAACTGCATGTCCAATTTAGGTACTTGGGGATGGATCTTTGATGGTAACATTGGGACCTGAATTGATCCTTTCACATCCCTTCCAGCTAACACAACGGGATCATTTAGGACCCAAGTGAGTCGTTCTTCTCATGCCAGCAGCCTGTGCAACCTAATCTAACCTAACCTAGGTACTTGGCGTAGTTCGTGTGAAGTACATTTTAGGAGCTTAAAATTAAGGGATTGAGTTAAAATTGGAATATTTGCTCTTTAAAAATGCAAAAAGGGGTATTAATCACCAAATACAAAATTTTAATATTTATTTTGTATAATATTAAAAAAAGCTTATCATTATTTGATATATTACCTACAAAAGTCAATAACAGTTTTTACTTTAAGAAATATAACTTTTATCGTAAAAATATTTTGAGCGGAAATTTCAAAAGTGGAAGTTAGCATCACTGTCACACATGTCATAACACATAGGTAATTAAATATGCTATGTTTCATGAGATTTTTACTATGTGTATTGGTTTACATATAGAAAACCTGACATTCCGTAAGACTTGTACACGCCGTTTAAACACCATTATGCACAACTTGATTGCAAGCCGACAGCTGAGGGTCAGAGAACCAAGTCAATCAGAATCTATTATCATCATTTTTAAAACAATATTTTGCCAAATATTTGGCTTAGGTACTATCCCAGAAAATCCTCAAAGGCACTCATCCACAACATTAATTTTTTTTACAGTTTCATCATTACATTTCATTGATATAATCTCTTAAGCAGCTTCAGCCATCAAAGAATCAACTAATATCTTTCAGTGGAAAATAATTCCTTAGTTATCAATCAGCTGCAAATTACAAGAAGCATTGCATACTAAACCAAAGAGGTCATTCAGAATTGATGGAAAATATTTACAATTGCATAAAAAATACAACCTGATATGCACAAGATTGTGAATTGGTCTAGTATTAAGCCCTGCTACATTGTTTACTTTTCATATGCAGGAGTTGTTTTTATATAACTTCAAAAAAGAAGGAGGTTATTAATTTGTCTTAATGTTGCTTTTTTAATGTTTGCGCCTGCAGAACTCAGTCATTTTTGAACCGATTTAAAATTTTTTCTTTATTTGAATGGTTATGGTTACAGTTCATAATCTATAAAATTAAAGAGTGTCTCCTTAAATACATGTTTTTGTGTGTATTATAAACCATAAAGAGCGCCACTTTAAAATAAAAAACTACCTATCACTATGCTCCCAATCTAAGAATTAAAGGGCGTCGCTTTTGGTGACATTAGTTGGCACAGATGGTTCTATATGTTGAAACATTGTACACAAATGTTGGAAAATTAGTCATAAAGTCGATTACTATGACCGTTATAATAACAAGTGCAAATACACAAAATTATAAATTAAAGGGTTCTCCATTAGTTTATTTAATTTGGTCATACTTCTGGAGTTGTAGATAGACGGTTGAAATTTACAAGGAAATATTGCTTAGAAGTATAAAGTTTGGATTAAAAAATAAAGGGTGTCCCAATAGTTGATGTATGTGGCCAAACTTTTGCACCGTTATAGACAGACATCTGAAATTTACAAGGAATCTATATCGCTAAGTCCGCTTTAAGAACAAGTGTACAAAGTGAATTTAAAAATTAAAGGGTGTTCCCGTAAAGGATGTAATTTGACCTATGGCCCTACTCTCTAAACCGCTAAATGCATATTCTTGAAAATTAGATAAATTTTCTACTACTTTTCTGGTATAATAAAAAGTATAAATATTTAAGATTGTAAATTAAAGGTTATTCCAATAGTTGATGCAAAACGATGCATGTGGCCAAACTTTTGATCCGTAATAAATAGACAGCTAAAATCTGTTTTGAAGTCGGTTTTTACAAGGATTATTATTAAAACTGAAAATATTCTCTTAATATTTGTTTATTTCGCTTTTAATTTCATATTTTTATTTTAGTTGTTTGTGTTATTTCAAATAATACACAAATAACAAAACGTATTGGTATATATAAAAATATTGCTTCACAACACCTCTTGCCAACAAACAAAAATTTTATGGTCGAAGTTTGCTTGTTCAATAAAGTCACAGATGAAACTAATACTAAAATATATTTTTCCTTTAATGTCCATTAACATTTGTGCTATTAGATCTTAATGAGTGACAAACGTCAAAAACTAGTTGTTTTCAACGTTTATCCATTCATCACTTATAGTTGAAAAGTTGATGTCATAGAATGTTAGGGAATTTATCCAGACTTAAGCCAGGATATATGGATTGGAAAAATTTTAGTATGAATTAGAAATTGTTAAGGAAGTAATAATTTAAAATGATTGAGACAGTAATGCCAACTTTTCAAAGGCAATACGCATCGACTAAGCGATCAAAAAGAACTAATTTTTATTTATCTGTCCATATTTTTTATTATTTTTTTATTTTTGTACTTTATATTAAAATTTCTTACATTAAATTTTATAAGGAAAGTAATAAACTTTTGTAAATAATACAAAAACCAAAGAGTCATTTTTTTTTTTTTGAAAACAAATATAGACAGAAATATTTGTTCTCATATAATATTTTGACTTGATATATTTTTTATTTTATTTTTTATTTGAACTTACATTTAGTGATGAACCATTAATTGAATAGACGACATTCGCAGCATATTTTATATGAATTGAAGCCATTCGATTCCTAACGTTATTCTCGAAAAAATGTATAGCACTTAATGCTGCTCTACTTCAGCGTTAGAGTACGAAATTGATAAAATCTGTAAAAAGAATTTTTATTAAATAAATTTTTAAAATGATGCCCCTCAATCCAATATTCATCGGATCTTTCTAAATTTTTATCGTATATTATAAAAACACTATTATACGCCATTTACACCATAAAACTAACAAGAAATTTTTTGTTTGGCGGTGAAGCAAGAGGGATAAGCAATATAACATAGCTTCAGTTTTGAGGGGATGTTTATGTTGGTTATGTTTTCTTTAAAACAGCGAATATCGCTGCAACTTATAAAGAGAATTGAGAAAAAGTACAGCAACCAAAGACGTAGTAGGAAAAATAGTATGATCATTCATAGCTGCTGTAGTCATGGTGGTAAGTTGACTGCAAAACTGTTTGGCTAGGGGTCAACCCCTGCGGGACTTAAAAAATAACTTTTTTGGCTTAAGTTCATTTATTTTTAATTTCTAAAAATCTTTTTTTAGAAAGAAAATTTATTTTTTACAAATGTATGCGGACGTTTTCCAAAGAAAACAAGAAAAATTAGACGCTAGCAGAAAAATAAATTTTCTTTCTAAAAAAGATTTTTAGAAATTAAAAATAAATGAACTTAAGCCAAAATAATTTATATTCTATTATAATATTCAAACTTCAAATAAAAATTTAATAAAAATTAAATTTTTTTCTGTTTAATGGTATAAATATATATGTATATATATATATATATATGTATATATATATATATATATATATATATATATATATATATATATATATATATATATAAATATATATATGATACATAAAATATATGAATTAATAAGTTACAAATATATTAAAATTTATTTAAAGATATATGCTAACTTTTTTTGAAAACGAGCTAAAAAATCTCGCGCCTGCAGTAATCAAAATAGGAGGCAGTGTTATAAGGCCATAGACAATAAAGCCATATGGTCTTATTTCTCAATGGAATAAGAAATAAGGTCATATGGCTTTATTTCCATCTAAGGAATGAAATAAAGCCATTATTGTATTATTGCACATTTAAAATTTGTATATAATTCAAATTTATTTTGTTGCACTTATTTAGCAAAAGATTAACAAAAAAAATTTTTTAGTTTAAAACAATATTTAACAATGTATAATATATTCCATTTTATTATTTAATTTATTTTTTGATGATGTTTGCTTGTAACACGTGGATAGTATACTGAATCGATTCAATGTCATGTTAAAATAAAAAACGTGCTGATATAAACTAACTCTGGTTCAAACATAGTCAGCACCTTTACTTTCTTTTTGATAAGTTCTTAACTAAGTACAGTATCACGGAAAACTTGAAATGTTGGTCACATCAACAGTCAAAAGATGCTTTCAATATATTGAAGAACGGCGGTAAAAAAATGCAATATAGAGCGCACCTGATCGCCTGTGATCGCATTTTTTTGTATAAAAATTTTCTATTTTTGTGTAAGTTCAGTTTTTGAATGTACGTTTATATAAAATTTCTTGTTTTTATATACTTCACCTATTTGACATCGAAATTTTGCTTTATCCTACATGTTCTGCTGAAAGTATTTAATAAGCCCTAGTCCATATGTGGACATTATTGGCAAAAAGGGGAAAAAATCAAATTTGGGAATAAAGGTGTTTAATTAAGAAAATTAGAGAAAATTCGGAGTAATTTTATTTTAATTTTTAATGGAAAGTGTATTCTTTAAAAGTGGTTTGGAAAATGTTAAATTAGTTTTACATATTTTTTTTTGTTTCGTACTACTGTGCACTAATGTTGTATTTTTGATCTTAATTTTTTCCGCTTTCTTTTGTTTTCAAGTGAAAATTGTACAAAATTCACTAAATAACTGAAACACATTCAAGCATTTTATTCTTTGTTGGAGTTTGATGCTGTTGTTGTCACGTTTAAAGTGTTATTGTTGCCATTGTTATTACATTTTTGATATTGTTGTAATTGTTGTAATCATTATACACGTAGAGCAGTCCAATTATGGACAAATCAAGTTGTATTGACGCTTTAATTGTTTGTAACTCGCTGAATAGTTGTTGTTGTTGTTGCTGCTATAATTTTTATGTTTAAAACAATTGATTTTCGTATTTTTTCTGTATATAGTCATTGTTGAATTGTTTTTGTTAATTTGTTGTTTATTGCCAAAATCAAAAAAATTTGTGTGTGTCTATATTTAAGTAATTGAGACAATTTGCAACGTTTTACATCAAGGTGGTCGTGACTGCAATTGATGGAGTTGAACTGATATTTAACACCACATGAGATCGCAGCACACTACATTTTAAGATATTAATGTTAATAAAACACTTTGTAAAAGAAGAAAAATCTTAATAAAATTGGTAGACGAGACTTTTAGGGATTCATTCTCCTTGAAAACAAATGTAGATAAAAAAGAAAAGTTGCAAGAAAATATATGTAACGCACAGGGACGACTCCACAAATTGTGATGACGAATCCAAAAGATATATCTACAAACATCGTTGCTGTGAAAAGAGCTGTCAGTTAAGATTCTTAGGTGGTTGTTGTGATCGGCATAATTTTCGAAAAAGAATAGAAGAATCCGAGCGATGTGCTATGAACATTGCCGCATACTAATTTGAGGAAAAAGAAGAGGTAGTGGTAAATACCCGTACAACAGTAAGCAACGTGGTTCTGTCTGAATTCAGTGTTTACCGCTTTTTTAAAGAACATGGCACAAAACTTCTCACTGAAATGAAGACTGAAAATTAAAATGATTCTAGGGCCAACAGTAAAAAAGCTTTAGCTGAAATAAAGAAGAGAACAACAAATGAAAAATGACACAATTTTTCTAAGGTTTTCAACAAAAGAATAAATTTCAGAGGAAAGAAGTTAAGGTAGTTTGACGAATAGCTCTTCGACGTAAAAGTACAGGCGAAGGATAAAATAAATAGTCTAGAAATCAGAGAAGGTCCGTTGCGAGACATTTCAGAAAATACAATTCAAACAATATAGCCGGGTTTTAATAGCAGCATGTTTTTAAAAGACATTGAGTGAAGTACCAATTTAATACAGTAGACAGCAAAAATTTATGAAACAACAAAGAGCTATTGATATGAATGAGGCTTTAAAATAAAAGCTGCAGGATCTTAAGAAAGTCTTCAGAAGCAATTATGAAGATATACCTGTGTGGCTGCATAGCAGATATGGTGGCAAACGCAAAAGGAAATTCTACAGGATTACGAGTTGAAACTGCCGCTGAGGTGTGAAAAAATGTCGAGAGAAGCAAAGACTCAAGAACGACAAGACAAGCTAAATATTTTAATTAGTAAATAGCCAAGTCTTCTTCGCTGTTATGCAGCAAACGTGTGGCTTACCAAACATCACAAGAAATATCGTTCAACTAAAAAATGCAGTTAATAATAATTTTTATGCTCGCGGGCTTATATACCAAGGAAAATGTATTCTCGGAAGAGAAACAGGAGCATCTTACTGAACAATTAGACATTGCCTAGGTTACGATGAAAGTCAGGGGGCAAATCACCGCATTCGATATCGAGTGCACATTCGTGTCGAGGAATATTTCGACGGCTGTAATCTTTTGGAACATAGTATTCGATAGTAATTATTCCTTTTACTATTATTTTTGAAATTGCTGCAAGCATAAGACAGTAAGAAAAACAAAACAAAAAATAAATCAGTTAGCGCAAGTAACAGTGCAAAAAAAGAAACAAACAAGACTCACTTAAATGGACCCTCATCATCGGAATCGAGGCCAAAATAGCAGTCATCAAGAGAAATATTTGTTCTAGGAGCAATTATAACATTGACTTTTTGTTTAAGATTTGCTAGGATCTTTGTCTTCACATTCACTTTCGCTAAAGTCATTTAAAATAACATTTTTAAACTATTTTATTGAAAATAGCAGAAGAATTCATATAAACATGTTTTGTATCGTGGTAAAATTTCAGAGTTTATTTGTTTTCGATAGTAGATTACCAAACGAGTGCCACTACTTGTAAATAAGTTTCGATAACGACTGCCGTGATCAACGTTCACAACATTTCTATCACAAAGTACTTGTTATCAAATGCGGTGATTTGCCCCCAGATTAACTATCGTTTTTATTGTTGCCGTTATTGTATACGAAGTAATTATCGATAAAGATTTTATAATCATACATGAGATAAATCTTCACATAAGGTGTTGGATATGACAATAAAAGCGCCGTCAGAAGGCTCGTTGCTATAAAATGACAAGAATTAAGAGCTTCACTAAAACATTAGGATGGGAAGTAAGACTGACGAGCGAAAGCTCTCTCTAAAAATTTTACGATCGGGAGAGTCGCTGTGAGAGCGACCTGACAGAAATGAAGCTTAAAAGCGGCTGCTGTAGAAAGAAGTACAGCAACAGTAAAGCACTAGAAAATATCGGCAAAACCAGCCTCAATAAGTCACTATCGAGCCGTATTCTAGTCCTTGATGCTTCCCTGTAGTTTAAGTTAAGACGAAAAATGAAATCCTCAAATTTTGTGTTTACTACAGAAAGCAACCAAAATGACAATAATCCAATATCTATAATTGAGAACATTTTGGAAATGTTAGCAGAAACAAAACTGGCCTCCACGCTATACTTACAAACCCATTATTGTCAGGTCGATAGCCGACAAAGATAAAGAGAAAACTGGGTTTAGTGCTCTCAACGGTTTATGGCATTAAAAATCAAAACGCCGAACAAAAAAGCAATACAATAAAATTAAAAAAATTAAGTGTTTAGCACTGTGTCCGCTACAAGTACAAGTATTGAAATGAAAACAAAAAATAAAATTAGAGGGTTCCTCATACAATGTTTGAAATTTCCGTATAAAGGCGTATTTTTAAAACCATATCAGGCAGATATTTTGTAATTGATGATAAGATCGATTAAGATTTTAATTTAAAAGTTAAAGGAAATTCCACAAACATTCATGTATCATGGCTAATTGTCAACACTGATCAGCGTACAAATGTCTAATAAAAACGGCGAAGTTAGCTGTGTTTCCAAATTGCTTAAATAATTCGAAAAAAAATAAATTTTTTAATCTATTATATACTTATCTCCAGCTTTCACTTTTCATCTCAATATAATAAATAATGAAGTCGTGTTTAAAATTTCGTATTCAATAATATTTTATTTTCCTTTTTTATTTTTTTTAATAGACATAAAATATACGTACATATGTTTAATATTTTTTCTTTAATTCTTTATTTCTATGTATGAGTATATATGCATGGATGTACTCCTTAATTAAAAGCTAAAATTATAATAATTATAATAATAAATTTAATCAATAATACGAACACGACTATTCATCGTGTTCAAATGACTGCATTAGTGCAAAAACCCATTTTTTAAAATAGTTTTAATGTAATATTTAATAATTAATACAAATATATAAAGACATTTTAGTTATGTTTACATTCTATTAAAATTATAAAAGAAATAAAAATTTATTATAGTAATAAAAAAATAATATTTGAATATATATTTAATATGGACATAAAAATTTCATTGTATTTGAAATTATCAGTTAAATTTTATCTGCCACATTCATAAAACAATAAAATAGAATTGATTAAATGTATTTAGGACAAATTTGTCATAAAGTACATTTTAAACGTATTGATTTTTTATAAATAATGCAGAATATATGTTTCTGTTTTTCAAATTAAAAGTAAAAAAGAGAAAATAAAAATAAGCACTAATAATGACGAGTAAATATTTTTATAATTTATTTAAAAATATTTTCATATTTTATTTCAAGAGAATTTGTGGTTTAAATTGATATATTTTTTTTGTGTATGTTTATATTGCAGTTTTAATAATTATTGATTTTTTGTTTTTGATTTTTGCTTCTAATTTTTTATTTTGATTATATTTTATGTATTTAAAACGTAGAGAAAACTTTTTTTTGATTTTTAAATGCGCAAAAGGTCTACTTAACGTTTGAAATATGTCTCCTCTGAACTAGTGTTACGAAGTGGTTACTTTTTTCACATTAAACGTCGACTTTATATCGTCCTTCTAAAAAGTAGTTGCTGAGTGTAAAACAGAACGTTCGCTTATTTTTTGGAATATTTTTAAATTCAATTTTTTTTCTATTTATTTTTTTGTCTCACTTAAATTTTATTTTTACAGATATATTTCAGAAAAATGTACATCTGTTTGTTTAATAAATGCTTTAGAGCCCAACTATAATAAGAACCAAAACATTTGTCGTTAATATTACTTTAGATGGTAGGATAAAACACGTCGGACTTAAAAGGGATTTTATGGTTAAATCGCAAATTTTAAATATATTTTATTAGGATGGGTTGATATGGAATTCAATGTTATCAATGTTATTAAAAAATTTAAATTTATTATTCTTATATACTTATATCCAGTTGGTAAAAAGCAAAGAACCGCTTATAATGGCGAGGCGCCATCTTAAATGATCGGTAGCCAAAAAAGTCGGACGATACCTCCCCAAACGAGATTCACTCTGCGAAGATAAAAAAGTATGGTGGATAACTTAAGCCAGAGGGTCAATGTTACTCGATTTTGCGAAAATGACGTTGGTTACATTATCACCATCACCGCTAAGGTCAAGCACAGTAGATCTAATTGGCCACTAAGATCCTACACTTTGACTCTGCATTTTAAGAAGAATATGAAGGATTAACTCATTGTAAACTGTAAAGCTCTTTGTTTGGAAATGTCAGTTGTAGAAATCATGTAATAGTAATTAAAAACCTTTTAAACACTAAATTTCAGAGAGTTTTTAAAGCTGCAACTTTACGAGTAAATATAAATATGAATATAGTTTTTAAAGAGATTTATGTATGTATGTTATGTAAAAGAATAAAATCGTTATGTTTATATTGTGACTTTTATGACTTAAATTTTAAAACTGGCAGGGTTCCTTTCTTTCAAACTTATTAAACGTTTGTCTATCATAGTATTAATATTACATTTAAAATTATTTTTGTTAAGAAAAACATTTTAAAAATATAATTTTTTTGTGTTTAATAAAATATTCTTAAAAATTATTGCTGGAAGTTTGAAATTATTTATTTTTTTCTTAAACCAAAAACCTAAATTAAATCACAAACTTTAAGACTTGACAACTTTTATAAAACAAATGTTAATTTTGTTATTCGTGTAATAAACTGAAACTTCAATTTTAAAGTCCTTAGACGTTAAATAAAGTCCAATTTAAATTTTTCGTTTTGTTATTAATAATAATTTCAAATTTATTTTCAGCTGATTTGACTCCAGTATAAAATATTTTTTTAAAGAAATATTTAAATGGAATAAGTGATGAGTATCGTTTCAAAGCCTTTGTTTTTGGGTATTACAGGGTGTTAGGAAATTTACAATAATTAAGGTTAAAAAAGGCACATTTTAATTAATTTTTAATTTTTTCTTTGAAACAAAATTGTTTAAAGCTAATTTTCTTTTGTCTTGAAAATAATAAAAATCTCGAACATGAATTCAATTTGTGCATAATATTGTAAAACTCTTTGTTTCTCTTTAATATTTAAAAATTTTTTTTTAATTTTATATCCTTGGTAGTGCAGAAATTCCAGATATGTTATTTGAAAAACCTGAAAAAAAATAAATAGGATAATAAGAGAAAAAAATTATTATTTGCAGGTGAATAATATGGTAAGTAAATAAAAAAATAACTTATTGAAAATATGTACAAATAGTTTAGCAGGTGAAAGCAGTGTCTAATTCGTTCATTTTCGAAATTAGAGCAGGTTTTTTATATAAGAAGTTTGGCATTTACAGCGCGGCGAAAATGAATTAAATTTCCACTGCTATCAACATTATTTTGCCATGATCATCGTACATTTTTTTCTAAGTTCACTAAAAAAATAAATTAAGACAAGTAAGAGTGCCATATTCGGCTATGCCGAATCTTATATACTCTTCACCATCTAAGCAAATGCCATCGGCTCTTAACGGGGTAAGCATTTTTAAAGCATTTCCTTAAGGCTCTCTTCAAAAGCTTTGAAGTGATACCTATATTGATATTTTAATAAATTTGAAAAATTTCAGAGGCCCGTAACTCAGAAAATATGGGCGACCGCCAATTTTTTTACTTAATGTGTTTTTTGTTTTTTAATTCTGAATAGCCCCATATATTTGTTTTTTTATTTGATTCCAAATTATATGAAAAAATTAGGGGTAGGCATGGTGTTTTTCCCGCTGCTTCGAAGGCCATGGACGGATCATGCTGAATTCTCATAGCACTTCTTTCGAAACTATGTCTGATCGATTTTAATTTTCTCTAGCTGATCTAGTGCCTTGACAAACTTGATTGACTTGACTTGCATAAGAAGTCAGAATATATATATATATATATATATATATATATATATATATATATATATATATACTTTATGACAAACAAAGTTATATCTTTTTTCACTTTTTGTGGTGAAAGGTATACTCACCAGAGAATTGCAAGAGTGTCTGTTTTTAATACTATAAGTATACTCATCTTAAATGCGGTTGCGGTGTGATCGCCACCGCATTTCTTAAGTGCGAGTATTTACTATACCCATTCCATTTGAGTATAAGTGTCTACCATACTCAAGTAAAATGTTTGCGATGCTGGCTTTACTTTATTCGTACTCATACTCACAACAAACACCAAGAGAGAGATTTTAACGTGTGTAGTGAGAGTAAAACAGAGTTATCAGATCAGAATTATTAAATCAAACACAATATCAAAAGTCGCCAATGTCTAAATTAGCTAACATACATACTTCTTTGAAGTTATGAAAGGTTATTTAATATATAACAGAAAATAAATTTAATAGAACCTGTAAAATTCGCCATATTTTCATTTATTAAAAACACAACAAAAGTTTACTAATAACTCAAGAATAGTTCTTTCTTTATTATATTACGTTTTTGTTAGGGTTTTTTTTTAAGTCACACAGGATAGAAATTTAAAAATTCTATTCGTTAAGCAAATAGATTTTTAAAATTAATAAATAGGTATAAAACCAATAATTATATTTAACAAAATAAAATATGTAAACTAAAAACTTTATTTTATTTATTATTATTTATGAGGTCTAATGACATTCAGTCAATGCAATATTACATCTGCTTATATACAGTTTTGTTAAAACTAAAAAAATTAAGTAATTTTCCTTTTATTCACGGATTCATTTTATCATTTTGTTTTCCTAAATACCGATAGTAGCACGTTTATGACAACAAGGCGCATAAACTGAAAATAACTGTTCATAAAAAACAGCAACAAAATAAGTATACCTGCTTTAAATAGTGTACAAAAGCTGTGCCTTTAAGCGGGTTTTATTGCATTTTATTCATTAAATATGTGTTGTATTTCATACCTACGAAAACGGTTGTTGTCTGTTTTTCTGCTTATAATGTTTAAGCAATAGATTTGATCAAATTTTGTTTTTTTTTTTATTGTTTATAAATAGATCTGCATACAATGCAGTATTTCACAAAACGGCAGTAAAAAACTTTAATAGGGTAAAAATGTGGCAACGTTGCTTACAAATAAAGAGAATTAAAAAATTCTCGCGTACGAATATAAAAAATACTTAAAATTCTGATTGCGATATTTTTGATACTCGTTTTTGCAGGAATGGGTAAAATAAACACCGCAACTTTTTATTGCGGTGTTTAAAATACTCGAGTATGAAAAGTATAGAGTAAGTATGCGGTGTACTTATGAGTTGCGGTGTACTCGTGCAGTTCTCTGATACTCACCATAAAAAAATAAATTCTTAATTTCACTAAAAATTAAAAAAAAAAAATCTTAAAAAAATCGAAACCATATAAAAATTTAAATTTTAAAGGCAGCCGAAGTACATCTTATACCTGCTTGTTCGCTGCAGTGTTGCTATTTATTATTTTAATCACTAAGGCATCGGCATATATTTAATGAAAGAGTACTCAGATAATGCCGGCATGTTACCGTCGCCATAAATATGGCTCATAAAAAAGAGTAAGGAAAAAAATTTGGTAGGGGCCTCCACTTTGTGATCCATAATTCAGCTTGAGAATTTAGAAATGTCAAAATGGCTATTGATTTATGCAAAATTAAATATTTTATTAACATGCATCAATCCACGAAACTCCAGCAAAACAAGAAACTCCATATTATAAAAACCTTAAAAGTTCTTCGATACCATATAAACAAAGACGATTTCCCGCTTGAGCCATGGAACATTTTTGGTAAGTCAAGCATATAACCATGCGTGTATATATTTAAATTTGCGGGCCTATCGTTCTATTCCGAAAAATCAATTTTTAATGACTCATCAAGGTTACCAGACTTTTCTTAAATAGTTTGTGAACAGTATCACCGTAGATACATATGTATATTCTAACGATTTTATATGGTATATTCTTAGCCTTCAAACACTTACAAATGGGCATTTCACTAATATCGAATGCGGCGTTCATAAGCATTGAAAGTAAAAAACAAACCATATGTCAGAATCATTTTTTATTTTGAGAAAAGGAGAAACTTCTAGCTCTTGATTAGCACTATAATTGGTGGTAATGTTAATTTTAGCTAATTGTTCGATTAGAAAATAATTACAAGAAATCAAGGTATTCGCATGCGACAAAACCAGAAGTAGCTTTAAAGGCAGTTCGAACACTGATTTCAATAAAACCTACTGGAATATATTAATGCGACTAATTTTAAAATGTGATTCATTAATGTACCTGAACAATAACATTTGATTCAAAAATTTTAAGACGTTCCATTATACCATTTACCACAAAAGTGAAAAAAGGGTATATCTTAGTTTGTCATTCCGTGTGTAAGTTCTACAATATCCATTTCCGACCTCATAAAGTATATGCATATTTTCTTTTTTTTATAGCGAAGTTGATTGAGCGAGGCAAACTTGATTTCATAATAATAAAATAAATATCAATTGATCGATTGATCATGTATAGTGTCGAAAGAGGTGCTATTGGAAATCAGCATGTTCGGATCATGTCCTTCGAGTCAGCAGGCAAAACACCACGATTTCCTCCAATTTTTTCATGTCATTTGAAACAATAAAGTAACTCCAGTAAAAAAAAAAACATTAAGTGAAAAATTGGGGTTCCACCATATATTCCGAATTACGGGGCTTTGTAATTTTAAAATTTTTTAAAATGTCGATATGGGTATCATTTTAAAGCTTTTGAAAAGATCTTTAAGCAAATACTAATTTTTTTCAAATGCTTAACCCATAAAGAACCGATATCATTTTTATGTAAAATTATAAACATATGCAGTATCAATTTTCTTTTATTTTTTAATTCTTTTATTTTTTAATTCATTTAAGATTAAAAAATTGTATTAAAAATATACACAATATTTTAGTTGGAGGAAAAAATGTATAAAACCTATTTGAATCTTACTAACTAAAACTAATGACAAAAAACACAATTAAGCTGACATTAAGTCATTAATATGTAAATAATCAGAGTTCAAACTTCTAATGTTGCAATTTCATGTGACTCTATTTATTTTATCAGAAACTAGGAGGCGTGTTGTTGAAATGAACCATGGTAGGTTAAATATAAGTTTGCTTTTTTAATTCACTAAACTAGATTTACATAGATGGTGAAGGGTATATAAGATTCGGCATAGTCGAATATAGCACTCTTACGGGTTTTAACACTAGCAAGATTTGATGTTCTCAACAAACAGAAAAATACGCATTTTTTATTTATTTACTAATATTAAAATTAATAATATTTAACATTACAGATTAGCACTGGCTGCCAAGGCCATCGGGTAGTAAATATGCATTTTAAAAATTAAATTACTATAATTATAATTATAATTAGCACTTAATTTGAGTTTGCTGTGTTATTTATTTCTTCATTTTATTAATTTTTCATTTTATTGTTTTTTACTTTTTTTTTTTAGCAATTTGCTTTAATAAAAATGTAAATTTCATTGTGCAGTGTAGTATTTTTTGGTATAATTTAAAAAAAAGAGCATCAATAAAGGCCACACAAAAATCTGACAGAATTCTGTCCTACTTAATAATCATTCCAAAATGGCGTCATAGGTGCCACACTATTATACAAGAAAGATGCAAAACACACATGTTGATAATATTTTGTTCGTTTTTTCTTATCATCTTAAACAAATCAACTCTGATCGCATAGAGAAAACTATTTTTTTAATTATTTCAAAAGATCGTAAAGATCTGTCAAAAAGTCTGTCACACACATATACTTTTGATCCACATTATCATACACACATTTAATACATATGTAATTTTTGGCATATCATACGACTGAGTATGATAGTTAATCTCTGCCTTAAGTATTAGTAGATTTTAAGTTGATATTGTTAAAATATAGTAGACAATTAGATTTTTTTTGTATGGCAGTACTGCATATATTTACAAAAACTATATTGTACTCTGGTCGCATAGTAAAACTGTATTGGCGTGGCTCCCATCACATCCTTCCAAATCGAAACCTTTCGTTGGTCATCGAACTGGGTATATTCTTGACACCCTTCTTTATATTCCAACTGATTTGAATCCAACTGATTGTGCTAGTAGAGTTTTAGATCAAGCTATTTAATTGCTCATTCAATGTGGTAACAAGGGCCATTTTTTTTACTAAAGGAACCGACTCAGTGGCCAAATCTATTGAAGAATTGAAAACTAATGAAGAATTGCGTTTATAAAAGCAAGTTGTTTTAATTACAACAATTGCTATCAACATCACTAAAGAATTAAATAATCGAATTTCTCGTTTTATTCGCTTGGTCCGAGCACTCGCTTAATTTGCATTCGAAAAATTTACATGTCGGCATAAGCCTTCTGATTGCTACACTGCGTCAAAGGTATTGGATAAACGAGTGTGTGATAAATGTCCAGTCTGTCAAAGCTAAAGCAATCGATTAACTAATAGGTGACTTTCCTAATTATAGAGTGAATGCTGCTTATCCTTTTTACGCAGTTGGTTGCGACTACGTAGATCCTATCAGGTATAGACAACATGATGGCCGCAAGTCTAGTCTAGTCACCAAAGTCATGCATCTCGAACTGGTCACCGGTTTAAGCTGCGATGCCTTTTTAGCTGCTCTAGACAATATGTAGCTCGAAACGGACTTTGTTGTCACATATATAGTGACAATAATACTAATACTAATTTTCAAGGCGCTGCCAAAAAACTACATGAAATCTGCAAAACGGTAACAAGTTTTAAGTTTAACAATAATGTTTCAAATTTTCTATCTACTGGCAATGGCACCTGCGGCACTACACTTTGGCGGTGCATGGGAATCCGCGGTAGGAAGTATGAAACGTGAACCATGGTGAAGTTACCCTTAAATATGACAAACTAACTACATTGTTAGCAAGAATCGAAGCTATTCTCAACTCACGACTGGTCAAAGCTGACTCAGATGACCTACCAAATATAAGTCATGGCCACTTTTTGATTGATGTTAAAGTGTCTCATTTAAAGATGTTTGATATTTCTAGACGAAAACTTATTCAGCAGCTGCCCAATATTTTTGGTCGGGCTGGTCAAATAATTATTTACTGTTTTTTCAACCTAAATCCAAATGGCTAAAAGAGAAGAGAAGAGAGAGTCATCCCGCGATCCAGACCTCAATTACTTCACTAAAATAAATTTAAGTAAGAATAGGTATACTTTCACGGAAGATATACTACTATAGCCACCATAACAACAAATACAAAAAGGGTGTTCTAAAAGTCACGTTATATTTATAAAATTGTAATTATTTTTTAAATTGTGGTAGAGAGACACGTCAAATTTTTACATCGTCAGTAAAACTATGAGTGCTATACTAGTATTAGAAAGTAGAAAAAAACTTTAAATTTAAAAGTGTCCCAATATTGACATGATTAGTTTTTAAACTTTAGTAGAAAGACAGCTAGAATTCACGCAGAGTACGTACCGCTTCAAAAATTAATTGTAAGCAATAAATTTGGGTATAAAGGGGTGTTATCTAAAGGGCGTTAATATTGCCCTATATTTTAAACCCAGGACTTAATTGCTATGTTTGCTATGAGAATAAATTAAAAAAATTTTAATGATTTATTGAAATGAAGGCTATCCCGAAAGTAACGCGTTTTCCACATGTATGGCTTTATTTTTTTTAATCGTAATAGAAAGAGACTATAAATTAATATAGCGTATGTATTGCAGCAAAAGCAAGTATAAAAAATTAAAATTAAAAGGTGTCCTAATAGTTACGTGATTTGAGCCTTATTTAAACTTTACCTAAAGTGTTTCGTAATACGTATGCTGTAACTAGTTGATAATATTAAACTTAAAAAGAATCGAAGATATTCTCAACTCACGACCGCTGGTCAAAGCTGACTCAGATGACCTACCAAATATAAGTCATGGCCACTTTTTGATTGATGTTAAAGTGTCTCATTTAAAGATGTTTGATATTTCTAGACGAAAACTTATTCAGCAGCTGCCCAATATTTTTGGTCGGGCTGGTCAAATAATTATTTACTGTTTTTTCAACCTAAATCCGAATGGCTAAAAGAGAAGAGAAGAGAAGAAAAGAGAAGAGAGAGAGTCATCCCGCGATCCAGACCTCAATTACTTCACTAAAATAAATTTAAGTAAGAATAGGTATACTTTCACGGAAGATATACTACTATAGCCACCATAACAACAAATACAAATAGGGTGTTCTAAAAGTCACGTTATATTTATAAAATTGTAATTATTTTTTAAATTGTGGTAGAGAGACACGTCAAATTTTTACATCGTCAGTAAAACTATGAGTGCTATACGCGTATTAGAAAGTAGAAAAAAACTTTAAATTTAAAAGTGTCCCAATATTGACATGATCAGTTTTTAAACTTTAGTAGACTATAAATTAATATAGCGTATGTATTGCAGCAAAAGCAAGTATAAAAAATTAAAATTAAAAGGTGTCCTAATAGTAACGTGATTTGAGCCTTATTTAAACTTTACCTAAAGTGTTTCGTAATACGTATGCTTTAACTAGTTGATAATATTAAACTTAAAAATTAATAAGAGACCTATACATGACCCTGCGTGTGTAAGTCAAACTCGCAATTGGCGGATTTATTTTACTTTATAACATAACTGAATGATGGACAAGAAAACTATAAACTATAACCAATTTATCCAGAACAATATACGAGGGCTGCTATATATATTTCTGGCCTGGCAACACTGAGTGCTGCCAAGTGCAATCTGACATTTCCATTGGAAAGTTTGTCATTTTTAAGCATAATCGTACTCAAAACATTTTGACGTACGACCATTATTTGTGTTGTTTACAGTGACTTGAAAAAGGTAATATAGAAAAACATTGGAATTAACTCGTGAACATTTTCGTGCCATTATTTTTCACAACATTCAACGTGGATTATCGCGACAAGAGTACATTGATGAACTTAAATCTTTGTATGGCGATGAAGCACCATCCTATAGCACTGTGAAAAATTGGTATAATGAATTTAATCGTGGCCGAAGCTCGCTCAAAGACGAATTCCATGAAGGTCGTCCAAAAACGGCTGTTGTGCCAGAGAACATTGATGCCGTGCGTGAACTCATAATGCAAGATCGGCATGCGATATACCGAGAGATAGAGACATCCTTGGAAATTTCTTCCACCAGCATACATTCGATACTGCATGAACACCTGGCCGTAAAAAAGGTTTGTTCTCGTTGGATCCCGCACAATTTGAAAGTCGCTCAAAAAACGCTCGTGTCGATTGGTGCAAAGAAATGTTGCAAAAATATGATTACTGTGCTTCAAAAGACGTTTATAAGATCGTCACAGGTGTCGAATCATGGATCTATGCGTATGAGCCCGAAACGAAACACCAATCGACCGTGTGGGTCTTCAAAGACGAGCAAAATCCAACGAAAGTTGTTCGTGGAAGAAGCACTTCGAAGCAAATGGTCGCCTGTTTCTTCGGCAAAACTGGTCATGTGGCGACTGTTCCGCTTGAGCAACGTAGGACGGTCACTTCTGAGTGGTACACTACAATTTGTTTGCCTGAAGTCATCGGAGAAATTCGAAAAACCAACAAGAGAAGACGATGCGAGCTCTCACACATCGGCTCAAACCAGAGCGTTTTTGACTGGCCAAAGCGTCGAATTAATGGGTCATCCGCCGTACAGCCCTGACTTGGCACCTAATGACTTCTTCTTGTTTCCGCATATCAAGAAAAAAATGCGTGGTCAACGATTTTCGTCGCCAGAAGAAGCTAATAAAGTGTTCAAAAATAATGTTTTAGAGGTGTCTCAATCGGAGTGGAAAAAGTGCTTCGACAACTGGTTTGAGCGCATGCAAAAGTGTATAAATCATGCTGGAGAATACTTTGAAAAACAATAAAACCATTTTTGATTATAAATATTCGCATTTTAACTATTAGGCCAGAAATATATAGAGCAGCCCTCGTATAAGCAATAATAAAGTCGGGGAATATGAATTCTCTGAGCAACTAAAAATGCAGTTAGTTTGACGATTATGTTAAAAAATTACCTAAATTGTCAAATTGTGCTTTTTAGAGTTGTCAAACAGCTCTATAATCAAATCGTATGTAATTTTAAGCTTACTATTCATATTGCGGATTTTATCGTTAAGTTCACGATAACAGACTGAGATGAGTCCACTTTGATACAACTAGAAACGAGAAAAAAATTTTATTCCTATAGGGAATACAACAATGCTTTAAAAAGCATATGCATGCATGTATGTATGTATGTATGTATGTATGTATATCGGTAAAAAAATTTGCAAAATAAAGTTAATAAATTACTGACACTTCTTTTATTCAATTTTGTTCCTGAATTTTCTAAAAATATTAGAAAAATTTTCCAGTTGAACTGGAATGTGTAGTCAGCAAATTATTATTATTTTTTGTTATTTACACAATTTATAATGCTTTTGTGTTCGTGTTAATGGCAGTAGTTGTCATAATATTATTTGGTTAGTGCCTTTCGATGACATTAATTTTGAGTCCCATGAAATTGTTGCTATTTGTTTGACTTTTTTACATCTACATCTACAATGACAATGCACAGTGGGACAGAAACTAAATATTTTGAAAATAGCTCAGCCATTTGACGTGAGCATAGCAAAGGAGTTTTTGAGCTTAAGTTTTAAAGCTGGGCACCATCCACTTTTCAGGGGTGGCGCTATGTGGTCTTAAAGTTGGAGGTACCCAAATTTAAGACAACATAGTCCCATCCCTGGAAAGCAGATAGTATCCAGCCACAAAATTTTAGCTCAAATAGTTCTCTTCTATGCTTAAGCCAAATTTTGAAATATTCAGCCTAGCTCTTTGCAAATGGCTGAATTATTTCCAAAATATTTTGAAGCTGCCCCACTGTGCAACGAGAAAAAACGTAAGAACGTAACATCATAAATGGCTACTGGGTTTTTGTCTGAGCTTTGATGTGTCTTTATACAATTATCTGCCCATATCATTAACTTGGTAAATAAAGCTTCTGAACATAAAGAATACTTTAGCCAACATAAAATGCTTCTAAAGATTTCCAGCTGACCATACGAACTGTTTATTCCATAAATAACAAAACCCATTTAATTTATTTTAAATATAATTTGGGTTATGAGAACGCTTAAAACTGAATAGATATTCACATTTTACATTTTTATTTAATTTCTCCTCAAGATAATATTAACTTATTTATACACTACCATTACACTTAAATACACGTATCAGTCTTGTTGATACAGGTCGTTTAATTTGTGTTGTAATTGATCATGCTAAACTAAGTAAAGTTGTTTAAAAATTAGAAATGTTGGATCACTTATTATTAAGTCATATTTAACATAAAATCGTTTTTAACGATATTTGAGAAAGTCGCTTTAAGAGAAAAAAGTATTAAAATATATTTATGTTCAATATGATTTGTGTCCATTATTTAATGTCGCATGTGTTTTTTTACATTTACTTTGTGTAGTGAATGCCTTTAGCTAAAGTAGATTCTACAAAGTTTTCTTAAGACATTAAAAGAACTGTGTTTAGTAAATTCCTTTAAAATTATTGTATGTTCCCCGTACAACTGCTATTTGCTATTTATTTCCTTACAGGCCTAGATGTAGAAAAAAAGTTAATTTAAATTTAACTACAAAGACGTTAATATGTTAACAACTTAAACATTAATCTACTACAGTTCAATTCTCTGTATCTATCACTATTCTTCTTCTTTTTTTACTTCCTTTTGTAATTTTATGTTGGAAATTGGAAAACTAAAACAACTCAACTCAATTGCGTTTGGCGTTTACTTTCAAGGAAATGCAATGAAAATCGGGACTCTAAGACACGATTCAATTTACAAAATATAAATTAAAATAAAATAAAATAAAATAAAGAAAATCGTTGTTAAAGAAAATTTTTATATTCCAAGTGCTGGATGCGAGTGACTTAAACATTTGCCAATTGAAGTGAAGAAGTTGTCGTTGTTGTGGGTTATTTGTTCTAATGGTTTTAGAAAACAGTTTTGCATCTAAAAGAAAAAAAAAGAAAAATTTCTCTTCATGAAATTTATTAATATAAACTCTTCGTATAACAGGGGTGAATACAAAAATTGTGTTAAAGGGCCAAATTTTAATTTTTAAACATTTGATGCGGAGTCCTCACATCAAAGTAGTTAATTTATAGTTCGCATTTGGTGTTCTTACCGTCAGAATTCTAGAAGCATATGATTTCTTACATAAGAGCTTTGACAAACACACAAAAAAAAAAAAAAAAAAATATTTATGAGTTGATCTCAAATAATTTCAAAGTTCTCGTTGTGACGGTTAACATATGTTTGTTACATAGAAGTTTTTGTAGAAAACTCTCTTTAACACTGGTTAAGATCTCGGTCCTTCGAAACCCAATATCTCGCAGAGAAAAAACATCATGCTGAACGATATTAGGTTTTTTGTAACAAAAATGTTTGCGGTCACCACATTATTGTTATTTTAAAATTTAATAACTAAAAGGCTATTTTTATGAGTATAACCAACAGTAAATATTAAAACATTTTTGTAATGCTACAATTTTCATCTTCATTTTCGTGAAAATTCATTCTGGCAGATCACATAAGGACTGCTTTAAGTTTAAAACAAAATAACTGTTCTTTGATTTTTTAAGAATCGTACCAAGGAAATTCGGCCACATTTATGCAATGCAATGCTCGATATTAAATCCCGTCAAAAATAAATCCGCCAACTGCGAGTTGGATGCATGTGCAAAGGGATCCGTATTACGTGGGCGCCACCATTTAATTTTTAGTTTTACTTTTTAAAATTTCTTTCGTGTCGAGCCCGCAAAAATTTGTAGTCCCAGCCTACTACGGGTCAAAAAATAACGCCATATACAAGCAAATCATGTTAATATGGGAACACTCTTCATTAGGTTTTACTTCAGTTTTGTGTACTTGTCGCTATATTAGACATAACAATAAATATTCTGTGCAAATTGTTATATTCGCCACTATTGCAGCCTCTATGGAAACACCACTTGATTTTTAAAGTGTCGCTCATTCAGAAAATAACATAACTATTGGGACACTCTTTAATTAAAAAGTTTTACTTTTGCATACGTTGTGCCATTTGACATGTCTGCCTCTCACAGTTAAAAAAAATTAATATTTTTATGAATATCACGAATTTTCCGGAACTCTCTTTAATTTTTAGAATTTGTTGTTATAGCAGCTATAGTAATACACTTTTTGTGAAAATTTCAATAGCCTATCTAAATTGGTAATCTTTCGGTTTTGGGTACAAAAGCCTAAATTTAAAAAGTTTACTTGGTTTCATTGAACAGGGCGTTATGGTAAAATCAACAATATTGTTGTGAAGTATCCTAAACGATGCCTTGCAATCTTCGGCATGTAAACAACTTGGTTGAAAGTTTCTTGTTTCTCGAGAAATCCAACATTTTTTACAATAAAAGTTCCAAGCTTTATTTGTTTACAACAATGGCCGTCTGAATTCAGCAGGTATAAGTTTAAAAGAACTTTTCGTGTGCTCTTCTCTATAGGCAAAGGAAATAAAGGTGGTTGTGACCGAGAATAAAACATGCCGCATCCATGCAGTGTGTGAAACCTTTTCGGACATTGTCGATGATATTATTGGTGATAAAGGGGGATACGTTAAACAATAATGTATATTTCCCAACGGTTAATTGTTTTGTAGTATCGTCTGGGTACAAAAAATTTAGAACTACTAACACCTCGAGGGCCGAAATAATTTAAATCTTTCAATTTTATCTTCAAGCATTAAAAAAAATCTGCCGAGTCCATTTAAATTCCCGGTACAATCTGTTACTCCGTGTTTTTATACCCTTCACCGCAAAAAGTGGAAAAAGGGAGTATCTAAGTTTGTCACTCCGTTTGTAATTTTTAGAACATCCATTTCTGATCCCATAAAGTATATATATTCTGAGTTCTTATGCATAGCGAAGTCGATTGAGCGGTGTCCGTCTGTTTATCTGTCCGTCCGCGTTCAGGTTGAAATCAACTTTGCAAAGGCAGTAATAGTTTTTTAAAGTTTTGCTATTGAAAATCAGCAAGATCGGTCCATATTTTCTACATCATTTAGAACAATGAAGTAATTCCAATCAAATACACATACATATATAGGGCGTAATAAAGAATTAAAAAATAAGAAAAAAACATCAAGTGTCAAAATTGGCCTCACTCTGTTTTCCAAATTATGGGCCTCTGAACTTTTCATAGAAAAGAACGATTGTGCACCATATTTTTTAAGATATTCATGTTGATATTATTTAAAAGATGTTAAAGAAATCTTTCAGGAAATAGTGAAGGTTTTAAGAATTGCTTAATTTATTAAGAGCCGATGACATTTTTATGAACACATATGTGTATTTACTTTTTTTTCTTATTTTTTAATTCTTCTTCTCTTACTAAGAGAGATTTACAAATATACTGAAGGGTATGTAAGATTCAGCACAGCCGAATATAGCACTCTTATTTGTTTTAAATGAATATTAGTTGGACTTACCTCCTTCAAAATGGATTTGAGATGCTTGACTTCTTTTTTTCAAACACGTCGAGGAGTTTTATTTTTCTTTTTTTAATGTTTTGATAAAGATGGCAACATTTAATAAAATTAAAAGCAAATGTGTAGTAACTGCTACAACGACAACAATGATAATAACGATGACGACTAAGTAAATTCATGCAGATGTATTTAATAATATTTAATGTGTAGGCGTTAAAAGATTTTAGAAATAATTCTGTTAAACAGAAATTTCTTTTGAATAATTTGACTTCTTTTTAAACTGTTTCAGTCTATAAGTGAACACACAACTACAAACTTGACTACAAATACAAAGTCGCTTGCTGGCGATGATCAAAATGATGAACGTATAGTTTCTTTTTGGATTTTTCTTTGGATGGCCTTAAATCCCAAACTAAATTCGATAGACTACGTGGTCGCGACAAACGTCGAGTTTTCTTTTCGGGCAGTTTATTCGAGTCGCCCGATGTACGGCCACCACTACGTGATGAATCGAGAGTTCCCTCTCGGGGATTGTGGTTATGATTAAGATTGTGACTGTGACTGTGCGATGTTGTATTATGTAGCATTGCGTTTAAGCCGCCAGTTGTACTAGAACTTTTACTTAATGGCAGCGGTATTGGATGGTTGTTATTGTTAATATTACTGTTACTACATTTAAGTACTAGATCGGGTGGTGCCATAACGACCGGTTGTCCTTTGGGATTTGTTGAGATCGGCGGTGAAATTGAGTTACTATCGGGTGTCAACTGAAGACTACTAAGACTTTTATATCTAGAAGAGGGAATAAAAAAAGGAAAAAAGGGGATAAATAAAATTCGTTTAGGATTATGTGGTTTAAAAAGGATTATTTAAAAATGATGGTTTTTTTTCTAACTTAATTTTAATAACTGTTACTTGAGTTTTAAATATCCTAACAAAGAAAAACAAAATCTACTCATAAAAATTGCGTTCGTTGTTCGAACGTTGCATGTTTAGTCTTCATCCCCTGCGTGCTATTACTATTACAAAAAACCAAAAAATAATTCATAGAAAAAGTGAATACCGTTTTTCATTCGTTAAAACGAACGAAAGCCGTCATCATTCTACGCCAATTTAGTAAGAAGAAAAATCTTCATATAAGCAGGGTGGCATGTTATAGTATCAAAGGATATAATGTTCATTAATTTTATGTAGTACACAAAAGTAATGTAATATCCATGGACATAATGTCGCTTAAAAAAACGCCATTGTGTCATTCTTGTATGGACATAGTGAGACTTATGAAAGTGTTATAATGTCTGCACTTAAATAACACCGGCTTCGCTTATCTAAGACTCTCTGCATAGCCGACTTCAACCGGACGCAAGGATTTTTTACTCTATGATGCAACTTATACCGGCTTGGTTTTTCAAAGATTTACTGCACGCCAGTTTATAAAAACGTTGCATTTTTCTTACATAGAATAGCATAGAATATACCTAGAATATCCATGGATGTTGTGACTCTGCGTCACTTTGTGGTGCGACATAATGTCCGTGCACAATATGTCCTTGGACGTTATGACATGCCACCATAAGCATCCCCTTTATTTTAAATTAGAAAGGTCTAATGTACCCTAAAGTAATTGAATAAGTATATATTCAATTTTTCTTTCTCCATAAATAACCAAACGCTACCCATGGTCGCAAAATATTACTAACAATAAGAAGATATCCTTTTGAGCACATGCAGCCTAGATAAATATGGCAAACCTAAATTTCTATAAACTTTCTGAGACGAATGGTGTACAGGACTCATCTTGAAGTAGTGTGACACATCATGTTGATGAAATTCCAATGCAGTTATTAAGGTTGCTCATGTTGTGCAAGTGAAAGCAAAAATTTAACCATATCTGATAAGTTTAATAGCCCTAGATTAAGCAATAGAATAAATATGTTATTTCTGATGTTCGAAACTTTCGTTGATTCCTTGAATACAGTTTAAGGACCTTGATACAACCAACTTTTTTTTTTAATTTGCAATGACAAAGAGGAACAATATACACAATTAATTTTTACTAATTTGCCTCATTATATTCTAGATGATTCTTTTTACCAAAAAAAAAAAAAAAATAAATAAAAATGTTTCATGTGCAAGAAATAAAAAGAAAACAGGGATCATAACAACGTGGGTGTATTACACTAATTCTTGACTACAAAGTTTATTCTAACACTTAACAAAAGTTTTAATTAATCTTATATTCTGAGTTAGTGTTTTGGGCGAAGTTAATTTACAAAGTTAAGGCATCACTCACCTGATATGAAATAATGGTGATTGAGGCTCTAAACTACAATCTTTGCTTAAAATGCCAGCACTTAAAGGTGCCACGTTTCCATTAATGGGCGTATGATGGTGATTACTTGGTGTTAAAACTCTGCTATTAGATGCTGCGTTTCCGTGATGATGGTGATGATGCGTATGATGATGAGCTGCTGCAGCGGCAGCCATGGATGACGATACATTAGCTACTGACACCTGATGACCATGGGGATTTGTATGATGTGACTGGTGATGGCTATTTTGCTGTTGCTGTTGATGATGATTATGATGGTGATTGTTATGGTGACTACCATTCGAGCTGCTTGTATTGGTTGTGTTACCACCACCTCCAACTCCTCCGCTACTGCTTCCTGCACTATGAGAGTTTTTCAAGTAAAGCTTTGGTAGTGTGGGACGTTGACGCTTTTCTGGTAATTTTTTGCCTGGTATTGTTTCAATTGGTGGTGGAACTGGCTTTATGTCCTCTTGGACATGTGTGTGCTGATAATGATTGACTACGGCACCACTTCCACCCCCACCACCAGATGTGGGATGAATATGCGAGTGATTCTGATGGTGATGATGTTGACTGTGATGTTGCAACTGTTGGCCAACGGCTGTTGGTAAATGATGTTGATGATGATGATGGTGGTGGTGCTGTTGATGACTCTGATTACTACTGCTATTGTGACTGCTATTGGTATTTGTATGTTTATTTGATTCCAGACTACTGTAGTTGTTGTTGTTGTTGTTATTAATATTGTTATTAGAGCCGTTATTGTTGCCAGTGCCACCACCATTGCCACTGTTATTTAAACTGTTATTATTGCTACTTGAATTATTATTATTGTTGTTGTTGTTATTATTATGGCTGGTTGAATTCTGATTAACTCGTATTAGACTACAGTAGTTACCACTACTATCGGTGTATTGTGATTTGATTGTGGGTGTTTCACTGATTGGTTCAAAACGTGATAAAGCTTTTGATAGCGGCGTCAAACCCCTCACATAATCGTAAATATGATCGATATCCTTATAATCTTCAGATATTTCCGCAGGCGGTTGATTTTTACTATATGAATCACAGCTGGCGCTACGCTTGAGGATGTAACCGTTTTCCAAGAGACCATTGGCCACATACGCTACACCGGCTGCTGATGGCAACATAACCACGGGCAATTTGTTACGACTACTAAATTTTGAGTCCTTTTTTTCTTTCTCTGACAGCTTAATATCTACTATTTGTAAACGGTCTCTTGCATCGCTTAGCAGACGTTGAGCTTTTTCAAGAAATCTTGTGTACTCGATAAAATGCTCCAGTTGGTCCATATTTTTGGCCCGCTGCAATTTGATTTTAGCATTAAGAGGTACTGGCACCAAATCATTATCTTTTTGCAAGGGCAAAGCAAAAATACGATCAATTTCAACACAGCCCAAAAGACGCATTTCTGGCACAAAGGGTTGTTTGAGACCCTTCGGTACACTTCCGTGAACTAATCTGAAAGTAATAAAAACGGAAAAGGAGGAACAAGGTCAATTAAATATTTTAAATACAAATGACATCCCAAATATTATAAAATTAAGTTAAAAATTATATAAATTTTTCTACACGTTTCTCACCTTACAACAACTGGCATTCTTTTCAATAGAAGATTCTTTACAGTATGGACACCACTTATGCTGTCCTCCTTAGCTATAGGTGAAAATTTCGCTTTGGTATCGAGTGGCAGATTGATGATCTCGTCTTTGATGTTTTTGCACTGCAATACTTTGCCATTGTCGTTCATGGTGGTAAGCATTTCACCCGCATGTATGGTGCGGCTCATCTGAGGACAACGAAATGTTTCGCGAACCAAAACACGACAATTCCGACGTTTTGACAATTCCAAAACTGATTCAATGCAACGCGTAGAACGACCATCTTCACTTAGCAGCTCAAAATAGCCAGGATATGTTTCGGGTATTAAGACCTTGGCACCAACATTTGTAGGCTTACGACCCTCTTTCAACTTAATGGGTTGGGCTAGTATCTGATATTTCTTGCCCGAACTTAGGAAGAGGGCCGTGCTCTGTAGTGAAGGTGCTGAGAGCGTCGGTACTCCGAGATTCTGATGTTGACCCTTGACAATTTTGGCAACGGCTGGTAATTTTTGTTTGGAAAAGTCACGCAAATAAACGGGTGGTGATGATGTAGAGTCCCCAAATCGGGATGCGGCCAGTATTATTTGGCCATCAGTAGCGGCCATGTCGCGGTTAAAGAATAATAACAGTTTGTTTCGCGCAAAGTTAACATTAAATGTAAGTAAATTTCATGGATTTTGGGTTGAATCCGAATCACTTGTGATGGCCTGTGTATTGGTGGACGATGATGGAGTTTCAAGGTTTGTGTTTAAATTGCCTGCACTCGGTTTGTTGCTAGTAGTAGTGTGGCTTGTGGTAGAGGCTAAATTGTTGCTTTGTTTGGGATTTAAAGGGTTTGAAGTATTTGCTAATGGTGAAGTAGTGGTTGTTGATGATGTTGAGGTTAGGAAACGTGAGGAAGTTTGAAGAGCGTAATTAAAATACTGCATTCGGTTTGAATCTCAATACTATATTTGTTCTCTTTTAATGTTGGATAATATTTCCACAATAATAGTTGTTGTGTTTTTTATATGTTGGCAAATTGTCCTAAAATGAGAAAGAGGGAAAAAATATTAAGTTTATAAATTAAATGAAACGAAAACAAGAAAAATATTTGGACTTTTTAAAGTTGTGTATATAACAAAAAGTTTTTGTTTGTTTCAAGATTCATCGATACAATAAGTACCATTATTCCTGAAGTGTTAGATGCGATTTACACGGTGCTTGTAGACAAATATATGAAGGTAAGAGAACTCAATTACTTTTAACGCTTACAAATTAAAACTTTTATGTTTTAACTATTGAAGATGCAGAAGAGTGGAAAGCGGTGGCAATTAGGGTTTTTTCAATGTTACCACAGGTGTACTTTAAGATAGTTGTAGGTAGGAAAAACATACCAAATTGACAACAGCTCACTCTAAGCCTGGGATGGATAACGCATAATATAACAAAAAAAAAAAAAAATAAAATAATAATAATTTCTTGGCAGATATATAAACAATATAAATATATAATAAAACAGAAATAGCGCGGAAGTAAATTATATGTTAGTGCTATGCAATTTTGTATAAAATATTGTATGTGTAAAATATTGTATATTATACGCATTTAAGTATTTAATATTATTTGCTAAAGAATTTTTCAATGCCTTACTTTGCGTTTTATATAACGAAAGTAAAAATATCATTTCCCATGCTTGCACTAAAAATATAAAATTTTAAATATGCTGAAAACCTTGCATACGCTTTTCAACAAATCTCTCGCAGTCAATCTGCCAGTCCCACGATGTTGCGATAGTTCGTTCGTTCGCATAACTACATTTAAAACAAAAAAAAAATTTTTAGAAATTTGTTATTGTTTGGAATGTAATTGTGGGACTGGCAGAATTTGTTGAAAATTTAGAATATGCTGTCTACACGATATGCTGAAATCGTCAACATACATATGCTTAAACCTTTAACAAATCGTCAACATATGGAACAAATATATCGAGACGTGCTTTCATTTTAATTAAATAATTTGCAAAATGCCCGTGTTTAAAGCTAAAACAAATTATAGTAGTCTTTTGTGATATTTTATTTTTCTAATCTTTTAAGTGTATAAAAGATCCCAAAAAATAAGCCGAATACAGTGGATAAAGAAATTTAAAATCATTGTTGAATATCGTAGTTTTTTGCTTATACTTTTAATTTTGTCTTTACTTTATTGTTTGGACAAAAATCTTTAATTTATTTAAAATGTTCGTGAGAAGTTTCCTGAAGAGCTAAGTAAGCGGTAGCGAAATGGCCATCGAGAGCGCTTTCAACCTCAACCGGTGATCTAATAATTTAATCGGGATAAAGAATATAACGATATTTTGATAAATGTTAGTTAATAGTTTTCTTTAAATTTCTCATTTTTGGTTTATTGCTCATTTATTTTTAAATGGATGACAAGTGTTGCTTCATTCATTTACATTCGATTTAACTGTGATTTTTATGAATAAAAAAGTTGCTTGAATCTAACATATTTTTTATATTTTCAAACCAACTGTTTTCCATTTATTTATTAAATCCACAATCAGTACAGATGACGTCTTTGCTTTTCTAAAAGCTTAATGCATTTGCGAAGAAAAAAGTTCGTTACAATTTATCATTTTAGTACAACTTTTTTCCAAATGAGTCAGTGTCATTAACAATTTGCATTAAGATCTTAATTAAAAATACATTACAGTTATTGCCTTAAAAAATTTACTAATTAAGAAAGCCAAAAGCACTTAAAAATAAAAATAAATAAAATTATGGATATCAAAATTTTAACAAAAAAAAAAAATTTTAACATAAAAAATGAAGAATGAAGGAGTAAGGAGTAAGAGTACTATGTTCGGCTATGCTGAATCTTATATACCCTTCACCATATATATATAACCACATGAACTACACTGGAAATTTCTCATTGAATACTTTTAAATATTGGCATAAGAAATTCTTTATACCAGAATTTTTTCTTTAAAAACGGTTTACTAAATAAAAAGGTTGCTGTATGAGGTGAAAATTTCAGGCCTGTAATTCGGAAAATATGGGCGAGCGCCAATTTCTTCATTTGATGTTTTTTTCTTATTTTTTAATTTTCTATCGCCCCCTTGTTTTGATTGGAGTTACTCAATTGTTACAAATAACATGGAAAAGTTAGAGTTAGGGGTGGTGTTTTGGCCGCTGCGTCTAAGGACTTGGACCGATCTGGCTGATTTCCAATATCACCTCTTTCGACACTATGTCTGATCGATTGACGTATTTCAACACTAACACGGAAGGACAGCCGGACATCACTATATGTACTTCATGGGGTGGAAAATGGATATTGTAGAAATTACAAACGAAACTTTTTGTAGTAAAGGGTATAAAAATTAAGTACCATATATTTATTTTTTGGAGTTACTTTATTTTTCCAATGATATTGAAAAATTAGAGGCAGGCGTGGTGTTTTGGCCCCTGCTTCGAAGGACATGTACCGATCTTGCTGATTTTCAATAGCATATCTTTCGAGACTATGCCTGACCGATTGGCGTATTTATATTTTCTCTAGCTGTTCTAATGCATTGGCAAACTTGATTTCTACACTAACACGGACGGACAGACGGACAGAAGGCACATAGCTCAATCGACTTTGCTATGCATAAGAGCTCAGAATATATATACTTTTTTTGGCCGGAAATGAATACTGTTGAAATTGCAAACGGAATTACAGTCTTAGATATACCCTTTCTCCACTTTTTGTAGTGAAGGGTATAAAAACAATACGCTGCCGGAGAATATCGACATATAACTGAGTTGGAAAAATTTACCTAAGGATACGTTGCTGTTTGTTCTTAATCTCATTTAAAGTTTGTGTTCGTGATGAAAAAACCCACAAGCCATCCTCGAAACAACACTTCAACCAGAAAAAGCCACTGGTTGTTGGGTCTTTTACGCTGTGAATCTAATTAGTACATATGTGTCTAAAACTAAGGACGTGCACAATTGAACAGCTAACGTAAGCGATACATAGTGTTGCAATCATAAGACCAGAAATGGATCAGACTCTGACATTTTGATTTGTGTAATTCCGTAACTTTAGATTTTTTTCTCAGGATATGATTCGATTTTAGACTTGATTATATCGGGTTATAAATTCAAGAATTTTTTCTATTTTTAATAAATTCTTAGAGCGATTTTTAAAAACAGTTTCATTTCTGCTTACTTTCAGAGTACTTGAGTGTAAACTACAGTGATACTTTTAGGTACGAAGTCTACCTTAATTTAAAATCGCAATTGCTGCAAGAAAATTAACTGATTTTTCTTGATAAAACCATAATTTAAAAAAGAGCTAATTTGGCTTAATAATGACAAACAAAGACGAGTCGTAGGAGAGATTACTTGGTTTTAATATTAATTTTATTTGCCTAATATTTATTATTATTTAGTTTTTAACTAAAGTTAAAAATAATTAATTAACTCGTTTTAAAGAACTTAAAAAAACACATCACTATAACTTTTTGAATTTATATTTGTACTACGTGATTGTGGGCAAAATTAATTAGTTTTAACGCAAACCTACATGTTTTAAATAAAACGCGAAATAATATTTGCCCAAAAAAAAAAGAGAATAAAATACATTATAACAAGTACGTGAACATGAAATGCAATAATTCTGGACATAAGTATGTAAAAGAAAAAAATTTATGATGGTGTTGTTAACTTAAGTAATATAATAATAAAATATGTGGCAATATTAACGTAATGATGAAGAAGAAGAAGAAGAAAAATTAGTGTAAATGCTCAAATACCTTTGATGTTTTTTGAAACATGCATGCGTGTAGATACTATAAAATGTTTCCATCCAAAGCTGTGACCCAACCTCAGTCTAGCAAAAAAAAAAAAAGAAAAAAAAAAACTAAAATATATCTGATGATATTTAACTCAACTAAAAGAATGCTCTTTATCTCCGCATCAACATCATCATTATCATCGACATTACGAGTATTAAGAAAGTGTATTCACATAGAAAACAGCTATAAGTTGTACTTGAACATCACGTTCGTTCGATTTATTATGGTCACAAGGCAAATGATGGCAAATAAAAGTCATTTTATGTTTTTCGACTTTTGTTTTGTTGCTATTTGTTACACATAAATAGCAACAACATCATCATAAAGATATCTACTTAAATATGGCTTAAACAGATAAATGGCATGGACAGCAAAGGTCAAATGAATGATACTCTTTGTAGGATTTATATGGGAAGTACAAGTAGAAAATATAAAAATATGTTTCCTGAGCCCTACAAGAAAACGGGTAAAAATCTTAAGCTTTTGAATATTAGTAGCCGAACAACAAGCACAGCTTAGTCTGTGTTTTTGGCGGGAACATAAGAAGTGGTGTTAGATATTCGTTCTGAATTCTTAGACGTGTTGCGATTGTTCGCCTATTTTTTTTTTAATTGTGTGCAATTGGGGTTAATTTGGCAATTTAAAACGTTATGGTATTATTTCTATTATAATTACATTTTTCGGTTCTATTTAAATGGCGGAAAGTTCTCTTAGGAGAGTGTGAAAGTTAATACTATATCTATGCCATTAAACATTTATAAATGTACAAATGTGAATTGTCTTCACCGAATTAGATCAGTGCGTTGGTTTGGGCCCTAAATTCTCGGCAGAAAATTTTTAATTTTTCTCTAATTTGAAACAAGTCTTCAAAAACAATAGAAAAATTCAAGATGTGAAACTCTTGTTTGTACTTTTCTTTTGTTTTCCAACAGATAAACGCAGAAAAAACTGGTGTGATGAAATTTAAAAATATATATACAATTTTCTTAAAACGCTCAAAAATATTTATCTTTTAGGATAAAATAGCAATTTTTGACAGCTCATCTTACAAAGTCCATCAATTAATGGCATTTTGTTTTCTATTGTAGTCGTTGTATTTAGAGCAGAGGCCATTTGATTTACATTACACTTTGGACGGTGTGAATAGAAATATAGTTTTAGCTAAAACTAGCTAATCTTAAGTTTAAACTTGTTTTGAGGTAAATAAATTTTTCAGATAAAGCTAGTGATATTTGTTGCCTAGTTCAAGCTACTTTTTCCGGCGTTTGCTAAAAATATGAAAATATGTGTGAATAAGTAAGTACTTAAAAGGACTAATTTTAACTTAAATGCTGCATTTATAAATGTTGGGAAAAAAAAGGTTACATCCATGGCACCTACAAGAAATGATAGTTGTCACAATAAAATTTGTCCTTAAAACATGTAAATTTATCTAATTTATCTCGAATTTTATTAAAGACTGCATTCGATTCTTTCTCCATCAATTGTAGCAAGCCTCTTTCCAGCCTTTTAAATCAATTGGTTTCTTGCCTGTAGCACGTAAATCAGAATTATTTTTCACATCATTCTTCATGTTCAGAATTTTTTTTCAATTGACCAATTATAATTTCCTGGCCAAATTTTCTGAAATACTCTTCATGGAGTGAAGAAAGGGCAATATCTCTTGCCACTCTCACTTACGGCACTTGGGACTTTTTAAATATAATTTTATGCTTTTGGAACATATCGAAAAATTTTGCACTATTTTTGTCACTCAAATATAATGAAGATAATAAATAATCAAAACAAACTAACAGTGTTACCAAAATGATTTATAACAAGTTTTGCTTAGAGTTTGTAGGAAAAATTCTTTTTTTTTAACAGAGGCATCTCTCAAAAAGCAGAAAAAACATAATTGTTATATGGTCGCAACAACCATTCTTTGTTCTCTGTAACAAACTATGTTTGCTGTTAACAAATTTATGTTGTTTTAAACAATAATTTGGTTACGATACAAAAGTTTTTGTTAACATTTAATCATTGAATGGTTATAGAGCACAAAAAGCCAAGATGGTTGATTTGAACCATATTTGAATTCCTACCACAATCAAAGTTTTATAACTATTCAAAAATTATATATTAATTAAAACCACATATGTTCAGTTTGTTTGTATATGAACAAAGTGTTATTAAGAAAACAAAAAATGTTTGGTTTTAAAAATATTTTGGTTTTGCTCCGAAGCCGAAGGCATTTTTGTCAGTTCTGAATTTTGTGTTGTTTGCAATCTATCGGTTATACTATATAAGTACATGTAGTAAAAAGTGTTAAGATATTTTATAGAAATTGTGTATCACAAAGAAAATCTATGTTTTAATAAATGAATAAAGTTTTAAGTACCAAAATTAAAAAAAAAGTATTAAGAAAACATAATAGTTTTTTTGTTATAGATGACAGTTCAAAATATGTACATTAGGGTGACAGGCAAAATTTTTTTTCGCGAATTTTAAAGCTTTTTCAACGGAATATTATGCCAATAGGTCCAAAAGTTTTGTGACGAAAATTTGACCCAAATCGGACAACGTTTTCTGGACGCGCATCCAGGTCAAAGGACAGGTATTTTCATATTTTACAATATATACGAAATAAATTTTTTGAACTCGTTTATTTTTTTTCAATATTTAATGAAAAAATGTGGATTTATATATTTTCGTGAAAAAAATAGTAAAAAGAACTTTTTTGGTAATTAACCTTTCCTTTATGTCAGGAAATTAATAGATGCTTTTATTCAAAAACGCTAATTTCCTAGACAACAACCATTATTTTTAACGGATTCTAATGATAAATTTCGAGGCCTACTAGATTTTTAAAATACGACTGAATTATGTATTTCCCCAAAAATTATATAAATTGCACTCAGTCGTGTGAATTACTTGTGTAAAGTGCTTTTGGGTAGAGATTTTTTGTGAATTTGGTAAAAATATATAACAATGCCCTCGTTAAGGGAAGAAATATTTTTAATAGGCTATTCAAAACACCAAATTGTTGGTTCTAAACTTCCGTCGAAGGGGGACTGCCTCAAAGTTTTTTTTTCATAATATGAGGACAACGAAATTAACTGCAAAAGATAGTGCTGATCTTGTGGTAAGAGAGTGTATAATTTTTTGGGAAAAGGCCCGTATTCCTGTTCACGATTTGCACTGGTGTACAAAAAAAATGTTGCGTCTGTATGAGGAATGGAAAGATTTAAAAAAAATATATCTAGAGTGTCCGACATTCATAAAATCAGAAGAAAACTGTGGAGCGATAATTTAGGCGATCTCTTCGATATTGCTCGTACCGATGCACAGGAACTAATAGATTTAGAAGAAGACAAGTAATTTTTAATTAAACAAAGAATGAAAGGTCGCGAAGGTTGTATGTTGGGTGTCGACTGTAATCTAAAAAAAAAAAAAAAAAGAGGAAAGAAAAAGAAATCGCAAAAACAAGAAGAGTTGCGTAAAAAATTAAGTGACGAATTACCATCAACTTCATCAGGTAAAAATTTAATTAAATGTTAAATAACGTTGTTTTAAATTTTTGTTGCAAGTACTGAACTGTGACAAAATTTATTTCAGCCTGCAATATGATTGAATTTTCCGCGTCTGAAGATGCTGCAGCATCAGAGGAAGAATATTTTGAATGTTCGATTGAGGCATAACGATTTCGCAGTACTTCTTGTACGAAAAAGCAAAGTGTCTTAACGTCAAGACTAGCTGCAGTTTTCGACAAGTTAAAAATAAGTCAGAGAGATGCTGTACACTTATTGGTTGCAGTTATTGACGCTGGCGGACTTAATACATCTGATTATATTTTAAATCGAACCTCCATAAGTCGGGAAAGAGCGCAACTAAGATTAACGCAAAGTGAAAAAATTATAGAAAAGTTTACTGCAAGTGATCAACCTTTGACCATCCATTGGGACACTAAACTGTTATCGACAATAACAGGAAAATCAGAAGACCGCTTGGCTATAATTGCTACGGCTCCAGGCCTAGAGCAAATTATAGATATGCCTGATATTCCCTCTGGAACTGGAGCGGAAATTTCTTCTGCAGTTTATGATGCATTAGAAGACAAACATATTTTGTTTTTGATACAACATCATCCAACACTGGTAGATTGAAAGGTGCATGTGTGCTTTTGGACAGATCAATTGGAAGAGAAATTCTATTTCTAGGCTGCAGACACCATATTTTCGAAATTGTTTTGGCTGCAGTTTTTACGGAGGCCAATGTTGGAGTGTCTTCTGGACCGGACATAACGATTTTTAAAAAATTCAAAAAACATTGGCCAGAAATACATACAGATAGTTTTGTGCCAGGAATAGCTCATCCACGAATTATGGAAATTATAGGCGATAATTTTTAAAAATTAAAAGCACGGGAATAATTAATAATATAATTTAACTTTAAATTTATCGTGCTATTTTCCCGGTATTAATTATTGAAGGTGAAGCACGTCTCGAAGCACGTCTTGATTTTTGTCTTTTCTTTATAGTTTGGACAAAAATCTTTAGTTCATTTAAAATATTTGTGAGAAGTTTCCTGACGAGCTAAGTAAGCGATAGCGAAATGGCCATCGAGACGTGCTTTCACCTTCAATAATCAATACCGGGAAAATAGCACGATAAATTTAAAGTTAAATTATAGGCGATAATGTTGGTGAACTTTTAGATTTTGCTTTAGGAAAAATGAACGATTCATTCCCGAGAAATGATTATAAAGAATTTTTGGAGTTAGTAATTATATTCCTTGGTGGCAATCCTCCTTTAGGAGTAAAATTCAGAAAACCCGGTGCACAGCACTACGCAAGATGGATGGCAAAGGCTATATACTCTTTAAAGATAGTGATTTTTCGCAATCAATTTCCTGAAGTGACAGATTTTGAAATCAGTGCTTTGATAGAAGTAACAGGTTTCATTGTAAGTTATTATTCAAATTTTTGGTTTGATTCAAATAAAGCGGATAAAGCTGTTTTAAATGATATTATGTTTTTGAGAAAATTGGAAAACTACAAAAGAGTCAATAAAAATATTGCGGACAAAGCCATTTCAAAGGTATTAAATCATCTGTATTACTTAAGCGAAGAATGTGTGGGCTTTTCTTTGTTTGACGAAAAGATAGACAACATAAGAAAAAGCAAGCTAGTAGCGAAGATGTCTGTAGATATATCTGGAAATGAGGATGAAGAGATAGCAAAGAAGCTAATAATAAAGAAGGAAAACTTAAAAAGTTTTATTTTCAGAGACAACTCTGATATTTTACAAGATTTGTTTTCAAAAAATACCAAAAAAGTTTTCAAGAGATTTGGAATTTCAATAGAGTTTTTCAGCAACGATCCACGTTCTTGGAGTGTTACAGGAGAGTACCTAAGAGCGAAACAAATTGTTCAAAACTTGGCTGTTGTTAATGATTGTGCTGAAAGAGGCATTCAGTTAATTCAAGAATACCATGACAAAATAACAAAAGATGAGGAACAGAATAATATTTTACAGGTGGTACAAAAATATAGGCAGCTGTATTCAAAAAATGCTAATCTATATTCTCTGCAAAAAGATTTTGATCTGTAGATTTTAAAAGAATAAAAACCTACCAAATCACCGATCATAATTTTTGTTTTTAAAATTAGAAAAAGTAGTAGATTGACCATTGAATGCGGTCGACGCTGGTAGCGCAGCAGAAAATATATGCATATTCCATCCTGCTTTGTGTCAATTGTTTTTTCTAATATTTCTTTGCAATTATTGCATTTTAAATTTACAAAATTTGTCTAATATGGAGAAATTTAAAAACTATAAGAAGCTAAGGTTGGAAAAAAACGTATCATATTGAAATGTAAAAACTTTATGTTAATTGAAAATTTGTATCTTAACTTTTTCCTGCAATATTTTTAAGTTATTTTATCAAAAGTACACAGAATTTATATACATTGCCAATAATGGCATACATATATTAAATATTTTTGAAATAAAATAGTTTGTGGATCACTTTGACGCAAGGGAAATTTGAGAGTTAGTTCCCAAAAAAACTATTTGAGTGTCCTCTTTATTAAAGGTCTACAGAATCCAGATGTTTTTGTAAAATAATATAGAAAATATATGAGTTTCTCAACTTTATTTCATACTAGCTGTGAAATATGCAAATACCTGACCTTTGACCTGGATGCGCGTCCAGAAAACGTTGGCCGATTTGGCTCAAATTTTCGGCACAAAACTCTTGGACCTATTGGCACAATATAATGAAAAAACTTTAAAATTCGAACAAAAATTTTTTTACATACAAACCATTGTCACCCTAATGTACATATGTGTACAAAAATGTTTAAATAAATTTCCAAATATACATACCATGGCGAAATAATACTAGGTAGTCGCAATGGCGAATTCATTAATTTTTGCCGCAAACGTTAAATGTCAAAAACCATATAAAAAACATTTTATATATTTTTTATATCAGTTTATAACTTTATCTCGAAGTGGGAATATCTGCGTGCGAGCAAATTTTCCTTTTTCAAAAAAGTGAGGTTATAATCAAAGATGCAACGCGCACGTTTTTTTCAGCAGACTCTTACTAAAATGCCAGTGTGTTTTCAAATAAATAAAATAACAAAAAAAAAAAAAAAATATATATATATATATATAATCATTTATTAATAATAATAATATCCTGTTCAGGATTTATCACTTCCCATACGAAGGTATAGGTCGATGTACAGTTCGTGGAGAGACTAATTACATATTTCTGAAAATTTGTGGAACACCCTGGCGCTGTGGTTGTGTACCCCTACCATTTTTAAATTCAAATTAAAAAAAATATTTTTTTTATAAGGAGTTTCTATCTTCTATCTATGTGGATACCATATATTTGTAAAGTTATGAACAGTTTTTAAAACGGGACCAATTTGTAAGCATTACCTTTCAAATAAAGAAAAAAATTACAAAATCGATTCAAAAATGGCTTATTTATGCGGGCACAAATATGAAAAAGCAACAGTGATAACAAATATGAAAAGCAACATTGATAACAATTCGTCTGAATGTTGCTTTTTCATTCTTTTTTTATGTCGGTTAAAAATGCACACAGTCATGACATCGGTTGAAATTCACCATACGCGGCGAACTCAGCAATAATTTATTTTTGCACCTTACGCTAGCGAACGATTATATTCTGGTTACATTTTACTGACTAAAGCTATCAAAAAAATCGTTTTGGCGAATTGACAACCCTGATCGTGCCCAATATGTTACAGCTAATACAAGGAGTTTCATGTTTTTATTAAAATATATGCACCATAAAATACTCAAAAGATGAAGATCATCATCAGTGTAAACAACAACATAAATTTTGAATTTATTCTGATATGGAAGAGGTCACTTTAAGGTGTCCGGCGGCGGTGCTGCATTTCGAAATATTTTGTTTTAACATATAAATGTACAAAGTACGATGTTATGTGTATATGTATTCCTCTTAACAAACATTATTTATACAACCAATTTTTGACGAAAGGGAACATGAAATAATGGTTTTAGGTTAAATTCTTCCCATCATTAGTTAAACGTTACGTTACATTTGTGCTTGCAAAAAAAAAAAAAAAAAACAAAATCAAAAACATTTAAACATAATTTTGTACTTCAACACGAGCAAGAGCAACAACAACAACTCCAACTATTTCAAGTGGTTGTTATAACACATTTTTGTTGTTGCATGTACTTTTAACAAGATGATAATGCTGGTTATAAATTCAATACTTTTAAACAAAAATTTCTATGAATGTGTTTGTTACACATCCTAAAGTAAAAATGCTTAAGAGGCTGTGGACCTTCTTTAACTGTTACAAAAAAAAAAAAAAAAAAAAAAAAAAAAAAAAAAAAATTAAGTTCGTAGGTTTTTATGTTGTTGTTTACTAGCCTGAATTCATGAGGGTCTAAAAGCTCAATTCTTTGCTTCAGTTTTTGTTGCTTTAGTTGTTGGGCTCCATAAAAAAATCTGCCTCAGTATCCAGTTACTCTGTTCAATCCACTTATGTTATTATTTCAATCTTCAAGTTTTATTTTTTTTCTTGTTGCTTGTTTTAAATTAATTATTTTCTCATTTGTTAAATAAAATGAATTCATTTTCACTTTGTTCTTTCCACACAGACCTTAAAGAGTGAAGCATGGCTCTAGACTCTCCTCTTGTACAGACTCCTCTTTTGTTTCTTTTAAATTTAAAATTGTGACTGTAATTATTTTCTTGTGAAAATTTCTTTTTCTATTTGTTTCCTTTTGCAGCAGTTTTACTAAAAGGAAATTTCTACTTGTAGCAAATACATACATATATACATACGTATACAGAAAGTAAAAAAAAGTGAATCAGAAAAAAAGTAGAAGAACTTAAATCAACGTTATTTCTCACGCTCTTGTGTTATTAGTCTGTACAAGCGACAATTGCTACTTAGGGATATTTTTCTTTATACAGCTAAAAAATTTATTACACATTTTTTTACTGTTGCTTTCTAGTTACATGAATGACAGAGGCGTAGGTGTGAAAGGGAAAATTAATATAACATATAAGTATGATGCAGTTGAAATAAAATTAATATATTTTTTCCATATGAAATAATAATTATTATAATTCTACAGAACAAAACTATACACAAATATTTTTTTTATAATTTATATAAGAAAAACACTTTTAAAACCCCACCTGCCGTGGAAATTTTTTCTTTGAAACTTTGGAAATTTTTCCTTTAAAACTCTGTATTAATTATATTAAATTGATTTAGATCATGTATTTATTTATTCCAAGTTCTTGACGAATGAATAGTGAACTTTCATACTACGCCACTGTTGATCGATTTTTAGTTTCTTTGGTTTTCCTATTTAGAACCTGGTTACAGCACAACCTACAACAATCATAGGTGATTCGAAAATGTGACATTTTCCAAGCTACTGGACAACAATTGATATTCTCTTCGCTTCTCCTCCTTTATATTTATTTTTTGTTCTTTCATTAGAATCTGTGTTCTTCATATATTTTGTCACTTCAGCCAGTTTGATACTTTCAAACACTTAATAAAAGACAACTGAAAAGAAAACATTAAAAAAAACTTTGTTGCAACGCAGATTAAGTACTGGTACTTGTTTAGTTACTTTGTTTTTTAAAGGCTCCATTTTTTATAGTTTCGTGTTTTTCCTTATGCCACTTGTAAAAAATCCATTCTCGTCATCCATTTGATGACACAATTTTATGTCTTTCGAAGTTTGTTGTCGTTTTTGAGCTTCTTCTCCTTGTTTTTGCTTTTAGAACACAGATTTAATCAAAAATAGCTTAATTAATTTGTGACGTTCTATGCTGTGAAAATACTTAACTAACACACACAGGCACATATGTATTCATGAAAATTAATATATGAATGCATGTATATGCAACATAAAATTGTACATACATTTTAAGCCTGCTGCCGGTTGCCGTATTAGAAAATTTAAAATTTGGAAAATTTGCCACAGCTTGTATAATAATGATAACAGTTCATGAGCAAATAGATACAGATGGATGTCTTGTTGAATGGTTGGATGGATAAATGATGATTGGTTGTTTGTTTATGAAGCGTGTGTGGAGCCATGTACGAGTGAATATTTGCACAATTTTTATCTCAGGTAAAAAAGGTGGCACGGTAATCGCGGTTTAATGTTGAAAAAAAAGTTCCAACAACAACAAAATATATAAATCCTGATGATTTTATTTCAAGCTGTATTTCGTTAATTGCCACTTTTTGTTGCTGTTGCAGCTTATTAACGTGGCTATTTTTTTCTCGAAATTGCCTCTACTACTACTGTCGATGTGCCGCTGAGAGTGTGTGTAAGAGAATATTTAATTTTAATTTTTATATCGTTTGCTTTTCGACAGGTTAACTGACTAAAATGAACTGGCTTAAATAGAAAGTGCCACGACAATTTTTGGGGTTTTTGTTTGTTGTTTGTTATTAAAAAATTTTCTTATGAATTGTCACACTATTTCCATTTTCATTTTTGCCAATCTTATTGAAATTTTTATCAATTAAATTTTAGTACTATTAACAGCAGCTTTTTGTCAAAAAAATATTGATTCTATGAAAGAATTACGAACATTTCATGAAAACCAAGGACACCAATTGTTTAAATGTATTGTTTGAAATAAAAAAATTTTCTAATAGTAAAAATAAGTTTTTATCATTTTAAAATAATTAAAAAAATGGTTTAATTTGAAGAGGTTGCATTTCACTGTTTAAATAAAACACATAATAAAACATGATTGTTTCTTTGAAGTTTATAACTAATTTTCTTTTCTACAAATAATATTTTTGTTTGAAAAACTGACGTGTGCTTAAATAAAAAAGAAAAGAATATAAAACACATAATTAATTTTGTTAACCGTTTATCGAGATAGATTTTTTTTAAAGAAATTTAATTTTACTTAAAATCATTTAAATGTTTACAAAAAATAATTTTGGAAAAAAAACAAATAAAATATTTTTGATGCTTAAACATATTTTGTTTATACTTAAATGTGAAAGTATAAAGGAGCTAATATTTCTGTTGTTTTTTATACGATCTACACAAGTGCACTTGCGCTATTAATTCTGTTTTTTGTTTTTGACTTTTTTTTTTAATTAAAAAATAAAACAATGAAAAATAGCATCTGGAAGACAACCAATTGCTCGTACATGCCTTATACAAAATCAATATCACTGACCGCGACAAAATTTTTCATCACGCTTTGATACTGAATACCATATTGTAACTTTTGATGATTGCAATGGAATCTCTTACCGTCGGTTGTCTTACTATAACTTATTTTGTACTTATAAAAATATTTAAAGTTAAAGTAGAATCCATGCTGAAATTAATTTTTTAAATTCAATCCCTCTCGAATGCTTTAAGCCAGTCGACTAAATTTTGTGTTTAATTTTATTGTCAGTTATACAATTTTTAGGAAAGGCTTAAAGATTTCTTCGTTATTGGTCAAAACTGTTCTTATAAGCGGTAAAGACAAAAAAAAGCATGTTTCCCTTAGTAACTCTACTTGCAGAAAAAACTATGCAAATTAAATTTTTTGTTACAAAAAGAATAAATCGAAGTCTGTTACTCAATAATTAATAGTATAAATTCCAGCTTAAAAAGACATTTTTGAAATAGTGTGTATTACAATCATCAAAATGTAAAGTATTAAAAATTCAAACTTTCATGAATTTCTTTGATAATCACATACCTTTTGGAAATGGTGTACTTATTTGTTTTATAAGAAAACAGCATTTTTCTGGCAGAAATTTATTTAATAAAAAAAATGCAAATTATAAGAAAATAAAATTTAATCAATGCGGCTGGCTTCGGTTTAACTACCAACTACTGCAGAATGCAGGGGAGATTATAAAATTTGGAAAGTTTTGATTGACGTCATTAGAGAACATTAAATGCCGTTAAATGTTGATGATGGAAATCTAAAAAAGAACATTTAGTAGAGTTATGTGTGTCATGCAATTTGTGAAAATGTCTTAAAGAACACAATTTAAACACAACTTAAATTGAAAATTTTCTAAGAAAATTTTCAAACATTTAATTGTAAAATGGTAGCAAAACAAAAAAAAACATAATGAATGAATGAACCCTTCGTTGATATCTTTAATTTTTTATATCCTTCACCACAAAAAAGGAATATTGAGCGATGTCTATCTGTTTGTCCTTGTTTGGGTTGAAATTAACCCGACATGGTAACGAAAATGTTGCTATTGAAAATCAGCAAGATTGGCAGGCATCATACCATTTGGAGCAAATATGGTAAAGTAAAGTAACTCCAATCAAAATATATGGGGCGATAGATAGTAAAAATAATAATAATTTTTAAATTCGACTTTAGAGTAGAAATACAACCTTACGATTGCGGCGACGGATTCCGCATGTCAGAGAAAAAACAAATAAAATGAATTGCGGCGACGGATGCGGTTTTTATTGTCATTTTTATTACTTGTTTACTAATTTTTTTAATTCTTTTTTATTGAAATATATTAAAATTTTTTTTTAAATGTAAATAAGCAATAAATTGAAAAATTTTAAAATTATTGTTGATTTTCAATAACTTTTTACATTTTCTTTCTCTTATTTATTCCTAGTCATTCATTAACAAATAGTATTTTTTGTTAGAAAAACAATAAATCTGTGGCAACATACAGAAAGAGAAAAAATTAAAATTTTAGAGCTTGAGAGAAATGGTACTCAAATTAAAATAGATTCTAATTTCATGCGGACTCGTTGAACATTTTTTATTGTCAAAACTCCATACAAAAAAAAAAAAAAACCGCATCCGCAACCGTGAGGTTATGTTTCTACTCTTAGTTAATTTTTTTAGTTTATTAAAACCTTTTTTTTAGAAAGAAAAGTTATTTTACAGAAAAAAGACACTAGCAGAATATAATGCTGCGTTATCTGATTGCTACATCCTTCATCAGCATTATTTGCGTTTATCTACCTTCGGTTGTGTACATTATAAACATTATCTATTTAACCAACTAACTTTGTAAATAAGAATAAGAGGAGTATTCATATCAATATTAATTTGGATAGACGAATTCTACATACAAATGAAAGTATTTCTTCACTGTTCTCTCTGCATTTCGTCTTGTACACTTGTTTTTGCTTTGTACCAACCCACGGTTAGTTACGAATGCAATTTTTATTTTTCGTCATTCTTACTTGTTTACTCACAACGTTATAGATTAATTGTTATGAGTAAAGTATTGTGCGCTGTGTCTTGCGTTTTTCAAATTTAATTTTTTATTAAAAAAAAAAAAAATGAAATTGAGGTAAAATCAATTTTAATTGATTTATACTATCTACAGTTTAACTCCTTATATAATTAAACTTTTTTCTGTTTTTCTATTTAAGTTTAGAACTTTCGTATTTGATGTCATAAATGTTTTGTTCACCATGGAGTTTTTTTTTTTACCGTATACTCAATATTAGAAATTTTCTTTAATATTATATAATGTTATTATAATAATATGTGATTGAACGAAACTTATTTGTTGAAAATAATCTTAATTGCAAACTAGTGCAATATGTCCTTAACTTTTGTACTTTGAAAAACAAAATAATGGCTTTGATGACGTTTGTTTGTAATTGTGTGCTTTTATTTGACAGCTGACTTTATCATAAATATCATGACGTTGCAATGAGACTAATTCTAGGTTCACGCTTACGAATTAAATTTGCGGTAATTATTCCGGATCTTATCCCAAGTGTAGACCGATAATTAAAAACCCAGACAAAACCTTACAATTTTATTTTATTAAAAAAATTTAAAAAACTTAACAAAAATAAAATAAAGTCAAAAATAATTATGTAGCCGTTTTTGCTTTTTATTATTTTTGACTTTATTTATTTAATTAACAAAAGTGAAATCAATATAATATGTGTTGGATTATTGCATTTAAATGATTTCAGAGTTGTATTTAAATGCAGAACAATAATATTTATGGAGAATTTAGCAAAACAAAAGAATATTTGAACATCTTTTATTCGTTGCTATTTTTGAGTTTAAATTGTGTATAAAATCTAAGACGAACATTTTTCGAAAATCTGGAAGTCACCACTATTTCTTGATATTTTTCTTAAAATTATTGAGGCACGCAAAAAGTGTGTGGTGTTTGATAGAAAAGGGTAGTAAGTCTATAATTTCCTAACGGGTGGACCACGTATGTTAAATGCAATATTTAGGAAAAGAGTGCCTTTTTCATTGTTATTCTCGTAAAAACTAAAAAACAACTTTTTTTAAGTTGATGTAAAATCCACACTTCTCGGAAAGTGTACATTTTACAATTTTTTTGAGTATTAAAAAATATTTGCTACTAGCAAAAGTCATAACTGTAGTGATTAAAAAAGAAAGAAAAAAAATTTGTTAGAGTTTACCTTTATCGAGCTATCGCTGCAGAGGTAACCTACTTGAATCATGTAGCACCTTAGCTCGTCTGTACTTCCTCTATGGCCGTGTGGAAGGGGGGTGCTCTTAATAACTAAAAATTTATTTTATTTATTTACTGTACCAAGCGATAGTTGATTTCTTATTTTTATTGCAAAACTCATTAAATTTATTTCAAATAGTATTGTTTTTGTAAAATATAATAGAATTTAAAAGTGACTATATAACATCAACAAAAAGAAACATCAACCGAGGAAGGATAATCTTTTCGATGATTTAAAAAAGATGTAGAACAGCTGAATTGTTTTTTTATTCTTTTCAATACCGTGCTATAAAGAAACATTAACAGAAGAAATATAATTAAAAGGATAAGAAACCATAAATGCCATGTGATGCGTTATTAACGAATGTATTTTTATGTAAATGAATTTTGTATTCGTAAGCAGTGTTTTGTTTTTTTTTCTTCTACTAAAATCTAGAAGCATTTGTATACGTACGTAAGTTTTTGATGTATTATACATATTGCACACATAAAATATTGTTTTCGAATAGTTAAAGGATTGAAAAAATCCATGAATATGCAAATTACAAACAGCGCACCTTTTAATGTAAATTTAGAAAGGTGGGAACATTTAAAAGTGACTTTAAACTTAAGAAATTTACAAGAATTATAAATGAACATTAAAAGCAATTATCATATGGTAATCGTCTTTTTACCATCCGATTTTATTGCTATTGCTCTCTTCGAGAGGGACTTATCTGATAAAAATTATTGCTATTTTGTTGAGGAAACACTTTTATTTAATTTTAGAATCAGCCATTTTCCGTCAATCTTCAAATTTTTTTTTTATGTTTTCTTTATTTGGATGGTTATGCTTACCGATAAGTCCCGTTTCAAAAAAGTTCATAATTTTAAAAAATAAACGGTGTCCCCATACAACACACCATGTTTTTGTACGTGTATTATGAACCATTAAGCGCATCACTTTAAAATTAAAAAAAAAATGCGTAGCACTATAGCTTCCAATAACAAAAAGTAGCACAAAAATATATTTAAATAATAAAGAGTGTCCCTATAGGTGACGTAAATTTAAATTAAAGAGTGCACCAATAGTTCATTTATTTTTGATGTATATGGTCATACTTTGGAACAGTTGGAGACGGACGGTTAAAATTTACAAGGAACCTGCATCGCTAAGTCCGCTAAAACAACAAAAATAAAATCTGAATTTGGAAGTTAAAGGGTGTGCCAATAGTTGTAATTTGATGTATGTATCAAAGATCGTTAAAGACAGATAGTCAAAATCTATTTTAAAGTCGGTTTGTTTTGTAAGAATTATTAAGAATCTGAAACGTTTGAAAATTATTTTGTTAAAGAATAACTTTATGAGCTTTTTATTAATATGGTACCAAGAGTTTTATACTACAAAAGAGAATAGAGAATAGAAAAGAAAATAATAAAAAATTGTCTAAAAAAACATTAAAACAGGCACGCACATACTTTAGCGTTTTTTTAATTTCATAATCTTGTCCACAATTCACTGAAAGCTTCTTCCTTCTAAAATGTAGAAGGTCCTTGGGAAACTGATTAAGACAAGTACTTGATTTAAAATTTAAAAGTTTTTTTTTTCCGAGGAAAATACGTGGAAAATCGTTCAAGTTTCTACCTTTTTTTTACACAGCTATTTGTTAGGATTAAGAAATTTATGTTATTTTTATTATTTTAGTGACTTAATACACTAATAGTATATAAATATATATATATATGTATATATATATATATATATATACTGGTACTTATATAAATGTATATATATATATTTTTATGTTGGTGCTTTTTAGTGAGAATTTACTTCAACTCTCTTTTTTTTTATTAAAAAAATATAAGCGGGTCGTCATACGCAAAAGCCTTTTTATGGGGTACGTGCCTGCAACCTTATGCTTTTTTCTTTAAGCTTAGTGTAACCAGTAACAATGCAGATGGTGTGTGATAATGGTGACAGTGTGGGTGTTTGACTTAAGCTCAACTGCAAGAATATTTCAGTAAAATAATTCAGCCGTATTTTTTCTTTTGCATCACAAACTCAACAACGGATAAAAGGAGTGTCATAGCAAAAACAAACTCAAGTTAAAAGTGAAAATATTCATAAGAAGTTATACAATAATAACAAAAATAATAATAAAAGAACCAGCTACAAACATAACTTATCTGAGTATGATGTGTCGAAATAAATACGTATGTATTCATTTCATCATTAATCATGGTAAAAGGGGATTTGGTACACTGTTTAGCTTCATACATTATACAGCTCAAAAAAAGGGCAAAAAAAAAAACAACTATAAAGGATTTGAGTTCCCCCCGTAAAGGCGTGAAAGCAGCATATCGTAATTAGTTTTTATACTCTTCACCACAGGAGGAGGTATATCTAAGTTTATCACTTCGTTTGTAATTTCTACAATATCCATTTCCGACCCCATAGTGTGTGTATATTCTGAGTTCTTATGCATAACGTAGTCGATTGAGCGATGGCCGTCTGTCCGTCCGTGTTCGCGTTGATATCAATCAAAAGTTAAGAAAACTTGGTAGCACTTACTAAGCAGGTTGTTGTTTAAAATTAATTGTTAATGAAATTAAGTTGGGACAACAACCCGAAGCAAAACTCACAATATTCGAAAGAAACATTTTTTGAATAGAAAAACTTTATGGCAGAAGGAAATTTCCTGTGCCAATTTTTAATTAAACTATTCAACGGGAAATCTGCTGTATGATACATTTGGTTATACGTATATATATTGTGAAGGGTATATAAGATTCGGCACAGCTGAATATAGCCATATTATTTTGCTTGTTTTATTTGGGTTCTTCTCGAAAATAATTTAAGTTAAGATAAACAATTCATACACCTTTCTGAAAATTTTTAGTGTGAAGCAGAACACTCAGATAGCTAATTACGTATAGTAATTGGACTGCTAAGCTTGATATTTCTGAATATTTTGAGTGGGTGGAAAAAGAATTTTAGAATATAAAAAAATTAAATTTTTCGTTCAAGCAAAACCAACAAATAATTTTAGCACTCATTGGAGAAACAGAAAGTTTTAGGTCAGCGCCGTAACTACTTAATCGATTTTGATTAATGTGCTTTTAATCAATCCGTTATAACAGCATGAGTTACTTATGTTTCATTTGTTCGTTTGCCAAGGCTTTTTTAGCTTACAAGCTGAAAGTAGTGGCTGTATATTTTATTATATTGTATTCAAATTTTTTTTCAAACATGCGCTTCTTGTATATTTGTGTATAAGAAAAAGAGTGTACACACCTATTTTTTATCGCTATAAAATTCGTGTTTTTGATTTTGAAACATAGGATTTCACTGTCTAGTCCTAAGTCTAGTTGTCAGGCGGCGATAATCAATGTCACTTAATATGTTATATTAAGTTGCATTATACTTTTCATAATAAAATTGTGTTTTCGAATAAGAAGAAATTCATTTTAACATTAACAATTGAAAGATTGTTAAATAATTATTGTAAGCAAAGACAAAAAATTTTTGGCTGATAGCACCAAAAGTGCAAATTTCTTTCCATTGAAATGGTTGATTAATATTTTATGTGCTTTAGAAATTAAATACAAAAAAAGAAAAAGTTGGGTCACCCTTTGATTAAATTTAAAATAGGGCTCTGTGAAAATTATTTAAATATTAAAACACCCTTCAATTTAAATTGTTTACGCTTGTTTTTATAGCGACTTAGCAGTATATACCCTTCGTAAATTTAAAGTCTTGCGGTCCAAAAAATAGGTCCATCACGTTACTATTTGCATACCCTATATTTCATTTTTATTTTTATTATGATAGCAGACATAACAGTACATTGTTTTTTAAAAGTCCGTCTATAATGGTTTAAAAGATGTGGCCATATTCGTCGAATTCACGGCTTTTTGAAACACGCGTTATTTCACTTTCACACTTTGTTTTAATAGCGGAAACATTTGTAACTGCTCTGTGTGAAAAACTGGTTGAAAAACTAAAGCCGTGTAAGTGGGATTCTTTAACTAATTGTTTTATTTTTTCTACTTGTTGCGCACACCGTTTGCAAATTTGACACATCTGCCCATGACAGTTCAAATAAATGATATTAATTTCATAAATATCACGTTACTTGCGGAACACGCTATAATTATTAGTATTTGTTGCATCAGCAGAATAATTTTATAAATATCACGTTTCTTTTGAAACACGCTTTAATGTTTAGTATTTGTTGTTATAGCAGCTATAGTAATACATTTCTAGTGAAAATTTCAAGAGTCCCTTTTAGAGATAAAGTGAAGTGTTAGATGAACAGACTGACAGACGGACATACCTTGTGACAAACATAATAGGGTAACGTTCTTACATTTGTACGTACGGAACCTTAGAAACCGAAAAAAGAAAATAAATTCCAGTTTGAAATTTAAAAGTGATTTTATTCCAAAAATTTATCTGAATAACCATATTTGGGAATTGAAATCACTTTCGCTAGGAATTAAGTTCTTTGCATCGCCAGTTGTTAGTGTATTTTAATTTAGAATATATTCATAACTTAGATTCGACTCCAAACGAAGTATTCAATCGTTTTGGTATTATATTTTTTTAAAGTCTGCTCACACTGGACCCGACTTCCTTGATACAAAGTCTTAATATATATTTCTCTTCAAGCTTGTGCTATAATACGTTTCTTGTATTTAAGTAAGAATTTCAATAAATGCTTATTAATTTTTTCATTTCATTGTGTCACTCCTCAGACTTTTTTTTGTTTTCTCAAAGCGATACAGTAAAAATATTGTTCATTTTTAAAAGTGTTGAGTGCGTGTGTGTTTTTATATACAATATGAGTTTGGTGTTGTGGTTTAAAATTATATGTTCCTAAAGTGCACTCATGTCACCATGACTAATGATGTCCACATCATGTAAGATCTTAAACAAGCAGACTTTTTTTTTTCTTTGTTGTAACCCTTTTTCAGACAACATGTATGAATGTAGAAGAGTTTGCAGCAGCCTCTTAAAATGATAAATTCTTAAGTTACTTTTTATCTTGATTTACGTTTTTTCTTGTAAGAAAATCGAATAATAGATTTTTGTAATTGACTTTGTAAAAAGAGTTTGTGATTCCAAGGCGAAGCTTAACTGATAGAGATAAGTGTGTACTTAAGGAAATCCTCACATTTCTTAGCATCTGCAAATTAGTATTTGTTTTCCATTTAAGTTTTCTATATCAGTGAAATAATCATTCCTTTAATTCTCACACGAAGTTGTACATTTTGAATAATATTAATAGTCATACCTAGAAAGAACATGACTTACACACTCTGTCTTTTGCCATTTTAATCTTGTGTTAATTTCTTATGCAAAACCATTTTGTCTGGCACCAGAGTGAGTATTGTTGTCTTGTGTTAAGAAGTTTCAATAGTCAGTCCAAAAAAGTGTTTTCCAGTTAAACACTTTTCTTGATTAACGTTTCGAAAATTTATTTAGACTTTTTTTCGATTAACGCTTAAAACGTTATAAAACTGAAAGGAAACATCTTGAGCAGAACATTATTAATTACTTTTTGTAGCATAAAAATGTTATAGTGTTGAACGAGTAGAGACAGCGAGATGTTTTACATTTATAACATTTTGCGTTTAAACGTACATCACAAATGTTTAGGTTTTTTGTGTGTTTTATTTTTGTTGAAAGTTTGTAGACTGAGTTTTGTGGGCGGTATTTAAAGTCTCTGCAACATGGAATATTTAAAAGTTCAATTAACAAACAAACAGCTCTTTAGATGTATGTGGTTGAACTGAATTTAATTTTACTTTTTAAAAAGCATATGAAGCAAAAGTTATGTTTTATGTTTAGTTGGATCAGACACTACAGCGTGTGTAAGGAAATTAATGAAAAAAAAAACTATTAGTCCCGTTCAAGAACCCAAAATTAATTACAATTTTTTTTAATGAAATCCAGAAAATGTAAAAATAAATTGAGAGAATAAAGTGACAGTCCACTGACTAAGCAATAATAACTACTAGACAAATTTTTATTAGTGAAATCTAGAAAAATGAAAAACATATGATTCACAGGGTCAACAAACAATAGTGAGCCAGCAAAAGGATAAAATTATTCAAAAAATTTTACAGTCAAACCTAAATTAGCTCAATCTATCTGTCAATGATTTTCATGTTCATACAAAATGTATGAAACAAACCTTAATGGCGTGGTAACAGCGCTTTTTAATTGGAAAATCCGATTTTGACAGTGGGTTAGTTAGTGTAGTTGGCTGTTTGTTTTTTAAATTTGTTTTGGAATTGTTAAAAAGCATCGACAATGAAGTTATTGTCAGGACAATTTAGCGGTCTTTTATGTCCATACATTGGATGTCATATAACAAAATGAGTTAGCATTACTGTTTAAGACACAAAGTTGACGCTCATATTTAGGTAAAACATATTAGCGTCGCCAGGTCGCATTGGGCTTAATGCGCTGATCAATTTTCTCAAATTTTCCTTTTGTTTTATTAAATTTTTCAGAGATGTAAAAGTGTTGAGTATTTTTTTTTAATTTCGTCTAAAGTAATCAGTTTTTAATAAATTTATAAATTTAACCAAAAATTTATAACATAAGTGAAATAACTGGTAAAGCTTAAAATTAAAAAAAAAAAAGTTAAGCAGGAAAAGGTGAAAAAATTTTACCTCTACATAAATTTATATTTAGCGGTTTTCTAAATCTTACAATTTTTTTTACAATTCCACCGTCCGCGTACCTTTTTAGGCAAAAGCCTCTTTTGATCATAAAATTTAAAAATTACTCAGTATTTGCTCAGTTATTGTATTTTCCTGGAAAAGTACGCAAACGGACCTGTTGTAGAAGCAACCGTCTGCTGTCTTGTAACAATTTGTAAATTTCAATTAGGGAACATGGTTATTAAGCGTGCAATTAAAAACTATTTCCTGTTCTTGATCATCTTTAAAGAAAACATTTCAAAAAAAGGAAATTGATAATGAAATTGATACATTTTTTGTTTTTAAAATCAATGCGTTCTTTTGATTGTAAACATTTTTACAATCGCACATTTCATATTGTATCTTCTATTTTGCACTCGTTGGCTTTGAAAGAATTTTTACATTCCTTGTTTACTAGAAATGCATTTTCATATAATCCAGACCTGTTCTGCCATAATGTGGCAGAACATTTAACTTACAGTCCCCTTCCGTGTCTATCAACCATGACCAGTCCCGACTACCACAAAGGGTTTTTATGTTGTTACCTTTTCGCTAACCTTGACCATCTCACCTGTTGTCCATGTATGAAGGTGTCTGTCTTCACTAACTTATTTGCCGCTACTGCACAATTATTGTCCTTCTCTTCTTATCTTCTTGCTTAACTATACAGGCGCCTTTGACTGTGTCAGCTGCTGTTCTCTACTTGAAAGTTCCTTAACCATTCTACATCCTGTTCTGATATTAAGGCAGTTGCACTAATCCAACTAATCTACCGCTGATACACTATAATTGCTACCCTTTATTGGCCCTTCGAGATTTTTTTCAAACAACTCATCCCACCACAATTATTATTTACTTAATTTATCCTTCCAATTGGGTATGAACTTATGATCGCACGTTTTTATAAACACGCTGACTACACTTTCCTTGTATTACGAGTATAACGAAACGTTAACTTTTAGTACGAACTAAATCTTGATAATGTCAAAATTTGTAGGATCGGCAACTGCTGAACTAATTCGTAGTCTGTGCAGTAGAAAATTCTAAAACTTCTGCATAAAATTTTTAGAAGCAAGTTTTTGATCATTTTTGTATATTTTTCTTGTAATATACTATTTCTGTTCTATTGTAAGTTAAGCAAGGTGATCGGGTGTACTGGAGACTAACGATACAACATCAAATAAAAAAATTCTTTCGTCATAGTTTATCTTTACGTTTCTAACTGAAACTCAAAATTCAAGTGATTTCTTGCTCAGAAGATAAAGACCCTTATTTAAATTGCCTTAATAATTTAAAATTCAAAAATAATTGTCATGATTTAGAACGAAATTTGAAAAAACCAAATTAAAATCGATAATTCTCTAAATTTTTTAAAATGGGGGAAAAAATATAAAAACGTTAACATTTTTAAAAACGTCACATTTTTATCAGCATTCTATGAAAAAGATACCAATTTGCATTAACCACCAACAAGCAAAAGCAACAAAAAAAAAAAAAAAACAAGTAAGAGTGCTATATTCGACTATGCCGAATCTTACATTTTCTGCAGATTTCTAAAGAATATTTGTCGTGACTAACGTTTTGTTGAAAACCGTTATAATTTGTTCTCCGCAACTATTCCTTGTTACAAAGAACATAATATGCTTATAAGGACCATATAACAACCATGTTTTTTCTCTACGTGTAGGAAAGAATTTCTTACGCTGATTTTTATTTAAGTTATTAAATAAAAATCAGCGTAAGTTATTATTTTAAAGTTATTAGACTCATATGAAAGTAGACAGTAGTAAACCTCGGGAGCCAAAAAATTAGAACTCTATTTTAACTATTTTACTGAGAACAGGGTGGTCCAAAATGGGCTTTTTCAGAATTTAGTAAATTTATGATATTTTTAGTTAATTTTTAAAGTTTAAATGATCATAACTTTTTTGTTTTTCAAGATTTTTGGACGAAATAAATTTTGTGTTGTAACTTAACTAATTTCCTAAAGAACTTTGATTTTTGTCTTTTTTTTATAGTTTAGACAAGAATCTTTAGTTCATTTAAAATATTTGTGAGAAGTTTCCTGACGAGCTAAGTAAGCGGTAGCGAACTGGCCATCAAGACGTGCTTTCACCTTCAATAATCAACCCCGGGAAAATAGCACAATAAGTTTAAAGTTTAATTTATATTATTTAAAATTCCCGTGTTTTTAATCTTTAAAAAAATTGTTGGTATGCTGCAAACAGGTTTTAATTTTCGAATAGAATATATATATTAAAATTTTATAAAGAAACAAAGATTTAAAAACCTGTTTCAATAAAAATAATTTGTATCTTCCTGTGCTTTAAGACTCTTGATTATAATCATTTATTCAATCCAAAAGGATCAAGTAGTCTTGAATGGTCACTCTAATAGTGACTTAATTATCATAAAAATGAGTTTTATTTAAAACTGATTGACTTTGATGATTTTTTATTATTCTATTGTTGTTTTACTTGCTAAAATGCTGTTTTGTTTACAAATCACCCTTTTAACGACATTTTAGTTTTTATGTGACTTGTGTATTTTATATTTTATATTTTTGAAAATATTTGGTTCTACACAAATATTTTTTATATTATTTATATTTTTGGTGTTAAAATCGAGTTGAAAAACCTATTAGTTAGTTTTGCCCATAAAAAGATAACCACAACAGGAAGTGAAAAAACTTAATTCAAACGCTGGACTTTAGAACACACAAATACTGAAAAGAAAAAAATATATTTTACCAAAAAAGTCAAGCATAATTTTTATTCGTATGCAACGGAAATGTTGCATATGGGACTTGAATGTGTCCACCTATTGAATTGAGGTTAAGTTCTCACAAAAATAAAGTTGCGTTAAAAAAAGAAACAACTCAAAAAACATCAAAAAGGAGAGACAATGTTTATGTTTCTATATAAAAGGTCTGGCTGGCTGGCTGTCTGTTTGTTGTCAAATTTATTTATGGTTTAAGCTAAAGCAGAGCCTTCAAAGTCTTTAATTGTTGTTTGGAAATATTTTTTACACAAAAAGTCAGTTTATTTACTTTTTTGATAAAGTTCGTGAAAATGAGATCATTTTTTTGGCTCTTAAAAAGACAAAATTATATAAAGGTACGGGAACACAAAATCTTAATTTTTAACACAAAAGAAAAACTCAAAGTATTTTGACTGGTTTAATAAAAAAAGTTTCAATAAATCAGCAAAAAAAAAAAAAAATAAATAAATATATTATATTTTGTTTGATTTTATGGCTGTTGTACAAGTGTTGAAGTAAAAAAACCATTTTTCTGCAAATTGGTATCCCATGGAATCCCAAAGTGGAGTAAAGAAACAGATCTACAAATTAATCTCTAAGTATTTTTTAAATTCGAAATAAAGTTGTTAATTTCATTCAAAACTTTTAAAGTATAAATAAAGATTTTATTCAAATTTTATTAATAATTAATTTTATTTTTATTATTTATTTATCCAACTTTCAAATTTGAACTGAATATTTAACTATAATGAGATTGAGCTCGTATGTTTCAGACATTGTTGCAAAAAAATATTTTTCAGATGAATATAAACGATTCTTTTAAAAGGAAAAGACAGTTTAGTCGAACATCACGGAAATTAAATCTAACGGTTACATTCTATATGAGAAATAATATTCGTGTTAAGCACTGGCTAGACTTAATTTATTATAATTGTTGGATTTAAGATTTAAAAACTAATTTTTAGTGCAATTATTTTAAAGATTCAATAAATAACTTAAAAATAATAGAAATAAAACCTGATTAATATTTTTTTCAGGAGCAGAATGTTATGAGTTTTATGGAAAAATGAACGATTCTGCAGCTTTGTTTAACCACAACAAAAGCAGGATTGAACATTGTTCTGAAAATTTCCCTTGTTGTTTTTTTTTTGATGGCCTCTTCATTCAACACAAATCTTTGTCAAGGTCACAAATATCGCGGTACTTTATGTTACTATTCCTTTGTGACCTTAAATCACACTTTGGAATACAGCGCTAAACAGTGTTATTGAAATCTTCGCCATGTTGGGCTTTAAAGAGGCTCACATGTGACAAACAAATTTACAGTAGACTGCAGTCACTGTGTGTGTACAAAATATGATTTCCGGTTCTATAAAAACAACACAGAGGGGACGTGTTGATATCCTCATAACGTTGGTCTCTTTTGAGTTCCTTTTTCATATATAGACCACGTTTATGCTAAAGTTCAGTCCGCTCATCCAATTTTTTCGAGTACAAATAAGAATCGCATTGACTCGTAAGTAAAAAATCATCGGGTATTTACTCATCTAAAAATCATATTTCAAAAACCGCTCTAAGAGAGAATAAACGAGTCCTGAACGAGATTAATAATTTGTGGATATACACACGCCTCAAAATCATTCATCCAATTATAAATGGTTTTAAAAGATCGTTGTAGTATTCCAATAATTGTTGCTTTTGGTGACCGTTCTTTGTTTAAAATAGGAAAAACTGTTTTAAAGTTTTGATTGTTAAAATTAAACTGAATAAAACATTTTTTGTAAACCCTTCAGCGATAATTTTTTGCTTATAATTCATTTAGAGCAGAAAAGACACAAACTGAGTTGCCGGAGAAGATGCGCACATTGTTTCAATATAATTTCTGAAGTGCTTTCAAGTCAGAAAAAATATAACTGCAAAAAACCAATACTAGTGGCAGAAACAAATATTTAATAATCAAAGGAAAAATATTTAATTTTTAATAAATTAATTCTTTTGCAAACTGTATTTTAATATTTATAATTCATTGAGCATTCATTGAAGCTTATCAAAAGGTAAAAGAAGACAATAAATGTACTTGTATTTGTTGCTGTTGGTGTTGTTGTGATTGTGCATTCGATTAGGGTCTTACTTTTAAACCACAAAAAACAATAAATGAAAAAATAATGTTTGACTTTTCATGTTTATTTTTTTTTTCTTTTGTTTAATTTTTTAGTTAAAAGTTTGTTCTGCTCAAGTGTGTGAGTTCTATTGTTTTCAATTTCTTTTATAACAAATAACAGTTTGGTGTGTGACACTTGCCTTTTCTAAGTAACAAACAAATAATAAAATAAAATAAAAAAAATCCAAAAACTCTTGAAGAATTTTAAATGAGTTTATGAGTTAAGAAAAGTTTCTTCTTGTTTAGTTATTGTTTAAAGCGGGCCTTTGGCCAAATCTGGCAATGAAAGTTACAACAATTATGTTTCGCTTCATTGAGGAAAATAATAAATATGTTCTCTTAAAGGCACACATACATACAAACAAACATATTTAAATAAACACTTGCTTAAACTAAAGATAGATTGTTAGAGAGAAATTTGGACATTATTGAATGGTTTGGTTAAACAGGGTTAGCCCTTTTTGTTGTTGCATAAAAACAATGGGAAAATTTTGTATAATTTTACTCAGACACACATTTAAGTTTTATTTTCTAATTTTAGTTTTCTTTAGGGTTGGGCAACTTCCAAAGTGGCATATTTTTTTCCTTTTTTTTTTCTTAAAATTGCATTTCAATTGTAAGTGTGTCTGTGCAATGTTTTTGTCATACATTTTTGTGGTTATCGAAACCTAAAAAAAATTTAACTTATTGACCTTAAAACAAAAAGAGCCAGTAATAAGTGTGTCATATGACTTTAAATAACAAAGAATTTTTGGATTTTTTAAATTCGTTATCGACATTAAAAGTTTTGTTGCTGTTTAATTTTCTATCCATTTTTTTTTATTTTTGCGCGATTATTTCTTTATGTATTTTGTCCCAAAAGAAAGTGAATTAAAAACGTTGTTGCATTATTTATCGTTTTGATCTTATCGCTATCACGTTTTGATTTGATCCTATTGTTTTGATAAAATTTTTCTCTTATTTATCCATAGAAATTTAGGTTTCTTTGGTAGTTTTTATAGAGAAATTTGCATCTTATATTTATTCTTGTTAAATTTTCTTAGCGAAATTTATTTATTTTTTTGGTTGAGTTGTACAAAGAAATCATTTGAAATCATTAAGTCATTTAAAATTTACAAACAGTGAGTTCTACAATAGTGTTTAAAGGCGTCTTTTACATTTATGAAGCAGTATGGAGGTCTGTATGTATTTTAGGATAAATAATATAATAATGAAATATAAGCAGTTCAGTTTTCGGTTTTTGTTGTGTATTCTGCATTTTGCACATTTTATTTCATTTTTAGTGAAATACAGATTTTGAGGTGAATTGAAATATTTTTTTAAATCATTATTTTTTTGTGTTTTCTTCATTTTTGGAGAGAGAATTAAAGTATTTTTTATAACTTCAAGGTTTACGGTAAATTTGTTGTGGCTTTAACCTTACAAGTCCTTGAATCCTTCCCAATTTGTTTCTATAATATTCTTGCATTATTTTCATTAAAAAATCATACAAAAATAATTAATTTGAGACATTTATTTCGCTCATATAGTTAAAGTATGAAATTTAAAAATCTTATGTTTCAAATTAATTCATTACATTCATTAAAATACTAAAAATTATTCAAAATATTTTATTTTTATTTTTTAGTCGACTAAAAATCCATAGATCTTAATTTGTGTGCTTCACAAGTGTAAAAAAACCTTGAATATCTCGCAGATATATCTCTAATAAATTGAGCCTAGAAGGCAGGCATAAGTTTTAGAAATCCCTAAAGTCATCTTTCTCTTCATTTAAAATACAAACGACAAAAATGGTCGGTATATAACGATTATTAAAAAAAAAAATATAATAACAATAATAAGATAATTTCTGTACAAAAAATTGTTTAAAAAACCGAACTAATAATATTTATTATTTAAAGCTTGTTTCGCACCAAAAATATATTTAGAAGCTTGTTAATATTAAACGCTTAATGTACATCTAGAAGCAGAAGGCGAACAGACCTCTTATTGTATGAAATTTTTAATTTGATTTTCCTAAGACGCAGGGAATTATTATATTCATTTGCATTTTTTGTTTTTACAGTTTTACGTTGACAGTTTTAAATACAAATAGGTAAAAAATTTTATATCAAATAGAAAATTTAATTTGCAACAAAACAGCTCAATTTTAAAATATTTTTGTTTGTTTAATTTTTGTAAAAATACTTTTACAAGCGGTAGCGAAATGGTCATTGAGACATGCTTTCACCCTCAATAATTATAATGAATATCGGTGTTCAAATTTCGTTAAAATCGGTCCTGTCGCTTAGCCGTGATTGTCGCACGAATAAATAAACAAACAAATAAAAAATCAAACTTACAAATAAATTTACAATATGTGTACATACATACATATGTGTTTTAGATTAGATATTAGATTATTAATAACAAAAATCTTAAGTTTTACAGGAAAGACAAAATGCAATGAAATTAAATCAATGAATGTTTGAATTTAATTATAAATTTCTAACTGAATATTGTTCAGTTTTTTTTTTGTTTTGGTTTTGTGGGTTTTTGTTTGTAAATATTTATCGTTATTGACATTTGATTTTCAGCATGTTTTTTTGGTTTTCGACCGGTTTAAATTTATCACCAAGTAGAAAGGGTCTTGGGTTGGTTTGTTTAATTCTATGAATTGAGATAAAACAAAGCTGGCGGTTTTATGAATGTGTTAAATTACTTTGAATTTGTTTGCTTTTTCTAAGAAATTAATTATTGAGAAATTTTTTAAAAAATTGTTTCTATTTCATTTAAATTGAATTAAAAAGATTTAAATCGAAAACACGATTTTAAACTCAAGAAAACATTTTTTTATATTTTTATCACACAGCTGACACCGAAGATGGTTTTAAATAAAACAACCCTTTTTAACTGTGAAAAAAATTATTAGGTTTAGATTAATGATTATCGCTTTAAATTAAGTGTAAATTGTTATAGTGTTGGTGGGCGTATCTTGAAATTATAGTATATGCGTCATGATTCTCATGATTTTTAGGTCGAATAAAGGAAAAAAATGTGAGCAAAGGAGAAACTTATAAAAATTTTACAAGAGCGATAAAAAAGCAAACATGACTGTTGTAATTAATATTCGTTTCAATAACTTTATTCTAAATGGTTCGTTCATTGTATGGACTTATAAGATCGTAATCATAATTTTAATAATTTATTTTACTTATTAATGATTTTTTTCGACAGCAACGTCTAGCAAAAAGAAATCATTTATTGAAAGCGTAACGATATTTTAAACAATCGACATTTAAATTGTTTCTGTAATTTTAAGAAAATTAATGCTTTAATTGAGTAAAAAGTCTCTTAAGAAATATTTTTGAGAACTAAAAAAATGTTTGCCCTTGTTCTGTATTACAATAAACTCAAAATGTTTGAAATTTTTTAAAGCATTTTTGGAAACAAATAATTGTTTAAAGAAACAATTCTTCTCAAATTCCGAACGTTTTAATTATGAATGTAATACGAGTATAGAATAGGAGCAAATATTTTTTTAAAAAGAGTCTACTTAAAAATATAAAAAAAAGTTTTATACTTTAATTGATTGGAACTGATAAGAAGATACGAAAAATTGTAATGGTCCACTACTAATGTCTAAATGGTTTTTGTTTTTTTTTCATTTAAAAATAATTTTTTTTTCTCATTAATATTAAGAATAAAGTTATGCTGGGCTCAAGTTGTTCATTTGATTGTGTACTTTTTTTTAAAAGAGAAATGCTTTTGACTTTTATAAGAGAAAGTCAATGGATCTTTATAAGATAACGGAAAGATCACAGAATCGAAAACTTAACAGGTAGTACTTGTCAGGTACCATCAGTTTTTTTTTGACAATCGCTTCTTTGAGAAAACTTTTTTTTTTAATAAAAGCGAAAGATTATAAGGCATTAAAGTGAAGTACTGGAAAGGCATAGGCAATTGCAAATCAGTTTTATCGGGATGTTAAAATACTAATAATAATAATACAAAAATTTAAATATTAATATTAAATACTAAATTTTATTCATGAGGTCTGGATGCAGTATTTTTTTTAAGTGAGTGATGTGCTTAAGTGTTTGAGAATGTGCAAATCTATCAGAACGAGGGGTACTAATTTTGCTCACAATAGAAAATATTAATTGGAGTTAGATTGAGTCGGTAGGATGCGATCATGATTTACTTCATCCTTAACATAATTGCTCAAAATTTTTTGAAAGCATAGGCTGTGTTGATGAAACCCGCGGTAAAAAACTATAAATTGGCTACGAAAGTTAGGAAAATTTTTAACGCTTAGAACAATTTAGCAAAGAAATCAAGAAAACTAAAAGTCCTTATACAAAACTCAGTGATTTTTTCTTAAATTAGTGTTTAGGTACCTGTACCTTAATATTAATTTGGTGAGACGAAGTCCAAACACAACTTAAAGCATTTCTTTGTCGTTCTTTCTGTAACTCGTCTTGTACATTTGGATTTTGCTTCGTACTAACCAAGGCAAATTGATACAGGTGACTGCATTAGCTTTTACGGTTATTTTGTTTTCGTAAAATCTTGTTCAGCTGTCAAAAACGTCTGGCAACATGTGTTTATGTATTTGTGAAAAATAAGCAAGCAATTACACATACATGCAATACATATGTATGTACACACAATACATGAACAATACGAAAAAAGCAACAATTTGGACAACTCGAATTTTTTTTAAGGATACAAACTTTTTTCCGTTGTAGTTAGTTGCGTCTGATTTTCTTGTTTTCTTTGGTCGACGTCCGCATACAAAAAAATTTCTTTCTAAAAATTCTTTACAAACTAAATTAAAAAATGAACCAAAGGCAAAAATAAGTCAATTATATATCATTCAAAATTATAATAATTCATTAAGTTCTCACCATTATTCAACTCTGATATTTTCTTAAGATTTAAACCGAAAAGTTTTGTTTTGTAGAATGGAAATAAAGACAATAGCATGTTATAGTTATAGTTATATTAAGGCGATAACAGTTTATCTTTTTATCTTATCATAATGACAAAAGAGCTAGAAGGTTTTGTTTAAGCTACGTCCTCTCACATGTAATTCGATCTGTTAAAAATTTATTACAAATGGCGAAAAAGGAAATTGTAAACAGATATTAAGCTGAATGAAAGAAAAAGCAACTAAAGATACAAATATCGATGACAAGTTAATTTTTACAAAATATTAAAAAATTATTATATATCTCTTTGCAAGTTTGTTTGTTGGTGCGTCAATTATGGCCAAACGACAGATTTTAATGAAATGTGAAACACGGGTAGATATTTATATTTTAAAATAGTGGACCGGAGGAAATAAAAAGGGATAGCGGAAAAATTAAGGCGTCTAAATCAAATTTAAGAAAGTCTCGGCTATTCGATTTTATTGAAATTCGAAACATAGATATGTCGTTATTTACATCTGTTTCCAGAGCAAGGGCCTAGAAGAGAGAAAGAGAGTAAAAACGGACGGTTACGTTTGTACCGATATTACAATGAAAATTTAAACGTATTTAGATATTTATGTTAAGGATAGACTATTCCATGTGTAGTTTGAAAAAGGGGAAGTGAATGTTGGGTGGGGGAGAGGACAAATACACAATCTTACGAATCTTAACAATATCAGATTCTAAAGATATTTAGAGATATCTACTGATCTATAAGATTTAAATTGATTTGAAAGATTTCTCTAGAATTTGGATAAGGGTTCCATAGCAAACAAGGCTAAAGGCAATAAAATTTGACCCAGACAATGCAGGGTACAATAATCTAGTTATAGAATATTTCACAAAACCAAGTGTTGTTTAATTTAAGCAGATATTTAGATTTTCATACAAAAATATTCGTAATAGTTTAATATAGAATAGCACGTCTTAAAGCTACCACCATTTCACATCATTGTCTTCGATTGTATTTCACACCAAAAGTCTAAAAGTACAAAAATTTGCAACAGAGTTTTGCTCGTTTTACTCTTTTTTTCTCAAGTAAGTGGGGAATTTAATTATACCTTTGTTTATACAAATTTAATGCATTATAGTCTAAATCAAAGCACGTGATTCCTTTAATGTCGTATGTTCGTATCCCAAAAAGTGCCAGTTAATAACATGTTTTTTTAACCAAATAAATTTTGATTTGGCTTTAGTTTTATTATATTTTAATTTCAAAATTTATTTATAGAAAGCTGAAGTTAACACAGAAGTTGTATTATTATGGCCACTACAAGAACAAATAATAAAAAGAGGTTAAAAATTTACGCATTTCCACATAGAAAGAAGATATTGTTACACTTCAAATTTGCACATCGTGTTGGCCCTCTATAATAACAAGTAAAGAAATAAAATTTAAAATTAAAGAGTATTCCAATAAGAGACCTGATGTTGGCATAAAGTTTCTTATCTTTGATTTATAAAAAAGCATGAAAGCAAAGTAAATAAAATAGCTGTAAGAGTTTTAGAGAAATTCGTTCACTTAACACGTTAGTCACCTCGATACTATTCTAAAATATTATCGGTAATTGGAGGGTTTTCAAAACAAATACTTTTTATTACTCTGCTTTAACACCTTTCACGTCTAATAATCTTCCTTTCCTAATTATATGGATGAAACAATTAAAATCCGTATAGCCTGAGTATTCCTGTTTTTAATTAAAATATTTTATAAAATAATATTTTGACAACTTGTATACCGATAAGTAATTCGCTTTAATTTTTATTGTTGGGTATATGCTTTTATATTATTGATTTTGTGGGATAATTGTTTTCTTTGCTTTCACTTTTTATATGTAAGTATTTGAAATCAAATTAAAAATGTCAGCGTTTTTTTTTTAATAACTTTAAAAAATAATAATAAATGATTTTCAGGCTCATAAAATCTGCAGAGCGACATATGGAGGGACTTCTAGACATCAGTACAATTTATTGACAGTTAAATCTAATTTCTTTTCGTAATGTTGCATCATGCGTTTCAATACATGAAAATGTATTTGGTTTATAAAGCAAACTCATTAGGAAACTATATCAAAAATATTAGCAAAACTTAAAATAATTTTCATTTTAAAATATTTTTCATTTATTGAAGCTTTGTAAAACAAATTTCCAAACGAAATTGGTTAAAACATATTTTGTATTAACTTGAACTCAATGAGAAAAATCTAAAATATTTACGGATGTATTCAGTAAAACTTAAGACAGGTTAAAAAATCTTTAAGAGACCAATGTTAATAAAACTATTTTCATAAACGATTACTACGATTAATAAACTAAAAATACAAAAATTTTCTTTAAACCAAAAATAAAATCAATGGCCCATATTCATAGATAAAATAAAGTACACTTTAAGGGAACTAAAGTCGGTTTTACTTTAGAATCGACTCTAACTCATTCATAGACAATTTAAAATATATTTTTGGCGAGAAAATCAACTCTAAATTTAAAACTACCCAAAGCTGTTTTGAACTAATTTTTCCAAAATTATTTTATTTGGTTTAAGAACACAATACTCTTTATCTGATTTTTATACCAAAGTGAACAAAATATAAACAAGGTAACTTTTTCCAAATGTTTGTTTAGAAATTGTATGAAAACATTTATCAAATTACAGTTGGCACCCAGTGGAAGGCGTCTAAACTTAAAGTATACTTTATTCTTGACTATGAAAGCAAAAAAGATAATAAGAGCTTTTTATTTTAGAGTACACTTTAGCAAGAGTCGACTTTTTTTTATGACTATGAATTTTTTTATTTAGATATGTTGTTCATGAAGTAGAAAAAAAAATTTTTGGGGGAACACATTAAATATAAAAAATAAAACAGGGATCAATAATTTCTATTAAGCGCGCTACATATCACAAGCAAAGTGTTAAACCATTTGGAACTAGTAAGTTTTTCAAGAAATTAATATTAAAAATTCGCATAAAGATCTGGTTTTACCAAGTATTCTGAAACACACACATGTAAAAGTAATAAAATGTTTTTATTACAAAAAGGACTACATTTTGCTTCAACGGTGAAATAATTCGCCAAATTAATAATAGAAAGTTAAATAAGATTTAACCGGTTTCTAATGAGCTAACAGTTATTATACCCTTCACCACGAAAAGTGAAACATTTTTTAATATATTATTTTAAATAATTAAGAATAAAAATAAGAAAACACAAAAATACAATTCAAATCAATCACTTCAAAAAAAAAAAAAAAAAAAAAATAAATAAATAAATAAATAAAATAAAACAAATGAGGTAGAACATTAATTAGATTTTAATGTAGTGCTAAGCGTTATAACGGTAGCGTTCTCATATCTGCATAGTAAATAAAGCATTGAAATCGCTAAAAATAACTCTTAAAACCGCTACAATAAATATTGATCGGCTGAATTCTGATAGCGGTCTTCAGCAAAGAATAACCTATGCAACTAATTTTTCACGAAATTGTCCACAAAGAAGAGTAGGACAATCTTCATAGATGTATCAGGATTCAATTATCACATGAGTAGAACTTAAGCAAGATCAATAATTAATACTGCTGCACATGTGATTGTTTGTACTGTAAGAGGACGGAATGTATAGCAGCCATGAATGTGAACGGACTTGTATACATTTCTCAGGGACATGTTTAAAAATCAGAAGAAAGTAACTTTACTGGAGCAGTACGAGTTATTGATTTTCTTCCATCATATTCGCTACACCCTACAGAAAAGTTTTTTTCGAACACCAAACTCCGTGCAAGAGACGTTTTGGCTGATCCTCAAAATAATATAATTTTGGTCAATGTTATTGAAGCCTCCGAAGCAGCAAGTTTATCGGAGGATTGTACCAACTACTATCTAGATATGACATTGAAACTACTACAGGCTGCCGTAGGACAGTCAATTTATTAGACTCTTATTAATTTTCTACTTCATTTGCTTGATATGTTTTAAGAGATTGAGTTAAATTGTATTTTGCGTTTTCTTATTTTTAGTTTAGTTTTAATAAAAAAAATTCTATCCTTGGAATAGATATTGAATTTGGTGTTTGTAAAATTGATTTTGAAGTTTATAAAATTGAATTAGAAGTTTATAAAATTGAATTTGAAGTTATATATAAGTTATAAGTCATACCGTGTGTTATTTTTGCAATGAGCGATGTCCTTCTTTCTGTCTGTGTTAGTGTTGAAATCAAGTTTGCCGAGGCACTAGATCAGCTAGAAAAAAATAAATATGTCAATCGATCAGACATACTGTTGAAAGAGGTGCTGTCGGAAATCAGCATGAGCGGCCCATGTCCTTCTAGGCAGCAGTCAAAAACCACGCCTTATTCTAATTTACATAAATATATGGGGCGATAGAGAATTAGGAAATCGCCCATATTTTCCTAGCTACGGGGCTCTGAAATTTAAAAATTTTTTAAGATAGCAATATGGGTATCATTTTAGAGGTTTTAGGGAGATTTTGACTGAAGTACTAAAAATTTTTAACAATGCTTAACCCATTAAGAGCCGTTGGCGCTTTTTGTAAAATTATATATATTCAGTACCAAATTTTGTTTATTTTTTTATTTTCTGTCACCCCTATATGTGCTTTTTTGATTGGAGTTACTTCACTAAACTAAATTTACATAGATGGTGAAGGTTATATAAGATCCGGCATTGCCGTACTTGTTCAACCTATTTTTGTAACAATCGTGATAGTTTATTTAAAGAGCTTTCCTATGATACCCATATTGTTCCATTCTGCCAAAAAAATATAAAAAATGTCACCCAACGGTGTGGCGAAATATTGAAAAAATAAAAAATAAACAATATTTTTATTTAAAAAACTGACCTAGTACTTAAAAATTAGAAAAGAAAATTATTACAAACGTCAAATCGCAGACAAATCGTATACCAGGTGATGAAAGTGGCGAACTCATTCATTTTCGCCGTTGCTAGAAATATCCAACTATAAATTATCAGCGATATTCATTCATTTTCGCCGTTGCTAGAAATATCCAACTATAAATTATCAGCGATAGCGAAAGAAAGTAAACTGCTATCACCTGCTACATGATTTCGCTATGGGTTAAATAAACAATAATTATTTATAAATGAATTGAAAAATTTATTTGGCTTAAGTTCATTTTTAGTTTTAATTTCTAAAAATCTTTTTTTTTAGAAAGAAAATTAATTTTACAAATGTATGCGGACGCTTTCCAAAGAAAACAAAAAAATTAGACGCTAGCAGAAGGAAATGCTGCACTTTCTGGACCGCTACGACCTTCATCAGCATTCTTCGCATCTATCTACCTTAGTTGTATATTTTATAAGCATCATCTACTTAACCAACTAACTTTGTAAATAGAATAACGTTTAACTTTTATAACACTTTTGTCAAAAACTGAAGTAGTCGCAGAGTAAGCGAAGGAATATTTGGAAGCATATTTCTGAATCATAAAAAAACAATTATATTTCTACTCTTTTCCGGTAAACCCATTCTTTTAAATTTAATTGATATACATCGTTGCAGATTTCGTTAAATAATTAATACTTAGATTATTCAAAACTTCTTAGTGTAAAATATCTGATTGCTCTATTTTCTCAGGAACTTGAGAAATATTTCAATTATAAAGTAATTTGAAAACTGGAAGAAAATATTAAGCTTTCGAGTTAAAATATTTGCATGCAGGTAAAATCAAAATTTTTATGAAGATCACTTAATGCGCATCTGATACAAAAGAAAAATTTGGTTTCAGATTAATGAAACTAGTTCCTCTAAAGGGCAAATTTTGTTATGTTTTCGTCTATTTTCAAAAATTTAATTTTTATTTGTTATGGTCATAAGAAAGACTATTAGAATTCTTTTTAAATATTTCAATAACAAATCAATAAAAATAAGCTTTTAAGACACGCGTTTCTAGTGACAATTGCCATTAAAAATTGATACTGTCTTTTTTTTTAATTTCGTTATTTTATTCAAATACATATTTAACTAAAAATATTTAAAAAAAAAAAATTGCCCACATATCACACATGTAGTTTACACATTCGCTTTCAATGCCACAGTAAATTGCGTTTTCTTTCATACCGCTTAACAAATAAATTTCACCTAAATTTTTTAACTTTTATTCGTTTTTTATTACTTAACAATTTAAACGGTGGTGGCATTTTTTTAAATTATATAAAATAAAAGTAAATAAAAATATATTGTAATACTTACAAACAATAAAAGTTATTCATTCATTAGGCTTTCTATATGTAATAAAAATTTTGCATTTATTTTGATTGTGTTTGTGTTTTTTAAAATTAAGAAACAAAACAAAAACATATAACACAAAATCTTTATTTTATTAAGATTTTTATTTTATTTATGTTTATTTTTTTTATTTAACTTTGTTTTGTTTAAAACTTAATACACTCGTATTTACGGGAGCAGTTGTTGCGGCTGTTAATAGAATCAATTTCTCTACAACTAGAAATAAGCAAACAATCTTGTATTGACGATATTTTTAAACTTTTTTTGATTTGCATATTTTAAACACTTTATTTTGGCTGGGACTTTTATAACGGTTTATTTTGAATATTTCGCAATATTCTGCAATGACAAATAATACAAAGAAATAGAATTTATAATTTAAAGCACGATTTCATATAAATGACTCTTGTATCAATAATTCATTAATTTCTTTAGACTTTTTCCATTATTTAATTTTAGCTTTGATATTAATTAAGAGAATTTATTTTTTGCAACACTTTTTTCCTTAAAACTCTTGTATAAAAGGCACTCGTGTCTTAAGTCTTTTGTTTAAATAAAACAAACTTTTCCAAGACTTTAATTATGCGATTTTCATTTAAAATTGTTTTTATTACTTAATAACATTAAATGCTGTATTAATTCTATTAATTTATTCTTCTTTATTTCGTATTTTTTTCTTATTCTTGAATGTTTTGTTTTGTATTCTACCGCAACCGCAATGACTGTTTTAAAGACACATTAATAAAATGGATTCTGAGCGAAGACTAAACCTACAAAACCCGTACTGACATTAGTATGGCTAACAAAATTTAGTTTTAACGTTTTTTTTGTACTGCTGTCGCTGTTGCTATTATTGTTCGTTCTCTTTTTTTATATACGACGACAGCAACGTTGTCACGACGACTTCAACAATGACTAAGACAGCAAAGTAATTTCTTAAGTTTTTTTTATTGTTGTTGCTATCTACAACATTAGCGACGTGTTTGGAAAAAGAATTAATAAAAAAATATTGCTTAAAAATAAGCAGAAGATTTTTTTGTTGGTGTTGGTATTGCTATTGCTGTTGTTGTTTTTATTTTAACAACAATTATAATGACGGAGAGAGAACGGTTTAGAAAGAAAAATTAAACTTTTTAACAATATCCATTTAGACGAACATACATATAATATCTACGAATCAATAAGCTTTCAGGCCTGGAAGAAACTTAAAATTACACAAAAATTAATACTTTTTATTTCACTTTTGATCGATAGCTTAAGAATTAATGATGCTTTAACTTCACACTTTTGAAATGAACTACTGAGAAGTTAAGGCACACATCCACATAAGTAGCAGTACAAAGTAGTTGTAATAAAAATATAAAGGGAAGAGATGCACTGAAGCAGAGAGCAAAAGTATCGAGAGCAGCAACAGCTTACAGCAAATTAAGAATGTCAAGTAATGTCGTTTTTATTTCGTTTATTAAAGAGCGAATTAAAACAAATTCAAAACAGAAACTACTTTAAGCAACTCGTTAGACTGTTAACGAACTATTATTTCTGACAGACGCACATAAAAACGGACAGACATTGCTAAAGCTTATGCGTTATCTGCTAGCGTCGCTGCTGTTTCAAATGATAAAGACTCAAAATTAACACTGTTAAATTTAACAGAGCAGTGTTAAGTGTATTTAAAAAACCAGTCTACAGCAGAGTTTTTTTTGTTTTTGTTTTGTCAAGATGCAAATGCATAGTGGGGTTAACCTGCAGAATTTAAAAAAGTTTTTTTCTTTTTAAAATCTTTTCGGATAAAATGAGAAAGAGTACGTTAATTCTAGCATAATCTACATAATCTACTCAGCAGACATGAAACATAGCACCCCTTCATATTAAGTGAAATATACAATATTCTAGATAATTAAAATATCTACAGCGTTAACAATATTATGTATTTTCTGACTTTGTTGAGTTAAGGAAATAAAAAAAATTTACAACATCAAAAGTGTTTGATTAGTAAGCCGTACAGAACAAAATTGATTATCGCAACAGACCTTCGATTTTTAGCACTGAATGTTAAACGTAGTGCGTAGACCGTATCTTAGTTCTTATATATTATTACAGAGATAGTTTAAGACATTCTATAATGCAATATATAAAAAGAAGAAGATCTCAGTTAAGTTTCAAATAATAGGTAACGAGAGCAAAATATTGTTTTATGGACTTCTTCTGCTTCATCTTTTCAAGCCATATTTTACAGACCTAAATTTATAAAATACAGTAAATTTCTACAATGACTAGAACTATTAATAATGTTCATTTCTTATTACTCTTTGTTGATATCTTTCAGCGCAGATAACTAAATTAAACTTATTAAAAGGGAGAAGGAGATCTTAATAAATTCATTTTTTTTAAAAGCTTCCTATTTTGTATAAAAATTAAATCATAATATCGTTGCAAGATCAATGTACGGTATTGCTTGATCAATACTGAGTGGGAACATAATAATTTAATTGTATTCAAATAAGGTTAAAGGTTAAACGATAGATCATTTCAAATTAATCTTCCATTGAGTACCACTACTCGTAATAATTTTCAGATTCTTGGAAGATTTCTTATTTGAAGCGATGAAAGTACAATCAGCTGAAAGGAGTGTAGTCAGAAAGTATTCCCAATAGATAGTGGAATTATTTGCTTTAAATGCTTTATAACGAGAACGATAAATTATTCAGTCCATTAAGTCACTTGTTTAAGAAAAACTATATACATGTTCTCAAATTTACAACGGAGAGCATATTAAATAAAGTAAATGAAACAATTGACTCTTGAGTTTTACCCACTGTAGTTTGTTGTATTACTATGTTTGCTGTCGACTAGATTTTTTATTTTTTTTATTATTATTTTCAAAGTAAATACTTGATTTAAAGAGATAAACAAACCTCAATTTCTTTAATATTTAAGCTGAAAAGTTCTTTGGCATATTTTTCTATTTAAGATTAAAAAAAAAAATAATGTTAATGAGTTCATTGCTACTTTAAAGATTTGTTGTTTTATTTTAACTGTTAAAAAAAGTGAAATGATTTTGTATTGAACCAACAACTACGTACATAATAAAAGTAACACTCTTATATTTCTTATCTTTTAAAACTAAGTCAAATCTAAAAACACTATAAATGTGTTGAACTGCCTGCCTTCTTCTAATTTCCCCCTAAAAATCCTGACTCGCTAAACAAACGAGAAGATATACTATTTATCAAAACATTTAATTTAATAAAATTATTGCTGGTTTATGTGTGAGAATCGCTATTATATTATTATTATTTGTTGTTTGTTTTATTTTCTTCTCGTGCAAGTTTTATGATTATGTTTAATTAAATTCTCACCTTTTGATTTTTCTGTAATTGCTCTATCCGGTAGTCTGGGTAGTATTATAATATAATTCTGTAAGTAAATAAAAAATAAAATTTAAAATTATTGGGTTTTGAAATAAGAAAACTAATTTTAAATACAATTTTTAAAGTTGTTTGTTTGCTATGTCTTTAAAAATCTTTTTAATGTCTGTAAATAATAAAAAAAGAACTTTCAATCCTGTTTTAATTTTCTTAAATATGATAGGAAAGGTTTTTAACATAATTTGGGTTCGCTCGTAACTTTGTTTTATATTTCGCAAAATTTTTACAACTCGTAGTGAAACAAATAACAACAATAATATTAATGGTTACAGTAATATTAATAATAATAATTAGAGAAAGAAGAATAATAATGATAATAAATAATAAAAAATAATTTAAATTTTATTTTAAAATATTGGAGGTCATACTCAATTTTGTATTTAATCATTAAAGTCATTAATCATTAATTTAGCACAATATCTAGTGCAAAAAACACTTCAGGTACTTTGTTAAAAAGTACCGCTACTAAAAAGGAATAGCTTTGATAAAAATAAGCTTTCCAGAAATGTGCCTTCTGTAAAGGGTACATTAAATAAAAAGTACGTTTAACTATAAGAAGAACTTTTTAAGACAAACCACTATAAGAAGTACTATTTACAAAAAGTACTTAAAACAAGTACTTTCTTCTTAAAGTAATTTTAAAAAGAGTTCTTTTATTAAAATTGTCACTAATAAAAAATTTACCTTTTATAGAACTTTCTTTTGAAAAATTTATGTAAAAAACTACATGTTGTGAAAAGCCTTTACTGCAAATTGTACGTTTTATAGAAAAAAGGCTTAAAACAAAATAATTTATGAACAAATGTTTGAACGTTATTCTCACAATCTGATAGCTATAGAAAAAAATTAGAATATCTTTCCCATTTTCATCGAGCACAAATTCAAATATTAATTTGGTTTTGTTTGTCATAAAACAGTGATTAAAATAAAAATTTTTATTTTTATAGTTGGTCGTTAAATGGACGGTACTTTTTGCTGTTAAATAAATTAGAGTTAGTAACCAAGCCTTTTATTATGTGACCTAAAGACTTTATGTTAAGTGAACAATTAAGACGTGAGCTATAAACAATATAAAAGTTAAATGAAAAAAATAAACAATAAAAGAAAAGATTGTTTTCATTCGTCAACTTTTAACCTATTTCCGTTGCGGAAAGCACGTAAATTAAACAGTTTTTATGCACATTTTTTAATTAAACTTAAAATTCTTTTTTTCCTAAAAATTCTTAAATATTATACAAAATTAATAAACGAAACTTGTCTTCTTGAATACATATTTAATAATAAAAAATTGCTTATAATGATAAAGTTCAAGAGTGAAGGGATGAACCTATAGACCAGGTCAAATATTGTACATAACCATACATTTTTTTTTCTATTTTAAAAGTATTTTTATTTGTAAGGTAAGTTGCTAATTAATATGGCCAGGCTATCTGAACCATGTAATTACTGATTGTACAGTTTTTAGTACTTTCTCTTGATTTCTCTATTTTTTTTCACTATTATGTGCAGGCTTTGAAATTTTTATACTTTTTTGGTTTTTTACAATAACAATTATTAACAAGTAAGAGTGCTATATTCGGCTAAGCCGAGTCTTATATACCCTTCACCGCCATCTATGTAAATCTAGATTAGTGACGTAACTCCAACCAAAAATGCAAATATTGGGGATTGCCTCGGCAACACATAGACAGACGGACAGACGGTTATCGCTCAATCGACTTCGCTATGTATAAGAAGTCAGAATGTATGGCTCATTTACTTCAATAACGTCATAACTCAAAGAAAATTATTTCGAGATAAATCGCAGTTTAAGTTTTTGACTCATTCTCACCGTCGATAAAAATATCAGACTGCTTAAGTTCTCACTACAATTAGTAAAATGATTCATAGTTAAAAAAGCCATTTAAGAAAACCTTCATCAATTATATATTAAAGCGGAGGTCTTGGACAAACTATGTGGGTTGTTTGAATTATGACATAATTGCTGTAAAAATATATCCGATACTGTCTCGTAAACTAAAATACGTCGTTTGTGAAAAGAAAAACGGAGTATCACTAAATATTTTTCATTAACACAGCCATAGTTGAAAATAATACATTATATGCGAAAAGTCGCAAGACGAAATGTGACGATGTTTTAGAAAGCGATATGATCTTAACGTTATGAAGTTTACTCCACAAATCAAAATGTTTCGTTCTTATTGTCAAACAAAATTCCAAATATGAAATAAATTAACGACGTGGAAAGTCCAAAAAACATAAAGATGAAACTAATTCACAATATAAAGCACGAAATAGCAAACAATTCTGTATGATTAACTCTAAAATTTTAAATTTTGAATTATGACGTTCTTTAAGTAAATGAGCGATATGTACTTTATGGGGTCGAAAATGGATATTGTAGAAATTACACACGAAATGATAAACTTAGTTATATCCTTTTTCCACTTTTTGTGGAGAAGGGTATAAAAATGAAAGAGTGGTACGAAACTATTTAACTGTAAGTTCATCTTGAATTTGGCGTATTTATTTATTCAGGTTTCACTTACCAAATATTCGTTTGATATTTAAAACATACACAAATAATAAGATGTAAGCGATCTATGTTTAAATGTAATGGATCGCTTGTGCTTTTTGTACTGTCAGTGTACTGCCTTTGGAACATATGTCTCTCACATCCACCATTTTGTTGAGAGCTAGCATGTGTGTGCTGTGAAATGTTGTCAGTTAACCTTTTGGAGGACATTGTAGAACATTTTAAGCGAGATACTTGGCGATATTTTTTTTTCTGTAAAAAACGGTAAAAATTTTGGAAAATTTTCTTCATGTGTTTAGAATTGACTAAAAATGTAAGTGAATCGGCACTTAACAAAATTTTCTAGGACTTACGTGGCGCATTTATGGTTAAATACTGGTTAGATCAGAACTGTGGGTGTAGTGCTTTCTACTGTGTTATTCCGTTAAGACATGAACTACTCGATGCCCTGTTTCAGTAAACTAAACGATCCACAGACCACTTATGATGTACGCCCAAGTCACATACATACATCCCCTTTCATCCAATAGCCACAACACATTTGGCATAAATTTTTGTTATGATGTTACTTTCCCCTAAACTAACAGCTAGAGCTCTTGTTCCTATTTTGATAGGCGTCTTCACCCATTTAGGTGACCATGGTTTAACACAATAATTGTCGTCTTTTCTTCTTCTGTTTCCCATTTAATTGCCTTTATATTGCACACATCATTCGATGGTGGGGATCGAACTTATGAACTTTGAGATCTTCTACAAACGCAGCCATTTAGGTTGCTTAACTTGTGTTAGCTTATTGTCGTATGCCGTGCATAGAACATACCTCTGGTGAAAGTAATTTCACATCTCTGATTTTTTACCACGCACACACGGCCAATAACGACACAATTGTTGTTTTCCAGATGTATAGGGATTGCCAGGTCTTATTTACCAAAATAAATTAGCGCTTCAAGTGCAATATATCTGTCAAAAATTCTCATGCAATTGGAAAATCAGATTTTGTTCGCTCATTCCTCTTTTTTATTGCTATAGAGTGGGTAATTTTTTTAAATAAAATAATGATTGAAAATAAAAAGTCTACGCAGTTATTCAGATATGACATTTTAGCGTAAAAGCTATGCGCTAGATAAAGCTACGCTTAACGCGCTAATTTAATTACGTCTGTAAGGTATAAATAACAACTACAAATTTCAAAACAGTTTCTTTTCACATTAATTTTGTACTTTGTATGGTCATGTGTAGTGATTTCTAGTCATTACAGTCATGTGGTATTAATAACGAACTGCCAGGTTGGAGGCGATCATATAAAAATATTAGTTCTCGGTTGTAAATAATTGTATGCGTTATTATTAATAGTTTAATCTTAAACATCATCTCAATATTAACGTCGTATAAAGATTTAGAATACAGAAAGTTTAATAAAATTTCTTAATTTTAAATTCAATTTGCTCTTACAGTATGAAACATAAAAGCAAAAATTTTTTAGCCGTCTAGTAGCTTTAACATTACAAATATTTTTGCATCAATCACACGAATATTATGTATATAGAAATGTTTTTTCAGACGCGGAGTTAATGCAAGTATTCCATTGAAGCGATTGATTCAGTGATTCAAGTTTCTAGCTAATTCAACAAATGTGATATTTTTCTTTTCTTATAAGATCGAAATATCTACAAAGATATATTGATTCATTTAACCAATAATGAGGCACATGCATATTTGAGTTAGGTCCACATTAAGTTTCCAAAAACTATGAATTATCAAGTTATTTTTACTTCTTATATAATCTGTACGTCACCGGCCCAAGAACAGAACGCTGTAGAGCACAGCGTGCAAAGATTAGTATGATCAGCAAGATAAGTTGCTAGTAGCGAAGTGACATTATTATACTTTGAATCTGATATATTCGAATAAGCGAAATAACCCAGTTATGTCTTTGTCTAAATCCAAATTGATTCCTAACTTTTAAATAGTGATTAGTTTAATATTCACTTTGAAATACTTTGGATAAATAAGGTGAAATTGTCATGGGCCCATGATCATTTGCACTTTTAAGCACAGGGATGATTCTAGCTTTTTCTGCAGAAACTTGGAAATTAATGGTGGTTATGAGGCGTTTAATATGATGGCGATGTGAGGTTAAGTAAAAAAAGTTGAATGAATCTGGGATGAATTTGGTTCAGACCAACAGCATGTGACATAACATATTGGCAACGGAAAAATACTTCAGAATGCAGCGCACAAGAAAAGTCAAACTTCCTGCTTGGTAATGTCTTGGAATGGGATAACACTGAAATTATTCGGAGTTGCACAAAGTACAACTAAATACCAGTATCTCATTAACATGCGTAAGCATTTTCATCAAGAAGCTTGCGTCATAACGCAATATATTAAAATATATGTCATGTAATGGCTTAAGTAGGATAACAGGTGGAGTTGTTGTAGCGAAGTACGCTGGGTATAGCTGGTGTTTTATAAAATGCAAGAAGACATGCCCTTAAAAATTATGTCAATCTTAGAATTTAGCACATCTGTGTTTAACTTTTTAGCTGTGCTAAAAAATTAATGGGTCATATAAAATTTCCCTACTTTAAAGATTATAAAATGTTCCTCTGTTTTTGAATTTTATTTTATTTACCTCTGACTTAAACACTTTTAGTTCTTATTTAGAGACAAATATTATTTATTGAGGTTATTCTTCTTTAATTATTTGTATAATATTTTCCAGCTCCAGCATTAAACAAATGTTAATATTTATTAACTCTTTCAATAGAGACTTTATATATTTTTTTTATTTATTTAAAGCTTGCGGCCATTTAAAAATTAGTTATTGTTTTTATTGCTTGCAGAGATGTGCTTCTTTTTTGTCTTTTGTCTTTTGTTGTTTGTTGTTTTCTTTTTGTTTGGTTCTTAATATTTGTGTTTGCATGTAAATGTGTGTTTGGATTCATGCTTGCATAATGAAAATGAAAGGTTTGTATTAAATGAAAAAAAAAAAAAAAACAAAGAAGAAGAGAAATAAAAATAGCAAAGTTGAAATCATCTTCAAATAATAATGATTCTTTATATTTTTAGTAAATTTGTATTGAGGAATGAGTAACACTCCAGCAAAGCAATTGCAACTGAAGAAGTCTCTAAAAGTTCAACTTCTCTCGCCATTAGTCAGTCGTCTTTTATAGTTATCATCATCACCATTTTTACCAGCAGCAACAGCAGCAGCATTTTTAAAAGCAGTTGTTGCAACAAAACCCTCATTAAAATGTGTTGTGTCTGTGTGTGTATGTGTTTTCATCTACGATTTTTGCTTATTTTGGGTTCTGCATTTAATACATCAGGATTATTCTTCGTTTTAGACTTAAATTGCAAAATTTATTGTTAAGTTTGTCTGCATTTTATGGGTCTGTTTGGTTTCAACTGCAAAATCAATTCACTTTTCTTTTATTTTGTATCGTATCGTGTCGTTTGGTTGGTGGTTTGTGTTATATGACATGCAAAGTTCTACATTTTCACATACCTGTGTTACATTTCAAGGAACCAAAGAAAAAGGGCTTTTTCTTTACAATCGTTATTATTATTCCTCTGTTGCTATTGTTAATGAAAGGGTCTGTCTTATTGTTTATTTTGTATTTTTATGTTTTTTTTACTATGTATAATTTTGTAGCATTTGGAGTTAAAGGATTTATTTTTTTCATTGTTTGTTTTTCTTCTTTTTCTTTAAATAAAAATAGAAGAAAATCTCGTCTTTAGCCGTTTAAAAATACACAAATTAAAATAAATTGAAAAGAATACTGTTCATAATATGGGTTGTTCCATGTGGACTGTAATCAAGTTGCATTTACTTAATTGACTCAGATATTTATTGAAATTAATATTGTCGTAATTATGGTTTATTTTGTACAAATTAGTCTGTACGAAAAGAGTAAAAATACAACACTAACATTAAATATAAAATGTGTGTCTCTTTGTCTGTTACAGACTTTTATCTTTAGAACCAGAATAGGTAATACAAAAATTAACAGAATTAAAAGTAATGTAATTATGTCTAAATTAAATGGAGACCCTGTGAAGACTATACTTGCACGCATATTGTCTCACCTTTTGAATTAATGTTCACAACGTTTTCATTTGCAAAAAGGGCATTGAAAAAAATTAAATTAAAATGTAATTTCAATTAATTTGAATTGCACTTTTTGCTTAATAAAGATGATGGCAAAAAAAATAAAAAAAGCAAATAAAATATCACAAAACACTTCGATACTTTATTTTTTGTTTTATTCATGGGACCTTGTAAATTAATTATTAAAAGTAAACAACCCGTGCGTAAAAGGAAAAATAAATTATCAAAGTGTTGTGTGATATTTAATTTTTCATCATCTTTTAACTGTATAAAAGAGCCGAAAAAAAGTCAGCCGTATACAGTGGATAAAAAAAGTAAAATCATTGTTAATTATTGTTATTTTTGCTTAAGCTTTGATTTTTGTTTTTATTTTGATGTTGAGACGAAAATTTTTAGCTTATTTAAAATTTTTTGGCCATCGAGACGTGCTTCCACATTCAATAATCAATGCCGATAGTTTTAGCAATTTAGTTGGGATGTTGCACGATATTTTTTAAAGTTTAATTAATATAATTTAATAGTCCCGTGGTGTACTTTCTTTACTTAAATTAAAATTAGCTGTTCTCGGGCGAGCCCTACATGATTAATTCGGATTCTTAGTTGTTGTCAATAGTATTATAAAATACATGACTCATTAATAGGTTGATGTTCTATTTTCTATTCTGTTTAATTTGATAGTTTAATTATTATATGAAATCAGCCTGGAAAAAACAATACGAAAATAGTCTAAGGAGAAACTTTGTGGAACCCGAAGAGATAAAAAGAATCTACGACCTTGATGGTTTTATAATCAAAGCACCTAAAGCTAGATCACTACGTTGGAAATTGGACTTCAAAACTGCAAATATCGTTTGACTTAATATTAAAAAAGAAGAACATGATTCTTACAGACTATACCTGTGAAAGGCAGAGACGTTAGCGACAAATGGTTATGTCTCCCCCCTTCATATACAAAGAAAACTTGTATGATTCCTACATAAATCTTATATTTAGAACAAATCAGATACCAAGCCGATCTCAACAAGATCAAAACTGTCAAGTCAAATTGCATTGATTGTGTGATACAGACGGAATTTAAATAAAAGTTATCAATTACAAAATACTTAAGTTACGATATTAAAATACAATTAACAAATAATATTTGGGATGTTATTTAGGGTTAATATCTAGATTTATATGTTAGCAAAATTAAATTGCATGATAATTTTTATGCTGTATCTCAACGAATACTTGTGTCTTAAAACTGGATACCTGATACATACTTAGTAATGTAACATGTCAAAGCTTCGCTTTTTGTCATTTTGGCTCATTTAGGCTTTATTAAGACCTCAGCTCTGATACTACTTCATTCAAGAATATCAATACTACAAACATTTGATATCGCTGAGAATTGTGTTTTGTATTGCAATACAGTTTTAATATAATTTATATCGAAAAAACATGTTCGGTAGCAAAGTTCCCCGCTATTTTCTATTTCAAACAAATTTCCTCCATTTCGTTCGTCTATCCATTATTTTCAACGAAATCTTGTTCTCATGAGACTGTTACTTGTGACCGAAATTACAGCAATTAGATAGTTTAAGATACAATGGATTTAACTTTAAAAAGAGTTTTGTTTTTATTTCCTTGAGACTTTTTGGGTCCACGTAATTTTATATAATTTATGATTAAATTTCTATTAAAAAGTGTCAACACCGCGCTAAAGTCTTTACGCGGATCCTTCAGAATTGGTAGAATTAAATAGGAAAATCGAATATTGATTTCCTTCCAGCATAAGCTGAGGTTAATTAAGCCTTTGTTGGATTTATCAAAATGCTGGATCTTGTTTTTCAAGTTTTTATAATCCCATACCATTTGCTAAACATGACTAAAAAATCAAATCTATTATGTTGACATTTAGTTTTTTTTTTTTGTTAAAGTTCTTCTTTTTTGTAGCATCATTTTAAGAAAAAAAAAAAATAAATAAAAAAACAGCTGAAACATTTTTTAAGTTAATATCTGTGATTTTTTTTTAGCACAAAGCAAAAAATATTAATCAGTAAATATTTTTTTTCAGCGAAACAAAACAAACAAAAAATTCAAGAGTAGCAGGCAAAAAAAAAAAAAGGAGAAAAATAAAAAAGGTTCCTTTTAAACCAAATGGCAGAACAAATGAATATTTTGGAACGCGTAACATCGCATCACGTTTCACGATTTCGCGGTAAACATGTACTAAAAAATAAAAAACAAATACTAACACAAAATCAAAATACAGCAGGCAACAAATCTTAAACTTAAAGAAGAGTTTCTAAGCTGATTTAACGAAACAAAATTGAACAGCAACCAAAAAAGTTGCAGCTTCAAGCATATTTTGGACCAAAATGCTGACACTACTGGCATAAAATACAATAAAAACAAAAATAATCAACAAAAACAAAAGAAGAAAACTACAATGAAAACTTTGAAGACATTTAAAATATCAGCGATTGTTAACAAATCTTCTTTGGCTTCAGTAATGAAAAAAAGTTCAATTTGGTTATGAACACTTTTAGTTTTTGAACTTTATTTTTTTAATATAAATACGTCTGGGTAAAAAAGTGTCCTTTTTATAATGGAACGTATAAATGTATTTAATACATGTACTTGTCTGCATCTAGGTAAGTGTGTGTGATTTACAATTGTCTACCTTTTCTAGTTGTTAACGTTTTCACGACAATTCTATTCGGTTACTTTGTTAAAAGTATCTTCTTTTTGGTATTTTTTTATGTCGATTCGATTTGTTTTTTTGCAGTTTTTGTCAGACAATGGAAATTGTGCTTAAATGTGGGATTAACATGACATTAAGAGCAGAAGTTGCAAACAACATTTACTTAGTTGTTTACTTTGTTACATACAAAATCTTTATTCAAGTTAACGTCTTAAAGGTCTTTTTACGTTTGTTTTTCATATTAAGATTTGTAAGTGTGTGTGTTTTTTGTTGTTGTAATTGTTTTTGTTTTGGGTGTGCTTCTAATGTTATTGTTAGTTGTTGCACTGTACGAAATATACAAAAGAGAGAAAACAGCCCTAAAAACATTTACACTAAAGGAAAGTAAATAAAATTAAAGCTAAGGTTAACAACAATAATAAAAACAGCAAAAGCAACAGAAACAATAGAAATAATAGACAGCACCATCATAGAAAATTTATGACATTTGCTTAAATCCAGGAAATCTAGTTTGTGTCTTCAGTCTTTTGTTTCATAAAAGACTGTCAAAAGTGTTAAGCGAAACCTCAAAGAAAATTTATTTTAAGAACTTTAGGAAAAATATTCATTTCAAACATGAAAGCTTTTTATATTGATTTATTATTTCTGCCAATATATTATAACCTTTTTAAATCTAAATTTAAGTTTGAATTAAAAAAAAAAATTAAAACAAGTAAGAGTGCTATATTCGTCGGCTATGTAGAATTTTATATACCTCTAGTAAAGTAATTTCACTCAAACAGACAAATATATTAAAATAAACATGACATTGGCTCTTAAAGGGATAAGGATTAAAAAAAATAGTATTTTCTGAAAGGTCTCCTCAAAACTTTTTAATGATACCCATATTGATGGGTATGGGGCATGGACCGGATCTTGATGATTTTCTATAGTAAAATTTTTGAAACTTTGTCTGATCGATTGGCATATTTAAATTTTCTCTAGTTCATATAGTGCCTTGGAAAATTTGATTTCACGACTTACACGGGCTGACAGATGGACATCGGTCAATCGACTACATTTAGGATTGAGAAAATTCTGTGATTGACATCAATCTTCATTAAATGAAGTAGGAAACTGGAAAACCCAAAATATTTTATTGATCAACTGAATGATAAAAAAAATACTAAAAAACATTTTCTCTCTTAGTGTCCTTGCAACACTTCATCAAATATTTTTGCCTAACGTGAATTATTTATATTTTCTGACTGGGGACTGGCTATTACAGCTCTAATGAAATCCTAATTCTCATTCCAATTCATTCACATGGGAATTTAATATTTATCTGACTGATATTGTATTTCAATTTCTTATTAAGCACTGTGAGCAACATCTATATAAGCTTTATTATTTGTGTGTCATTTTTATTTATTATTTTGGCCTGATCCCTGGCTGCTCTGCATTCTGATTATTTTTTTTATAGTTATTGATTTATAAAAAAATGTTGTTGGTTGTTTATGATGAAAAATATGTGTAGTTTATTTTGTCCGAGTTTCATTGGGCCTTTAAGAATATCAAGGATGTATGTAAGCTTTCGATCTACCATTTGAAGTTGATACACCCATTTACTCATATTTGCCGTTCTGCAACTGAGTGCGTTTAATTTATCGGCAAGATAGGACTCGTACTCATACCATCTACATGAGGCATTTTAACTCCAGCTCGGTGAACAGTAGTAAAATCGAACTCCTTTAATGTTTACCACCACCTATCGATACGTTAAGGTAATGGTGGCGTTGCTTTTATTGTGATCTCGAATTACAGTCTGCTACATTTGGTCCCCAATAAATAAATCTGGCATACCTTTTATCAGCCTCACTACATTGAAGACTATAATAAAAGAATGGCTGCAGTACGTCATCTTTGTCATCTTTTAGCTCCAAAACAATACTCGATAGGTTAATATAGCTTCCGTCGGTAAGCACTTAGTGTTCTTTGTAGTTATCATATAACGCTAACACTATGGGTTTTAAACTTGCTCCTGTTTTTTGCACCAAATAAATACGGTATTGTTTTTTATTTCGTAAATGGTATTGCACTTTCACTACAGTTTTGTACAATTTTCCGAAAAAAAACCTGTAGTTCCTAAAAACTGATGTACTTCTGATATGTTTTCAGATTTACCAATCCCTTCTTCTTCAGGTTCGATACCATTACGTTTAGTACACAATTTTCTTGTTTTACTTCATAGACGCCTCAACTATTTCATCTGCTGTTCTTGTGTTTCAAAAATTGCAATGACATGCAAAGTGAGTGTAATGACTTGAGTGCGCGAGTTAATATCAGTTGTGATAAGAAAACAAAAAAGCATATCTACATAGTGAATACATAAAATGTGAAACCAAAATATATTTATGTACATTTTCTGAACCCATAAAAAATAGAGATAAAACAAACTCATAGAAAACTTAAGGTCTTACAAAGAATAATAATAATAGCAAAAATGGTTACATACAATAAAAGAATAAATTCAAAAGTATATTTAAAATCGAAAAAACCTCAACAAAAGAACACTTAGTTTAGGGTAAGACTGAAACTTAGATATCATTACGAAACTATAAACACAATATTTTGTATAAATAAACGAAAAGTAAAATCCTGCAGTGAGTTTTAAGATAATACTGACTAAAGCGCCACACACTTTAGTGTAGGAAAAAACAAATCAAATTTATTGACTCATTCCTCAATATGGGTGTGTAACCCATCGCCTGTGAAAGTTGGTTAGCAAATTCGTGAGAATTACATGTAGGACTTTTCGGCCGAATACAAATGTTTCAAAAAGGAAAACCGCACTTGTTTTGACTCTCCAAGATCGAAAGAAAAATGCTTGACACTAAAGAAAAAAAATTAAGTGAAACATTTGAAAAAATGAAAATAATATGTTACTGCCGAATAAATTGGAAAAGTACTGCAGAAGTTCGTTCAATAAACGAAGAAGAAAGACAGTTCGATGACAAGCATCGAAATAAAAAAAATTAAAATTGATAACTTGCTTGTGTTAAAGTTAAGCCAACGAAAAAATAATTTTTCAATACTCGTAAATAATCATTCGTATTTAGGAAAATTTGAATATTTTACCTGCAAACTAACAAATTTATGAGCAGAATTAAGCTCTCACGAATAAAACAAAGAAATTATAGGAAGGAAATTTTAAAGTTGCAACGAATGTCCGCTGAAGCACAATTGTGTGAATCATTTCATTGTATAAATCATTTCACAGGTGTTCAAAAACTGTCTCCGAAATCATTGAATGCAAAATTTATGTGTGGGTCGAATGTGTAATACGAGGTCTGCCTCTTCTTGTGACATCTCTAGTGAAGCCGTTTCACATAAGATGTTCAGCAAAGCACTAATTATTTGCAGCTCTATGGGCGACAAAGAAATTTGGGATACGCTCAAATTGCAGGTTGAAAATTGGACAAATAAGCAGTAATTTCACATATTTCAGATGTTGATACTTCTATTGTTTGTCGTTAAGTAATTATATAACACAATTCACAAAAAATAGGAGACATTTACCCTGCTTCTGCGCCACCTTTTAGTTGAATGTTCAATTAGGAATATATATTTTAGTCAAAAGTTTGCATGATCATTGTGTGTTTTTTACTTACTTTAATATATAGACACATTAAATGTATGAAGGGACTACATTCCATACATTCATATACTTTTGTGGTTATCTTTATTTAAATTAAGCTTTTAAGAAATTTTATGTAATTCTCTTGTTAAAACATTTACTTTGATTAGCAATAGCTAATTTTTTCTAATAAACGGTGGAATTTTTCCGTTTAGAATAGTGAAAATATTTTTTTTTATCATTTTCTTATACTTTGGTCGTTGGTTTAAAAAACACAAAGTTTAAACTTCCTTGAAGATGATAAATTACTTCAGTGTCTTTTTGAACCCGCATAAAAAAGTAAAACTTTTTTCATTTGTGTTTCTCGTGTTGTGTTAATACTACAAGAAACTAAAAAAAGTACACTCACCTTGTCATTAGAAACTGCCAAGAATATACTTTGGTGTGCATGGTAGAGGAGAAGTGTTTAGAATTATTCAAATTCATTTTGGTACGAAGAACTTTTATAAACTTTTTTTGTTAATGTTTGTCTTCAAGTCTGACCATTTGTCTACACTTTTACACGAGTACAATTGTTAGTGTTGTTATTTGGCCTGAGGTTATTGACAGACCATCGTTTTTTTGTTAATGATCTTTATTTTTTATAATTGTTGTTACGATTGTATTCATTATTTCGTACAAAATAAGTACGCTTTAAAGCTTTTATTGATCTAAATTAAATTTTATTTATTAAAGATAAATCAAAATTAGGTCCATTGATTTCTATCTTTTCATTCATGTTGAATTGAAAGTAAAATATTATCGATTTTATTTAAATGTAAATTATTTTATAAAAATGGTTTTTGGAAAAATTAAATTTTCCTTTGAGATGAACATTTCAAAAGTCGACATCAGTTCCATAAAAACGAGTTTGTGTTCTGAGTCTTTTAATTGTATTCTAGATTTTTACGTTCGGTGAATCAATTTTAAAAATGTTTTACATTTATACGAAAGAGGTTTACCGGAGTAAAAATTCCTAATCGGGACTCATGCATTAACGAAAAAGCGTTAATGCATTCAAGTATATAAAATCTTTAAAGTGCAAAAAATCTAACTATGTCCTTAAGCATGGGAGATATTAGACTTTAAAAATTTATTTTTACACTTCTTTGAGATACCTTTGACAGCGAGTACAATTCTTGGTCAATTTGCAAAGGATTTTTTTTGTAAGGAAAAGGGTCATTGAAGCTTATACAGCAACGAAGACTTAACTCCATTTTTTGGAAAATATAAAAAACAGAAAAGTAATCAAGTCATTTAATCTCTCTGCCACTGTTATCTCCATGCTGTTTTACGACAGTCATTTGGTACAACAAGTAATCGCCTCTTGGCGTTTACTCCATTTTGCCCAAAGCGAGCGAAGCAGCTTTCGTATTATAGCAAACTTAAAAACTACTAACAGGTTGTAATGTTGGAACGGTAGATAAGTCTTTTTTCCTTTAAGAAACGGTTCTTAACTCCGTTTGGCCTAAAAATGCAATTAAATATTTGCTTATATTAAGCAATATTGTTTATAAAAATACAAATCACAATCCAGGACAAAATATTATTCACATACTTAAGTCAAAAGTTATTAAAAATGTAATTTGTTAAACAAAAGTTAAACAAAAATGTTAAATAAAAATAACTATTAAGGAAAACAAAATATGATTGAGGGATCGATGAGAAAAAGATGAGAAATATTTAGTTAAATATATAGAAAAGAAAGAAGGCTACCTACCGATGGCATCTCCTGCTTCTTAGTTTGCAGAACATGTATCGCAAAATTAAATATTTAACCAGTAATACTGACCAAATCATTAATTACTATTCCAAACATAAGCGAAATATAATAAATTCTATTTGAGGTTTCATTTAAAAGGTACTTGCGACACGTAGCAGAGAGTTGTACAAAAGTGTTAAAGAGCAAATTACAATCAGATTAAGAAGACAATTTTAAACTAAAGATAACAGAAAATTTATTTTATTCTATTGAGAAATCAAAATATAACTGTATCGTTTTTTTATTCAACTTACGTCTGTTGGTTTATTTTGTTGAACCTTCAAAGCTTTTATATGGGTTTTTTTATACAACTCTCATATTGTTTATGAAGTTTATGTGCTTAAAACAAGCTGTGTTTGACTTTTTAAAAAGTTTTGATAAATGTTTCATGATGATTTGCGAAATATTTTTTTATCAACGCTAGTATTATTGATAATCGGGATTTGTATTTTAACTATTTTTCTTTCTTATTTATTACCATGTAGTTTTAAATTTTTAACCTACTTCAAAAAAGAAGGTTATGAACTCGCCGGAATGTCCTAGAATTCAGTCATTTCTGAACCGATTTTTATTTTTATTTATTTGAGAGATTAGATTAGACCCAATTTAAAATCCGTTCATAACTTCTAAAATTAAGGGTGTTCCCATAGAGAGCGTAAATTGACCTATATTGAACCATTGTGGACAAAAGATTGAAAATTGGGCAAAATATCGATTACTATGTCTGTCTAAACTTACAAGTGTAAATATTCAAAATAATCAATTAAAGGGTGCTCGAATAGTTCATTAAAGTTAATGCACATGGCCATACTTTTGAACAGTTTTAGACAGGAGGATACAAAGAACCTGTTTTGCAAAGTCCGCTACAACAACAATTATAAAATTTTGAATTGAAAATCAAAGGGTGTCCCAATAATTGTCATATTTTGATGTATATGAACAATCTTTTGAATTGTTATAAACAGACAGCTAAAATCTGTTTTAAAGTCGCTTTTTTCAGGAATTGTTTACCAAAAGTGCAGAACCTTAATTATAATGATACAGTGGACTAAAAGAAGTATAATATTTTGCAGTCTGTCGGTGTATTCGATTTACGAGTTTCTATTATGAATTAAAAATTACATATAAAGATGCTATATTTCCCGTGGAAAAGATTATACTTTTGCCCTTATTACGTCCAAAGGTTTTTTCAGGTCTCAGTTGAAAGAATCTATAACAAAATGTTACCACCATTTTATTTAGTTTAACATCCATTATCTCTGGTTGAAATTTCTATTTAAAAAAGCAAAAAAAAAAAAAAACAAACAAAAAAAAAAAAGAAAAACGATGTAATTAAAAGATGTTCTATTTATTTAATAACCCAAATGATGTTAATTGTTTTCAGACATTACTTATTCTCTGCTGGTTGTTTGTGAGTAGATTGTCAACAATAAACGCAATAAAAATAAAGAAGTGATGTTAAAAAGTAACATGTTCTATATTTTGGTTGTATACAGAGATATTTTTTTACAATTTCTGGTAATTGCTTTGCTTTTTATTTATTACATTCATCTAAATATTGAATAAAAAGGAATGGAAGTACGTTCACAAATACATTTCCAGCAGTAAAAAAAAAACAAACTTCAGTTGTTGTCAAAATTCAACAAAAACAAAAACAAAAAAAAATGTATTAAGTTCTTAACTGTTTTTTGTTGTTTGTTTTTATGATTACTTAAAAAAGTGTTTCTACGTGAGTAATGATTTAATTCAATAAGTAGGTCAAACGGCTGTTACGGTTTTCGAAACCGAAATATAATTGATTCATGTCGTTTTTATTTATTTTTTTATTTTTTTGTTTGCTCGTTCTTTTTAGAGTTGTTAGACTTTTGATTGTTTCTTTAGGTTTCTTTGATATGACTCAGTTAGAATCATGTGTGATTTACCGTTAAATGAATTTTTCATAAATAAGAGAGCGTAATTTTTCATGTCACTTTCAGGTCTTTTGCAAATTTTGTTCCTTTTGTTTAGTTTTTGTTTTAAAAAATGCGTTGTTCTGTATAACAATTGTTGTGCATATGTGTGTGTCTAAGTAAACTGTCATTTTTCATAAGTTATGTTTCAAACCAACGTCTTTAGAGGATGTGTTCCTTCCTATCTTATATTGTTTTAATAAACATTTTCGATCAATTTGTTGCAATCATTACAAAAGAATATTGCAGGCTTAGCGTATATTTTTAGGAAGCATGATAAATGATGAATGTGTGAAACATTGATTAACACTTGTGCATCAGCTGAAATGTCAAAATTATTACAAGTCACATTTTGCTGAACAGTAGAAGTGAAAGGGTACAACTGAATTAAACGTAAAGGTCTCTACCTGCCTGTGTGTTAAACAGATTATCGTTTAACTAACACAAGTTTAAGTTAATTTGCTTATTATTATAAAATTGAAACATTTTATGATTTTAAATGTAAAAGGTTGTATTTTTTACAAGACTAAGGATAATGTCTCCTTATTTTTTTTATCTAACGTTACTAGATGGGCAGAAGTTATAGATGCAGTAATTAAAAATGATTGTTAAAAAGGTTAATTATTTACAAAAAAACATTGATCACTCATGTTATTTATCATTTTCATATCATGTTTTAAAAGGAGACTCTTGGTTCATCGATTTGCTTTTTTACAATTTTAATGTAAATTGCATATTAACCATCACCGTTATTGGTGGAATTTATGATAGAAAAAAAAAACATTAACACAAAATATTTATTCAAAATTAAAAATGTTTCACTATCGTCGTAGCCAATGTGCAATTGTCAAATATGATTAACTATAGCGGGGTGGTGGCACCATTAAATAGATACACTTGTGTTCAAAGGAATATTAAAGCGGCATAAAATAAAAGCAACAAAAAAAAAAAATTGAAATTAACGCACGAAAAAAACATGCAACAAGTGCCTTTTTGCTACATGGTTTCCTTAAAAAATTAGTTTTGGTAGGCGAGTATAAATGCCACGCAATACTGTCAGTCCATAATGAAATAATAATACATGAGAAAAATGAAAAAAAAAAAAAACGCACAAAAACAGCAAACGCCTTTGGGATATGAAATTACAGAAAAATCAGTTTATAATTTATAAATGTTCAAGTTCGACTGCTCGTAAACCTATACAATTAATAGAAGAGTGGATCGGTCATATTTCCAAACGAATGGATTTTTCGTTTTGTGATTATAATTGCATTCATAAAAATTTAATTTTACAAAATATTACGTAAAGCAAATGACACTTTATGTTTCATTCAATTCAAGTCAATTGCTGATATTTTGTATGTTTATCTTTCGGAGGGCATACTGATATTGCGTTGAAAGATACGATGTGCAAGCAAGTTCTCTGTTCGCCATCTTGATTTATACACCTTATATTATTTTAGTTTTTTATTATCAAGTGTTTATAAAAAAAGGAATTCTTGAAATCTGTTTGAGAAAAGTGATTAGTTTAAAATGAAAAACTAATGTTATCCTTGGTATTTGAGTTTGTATTCGATAGAATTCTGTCAATTCTTAATGTGGTAAAAATTCCAAAACTTTTGATGTTAAAGTTCTTTCTATATGTTAAAGTTCTACTTTTTAACTAAACGATCTACTCAAAGGAATTGTCAATAAAAATGAATGCCTGTCCCACCTATTGTAGGGTATAACAAACTAAACAATAACTACTTCATTATTAAAACAGCAACAACAAAAGTAACTAAAGCTTATTAATAATCAATACGTGTAAGGAATTTTTAATGTGAATTTAAAAAAGTCTTTTTGCAAAGATTTTTTTTATAAATTGTTGTCGTTTTTTTATGTTTTTCATTTTAAACGTTCTTAGCACATACACACAAGTACGAAATTCTAAGAAAAGAAAAGAAAACATTTAATCATTGTATTAAATCTGAATTTTAAAATAAACGGCTGTTTACCATTTAACGCATTACATACGAACTTCTTCTTCGATTTGTTTGTTGAATTTTAAAACGTTTCCAACCATGTTAACAAACCCTCTTTTAGAACTTTAAATCATTTATATTGAATTCTCAAACATACGCACTTTTATACAAAAACATTCGTACATACACACATACATATTTGCAAAAATATAATTTCTTGTGCTGTTTGCTTGAATTAAACATATTTGAACATAAAATCCATTTGATTTTTATCACAATTGATCACTGTCAGTTTATGATAAACTTAAGTTGAAAATATTTAAAAGTTTGTAAAAAAAAAAATAGTTTTTTAATGGTTACAACCGGATATTGTGGCAGCTTTGAAATGAGAAAATTAAGTCAAAAAAAAATATATATTTGCTCACGCCGAGCCGCAGTCAATTTTTTTTTCTCATAAAGTAAAGTAATAAACTTACGAGTATTCATTTCCTCATCTTCGTTTCCTTAAGCTGGTTGACGTACACTTTGCGGTCTTAAGGGTAATATTAATACCTCGTTAAGAATTTATATTTTGGGACTTGCAGAAATCTCAGTCGATATTGTGAAGTCTGCTGTCATTCTGCTTTATCATTACCACAGGCAATAATGCAGTTCGTGAAAACCACCGTGTGCATTATTTCTAAGCCATCTATAAATTAAAAATTCTTGTAGAATTTCACACGACACATAACATATAATGTTTGGCTACTATATGCAGGATTTCCTTGCAGACAAGAGAAAAGCCTGTCTGTACTGTGTAAGTCCAATAGCTGAGTAATTTTAAGCATGTTAGGATAGGAAAGGGTTTATTGTGATTACTTTCAAGTTTATAGACGTCAGTCGCTGCATCTGTGTTCTTCATACATACATAACCGTCACTTAGCCATTTGATTTCTCTGATGAACCTGACGACAACTCCTAGGTTATACTCGGAAATGTCGTTAAGCTTTTCGAATTCCAATAGGCCATAAGCTAGTGCCTTCGTTATGCCAAGCAGTGGAAGATCGTTTTCTCAATAGTTTTCAATTCCTGTTGGCCATCGCACATTTTCAAAAAATCCGATGTATCGTTAGCCCATCCTTGGTTCTTGCTCTAATGGCAAAGTCACCAGACATCACCTACAATGATTTGTAGCACTTTTCTATATGTTTAAGTTTGATTATATGTCTACTATGGACCGAAAAATTCCAATGGATCTTTTAGTCCACGGTATTACAGCGGCTAGTCTTTCGAATTTGTCGGTAATCTCGTTGCCCATGATGTTGCAGAATCTCGAAACACCCTATATTCTGACCCTATGGTTGTGCGTTAGAATGCTTAAAGATTTTGTACATTTGCTTAAAAAGTTTGATTAGGGGTAGTATTCTCATTCAAATATTAAAACGCTGGTTTGCTGAACACATACAGAGTAACCTCAATAAAGTGCCAAAACATCAGTTCCGCGGCCCACAGGACAGTTAATATCTGTGCCGGAAATACACTACGTTAATTAGCGAATACGTGTGTGTGTGTTGCATGTATCAGTTCCTAGAATGTGAGTCTCCGCACTGGCGCCCACATTAATCTTTGTACCAGCTGTAAAACTGCGAACTCCTCTCATCTTTTTTTTTTTTATCCTATTCAAGCGAACCTATTTCTACCATTCTTTACGTCACCAACTCTTATCACAAACTTTTCAAGAGGAAGTATAAGCTGAACAATGTTTAGTGCCACATGGGGTGTGTGTGTCGCTGCACTCATGATGTCGATTGATATATATCTCTGGAACTTGTAAACTATATTCCCATGAGCCTTTGCTCTCATTGCCTCTCACCAGACATTGATGCCTACGGAAGCTCAGGCTTCAAAGTTAGCTTTAAGAACAGTTTTGAATCTCTCTCGTGTGTTCCTATTCTAAAACAGAAGTTGTCTTAATAGACTTCAATATATTTAGTCTCACTTGCTGGTTTTAATTCTGGCTAAATATCATGAGGTTCCTGAGATTTTTTATTTCTTTTACAAAAATCATAGACATCAAAGATTCCATTTCATTAAATATTCAAAATGAGGCAGTCAAATATAAGTCCGTGAGCACTGTTGTGGCAACTGATAAGATGGTTTATTATCCAACAGAATTTATTTATTTATGCTGGGCAATATAAACCAGCCAAATCTGGTGAACAGAGCAATGGAAACTATTCTCTTTCATTTGGTCTTCTTTTGGCCCAAATCGATTTGCCATTAAATCGGTGTTTGCCATTGCCAATAACTATTTACAGCTTCAGGTTTCCATCAACATTTCGCTTCATACTTGCAACTTTATTTGTTGCGAGTCATAAACTTGGCATCTCTAGCGATCTCTAGATCTGCACAAAAAAGAAGGGTCGTTGGGATATTACTTTCAAAATTTTATGAATTTGGATTGATTTATCCATCTATTAAATTTCGAAGTGACGTTGGATTTGTTCTTGTCCAGGACAAAGCAGCACTAAAGTTGTTAAACTCCTGCAGCGAGTTATTTTTGTTCACATGTCTCAATGACGTGCATTACAGCAGGTTTACGAACTTGTTGTAAAAAGCCTTTCAGTTGCAAAACCCACTCACAAGAAAGATAAGACTGAAACTAGAGTTGCAACTCAAAAATCACAAACGATCTTAAGTCATTCATAATTTTATTTTTTATATTATTTCACGAGATATTACCTCAGGTATGTGTTTTTATTTTAATTTTTATTTCACTTTTATTTCTCTCTTGGTCATGTTAAATATTGATTTATAGTTCAATAGTAAGTGCGTACATTGTTAAAGCTTTTTTTAAATTTTGATAAAAAGACGATTTTTTCTTCACACCATATTTAAATATTTAAAAATTTAATAGAAAACGCTCTAGACGAGTCTTCGTTAAAAGAAGTGTTGAAACTATAAAAACCTTATGAGGTTAAAACGAACAAATTGAACTAAACTAGTGTGAGTAATAAAAAATTTATAATTTATTTTTTATGACCAACTCAAATTAATTTTCCCGCAACTGCAATCATTTTCAACGTACATTCTTACGTAAAACAGTCTTCTAAAAAATTTTATTATTTTTGCAAATTCTTTTTAGCGCGCTGCTTTTTAAAAGAATTGTTTTTTCTTAAGCTTAGAAAAGACAGATGAGGTCAGTAAACCTTGAACATTTTCTAAGATAACAAAACTTAATGTGAGTTGTAGTGTGAACTGTTCAAATTCATTAAATAACAGAGACATAACATTTGGAATAACTTAACGTCGCAAGGAAACAACATGTTTTTTTTTAAAGAATAATCTTACACAAAATGAAATTTCTTAATTGAGTTCTTTCTGCCGGGCGGTCAAAATATAAAAATATCTCATGTTATTATTAAATAGAATGAACAAAACTTAATTGTTTCTTTTAGAAACACACATTGTGCACCTCAGGTTATCTTAAGTTGTAACAGCTTGCGATATCTTGGGATCGGTGGTTTTACAATTTTTACATTTCGTATCTTACTGGGATTAACAAAAATGTCAATAGATGGCATTTTGGGCAAGTTACAATTCGAAGTAACAAGGTAGTATATAGTTCGGACGGCTGCATTTAGAAGAGCATATGTTTAGTCTACAAGAGACAATAGGATTCAAGTAAAGCCGGTGCCACAGTGTAAGAATTAAGGAACTTATGATGTGCCACGGTGGTATTTGCAATAAAAAGAACCCAAACATAGGTCAAAAAGGGAAATATGTTACATTATGTGCATCTGCACGCATAGAAAAATAATGGTTGTTATCAAAACATAGTATTGTTAAGTTTAATAATAATATAGTTGATCTTGCAACCATATTGTTGTCTAGCTTAACAGTAACATGTTAAAGTATAAACATAATTATGTTTATATATATATACAATAAATGGTTAAATTAAAATATCATAATACGGTTGAAAATGTCGTGTTATAAAATTGAGGGCAAAGATTTTCTGATATAATTGCTATATTATTTAAAAATATAAACTCACAAAAAAATAATTTATTTGTATGTTATATGTGTGCAATAATTATAAGGCGTTACGCATAGGCTATTAGAATCATCTATACAAGAAATATAGTTACTAATGGCATCTTATCTTC